>OY101449.1:23948482-25148482 GCA_956483635.1 Panzeria rudis
ATGCTAGAAATATAGAATTATGTATTTTTTGCGTTTATTTTTATTTATTGTATCTTCAATAAAATTGAGCTAACAATAATAAGTAATCAAATCTTAACTCAAAATTTTTAAATTGTAACTCCAGAAAATGCCGGACAAAAATATTTGTGTCTGTCTTTGGTTCTTAGGTTGCCTTTTACGCCTCTCGTGCTCGGCTGAGAACAACAGTGTCCTTCCTTCTCAGCCGAGTGTGGCATCTAAAGTTAATGATATTATGGGCTAGGGGATTTGGGTGCAACTCAAGTTTTTTTTTATATATCTTGTCACATGTTTTGAAAACACAGTTTTAACCATCGGAACATCTAAATCTTTATGAATGCTGTCATACCAGGGGGCTGCTTTGTCGTCTTTGAACTTTTTCTACATTTGATGCCGAGGCAGTACCCCATAACTGTATGACGTAGGACCATATTGGTTTTAGAATAGACTTGTATAACAGAAGTTTACAATGCAGGCTTAGTGCAGAATTCCTTTTAATAATCCAATTCATCTGAGCCGCTGTTAATTTCATTTGGGAAACCTTTGCATTTATGTGGGACTTCCATGTTAGACGACGATCAAGATGAACACCGAGATATTTAACTTCAGTATAGTTTGGTTATTGATTTGTAGAGGTCGACATGTTTCTCTGCGCAATGTAAAAGTAATCAGGTATGTTCTGACACTCGCACGAATTGCAAATCGCCAAACTTAATTTTGCTTGTTCTGAAACTCACGCGTTTTGCTTGCGATTTGCCGCATTTAATAAATCAGCTGTTTATTCAAATCGCCTGTGTAGAAGAAAACAATGGACAACCAAACCAAAAAAAATTTTTTAATTTCATATTTTTAATACAAATTGTAAGAATATGTTACTCGTTTTGATGCAAATAAAAAGGAAACATATTTAATTTAATTTATTCATCATTTCATTATATAAAGTTGAGTTTAGTTTAAATTCATCAGTTCACTTCAGTATACTCTTGCGATTTGAACTCGCCAAAAGTCTGGAGATTGCGATTTACAGAACACCTCTATTGCGAGTTCAAGTCACGATCGCAAGTGTTATGCAAGATACGAGTGTCAGAACATGCCCGAATATGTAGACAATTTTGTTCGTTAATTTTTATCCGCTATTGTTTTAGCCATTTTTCCAACTGAGGTATATACTACGAGTAGTATTGTCAATTATTCCGGTTTTATAATCATTCGAATAAAATTTCATAGTTTTTTTTTGTTCGAACAGCCTAATAACTAAAAACTTTTATTCGAATATTTGAACGAATAAGGAATAAAAATTTTCATTCGAATGATTACTTTAAAACCACGATTTTTAATATATTCAATCGCTAGCCTGCGGTAAATATGACTCTTGACTGCAAACCACCGACTCTGGTCGAGTGGTGTACGCAGTAAACAACTCTGACGATAATAGCGGGTGCTATCGAAATATGTCAGTTCAACCCTCCGCGCAGTAAACTTGTTTTTTGTCTACATGCTTCACATTTATCTCTAAATAAAAATATAATTTAATTGAAAAATGAAATTAAAACCGAACTCAAGGCAAAATAATTAAATTTCTTTGGATATAAACCTATACAGTTCGACTAAAACTAATAACTTAATTATTTTTTAAAATGTTAAACTTTGCTCCCTTAATGAAAGAAGATGGGGTGTAAGTATGTTTGGAAAGGAAAAGTTAATGGGGTTCGGTCCTACGTTTTACCGCTCTAAAACTGACTCTGTGGTAGTTATGCAGTTTTTTTTGTCAACTTTTTCCTTTTTGCCTTTTTAATGCCTTAACATATCTCATTATTGAATATAATAGATATATCATGGACCTACCGATATTTCGAGATTGATAGCTTTCGAAGTATATTTCTACGATACTACCAATTTATTCAGTAGTAAGCAAAATTGTCATTAAAAATGGATAAAAAGATTTGTATTATTTTTCTACGAAATATTTTGTGCTTTGGCGTCTACAATGATTTGACATTGAAATGTCGATGTCATAAAACAGTGCTAATTCGCTTAACAATCAATTGATGTCTAACATATGCATATTTAAGAATTCTACATGGATTTGATTACTTTTTGAACATTTTATTTAGTGGAGTACTACATAAAACTTCCTTCGATACTGTTGGACACCATAAAACTCCAGTAGTGAAATTCACTAACTTTTAACGCCTAAATAAAAGGTAATTTTGTCTCCAATAATTACTGTTAGAATTAACGCTTATTTGATTCGTTAACTTCGTGTTAAGGCATATGTTAAAATTTTATATCACTTTCCAACACTATTAAAATAAACGAAAAGCACAAAGAGGAATAGAGAAAAAACAAATGAATTTATGTTTGTACACGAACATATTTTCATGAATTTCATTAATTTTGAGAAATAAAAGTTAAATTAATTATAAAAGATTTTATATGTGTGTATATTGTGTCGAATAATTATTTGAGTTTTGCCAAAAGACGACGTGCTTTAACTGAACAGCTGACTGTTGTCTATTCAATAACACCACAAAAATTATTGCTGTTTAATTAACGCAGCTAGTAGTGCTTAAAAGTTTAACGAATAGTAAAAACAATAATTTTTGGTGTTAACTTCTTTAAACGCCTTGTTTAGCGTTAAAATAAGTTTGTGAATTGCATTACAGAACAATTAGGAAATTTTTAATAAAAATTTTCTTTGTTCTGTAATTTGATTTTAACATTTTGGTCACCGTAATTATAAATAAATGCATGTTAGCTAACGAACTTTTAAAGATTTTCCTTAGTAAATGTTTCTGACGTGACCGCTTGAATATATTTTCCACTGTGTTTCCCCCTTATCAGAATGTACGTCCCCTGTCAAATTCTATCACTCAATAATTTATCATTATTGACGAAGGAGCATAATTTTCTACAGCAGAACCCTGCTTCATTTTTATACCGGCTGATATGTTATGTAGATTCAAAGAAAGTTTTGCTATCTACATATGTAATATGTACATATGTATACATTCAGAAGTGAAGTTCTCCCTAACCTCAAAAACTTTGACAATATTCTTTTTAACAATCTGAACTTTTGATTTCATAATTTTTTCAAATTACTCTTTGTTCAAATTTACTCTTAGCCACATGTAATAAAGTTCATTGACCAAATAAAAGACATAAATTGAAATGATTCAAAACTTTTCGAAAGGGGAGTGCTCTACACAACCAAACAAAAATGATTAATGTCCAGTGGTTTGGTATAAAAATAGATAAAAAGAAATAAATAAAAATAGATTAATAAATAAAATTTGTTCTACTATTTTATATCCAATAGTGCTAAGAGTTGTGGAAAAATACAAATAATATTTTATGTACATAGAATTTTAATGGTATAATCCCTCAGTAACATAACAAATCACAAAGAGTGTAATTCAAATCCTCCCGAAAAAAAAGTTTTCTAAACCACCTTCATCAATAACTAACAAAACAATAAATACAATAAAAATAAAAATCAATAAATTTGTTGGCAACTTTAACAAATATAAAATAAATTCACAAGAATTATATAAATAACTAATTTAATATTATTTTGTTTAGCAAGTGATAAAATATTATGAATAAAAGTATTGAAAGTTTAATACAACACGACAGCGGTAACATGTCCTCAGAACGTCAATCATCTGAGGATGTACAAGAATCTACCGCGACAGTCGATGATGCGGCCATAGATGGCGATGGTGATTTTACGGATGACAATAATTTTGAGTCAAACCTAAGGAGGCGTAAAGGAAAAATTATTTCGTGTGCTAAGGAAACAATTGAAAATGGTAAGTGCGAGTATGTATATAATAAATTTTCTAAATTTTATTACATTTTTTAAATCAATAACAAATTTCAAGGAATAGAATTTATTATTTTACGGTCCAATTTAAATTTTTACAGAAAACTTTGAACTGACTAAGATACGAGTATGTTCATTAGGTTGGGCCGATTTGTATCGATGCAAAAAGTAAAAGAATACAAAATCAAGGGTATGATTCTACGAACAATTCTAAACATGGACTTAGAGCTTGCTGAAACTCCGAAATATGTTGTAAGTTCATATGAAATCAACCAGCTATTGGGCCACACCCCCTCCGAATAGAATACAAATTGTTATGATAATTCAGCCTTGTCCAAAAAATCAGAGGACTAGCCTTAGCGATTCCCAAATTCTAACGCCTTTATTACGAAAATTACAAAAAGTACAGGATGGCGTATGAGTTATCATTATTTAATGTATTGATAAAATATTAAGTATACACCAAATTGCTGCAAACACTTTTTGTAACTTTTCCTGTAATAAAGGCATCATAAAACATATTTTGGAATTTCCGCAAGCTCGAAATCCCATGGCTTCCAGGGCAAATCTGCTTAGAATCATTCGTAGAATTATAGCCACTTTACGATTTAAAAAAAAAAGTCGATGATCCACCCTACCGTTCATTGAACAGTTATGTTCAAAAATTTATTTTCTATAGAAAATTATAATAAATCATTAGTAAATATATATATATTTAATCTTAAAAAGTTTTGTCCCAAACAAAATATATATTTTTTTAATATTGGCTTAAATAAAAAGCTTTCAACAAATATGTAAAAATAAAAAATCTAGAAAATTTTGTCTTCAATGCGAAATTTATACTAATATTTTGTTTTAATTTTGTCCCAAACATATATATTTTTTTAAATTTTACTTATAACAGCGCATTAATATTTGCAAGAAATTTTAAAATGCGAAGGAATTTTTCTTAAAGAAAACAATTCGCCAAACACAAAGTTTCGAAGAAAATATTTTGTCATAAACATAATTTATTCAAATACGTAATTTTTTTAGAAAATTTATTGCACCAAAATTTGCGAAAAAAAATTGGATTTAAAGAAAACATCCTTAACCAAAAAAAATTCGTAAGAAGATATTGTCCCAAATTAAAAACTTTCGCAAAATCCATTGTTGTAAGCATGTATTTATTTAAATAAAACTCTGCCTCAAATGTGAAATTTCTACAGACAAACTTTTTTTGATTTTGTCCCAAATTTAATTTTTGTAGGAAGCATAAAATATTTTGAAAAATATTAAATAAACATTGCAAAAAGAGACTTGTCTTAAAGAAAACATTTCCAAAAAGAAAATTATGATAGAATATTTTGTCCCAAATTACAAATTTTTGCAAAATGCAAAAAAATAGAAAAATGACATTTTTTAGAGAAAGCTTTGCTTCAAGTGCGGAATTTCCACAAACACACTTTTATACTTTGTCCTAAACAAATTTTTATCAAATAAAAACTTTTCTATGAAATGAATGTTTTTATTAAATATAAAAGTATGTGTTCGGAAAAATTATTTTAATAAGAAATATTTGTCCCAGCTAAATTTTCCACGGCAATATTTGTGAATATTCAATTGAAATTTTTTCTTAAGAAAGTTTCGAAAGAAGAATTTGTCCAAAATTTAAATTTTCCACCAAAAAAAAACCATCTAAAAAAATGTTGTCTTGTACATCGGTTTTTGATGCCCGCCCTGGCCCAGTCTTATTTTTTGTAAGAAACATAATTTTTTGTTCAGAAATTTGAAAGTGGCAAAAAAACTTTCTTAAGAAAACTTTTTTTAAAAGCAAATTTCGAAAGAAGATTTTGTCCCAAACTAAACATATGCACAAAATGATAGCAAAGATAGAAAATTGATTTTAAATGGCTATTTTTTAAAGAAAACTTTTCCCTAAATGTAAAATTTTTATAAACACACTTTTAAATGTTGTCCCAAACTTAATATTATTAATTACAATTATATTTCATAATTAAAACTATTCACATTTTCTCTAAAAAGTTTGGCCTTGGGTAATTTTCTATAGATTTCTTTTTCAAAAAAAGATCTAAATAGAATTATTGTCTGAAAGTTATTTTAGAGCAAAATGCAAATCTTATATTAATTAAAAAACTTGTTTGAAAAAATATCTCAAATGGAATATTTCCATAAACATTTTTTATCCATATACAAATTTTTTGAAAAAAATCCATGTTAAACAAATTTTCCCATAACAAAAAGCCTTTGTACCATTTGCAATTTCTTTATAATTTAAGGAATCTAAATTATAAAGAAATTGCAAAAAAAAAAAACCATTTCAAACACAAAATTTTGAAGGAAAAATTTGTCACAAACAAAAATTTGTTTGTCAACTAAAAAACATTGATTTCTTAAGATATAGTTCACCCAAAATGCGAATTTGCTTAAAATTAATTGTTTTAAATTTTGTCCCAAACAATACATATATATGTAATTCCCCCAAAAAGTTTGGAAAGAATATAAAAAAAACTTGCTATAAAATTTAGTTTTCTGTTGGGTAAAATTGAAATCTTCCAATTTTTTAAAAATTTTATTTAAATAAAATTTTCGCCTTTTGCTCTTAGCCAACTTTTCTGTAGATTTGCCATCTAATTTTTTTCTTAATAAAATATTTGTCTCAACATTAATTGTACTAGGAAATGTTTGGCCCAAACAACATTTTCAATGGCAATTTATGTCCAAATTCGCAGTCGTTAATTAAACAATTATGATCGTTTAACCAATGACATTTATATGAAATATTAATGGATAATCTAGTGTAATCAGTTAACTAGAGACTGTGAATTTGGGCCTTAATTTAAAAGCGATTTCTCAAGTTTTAAAGAAAATTTTATTCCAAACCAAAATTTCTAAGGACAAGTTTTGCTGTAAAATAAAAACTATATTTAAAATAGCAAAATTTTTCGCAAGTAAAATTTCCCATAGATTTATTTCAATGTGATGTTTTGTTTGTCCCAAAAATGAGTTGCTAGAATTGAAAATGAGTCTTTAATGTTTAATTATTCTAATCGTGTGGAGCATATTTATAAGTAAGTAAGTACAAATGACACATTGTACTAGAACATTGCTGAGATTTTAATTAATTGACATTGAAGCCATACATTGTCTGCGATAAACAATGTTGTTAGGAACATAATACGAGAACTTATGTAAATATGTAATCTTGTGATTTTTTTTAAGAAACATATCGTGTATCCAAAATGTAATTATCTATTTAATTAATTAACGCATATGCCTTAAAATCACATGGACATGGTATTAAAAAAACTTAACTTCAACATTTTTATTTTAATGTGATTATTTCGGACTTATTTGCTTTTTAATTCAGAGTGATTATTATTAAGATTTGTAACGTTATATTCAGAAGGAATTAGACATGATCAATATTCCAACGAACGAGGGAAATATCCACATCAATTTAATTTTCAGCGTATACAGCAGTACAGAACAATGTTTTCTTCGGAAGACGCTACCACACTCCCATCAGTACTTGTTTTTTACAAATTCTTAAAATTCTAAAATGTCATTTTTACTCTGCACACATAAGCTATTGTGCAGATAGCTTTCCAAAAAAAAATGTTTTCATATATATGGGCAAATCCCAGAAATGGTCCACCAAATATAGAATTTTGAAGTTGTCAAAACTGTTTATATATGTTGATGGAATAATGTGCTATATATGTATTTAAAATTAAAAATACGTAAAGGAAAAATTTTTTATAAGTCCACTAAACTCTTTTTTGTTGTAAATCGTACAATTAAAAAGTTATAGCTAATAAGAAAAATGTAGCGTGCGTCACAAAGGATTCAAGGCCTTTCGATAAAAAAACTACAAAATTTTTTGTCCGTAAAAAGTTATTTTGAGAATCCTCTTATATTCCTCTTTATTTTGTGAATTAGATTTTGTGTGCTTTATTATGAAAAAATTGCTAAAAATTACGAAAACACACTTCAAGTTTCAAAGTTACTTCCACTTTTTGTAGCGTGCCTCACAAAACGAAAAAACAATTTGCTGTTTAAAAATTATGTTGTATGCCATTCGAAAGTATAATAAAATCCCACTAAACACTATGCATAAATTAAAGGTATCCCTTTTGAAAGACCAAAAAGATTTAATATTTTAATCTGAGTACGCGTGCGAATGTAGTCTTCGTTACGCAGCATTTGCCCATATATAAAAAAGTGATGGTGTTTTTTTTTAGCAAAAATTATCGAAAATTAAAAATTGAATATTTTTCAACTCAGCCGCAGAATTTCATGAAATTTGTTTTAAACTCCTTGAAATTTTGTTCTTTAACTAACGAAGAAAAAAAATTTCAAAAATCGCATGATATTTGGATCCGATATCTGGAAAATACTGGACCAAAGTTTTGAAAAATTGAGAGATTTAAATTTTCAAATGAGTATAACTCACTAACTATAAGAGATAAGTGTACAACCAAACATGTGTCTTTTAGATCTTATTAAGCTATAATACAACAAAAAATTTTCAAAAACGAATGAGAAACAAAAAATGGCAAGCAGTAAAAAATTTTACTACTTTGAGACTTCATAGCTCCGCTCCTGAGCAAGTAAGAAAGCTAATATTTAAAACATAAACAGGAATACTCTTTACTATGCGCATGTGCAAATTTATATAGGACATTCTGCTTAGAAATGCCTGATTTATGTTCCAAATATTTTGATTCTGCCCCACTGTGCGGTGCTTCATTATAAAAGTTCATCTGCATTTAAAAATTTTTTTAAACAAGGCAAGTTTTCATCAACAACTCAAAATCTTCAAAAATTGACATGCGCGGCTATTCATATAAACCGCAGATATAAGTATCCTTTTTATTTTTACAGAAATATGCATACATAAGTGAACATATATGTATGTATGTAAGTGCTTTAGCATATGTATGACTTCCCCTGAGCATTATTCTAGCTCTATGACAACATAATAACCAACAAAAATAAGAAATTGAAATTTGTTTTATATTCATCAAAAAAGAAACTCAAATTGGTTTATTCAAATTAATGTTTGCGATTGGATGGATACATGATTCTCAGTTAGAATTTAAGAATATTAAATTGTATGTTTTCCCATTTTCTATGGAACGTAGTTACATATGGGCATTCCATGAAAATGACAACCATGACTGAAAAAATTAAAATCCTTAAAACTTTTTTTAAGATATGGTAAAGAGGAAAAAAAAAACAATAAAGTTTTACTATACAGAGGTATTTATAACTTACTACAATTTTTAAATATCAAAAATAACAGTTTAAACTGAATATCTCTTTGACTGATTTTAAGACATTGCAATAAATTATTTTCGCTTTTCTAGCAACTAAATTCAGTTATTTGTAACATTGCAATTATACTTTAAAATTAATGTTCCAACATAAAAGAACAAGGTTCGTGAGGAAAGATAAAATATAGAGTTCGATTAGCTGTATAGTTTTGTTTTTCTTTGGACGCTATTCTAATGTCACGTACGTAGTGCAAAAACATTATTTATCTACGTCATTTGAATTTGACCGGTCGCAACTGTTTCAAAATAAAAGTTTAAAGCAAGATATTTGTCGCAAATAAATATTGATCGACAGTTTTTTCGACTTGGTGTAATAAAAATTGTATAAGCATTTAAAGTTCGTCACGTACGCTATTGTAGCACTACAAATGCAACTAAATGCAAATAAAAAGTGGCAAAATTTCCATAAAATTTAAAAAAAAAAACCTTCATCCGTCTTCATATCATGATAGTCAGCATATAAGTGATTCTCGAAATGCGTATTCCGTAAACTCAGCGCTCAAGTACATAGTATACAGTATGAAATGAACTTGAATCTTGATTGTTTTTATTGCTATTATCACCATATACATATTTCTTATTTGTTTTTAATTTCATGTTCATATGTCTTTACAAAACATATATTTAATTACTTAAGAATACTATAAGATAAAAATTTGTCACGTACGCTATTAAATTTTGTTCATTAGAAAATCATCAAAAAGTTTTTTATTTAAAATTTACGGATAATAAAGTGAAATAAATTTAAAAAAGGAAAAAAAAACTTCACAATCCGCAGACTTTCGCATATTTTTACATGCATTTTAACATCATTTCCTTTTTATGTCGCGTACGATATCCCCTTATTTCCCTACATATTCTGGATAACAGGGTTTCAAATGTGATATATATTTTTTCACCCTCTGAATGGAACATAACGACAAAATTTTTTTCCATTACTCCTATTTTTTGCAAAATCTATTCCACTTTGTAGGCGTACAAATGTCACGTACGCTGACATGGAAATGCCCATATGTATGTACTAAGTTTGTCTGTATACTTTTAAATATAGAATTTCATAGTGTACACAATCACAAAACTTACATACATACTTACTTTTTAAATGGCGCCACTATCTAGTTAATTTTTGTAGCTGCTAAAAATTAAAATTGCAATAAAATTTAATAAAACTTTGAAATTCATAACTGTAAGAAATATTTTACAAAACTTTAGTGCTTTACATACATACAAATATTTTTCTTGTTTTATGTAACTTTATATACGATTTGAACAAACCCAGTGACTAATTTTGTTTGACACGAAAAGATAGAAAAAGATTTTATTTAACAATTAAGTTATGAGTTTATTTTAGCTTGAGTTTGGTTAGTGAAGCATGTAGACAAAGAAAAATTTTACTGCGCGGTGGGTTGAACTGACATGTTGCGATAGCTTCCACTATTCTCATCAGAGACCATGTCTTTAAAAACAATAGTTAAAAGTTAAAGGTTTTGTTGTTTTAAAGTTTATATGAGTTTTTAGGAAGAAAAAAATTCTTAATTTTGCATGAAAATTTTTTTTCGATCCTAATTTGTGAGTAACTCCAAAAGCGTTGATAAAATCAAACAATTTTGTTAACACAGTTTGAAGGTAATTTTGTCATGCATCCTTTGGTGTTTTTTGAATTCGGGTGAAATATACTGATGTTGGTTTACTGTAGGCGATAGGAAAAACTGAGGATGCAATATTTTTTAGCACATTCACACGGAAAATCTTCATATTAAAATCGTCGACAACAAGGTTAATCTAAACTTTTTCGGTAGTGATTTTGCTTCATAGGTGTTTCATGTTAATTCAACATGATTTTACAATAACCTTCAAAGAACATTTTTCCTTTTGAAATAACTATATTTCATGTTTATTTAATATTCCAGTAGAGTTAAACCAAAATGAAGTTGATGCTGAAATAATACGAAGAATCATGTTGAATCAAAGTTATTTTAGGTTGAAACAACTTGAATTTGATATTGAAATAACATGAAGAATTATGTTGAATCAAAGTTATTTCAAGTTAAAACAACGTGAGAAAGGTAAAATAAGAAATAGGAAAAAGGTCAATAATTAAAACATTTTTAAACCTGAATTTTATGTTAAAACAACACGAGCAATCATGTTGATTTAAAGTTATTTCAAGCTGAATCAACATGCATTTAGTGTAGTAATTTTATTAATTATTCAAACTAATTGTTCAAATCTATGCTGCCCCAGCCAAGATTTGAACCCGCGGCACTTGTAGTCATCTTGAATTAATATGAAATGTAAAGTCGATATCAATGTTGTTTCAACAGTGAAAAATATTAAATCAAAGAGATTTAAGGTTAGCTTAATAATTTTTCGTTTAAAATTATTATGAAACAATTGCAATCTTAAATTAGAAGGAGTAAACTTTCGCTGGTAATGCGAAGTTTTTCGGCTATTTAAATTTACATAACACGAACATCAAAATAAACAACAACAAGTCACACAATTGAGCACAACAGTGCATTGTAGCTATGAACAAAGCAAATAAATACCAACACACTTAAACAACTAATTGTTTCTCATAAATTTAATATAATTTTTAATCAACATTGCGACATGTTGATTTTACACTGGTATTTTTTCTCTGTGTGATATGCGTTCTTTTCACCTGTCACGGCTCAGGAACATTTTGTTCCATTCCCATTTTCACCAGTGATAGGACTTAGGGGGAATTAAGATCACCGCCCTTTTTTTGCATATAGTTATAGTGACTCGGCCTTACGTTTAACGTATAAGATCTGTTCACTACTTTTATTTAAAACACGATGAAAAACATTTTACTGGAACATTTTAACCCTCTAACTCTTCGTCGTATGGGCCTTTTTGTCCCTTTCTAAAAAAATGGACAAAAAACTCCATTCATCATCTACAAAAACATTTGCCATAAAATTCTTCTACACTTAAGCTACAGACTCAACTTGATTTTGTTGTACAGTGTAATTACTTTTTGGTTATTTTGTTTCAATCAATGTTCGTATAGAAAATGTATAGAAAAAATGCTATGCCGAAAATATTTATCGGAAATGTTTGCAGATTCAATATCTTTTAAAGTTTGGTTGAAATTTATTTTATAAAATTCATGAGATTACATTCACTTGGCACATACATACAGATAGATGCCTTGGAACCATTATTTATACATGTAGTTACATGTACCCAGCAAAAACTTTGCTTACTGCTAGACAAAAAAATATATGAGGATTTAAATCGTAACCGTCTTGAGTAGAACAAAAATCAGAAAAATGGGAATGAAGAAAAATAAACCAATGGCAACACTGGATAATCGCAGTTAATATTAAGTGGAAAGTGAATTTAATTCTCGTATTCAATTTTCACGAAAAAGTTGTATATATAAGAATTGAAATCACATTCAACAGAGCCACCTAATAAGTGGTGATAAGCAAAATACACGTGAGCACTGACGATGGAAGTGTAGCGGCTTCCGAAAGTGGTGCGTTACTCTGTTCTGCTGTGTACGTTGAAAAATTAAGTTGATGTTAATGTTTCCCTTGTTTCTTGGAATATTAATTATACCCAATTCTTTCTGAATTAAAATGTTACGAACTTTAGCCTAATAATCAATTTGGATTCGTAACTATTTACGATTTGAACCCTTCAAAATGTAAGGGGTTTCCCTTACAAATGTACTTACATAGTTACAACAATTAACTAGTTACTATTTGACTTACTTGAAGTTAAAAAATATGTAGTCAAATAAACAAAATAAAATAACATTTTATAAATGCTACATATATTTATTCACACATTGTATTATTTTTTTGTTTGTTTTGACCAGTGAGCTGCAACAAGTATCAAACTTTCGAGTATACTCAATCACATACTCAACAACAAGTAATGATTGTAAAAGCAATAGCTTATTTCAAACACTCAGTTTTAATCACTCGTACTCACAATGAACTCGTACTCACAATGAAGATGTGATTGTTTTTTTTTTTTTGGTATGATTGTAACCACACCTGATCGAATCAAACATGCTGTTCGCATCATTCTTGTAAAACTCTTTATGGCCGGCTCGAGCTACTCGTTTTAATACACACACACAATACATACATGCATAAAATGATCGTGCTATTGTAGTTGTTGCATACAATACTCATTTATGTTGTTTTTTCCCCTCTAGTCAGCCTAGAACCATATGCCACTATGTCAACACTTTTTTCTCTAGCGACAGTGGTACTAGTTAAAATATCGATAACTTTCCTTTTATGCGAGAGTAGAGATACGTTATAGACAATAGTTCTAGTGTATTTTTGGTGACATTGTCAATGAAAGCGTCAATAGTTTGTTTTTTATTATGCTGTGCAGTCAATAGCAGAGTTGCAAGCTGATCGGCGGCTAGCCGCTGCCGCTTCTGATTGAATGTTTCAATTTTAAAGAAATGTTTTTAGCAGAATAATTAATTTTTTCACTGAAAATGTATGTATATGTAGAGTAATTCTGAGTGAATTCAACAAATAGGTGTGCCGCATGGCTTTTAATTTTAATAAAAAAAATTGAGGACAATTTTGTAGGTACTAGAAACACATAACCGCCATCTTTTTTATTTAATATTGTATAGCTTCTGATTAGTGACCATATGTCTCTATGTCAACACTCTTTTCTCTAGCGACAATTGCAATAGTTAAAATGTCGACAATAGTTAAAATAGAGACAACAGTTCTAGTGCATTTCTGGTGACATTGTCAACGAAAGCGTCATTAGTTTGTTTTCTTTTTTTTATTATTATGTGCAGTCAATAGCAGAGTTGCAAGCCGATCGGCGGCTAGCCGCTGCTGCTTCTGATTGAATGCTTCAATTTAAACAAATGTTTTTAGTAGAATAATATAATTTTTTAACCGAAAATATATACAGACATATATTCATATATATTTTTTTAAATTTTTGAATTTCAAAGGGAATTTTTGAATTTTAAATAGGATTTTTGAATTTCAATTGAGTAGTTAGCGCGTTTGACTACAAACCCTGAGGTCTTGCGGTCATGACCTCATTTTGGCAGTACCGGCAGCGATTAGTACTAAAATATCCTAATGTACTTTACAGCACCCTCCTTCGTCGGTATTGTAGCAGAACCGTCGGCGAAGTAAAATAACTAATAAAATGGCTGCACAGCTTCAACAACTCAATGCCTCTACTTGACAGGGCCTTGTAACACTGCTCTACAAAAAAAAAACGCGCAATAGCAGAGTTGTAAATTAATTAAGCTTCCAATCTCTCTCCCACTTCACCACCTGTTATCTCTACACTATCCATTTCCCAAAGAAGGTAACACATTAATTAATTAACTGTAGGTAGGCATTAATTGCCTGAGTGTGTTACTTCTTTAAAAAAAAAATAAAAAATAAAACAACTGAATTGATGTTTTTTAAATTAATTGCAAATTTTTTAATTTCGAATAAAATTTTTTAATTTCAATTGATATGTTTTAAACTACAACCGGAAAAGGTATATAAATTTAAACAATTTTTCGGCCTAAATAATTTAAAAATAATTCATTTAATTTTTTATATAAAAAGTAATATTAAAAATATATATATGTGTTTAAGTGTATTGTCCCAACCCTTATGAAATTGTAGACGGGGGTCACTAAAATGTACTAGTGTATCTTTGGTTCAAATGTCTCCATTTGAACTACATCGTCAATAGTGCTAAAGTCTATTGGTAGATTTTCAATGTCAATATGCGATTACATTGGCTGGAGTACACCTGGTCAGTAGTAGTATTGACAATGTCACTAGTAATTCATTACAATTTCACTATCGGCATCGAGCGAGGAAATATCAAAATTGTAGACTAGAGCCCCTAAAATTTACTAGTGAGTCTTTGGTGCCAATGTCTCCATGTGGTCCCAAAAGAATTACTTAGTCAGTAGTGATTTAGTCTACTGGTGGATTTTCAATGACAAGCTAATGTTAAATGTCAATAGATGATTACATTGGCTGGAGTACACCTGGTCTGTAGTACTACTGACAATGTCACTAATGAATCACTACAATTTCACTATTCGCATTTCCTGCAGGAAACAAAACCTACGTACATACACACATATGTATGGATTTGCAAATACTTTGCCAAACACAAAGATATACTTGTAGAGTAAGTAACTCGAATGTTCTTGTTTCGATCACAATCAAATCATGCAAAAAACAGCCAACCTACAAGTGAGCGATTGCTCGTAAACAAGCCGCATAGGTTGTAAACCAATCAATGCAAGTATGCTGTTGCGAGTAAGACATACTTGTCGCTGATTTTTTTGCTTTGTGTATTGTACTCGAATTGGAATAAAACTGCCAAAGGATTGATTGATTTATACTTGTTGTTTAGCGCAAGTGAATAAGACGACTCAATCATACTTGTTGCAGCTCTCTGGTTTTGACCCAGCTAGGACACGAACATGTGTTCTTTCAGATTTGAAGACAAGTACTTTACTTACTTAGCCATTGTTGACTTATAATATTAAGCGCTAAAAATTGGTTTTCATATATAAACACATGTTAACTTAAAAAGGGGTTGTCTACTTATTTAATTAATACATAACAACAAATTATAACTACTTTCATACAATGAGACATATACGTACTTATTTTATTAATTACTAAAAACTGTTTTACACTATCTCTAATCCCTAATCAAATGAGTTTATGGAAAATGAAAAAAAGCAATAACAACACATTATATCAGGGTTGCATTTTGTGCAGAAATCGATAACAGCTTGTGGAATAGTCTAAAAACAGATTAAGTAGTAGTTTTTAATTTGGAGTACAATAATAAGATAAATAAATAGCATTCATTACTTTGTAAACCATTAAAAAAGTACTACCGATTACAAAAATGCCAAAAGTTTTTGCTGGGTATGTATGTATAAAAAAATCTCTGTCTCTCATTCTCCTTATTTACACTATCTGGTGTCTTCAAAAGTTATTTTTGTCAAAAAATGTGACATTTTCCTATTTGTATGTAATATGAGTGTGTAGTGCAAAAAATTCGTTCTTTACTTTTCTGCAAGAAGTGGCAAAAGTTTGCGGGGGCTTTTAAATAAACAAAATTTGAACAACCTAGTTTTTTTTATTACTGTTTTCATTCTTAGACCCCCACACTCAACATATTTCTATTTCTTTTATACATACTTTCTTTATGGTCACGAGGGACCGCTTAAATGTGTTTATTTAAAGTTGAACTTTTTGCACCACTTTTGCTTTAATGTAAAGAATTTTGTGGGGTTATTTGAACAAGAGAATGATGTATGGTGGCGTTTTAGAAGTATTTTACATTAAATTGAAGGTTTCGCCAAAAATGTTTTTGATTATGAATAAAAAACTAAAAACGAAAATATTTCACACGCAAGTTTAATTGATTAAATTTATTCAAATCGTTTTGGAATTGGTTAAAGAAGGCTGCTGTAATATAGAAATTCAATAGCTAAAATAAATATGTGGGTAGTTTAAAATAAAACCAGTTATTCCAAAATAAGTAAAGTATATTAGGCTAAAGTTCGTAACGATTTAATTCGAAAGAAAAGGATATGACAGAATATTACAAGGAATAATGAAGAAATTAATTAATTCCAACTTACACTGCAGAACATAATAACGTTAGTTTTTGAGGCCGTAAAACCATTTTATTACTGTTAATATTTCAATTTATTTCACCACTTTTTTAGGAGAGCTCTACAAATCATGTTCGAGAATTATTAAATTCCAACATAAAAGTTCTCAAAGTGATCATTAACGTTAAATTAACATTTGCTACGAAATGAGTTTTCCAATTTTTTTCTTAAAAAATTATAATTAGTTGATTAAAAGTGAAAATAGAACGATAACCAATATCGAATATAAACACCTAACATAAAAATATATCTTAAATATTAACATAAATAAGACACGCAGATAGAACTTTAATACATAATTCTAAAACAAACAATGTAGAAACAGTCTGCTTCTACCAATTATGGCGACAATTAATGGGCATGTGGGCGGCTCATTTGATTCCTTTTTATTATGCCAAAGGCAGGGAAGGAAGAAAAGACAATTTATTTATTTTTTATGTTGTATTTTATTTGTCAACTTTTTGCGATGAATGATAGATTCATACAATAAATATCAATCAATATAGTGACAAAATAATACAGTTTATGTATTTTATGTAATACAATTGAATAAGTTATTTTGATTAGAGTAGACTGAATGGCAGACAATAAAAAATTAATGAGAACTTGTTTTGCTTCTAACTAAAAAAGTTACAGTCGATTTATGTTTGTTCATTTGCTCTTTTTGTACTCCATTATTTATAATTAATTATAAAAGCAGTAAGTTATATAACCCAACAAATTGTGTCATATTCACACGAAATATTGATTACCCCGTCGACTATATAGTTGGTAGCGAGCTACCCTATCGATCTGGAGGTTGTGGGTTTGGCTTCAACCCAAGCAAGACTGGTCTATGTTATTGTCATTTTTCATTTTTCGTAAAATGAAAAATGACCCCAAACTTGAAAATAAAAAAATGGCCCCAAAATATAGGAAAAATGGTCCAAAATTAGAAAATAAAAAATGAAAAATGGCCCCAAAATAGGAAAAAAGGCGCCAAAAATCGTATGTTGTTGTTTTCAATAACGCCATACGCAAAAAGTTGACATTTGGGAAATAAAGCCATATATTTTTAGCTATTGCCATTATAATCTGCCTTCAGGCAGTCTTAACGAAGGATTTTGTCCGCTCGAAGAACGGCTTCGCTGAATAAAGATTATTGTATAGCCGGCCTTCGGCTGGGCTTAACATAGCCGGGTTCTACGTAGCCGGTATTCGGATGGTCTTAAGAAGTTATTTGAAAAATACATTGGGGTTTTTTGGGCAAATTCCCTAAAATTTCCTTTGATCTATAATTAAATCTATTTCTTCTAAAATATTTTTAACATATATACATACGAGTATATTGAAAGATTTGGAGCCCAGATAATTAAATCTATTTCTTCTAAAATATTTTTAACATATATACATACGAGTATATTGAAAGATTTGGAGCCCAGATAATATACACAATGTTCATTCATATCAATTTTTTTTAAGTTTACTAACTCTCAGTTTGCCTGAACTTAAGTTTTATCTGAAAGTTTAACATTATCGTTAACATTTTATTAGTACTTTACCAAATCATCAGTAATTTATTAGGTTAGGTTGAGCAGGCTGCCGGTTTCTAAAAACCGGCCCACTTGGGTCCTTTGGTCCCTTTGTGATGCCTGGGATGGATAGGAAGGAAATTTAAGAAGGTGCCCTGCATATCCCACAGGTTGGGTCGGTGTTAAACCAACTCGAGTAGCGTATGAATGTATTTATTCCCCTAATGTCGCATTCCCCCAGGACTGCTAGTTCGGGTAGTGACAAATTCTACAAATTTCTTTATAGGACCTAAGTTGAACAAATTTGGAATTTGGTGTTTGAAGTGAAAAATTAGTTTTTTCTGTGTAAGATTTGTCCTAATATCTTCGCATGGCCTACGTTACTCCGCTTTCATGCACCTGAGGCATTTAGTCTAACCGCCGAGTTCATGGCCAGTTGTTTTATCATAAGGTCGGCAGGAAGCCATTGCAGTATGGTGAACAGTGCTTTGGATGGAGTGGTGCGAGGTGCACCCGTAATCAGCAAAGCAGCTTTTCGAAGAACCTTTTCAAATATACTAGAGTATGTGACAGTAATTTATTAAAAAATTTTAAAACTTTCAGCCGTATGTAAACTTTCGTAACACTATGATAACAATTATCTCCTGATGCATAATATATAAGTCCGCGAATAATATAGACTAAATTTACATGTTAAAATATTTTATGAAACATTTTTATTTGCTCTTTGCAACTGTGGAGATGGAACTGGGGTAAAGAAACTTGATAAGAATCATCTAAATATTCATTTCATACCGCTTTTTCTACAAAATTTCTTCCCTGACCATTAAAGATTTTCATGCAGCAAATTTTATGAAATACTTCATCGTGTAAACTTGGACTTTTTTTAAAAAATGCGTTTTTTTCATGAGGATTTTCTTGGGGGATGTTCCTTTTGACGGGGGATTTTTCGGGGGAAATATTTTTTAAAATTTGGGGAGCGCGATGAAAATGACCTGGAAGCCCTGTATTACAAGCCGAGAAAAATTACACTACGTGTTCACAAGCAAATAAACAAAATATGTATTTGATACAAGAAAGGCGATACAAATTGTTGTGAATTAAGCAATAGAATATATTTAAAAGCAAATAATGGGTGTTTTTTATTGAGGTATAGAACTTTAAGTTGGCATCACTTTTTTAACTGGCGGCCATTTTGTCAGCTGTCAAGTGATTAATATTTAGTTCGGTTTGCCATTTCATCATGAACAGGTTGACAAAAGAACAACGCTTGCAAATCGTGCAAATTTATTTCGAAAATAATGGTTCAGTTCGCGAAGTTTACCGCAAGCTCCGTCCATTTTATGGTCGACATAATCGTCCATCAGAGCAATTAATTCGGTTAACCATGGATCGTTTTCGCACTACGTTTACTCTATGTGATAATACGCATCCGCAGAGACGTCGAAGAGTGCGCACCGAAGAAACAATTGCCGCTGTAGAGCAAAGTGTTGAAGAGGACCCGAATGAATCGATTCGCCACCGTGCACAGCAATAGATCCATGATAACCGACTATTTTGTTCCCGAATTGGATGGCATGAATGTGGATGAGTTGTGGTTCCAACAAGACGGCGCTACATGCCACACAGCGCACGTCACAATCGATTTATTGAAGGAAACATTCGATGAGCGCATTATTCGCGGAATGGACCTGTCAATTGGCCACCAAGATCGTGTGATTTGACACCATTGGATTATTTTCTTTGGGGATATGTGAAGTCGCTCGTCTACGCCAACAAACCAGAAACGTTAGGGGACTTAGAAGCCAACATTCGTGGCGTTATTGCCAACATACGGCCCCATATGCTCGAAAAAGTGGTTGAAAATTGGACCTGTAGAATTGGCTTTATTCGAGCCAGCCGCGGCGGCCACATGCCCGAAATCATATTTAAACATTAATGGCATAAAATTATCCTTCCAATAAAGCCAAATTGATGGACATTAAAACGATTTTCTTGTGTTTTATTTCAATTCGAAGTTCTATACCTCTAAAAAAAACACCCTTTATAATATAGCATAAAATATTTTATCTAATTTGCTCGGTTATCTTGTTAAAACTAAAACATTAAAATATCTTTCTACCATAATCACAAAGACAAAAATATATAATTGTATAGTTGACCCAATTTTTTCTTTTTTTATTTGATTTAATTGCTGGCTCTTCATCGCCTTTTAAGAAATCGATTAAATTATTTTTTTCTTCTTCCCATTTTCAAGTTAATGTATTTAATGTCTTGCGTTTTTTTTTATATGCTGAATGTAGAAAACATTTTTTTAAATATATTTTTAGTTAAAAAGTTTTTGTAGGAAATACTTTTTTCTCCTAATTCGATAATTACGAGTTTGTGTGATTTACAAGTTTTCCATTTTTGTGCTTTTTATCGCCGTAGTGCTGACAAAAAGAGCTATGTATGTTTTGTCGAATAACTTGCGTGGAAAGCAGAAAAATTAATTGATATGTTAGATGAAAGTAAAATTGGCGACTTCAAAGTTTGTTCAATAAGGCTACAATTGTTCATTTTGCTTTTAGTTTCTACAACAAAATAAATAGAATTAGAAACTACACATAGTTCATTTTTTAAGCGTAGTTATGGCAAACAATTTTTGAAGACACGCAAAACTATATTTTTTTATCAGTATTTTTTATATTTCGTGTTTTTCATATAACACTGTGATACACTAAAATTATTCAGGGGTTCTCATGTGCCAATTCTATTTCGTTGGAGCCCATAGAGAGCGAAGATACCTTTAGTTTTTTAGGTCACTTCGTAAAGTGATTTTATAACGATAAATGTAATGAAAAAAACGGGTTTCTAAGAGTTTGAACTTTAAACAGTCATAACTTCTTTGTTTCAAAATAGATTTTTACAAACTATTTCATATTTAAAAGATATGATTCTTATCTTTCAAATAACGCAAAATCATGCCTCAAACATGAAAAAGTTCGTAGAAATCCGTTTTGGAACAAAGAAGTTACGACTGTTTAAAACCGGGTTTTCACTACATTTACCATTATAAAATCACTTTACGAAGTGGCCTAGAAAACGTACGTTTAATTCAGAAAGAGTTGCGGGGTATAATATACGTGAGCACTGACGATGGAAGTGTAGTGGCTTCCGAAAGTGACGCTACTCTGTTCTGCTGTGTACATTGAAAAATTAAGTTGATGTTGATTTTCTTTTATTCTTTGAAATATTAATCATTCACAACTCTTTCTGCATTAAACGTTACGAATCTTAGCCTAATAATCAATTTGGATTATAGACAATTTGAATATACATATTACAACATATGGATCCTTTTGCACCAAATAATCGTAAGTGTCAAAGTTAAAATTTTCTGGAAGCTTATTATTAGTTTGGCGCATATGCCACAAGAAGTTTTACATAAAGTTTTCTGAGAATATACACGATATACTTTTACTTTTTATATTTTAAAGACTAGTACGCCTGAATTTTAGGCTGCCAAAAGAAGTATGTGTAAAAAACCAAACCAAAAAAATCAGGTTTGAACAATTTTTAGACAACTTGCCGTTTGGTAGTAAGCAGCAGAAGAGAAAAATCAACACAATTTTTATTTAATACAGAGATGGCACATCACTTATTGGAGACTTTTTTCCGTCAACTGAAACAAAAATTTTGTTTTTTTTGTGTTTTTATCATCTCTCAAATAATTTTTCATATTTTGTACGTAGTAACCTTACGGTAAATGCAACTGACACAAAACAAGTCACGTGACCGATCGCCAGGTGATAGGGACTCCTTTCTCTCCTTGTCTAAAATTACATCGATTTTGTAGTTATTTTATTAAAGAAAGAACATTTCAAATTCTACATATTTAGTCCAAGTGGAAAAAATTTAACATAAAGTATAATACGGCAATGGCTGAATGGTAGATACGTCAGACTATCGGTCAGGAGGTCGCGGTTCAAACCTGCACGCAGCCAATCGCTTTTTTTTAGTAAAAACATTTTGTTAAAAAAAATGCGTGTGTAATTTTAGGTTGATAATTATCGGTAAAGTGTTGCCGACTATTATCGACCTAGTTTTCAACAAAAGTGTTTTAGAGTGTAAATACTATGTGATAGGCCACACTCCACACTCTAAAACATTACTTAAAATTTACGATCATATATTGTCTAAATTTGTGTTGAAAATTTCTTCTTGTCTAAAATTATATCGATTTTGTAGTTATTTTATTAAAGAAAGAACATTTCAAATTAAACATATTTAGTCCAAGTGGAAAAAATGTAACATAAAGTATAATACGGCTATGGCTGTGTGGTAGATACGTCAGACTATCAGTCAGGAAGTCGCGGTTCAAACCTGCACGCAGCCAATCGCTTTTTTTTTGTAAAAACATTTTGTTCAAAAATAATGCGTGTGTAATTTTATGTCGATAATAATCTGTAAAGTGTTGCCGACTATTATCGACCTAATTTTCAACAAAAGTGTTTTAGAGTGCAGGTGTATCGAATTTGTTCAGTGCCGTTTACTACAATACTAGCCGGAGTACCAACTAAATTGACTGAAAATGGTTAATATGTGACCATTTACACAATATGTCTTTTTTCACCATTCACTACTCCTTATTTTTGGTACCAGTCTCATTTTCTCAAGTCATAGAACGAGTACTTTTGGAAAATTTTTTACAGGGAATTTATAAAAATAAGTGAATTTTCGTGAATAAATACAAATTTTTCTACGCAACCATTATTTCCAACCTGAAATTCAGGAGGAGCTGCGTACTAGTCTTAAACCGGCATATATTTCATGCGAAATTTCTATAAGCTTTTCATAAATACTGATTAAAATGAAAAATCTATGCTTGCACGTGCTAGTTTTGTGTAGTCTGTGTGCAAATGAAAAAGATATTTGGATCTTATTGTTATTATTATTATTATTATTATTATTATTATTATTATTATTTCCTTTACATCCTATAAGGATCATACGGCCATTAAAAAATCTTTCCACTTATATCTATCTAATGCCAGCGCTTTAAGTTGCCTCCAGTAATGCCTTGTGTGGCGGCTTCTTTCTCAAATTTGGCTTCGCCATGTGTGGGCCGATCAACCCTGTCTCCTGCTTCCCTGCGGATTCAACTTTACTGATATTTTGGTGATGTCTTCATCGGGCTTTCTTAGCGAGTGCCCAATCCATCTCCATTGCCTTCTACGAACCTCCGCGATGATTGGTGTTTGGTGTGTACGTTGCCAAAGACAGTTATTTGCAATTGTAGCTGGTCAGAATAAGCGTAAAGCTTTTCGCAAGCATCGATTGCTAAATACCTGAACTGCGTTTATATCTTTGCTTGCTGCGTTCCATGATTTGCATCCGTATAAAAGTGTGGATTTTACACAAGAATTGAATATTTTCTGTTTCGTATTAGTAGAAATGAGCGAAGATCTCCACACAGAATTCAGTTGGCCATACGCATGGTTTATTCTGTTTTTTAAGTCTGCATTTGATCCACCGGATGAACCCAGTAAAAAAATAGCTTCAAATAAAGCAGGTTTTTACTATGAGAGAATAAAAGTAGCGCTTACAAACCTACTGATATCGCTGCTGATAAAATGGCCATATGCAAAGAAAAACTAATTTTTCTCATTTTTAATAAAAATCTATCAATTGATGTTTTAGAGAATGACAATTATAGAAACAACAAAAAAATATACTATATAATATTGTTTAATCAATTTGAGGCACTTTTAAATGATCATGCAAGAAACATTTTGCTCTCCCTCTTTGTATGTTTAATATTTATTTCAGATTTTCTTTAAAAAAATATTCAGCTAGAGTATTCTGCTTTCTTTAATAGAACGGATAGCAAATAATTTAATGTCTTATTATATTCTTATGAGTTTATCTTTATATTATTTATATTAATTAAATCAGTAAAAAGTTTTATTTCTTCGAATTTTTAAAATTTTCGTACTAGGTCACACCCGTCGGTCACACCCGTCTCATTTTAAAAATGGTTTTTTATAAGAAAAATAATCCTGTGTCAAACAGTAAATACATAAAACAATTAAAAACACTTTGAGCAGATATCTATACCAAAATTATTGTTTACTTTATAGTAAAAATTTTACAGAATTTATACTGAGTCATAATTGTTCATAACTAAGATTTGTAAGGTCACACCCGTCGCAGCTTTCTGACGACCATTTTGAGCAGAAATCGTGTTCTATCAGTGTCTACCCGTTATTCAACGACTTTAAGCTTAATGTCCTTGCGAGCCGCAACGTTTTTGTTTAAGTAAAAAATTTTACATTCTGGATTTATAACAAAAAATGTGTGAAAAATGGTCACACGCGGCTATATGGAATTACTCTACTACATTTTTGATACAAAAAGCGCTTTTTGAAGCGCTGAAAATCATCGCCATTTTCAGCACTAAAACTGTAAGTATATGGAACTTTTTCGCTTAAAAACCGACATTGTATCGGTAGTGAGAAATCTGCTTTTTTTGTATAGTTTCTTTCATATACATTCACTGCTCTGCCATTAGCTCTTCCTTTAAAGCGTATTATTATGAGCTTTATTGCCTTAGTGCTTCAAAAAGCATGAACATTTTTTACTGTTAAATTAAAATACTTCCGAGATAGCAAAATGAAGTAACGTTCTCCAGCGGCCAGATTCCGCAATGATGAATTTTGAAGTGTTCGCCAATTTCAGTGTTCACTTTTGATTTGTGCACCCGCAACGATGAAAATGTATTATTTTGACGGTTATAATGAACACTAGAGCCTAAATTTTTTCACTGGAAAAAGTGCGGTGAATTTTTTATTTTTAGGTGTTCACTGGTAAAAAATTCATCGTTGCGGAATCCAGCCCCATGTATTGGTTGTTTATGTGGATGCTATTGCTCGCTGGAGTCCCAGAATCATTTTATTGTATTGTACAATAATCTTGTACTGATTTCCGGAGATGCCTTTACTAATTCCGGATGTACGTTATCCAGCCCTGGAGCCTTGTTATTCTTTAAACTTTTGATGACTTCAACTATTTCTGGAATCTTAGGTGGGCTCGTTGATATATAATCTTTGGCGGTATGATGTTTGCAGTCACACAGAGCTCTTGTTTCCGTATCGGTGGATAAGAGTGCCGAGTAATGTTCCACCCACGTCTCCATCTGTTCGCTCCTCGAAGTAGCAAATTCCCCGTTATGTTTGCGAATCGGTTTGCAGTCCGTAAAATTTCTGCTTATGAGTTGTTTTGTAATTTTGTAAAGGCTTTTCATGTTTTTGTGAGTAGCTTCAGATTCTGCTCTTAAGGATTCGATACTTATGGCCATATTTTAGAAAGTAAATCTCTGGAAAACCAACAAACCACACATTTAAATGATTTATGACACCAATAAATATGACAAAGATGTAATAAAGTTTTGTTTTTACTTCGTGGAGTCAAAAATTACTTAGAAGTATGTAAAAACATCAAAAGGAATGAAATACAAAGATGAACTTTAAAAAACCCCTAGAAGAAAATTATGTAAGATAACAATGGACATAAAAAGAAGACTACAGCGGTTAAGCTTGTAAATAAATAGTAAAGCAAACAAGAGAGTTTTTTGAAACCCTTGTTTTCTTTCAGATCAACTTCTTATTATTCTTTGTTGTGCTTGTTATTTGATGACAAATTGTTGAGTTAACTCATCATACACACCCCTCCCTTTTCTCATCATATTTCCATCGCTTTTCTGTTACATATTATACAGCACAGAATAAAAAAAAAAGTTTTAACAGATATTTCTTAAGATATTTATTTTTTTCAACAACCGTTTTGTAAAAAGATGTTACAATAAATCTTGTGAAAATAAATAAAAATCTTTTTCTAATGTCACTTCAAATTGTAATAAGAAGATTGAACAAAATGTTATATGGTTATTTATAATGAAAAATTATAATGGTAGTTATAATATTACAAAAAAAGTAACATAATCTGCCTTAGAAAAGTATTTTAAAGCTTATGGAAATGGGAAGAAGATCCATAAAAAGTGGCCCCAAACCAAAAATAGAAAAATGAGCATGGCCACACAAATACAAAGTAAATATTAGTTTTTGTTTGCTATTAAATCGTGTTTTTTAAGTTTTTTAAAGCAGAGTAGGTAAATAAGCTAAACGAAACGTTTGCTTTCGTTTTGTTTTGTGTTTTTCAATGTGTAAAACAAAAACGAAACAATAACAACAATTTAGTTTTGTATGATTTGTGTTTGTGTACACTAAATTTACATTAATACCATATTTACACTATGCAACTTTGTTGAATGCAATTTTCATTTTAAGTGAGAGTGTTGAAATAGATGTGTATACATTTTGTATTTCTTCTCTATATTTCTCACTGAAAAAAAAAAGAAGTTGCAAGCAGGCGAGTGAAAAGCCAATTGTATTGTTTGCAATCCTTGTCATTGCAAAAGTATTTGTTTTGGTTTTGCTCATGTACGAAACGATTGAAAATATTTTAAAAGTTTGTGTCTTCCGATGAAACGCTTGTGAAAAGTTTTGTTTGTTTGCACACTCTGTTTTAAAGTATAATATTTATTTGAAGTCAGCTAAGAAAATTTTACTAATTACACTAAGCAACAAGAAAAATAGTAATAAGAACTGCTGAATTTGTTGATATGTTACCGTCATCTAACCACAAAAACAGCCAAGATTTTAAATCCTATACAAAAGTTTTTAGCTTTTTTAAATATATATTTTTAGATTTTTGAGTCTGTTTCAGTGATTTTATTGTAACTTAAGAACGACTTGACCATATTTGTTGTAAAATATACCAAAACATTTGAATTTTAATTACCTTTATGTTACTTCGATTAAATGTTTTATATATTCAATAGTTTAATAGTTGTTCAGACCGAAATAATGAAACATATTTTTCCAATTCACAACCTGTTGTAAGTGTTGTAGATCAAATAAATGTTGTTAATAATTTCCAAATAAACATTTGTTTCACAGAAAAAAATGTTTTGTAAATACAAAAAATTTTTTTTGTTATATTAATTAAATAATTAATTGATGTTGAACCTACAACGATTTTTGTAAATACAATTACGAAATTGCAAGTTAAAGGAAAATTAGAAAAATTAAAAAAAAAATTTTTTTTGTTGATTTCAAATTTATTTCAATTAAGATTATTGTTATATCAACAATGTGAATTGTTGATTTTCCGAACAAATTTTAAGTATCATAATTGCCGTATTAACAATATTTTTTTATACAATCACAATCCTCGAAGCGAAAAAGCTTGTCTGCGAAAAACACTAAATGTCTTTGGACGGAATCGAACCGGTGAATTCTGGACTAATAGACTAACGTTCCTACCTCTCAGCTACAGAGCAATTCTTTATTAAATACGCAAATAATGAATACACACAAAACATAATTTGCTTTGTTTCATCTACGTGTGTGCATTCATTTTTTATATCAACAATGGTGATTGTTAGTGTTTTTCACAATACATAACAAAAAATTTGGTTAGTTCGGTTTGTTGAAAAAATTTCAGTGTTTGTTGTATCAACAATTCAATTTGTTATATTAACAAAATATATGTTTGAATTTAAATTACATACTAACAATATAATTTGTTAGTTGCAGTTTGATGATATTTTTTTCTGTGTTAGAAACACGTTTATGTGGAAATTACTAACAACATTTCTACGATCTACAACAACTACAACAACAAGTTGTGAATTCAACAATTGTTTTGTGCATAAATTTAAAATTTTTTTTACTTCTGAAAAACTCATAAAAATTTGATAAAGGTAAAACGTACTACTTTTATTGATGGATAAATGTTTATTTAATATACAGTAAAGTAAAGTCACCAGAATATTGCGAAAATGTTAGGATTTTAAAAGTGTGCTCTACAGATTTTATTATAACTTAACCCTTTCCAGCACCAAACTTCGTTAGGGCACGTACATATATTTTTGTTAAATTTTTTCCAAATATACAAAATAAAAATAAGACAAAAATGCAAAAAAATAATATTAAAAAATTAAGAAATTTATTATTTGATATATTGTCATAATTTTACTTTAAATGAAATTCATTTGCTGATGGTTAAGCATTGTCTATATGCATTTCATTGGCGCTTTACCAAATCGTCAGCAGACTTCAACCACAGCTTTGAACAGTTACAAACCTCTTATCTTATGCACAGACTTTCAAAAACCTTTTGAGAATTTACAAACGATATCATCTTTGAAAATCACAAAAAAAAATTAAATAAGCGTAGTAGGCTTAGAAACTTATACAAAACCCTGCAAATAATTTGTATTCGATATGAATCTATTTTAGTCAACATGTATTTGTATATGAAAACTAATTTTTGTCACTTAAACTTATAAGTCTACAATAGCTCAGTGGGTAAAGTACTTGTCTTCAAATCTGAGCGAGTACAGGTTCATATCCCAGCTGGGTCAAAAAATAACAAAATTAAAAATATAAATAAAATAATAATAAAATAATGCGTAAAAAATTTTTCTTTAATAATAATTTGTTTATTTGACTACTTATTTTTTAGCTTCAAGTAAGCCAAATAGTATCTGGTTAATTGGTGTGAAAATATAAATACATTTGTAAGGGGTACCCCTTATTTTTTGGACTTTTCAAACAAAAATAAGTAGTCATCGATTCAAATTGTAAGTAGTTATGACTTAAATCCTCATATACATTTTCATTGCCTACCAGTAAGCAAAGTTTTGCTGGGTTTAGCTATACACTAGCCCCCAAATTCATAAATAAATAAAATGTATTTGAAATCTATTTTAAGAAAATTTTGTGTGAAAAATTTGACATAAAATATATTTCAAACTCATTTTAAATTCTATGAATATGGGGGTAAATAAATAGCCATCGTATGTAAACTGAATTTCATTTTAATTCAACATGATTTCAATGATTATTTAACATAAAAGTTATTTGAAATTAAAGTTATAGTCATGCTGATTTAAAATGAAATGTAACGTTTATCAGAAAGTTGTTTAACAATGAAAATTCTTAAATCAAAGAAATTTAAGGTTAGATTATTAATTTTGCGTTTAAAATTAATATGAAACAATGATAATTTTCAATAAGGAGCAGTACGTTTTCGCTGGTAATTTGTTTTTTGTCGTCTACATAGCCGACACATGTAAGAATAAACAACAACAAGTCACACAACTAAGCACAACAGTGAACTGTAGCAAAGCAAATAAACACTAACACACTTAAGCGACAAATGATTTCTTGTAAATTTAATATAATTACAAACCATAATTGCGTCATGTTGATTTTACATTCCCTTTTTTCTGTGTATACATAATTTTAATATTCGAAGTTAAACACAAATAAAATTTAAAAATCCATAAAATATATGTAAACTACTTACGGATGTTTACTAACTAAATTTAATTAAAATTAAAAGCTATCCAATAATTTAATTTGAAATTACCGCAAACTAATTCACCTTAATATAAATGATTTTAATACACATTTGCTCAAATTCTTTGTTTGTATATTTTCATTTAATTAATTGTAAACATCATTTGACATGAAATCTTCTTTGCCAGTCAGTCAGTCATCTTTAACAAATGACAAAAATCTTCTTTATTAATGACTCAATCTTTTTGACTTGGCAAATTTTCTTTCTGATTTAAGAAATAAAACAAAAATTATTTGCCACCTGCGGATGATGTTAATGATGAAAAAAACCACGAAGAAAACATCATAAATACTGAGATTTCTTTTAAATATAAAATAAAAGCCATTTTCTTTCTTTATTGCAGCCATAGTAGTATTTAAAATCATAATGGCAACTAACTCTCCACTTCTCAGCCCAGAACATTTCTGTTAAAATGAGCATGGATTTTCAAACAAGAACAACAGAATCTTTGGTGAATAGAAAATAATCCAAAGGGGGAATTGTATAAAAAAAATACAAACAGAATACAAATAGGTTTTGTGTTTGCAGAATCATTAATAAAAGAATTAATATAAAAAATAATACCATTATTCCCCTTGTTTTGGAAAATTTCTTTCAAAAAATTTTAAATTGTTAAAATGTGAACACAATGTTGAAAACTACATATAATTTTGTAAATTTTTGATATGTGATATGTTTCAGTAAACAATTTTCATGTTTTTTGAAGCACTAAAGAAATAAAGCGCTTCCTAATTCGCTTAAAAATATGAGCTTGTTCAGAAGCTGATTTCATAGCGTCACAACAATGCAGGTTTTGAAGCAAGAAAAGTATTTGCTTTGTACTTATACAAAAGGTTCGTACACGAGCTATATAAAAAACCTGATTATATAGTGCTGATCCAAAGCAGGTTCTTAAACGAGAATGAAGAGTAAGTTTATTTGAGTTTCTTCGTGCCGTTTTGCAACAGTGTTTTTGGTCGAGTGATTGGTACGTTGGACTTCAAACCTGAAGTTAAAATAACAAACATTGAGTAAAAATATGAAATTAATAAAAATAAATAAAGTAACGAAATAAGAAAAATTCAAAATGGCGTCAACGACGCCAATCCACATCGAACCATTTTTTTCATATATTTTCAGTTCTAGTGCTGAAAATGTTGATGATTTTCAGCGCTTCAAAAGCACTTTTGTGAGCAAAAATGTAGCACTGCAATCCGGGAACTCGCCATACAAAAATCAGCACCGATATCAGCAGATTTGTCAGCGCTACTTTTATTCTATAATAGTAGAAACCTGCTTTATTGGAAGCAACTGTTTTACTGGGGTCTACCTTTGCTTTTTAGACGTATACAATTAATGGACATATGAATAAAAAGTCGTACTGAAATAGCTTTACGTTGCTATTTGCTTCCACAAAATGTTAGACAAATATATTAAATATAAGTATGGAGCAAAATCAATTATATGTAGTTTTTCTTAATATATATTTGATAATAAATTGGTTTTTAATATAATAATTTTTTTAATATAAATTTTTATAAAATGCTTGTACAGAAGTTTAGTAGAAAATCGCCAAAAGTGGAAATAAAATCGCCAAAATTATTTCTTGTAAATTTTTCTTATCCAAATTCAAAATCCATTAATGACTATAATTAATATAAGAAACGTCATCAATATCACATTGTTTTAATTTCTTGCAGATAAGTTTTAGTCGTATTTATTTTTGAAAATACTACTTCGACAAACTAGTTTTCCTGAATTACAAAAATTTTTAAGCTCAATTCTGTTGAAAAAATAGCCATAAAAATCGCCAACAAATTTATTTATCGCCATGTCGCCAAATCAAAAATTTGGATGCCAAACAAGTTGAAAAATCGCCGCGTGTGGCGAGAAATCGCCATATATGACAACACTGGTATGGAGGAAAATAACAAATAAATAATATGTACATATATAAAGCTATTTTCATTTTATAAAAATGGTGTTATGTGGCGTTTTGCCCATTTTCAATTTTCCCTTAATGCTATAAAATCGTCGATTACACTGTAATACACTAAAATTATTCAGGGGTTCTCATTCACCAAGTTAATTACGAACATCTGAACAACATAAATTTAATAGAATATAATTTCTATAATTAAAAATGGCAAAATATTTTTTTAAATTTATTTTAAATACTCAATCATATTTTAGTTATTTTCCGGGAAATGTCTTTCATAATGTTGATTACGAACCCTGAACATTTGCTATCTTAACATTAAACAGGAAATGAAAAAGGTAACGGAAGTTGCTTCTTTTGTCAAATAGTTTTGTGTACGTACTGTTATCTGAATGTGAATGATTTTTTTTTATTGTTAATAAATAATAGACAACAGGAGTTGTGGTAACAATACTGCTACAGATGACCAAGGAAATATCAGAATTTATAATATTTAAAAAATCTTAAAGCTTCAAAGTATACATAACTAACTACGTTATAGAGCGGTGAGTATTATTGACTAGCACGTCCATCATTGTTAAAATTTATATCTTCTTTAATGGAAGAAAACCAATAGAGATGATAGTAATTTTTTAAAAGAAATTGCACTTTTATGGCCAATAATAATAAAAGCCATAAACAACTTTACGGCCACAATATTTGTGTAAAACAAAAAAATGTGTTACTAAGTAAAAAAAAACTTTAGCAATGAAATCAGATTTGAGCGTTGGTGTTAAAATTGTTTACAGATACTAAACGCTTATCGCCATTCGTTATTATTAACATGATAATAAACACATTATTTTAATATCCAACCCTTATGGCCGAAAAGATGCAAATGATCTTTTTGGTATTTGTTTTTTCTCAACAATTAAATCAATTGAATTGATAACACCATGTGTTAAATTGACTAATGAATTGTTGATTTCATTTGCATTGATTTATAAAATAATGATTTGTTAAATGTTCCGCATTGCCAATATTTTGCACAATGATATGCTTTTTAATGAAAAGGTTTCAATACTACCCTGCGGAAAATTTGGTTACAAATTATCCAAAAGTACTCGTCCTATGACTTGAGAAAATGAGACTGGTACCAAAAATAAGGAGTAGTGAATGGTGAAAAAATACGTATTGTTTAATGGTCACGTATTAACAATTTTCAGTCAATTTAGTTGGTACTCCGGCTAGTATTGTAGTAAACGGCACTGAAAAAATTCGACGCACCTGGATCTAAGGCCTAACACATAGTATCTATATAATATTAAATGTCTCCCTTCAATGAGACTGCTATGCTACTCAGGAACCTGGTCCGTAACTATATTCAGATATTAATTCCAGCTTAACTGGTATTTATAACATTGAAATATAGCCTGTCATGCCGGAGGTTGTCGGTTCGAATCCCATCAAAGGCAACGTTAAAAATAAAATACAATTTCTACTTGGATTTGTAACAATAAAAAATAAATTAATTAATCGATAATTACAGCTGAATTTTGGAATAATATTTATATATAATCTATGTATATTATTCTACACCGATTAGGACTCCATAAGATAGTTCAGAGACAAGTTACAAGGTGAGTACAAAGTATCAATTAACACCATCCTAGGCCATCCCCATGCAAAAGCGGTTTCATAGGAAGTGGGGACCGGTCACGTGACTTGTTTTGTGTCAGTTCCATTTACCGTAGGGTAATTATACAGACTTACAATGAAATTCCGTTTTGAGCAAAACTAAAATTTTTCTAATCATATTGATGCGTTAAAAAAACTGTGTGCTCAGCTTTTACCTATTACTTCAAGATTTTTTTTATTTTCATATCTAATATATCCGCACCTAGTGTACATTTACCCTACCAGTATATTTACCTAAAATTATCTTTACATTTGACTAAACTTACATTTCTTTCACAAATTAGTATACAAATTATATTATTTTTTCTAAAAGCTCTTATAAAATTTAAAACTGCAAAAACTTAAATTTTGAAATATTATTCTTAAAGAAAGAGGTCTTATGAACAAAATGCGCCATAAATCATGAAAATCGATGGGCAGCTGCTGATTTTAATCAAAATTAAGTGAAAAAGTCAATAGAAAAAATTGCAATTTTCATACAACAAATATACACACCCGCACAAATTAAACTTTTTTTGTTATATGGAAAATGCGATTTTCATCAATTGAGTTCCTTCCATTAATTGTGAATAAAATCAATATTTTCTATCGATTTGCTTAATTTATGTCTTATTTTGTTCGTAAGGCACCCGTCCTTAGCACATATATTTAAAAACTTTAGTTTTTGCAGTTTTAAATTTTTGAATTTAGTTTCTAATAAATAAATAAATTCATAAAATTTGGGTTGCTTTTGGAAACAAATTCTAAAATGTTTTTTATTTATATAAAATAAAAATATAGTTCAAAGGCGAAAGGGAAAGAGTTATGCCTGGTGTAACATGATATACAAGCTAAATATGTATTGAATTTTTGAAATTATAATGTTCGATTTATAAAAATTATATAAGATATGATGAAAATTGTATACCCTTTTAAGAGCATATTTTTAAAATGTTGGGAATAGATTTTTAGCGCATATTTCCGCTTTCCCTGCTTATGATCAATAAAGTCATCTCTGAAAAGTCCATAGCTGTAAAAAAGCTATGCCTTTGCTATACTAAAAAAGCAATTTTACAGTGAAAGAAAAGCTTTCTCCTGTAAAATTTCATTCATGTCATTTATGTTTTTTTGGCTGCTAATGGTCAATATAATACTCTTAATGCAATTAGCACATCAACAAAAAGGTGTAACAACATAAGTGGCTTGAACAGTTTATAAAAATTATTTATATAACATAAACATATTTCGAAAATAATTAATTTAATTATTAAAATAAGTTTTATTTGCGCATTAATAAACAATAAAATTATGTGGTTGCGTATACTTATTGTTTTATTAATTCTATTTAAAAAGCACTCATGCGGGGTGGGAGTTTTTACTATGCTTGAATATTTAAACAAATCTCCATGCATATTTAAATTTTTCGATAATTCAAATTTTAAATCGTACAAAAACATTTTAAAAAAGAATTTCGCAAGAAAATTATGCATATAAAAATTATATGTATTTATTTAATAAAGTCATACGATACATAATTATCCTTAATATATGTACCTGAAAAATTTAATTTATTGATTGATTTATTTGGGAGAAAATATTTTTTATAGAAAATTTCATCCTAATTTAGGATAGAAAAAATTTTTCTATAGAAAATTTCATCCCAAATTGTGAGAAAAAACTCTATAGAAAATTTCATTTTAACTGGAGAGAAAAACTTTTCTATAGAAAATTTCGTTCCAATTGCGGTGAATAAATTGTATAGAAAGTTTCATCCCAATTATGGGGAACACGTTTTCTATAGAAAATTTTATCCCAATTCGGGTGAAAAATTTCATCTAAATTGTGGCGAACAAATTTTCTATAGAAAATTTCAGCCCAATTGGGGCGAAAATTACATCCAAATTGGGGCGAAAAAATTTTCTTTAGAAAATTTCATCCTAATTCGGGTTGAACAAATTTTCTATAGAAAATTTCAATTCAATGTAAGCCAATCATTGAGCAAAGGGGTACAAGTGCAAAAAGAAAATTTGTAGTAATTAAAGTTAAAAGTTTTTTGTTTCCATGCATTTCATGCATAGTCCTCATTTTTTAGTTTTGGCACTTGTACCACTTTGCTTTTCATAGACAATTTCATACCGATTGAGGTGAATAAATTTTCTATAGAAAATTTCATACCGATTGGGGTGAATAAATTTTCTATAGAAAATTTCATCCTAATTGGGACGAACAAATTATCTTTAAAAAATTTCATCCCAATTAGAGTTTCACGCAATTGGGATGAACAAATTTTGTATAGAAAATTTCATCCCAATGGGGATGAAGAAATTTTCTATAGATGATTTCATCCCGTTTGGGATGAACAAATTATTTATAGAAAATTTCATCCCAATTAAGGTGAATCTCAATTAAAGCGAAACATTTTTCTATAGAAAACATCATTCCAATTGGGGTGAAAAAATTTTTTATGGAAAATTTCATACCGATTAGGATGAAAAAATGTTCTATAAAAAAATTTTCCCAATTGGGTTGAACAAATTTTCTATAGATAATTTCATCTCAATTTGTCTGAAAAAAATTTCTATAGAAAATTGCATCCCAATTGGGGTGAACGAATTTCCTATAGAAAATTTTCTCCCAATTTTACTTTAAATTTTTTCTAAAGAAAATTTCATAGCAACTGCGATGAAAAATTCCTTATAGACAATTTGATCCCAATTGGGACGAACAAATCTTTTATAGAAAATTTCATCCCAATTGGGGTGAACAAATTTTCTATACAAAATTTCATCCCAATTGGGGTGAACAAATTTTGTATACATAATTTCCTCCCAGTCATAAGAAATTTCCAAATATTTCTATTTTATTTTACTCGATTTAAACATGTTTTCTACCATAAATTCTAATCTTTACCTATTGTTTTCTTTTTAATGTTTTCAGGTAACAATTTTGCATGCTTTTATATACTATATTCTTAACTAAAATTTCATTTACCATACATGTATCTCTTCTTCAATGTCACTCTGTCGGGATTTTGTATCCAAGAAGCTGTTACTGGTGAGCAAGTCAATAATTTACTCGTAGAATGATTTTTCCTGCACTTTAGCACAAATAGACATTATGTAGTTGCAACAACAATGTTTAAGCACATTATGATTGCATGTCATATAAAGAACATGAAGATGCATAACTTAATTTGTGGTGGTAAAAGTTCTCATTTATATACAAAACGTAATGCGTACATAAGCTCGCATGTACACACACACGCACATTGTAGTTTTAATAAACTTTCACCATGGAGAATGTGCTTCATTAGCATGAATGTTGTTACTCGTATTTGTGCGATAAAATTGAACTGCAATGGCTGTGTGTGGGTCTTGTTTTCTGAAGCACCCCTGAAGGAAATGTCGGTAGTAAAACTGTACTGATTCACTATGGACTTTGTCTCCAGTACTACTGGCTAATTGTACCCAAGGCAATGTTCTGTGCTATATGCATTTATTATGTGCTTGGCTTTGTGACCTCGGAACTATAGACTTACTATAGACTAGGTGGTTCTGAATTAGATATTTTATGAAAATTTTTAGCTTTGCATGCAGCCTCATTTATTTTCAACACAACGAAATGAGACACTAAGAAATAGCTTTTTAGCTGTCAAAAACTTTTCTTCCTATTAAAGGCAAAATAAAAACTGCAGACGATTTATTGACAATGGTGGATATTTGGGAAAACGCGTCGAAGAAGTGAACATTTACATGATAACAAAAACAAAATTTCAAAAATTGTTTTTGTTTTCTATACATTTCTAAAATCAAATAAACATGAGAATTTTAACGCGTATCTCTCTCTCTCTCTCTCTCTCTCTTTTAAAACCGGTAAATTTTGTATGATAAACAAAAAAATTTTTTTTGAAATTTACGCAGTTTTGTTTTTGTTTTCCATATATTTTTCACATAGTCGACGCGTATTCCCGAATAGCCACCAATATTTCAAAAAAGTCACCAAACTTGTCGACAAAAGTGGTGATTTGGAGACATTTGGCCCCCGGCTTCCTTCAGGGACATATGTGTGTGTGTGCATGAGTGTGTGAAAAAATAGGCTTAAAAATACATTTAGTTTTGAGGTCACCAGTAGACTTCTTATATGAACATGGGTGTGAGTATATAAATCTTTGTTGTTCGTAAATGTATTATCCCCAAAGTTTATGAGCTGAGACTACTCAATAGCTTAACACTTTTATGACTATGAAACTCATATCTGTGCTTGAGTAAGCTTTTGTGTATGTGTGTTTTTAATCGTTTGTATTTTTTTTTCATAACAATAATAAGCAAAAAATACGGTTTATTGCTTTTATGTTAAAGCTTTCGGTTTCAGTGAAAACAGAGTTTTTCCTTGGTTTCTTGTATTATTACAAAATGCTTATTAAGTTTAGCAGATTTATAGACAATATAATGAAGAGCAAGTTAAATATGTATTATTTTATGTTCGTATATATGTACATAAATATTTTAATGAGACTAAGTGGTCTTATAATATTAAAGCACTAATAAGAAACGCGTGAAAAAGAATAATTAAAACGTTTTTAATTTGATTTTTGTTTCCTCGAACAAATATTTTTGAGCAAAACTTATTTTTGAACGAAAATTTGCTACTAACTCCAGGAAATATTTTATGACAAAGTAATGACTTAAAATGCTAATAAACATACCCTTGACTAATTCTATTTTAGCATTTTAACTATTTACTTTAAAATGGCAATGCCATTGGGGACAAGTACTTACCACATTTGATTACAAATAACAAGTTAAAAATTTCAATGTATAGAAGGCATTGAAAACACAAAACACAATAAATATTAAAAGCCTCTGCTAAGCATTGAACTCATGCTGTTTTCAGTATATTGTGTTATTTTATGCCAAGTGTTTTACTCACTAGGCTACTGCACAACTTGTTTTCACAAACATGAACACAATTAAAAAAATATCCATTTTGCTTCCCCAGGGGTTGAACTGTTTACCCCCTGTATGATAAGCAGATACACTAATACTCTGCCAATAAGAGAATAAATGGCTTGTTTAATTACTAGTAAGTAATTGTTCAACTACTGTAAATTATTTCAGGCGGTATGTCGTTTGTGGTTGAAAAGTATGTTCTTCGGTAATGACAACTCATTACCAAGTTTTTGCTGGGAAATTTTTAATGAAAACAATTGTTTATTTTAATATGATTATTTCGAACTAATTTGCTTTTGATTTCAAAGTGACAAAGAAGTTGTACTTATACATGATAAATATTCCAAGAAGCAATGAAAAAGTCAATTTAGTTTTCAACGTAACGTTTTTATCAGTTTTGTCCAAATCTTCAAGAATCCAAAGTATAAAAAAAATATTTAAATTTCGACTATAATAAAAAATTATAGTGGCCTTCAAGTGTCATAGAAAAATTCTTTTTGTTGAATAGTTTAATCCTTGTCATTAAAATCGTCAACAGTACAGACGTCTTTATTGCCAACAAATTTTTTTGCATGACTATTTCCAATAATAGACTAAAATCATTCCACCCATTCGACTTCGAAATTGTTAAGAACAAGATGAAGACAAAAGTTTTTGTTTTACAGTTAATAAGCGTTTGAGAAATGCCAGCTATTTTGAACTATGAAACAAAAACTCTGAAAGTTAAAAAAAATTAATTAAAATCAATCAACTGAAATTAATGAGTTGAAGTCACAAAAAAAAAATTCAATCTGTCTTTCGGTTTTCCATTTCAAAGCGATTAATTTAAGCACTTAAGAATTGTGAGTGCTTTCAACAGATAATCACTGTCATAGTAGTCAGCATCAGCACAGACACTTTCATTGGCCGAGAAATTTTATTTCTCTAAATAAATATATCTCTAAATAAATATATAATTTAATTGAAAAAATTAATTAAAACTGAACTCCAGCCAAAATAAATAAATTTTTTTACGAATTCAAAATAAACAAAAAATTTAGTTTTCTTGGAAAATTTTGCTTTTTTCGAAAACTTTCTCAATATCTCCAAAACTGTAAAGCGGCCCACCCATTATACAATATTATTTAATATTTTGTTATATATATTATTGTCGCTTTCACCTATACTATGCAATAAATGACACAGTATTTTCAAAGAAAATATTGCCCAATCTATTCAAAAGTAAATATAACACTGAACAATGTTCCCACCATATTACACAATATTCTTTATTGTACAATAAAAATCAAGGTTTTTTGATTTTTGCCAATATATTGTGCGACCTTCGAATATGACATACATATTGGCGATATTATTGTATAATACGAAAATGGCACAATTATATTGCAAGTGGGTGGGCCGCTTAAGGCTAGCCAAGACAACATAGCTCGAAGATAATTTTAGTGCCAACTTTTTGTTATTCAATTAAATCTAACGGCTAGTTTTCGAGTTATTGAACATTATGTGGTGCAACCTCATTAATTTTCCAATAACGGTAAATCTCGAGAACCAGAGTCAATAACAAAAGTAATTTATGGACATTGAACCTCGGTCGAAATTAACTGAGAAACCTCAGTTAACACACAAAAAAGATTTCATTTTGTTGCCCTGTGTAATAAATAACAGGGTTTCCAGCAATTTTAGCAATTTCAAACTTTGCAACTTATTGATCGGTATTTTGTTTATTCGAATCATACATTTCAAATAATTTTTATTCGAATAATTTGTTTCGTATAGTAATTACTTTAATACATTTTTTCCATAAACTTTATAGGAATAATTTCTTTTCTAATGACTTTATTCCAATAAGTTTATTCGAATAATATTACTTGAATAATTTTTTGGAAAAAAATTCATTTCATTATTATTTTCTCATTTGTTTTTTTATTAATAAAAGAATAATTTTATTCGAATAATTTTGTTCGAATAAATTTCATTCGAATAATTTTATTTAAATTTTTAATAAATAATTTTGTTAGAATAAAATTAGATTAACATTTTAAATCTGTTATTGGTATTTTTTTTTATTCGAATAATATCATTCAAATTATTTTCATTCGAATAACATCTTTCAGATTATATTTATTCACTATTTTATAGGGGTAATAATTACTTGAATAACAAAATTTTTTTTAGTTAATTTTATAAGAATAATTTTTTTGGATGATTTTATTCGAATAATTTTACTCGAATAATTTTATTCGAATGTGTTTTTAAATAATATTGTTTTCGAAAAAAATTCATTTCATTGTTATATTTTCCGCTTGCTATTTAATGATAACAACGAAGTAGTTGTATTCGTATACATTTTAATTGAATAATTTAATAAAAAATAACATTTAAGAAATTTATTATTTGACATATTGTCATATTTTATTTTAAATGAAATTTTTTTACTGGTGTTTTAAGTTTTCAAAGCCTATTATGCTTATTTTTGAAAATCATTTACATATTTGTAAATTCTCAAATGGTTTTTGAAACTCTGTACATAAAATAAAGGATTGGTATCTTTGCAAACATTGATGCCAACTTTGGCTCTTTTTTACGATATAACAAAAAACGATATGACATACTGTATTGTCATATCGTAAGTTTTTACGATATGACAACACTAAGATAGACATACACGGTGTTGTCATATCGCAGCGTTGTCATATCGTAAAAAACTTACGATATGACAATACAGTATGTCATATCGTTTTTTGTTATATCGTAAAAAAGAGCCAAAGTTGGCATCAATGTTTGCAAAATTGTGTTTGAAGTCTACTGATGATTTGGTAAAGCACCAATGAAATACTGCATATAGACAATGCTTAAACACCAGCAAATAAATTTCATTTAAAATAAAATTATGACAATATGTCAAATAATAAATTTCTTAAAGGTTTCAATTTGGATTTTATTTTGCCTTATAGATACTTTTATATAAAGGTGTAGAAAAATAAAATAGATTCATATCGAATATAAATTATTTGCTGGGTTTTGTATAATTTTCAAAGCCTACTATGCTTATTTTTGAAAATCATTTACATATTTGTGAATTCTCAAATGGTTTTTGAAAGTCTGTACATAAGATAAAGGACTGGTAACTTTACAAAATTGTGTTTGAAGTCTACTGACGATTTGGTACAGCACCAACGAAATGCTGCATATAGACAATGCTTAAACACCAGCAAATAAATTTCATAAAAAAGAGAATTTTTGTTAAAATAAAGCTAATTTTTGGTTTCTCTGCCAATTTAAGCTATTTTAGAACAGTAGTTAGTACGTTATTGTGCAAAACACAACTGACTTTTTGTAGTACCGATAAATTAGGAAAACAATGTTTTTTTTCAAATCAATAATTTCACATAAATAAATTTTAAATTAGCTTATTTCTGTAGAGAAAATTAGTAGTCCAACCATTATGTATTACATACGAATTTTCACCTGATATGGCCTCTTTTAACAAGTGCTTCCAAATGGCGTCAGTCAATTGGAATTTATAGTGCAGTGTATTTTTCCTCTTTAAAAACTGTTAGATAATATTAATGCTTGTTGTAATCATACTTAGATTTACAAATTGAATATAATAATTTCAACATAAATTTACATAGAATATTGAAAAAAAGAACTGGCATATTTCAGTCCTTCTCGTACTTGTGCTTGTTAAGCAAATTCATTCCATAAAGTTGTAAGAATGAATGTAAATGAAGTCGTATATGTAAATGTAGTTGTATTACATTTCTTTGTGTTTGTTAGATTGTGGGCGGTTTTGTGTATTTGTAAACATGATTTTCATTTTCATTTCTTATACACAGGCAAATGCCCATATGCACATGTATATACATACACCAACAATCAACCATCAACTACATAAGAGGTGATTTGTTATGAGGTCCTTTTTAGCACAAGTCGTTTTAAATTCTTAGTTAATCATTGCATTCTTTATTATGGACAGACCCAACCTTATAAACAAATTAACAAATTAATCACAGACAGAACATTGTCATATTCAAATCGTCGAAAACATGGTGAATTTTATATTTTTCGGTAGTGATTTTCCTTCATAGTGTTTCCTATTAATTCTACATGATTTTCCTATAACCTTCAGAGAACATTTTGCCTTTGAAATACATAATTATATTTTATGTTTATTTAATATTTCAGTAGAGTTAAATTAAAATGAAAATGATGTTGAAATAATACGAAGAATCATGTTGAATCAAAGTTATTTCAGGTTGAAACAACGTGACTTTGATATTGAAATAACACGAAGAATTATGTTGAATCAAAGTTATTTCAAGTTAAAACAGCGTGAATTTTATGTTGAAACAATACGAGGAATCATATTTAATCAAAGCATAGGCATTAGAAGAATTTATATTCTAGTTGGCTATTCCAGCCAACATTTGAAGTCCGCTCACTTGCTTGATAGTCAATGCGCTAACCGCTGCAGCCAAAACAGCGTTAAATATATGTACTTTAGATATACACTAATAATATAAATACCATCGTAAGTAACATGAATTTAATTTTAATTCAATATGATATATTTTAAGAAATATATTATTTGACATATTGTCATAATTTTATTTTAAATGAAATTTTATTTGCTGGAGTTTAAGCATTGTCTATATACAGCATTTCATTTGTGGTTTAGCAAGTCGTCAGTAGACATCAAACACAATTTTGAACAGTTACAAACCCGTTTTTTAAGTCTGTATATAAAAAAGGGTTTGTTTTGCCATTTTCTATTTTTTATAAACTTTTAAAAAATAAGAAATTTCAATTTTGCATAAAAAATTTATTTTTCATCATTACGGTCTGAATAATACCGAAACCATTGAGTATATAAAAAAAATATTGTTAAAACTGTTTAAAGCTAATTTTGTTTCAAGTTTTCTAGCGGTTTTTGTAATAAAATTGAATAACCCTTTTTCAAGTTATGATAAAATCAGTGGAGCAGACTCTTCAAAAATCCAAAATTTTAGAAAAAAATCAAAAAAATAAGTTGTCCATAGAATTTAAAAATTTCGACTGTTTTTGTATTTAGGGAACCATAACACATCAAAAAAGTATAGTGGTACTTCTTGGCATTTTTCTTGTTGCATAGTGTTATATCTCATAAATTTAATACGATTTCCAGTCAACATTACGTCATGTTGATTTTACATTGGTATTTTTTTCAGTGTTCACCTATACTAGGAAAATCAGTTCTATAGCTCGTAAAAATTTAACATAATGTGGAAAGAACCACTTGTGGCTAATTTCATATAATGATCGCCTAGAAGGTGGGATATAACACCTGTAGATTCATTCCTTCCGGCCCAAAAATATCATGGATAAACCAAGCACTATTAAGTAACTAAAAGCGTTATTTCAATGTGCGAAACTGATAGCGATTATTTGAAGAAAATAACTTTTAGAAATGTAAAGAAGGCTACTTTTATTAAAGTTTTTTTTGGAAAAGAACCTCCAAACGATTAACCATTTACTTACCAGCCATGAACACGTCAATGCTTGTTAGATTTTGAAAAATTTACAAAATGTGTAAATTTAATTTTCGTTAAAACTGATAAATTGTATTTAGAATATTAATATGTACATATCTCTTTTTACAATATTGTTAATGTCACTGTTGTTATTTTGTATAAGCATGACTCGCCCACCATATTTAACAATATTAGTAATGAATTTATTGAGAATGACTAGAGAAAAAAATGTGATATACAAATTATGGGAGTATTAAACTGGAAAATGTCTGGAAAAATTATATGCACATTAATTTAATTTAATGTTTAATTTGTATTTTTAGTAATTTCTAGAGTTAACTAATTTTGAAGGGAAACAATTTTATTTCTTTATATGATAAGTGAGCTGAATTGCTAAATATTTACATTGATAAAAAACGTTGAAAATTGTTTTATTTTTTAGTGCCTTTAAAAAATTGCAAAACTCTTAGATAAGAACATTAAAATTAATTAAAATATAAAATTTTGTTGCCTCTAAGGTTGCAAAAAAAACTATTTAACAATTTGTTTAAAAACCAACCTGCAAATTGCTTGTTCACTATATAAGAATAAACAACAACAAGCACAACAGTGAATTCTAGCAACAAACAAAGCAAATAAACACCAACACTCTTATGGTGTTTTCTTTTCTAGAAAAAGTGTAACATCTTTTTACTTTTTATTAAAAATCGCAATTTAGCATTTATTTAAAGCAAAAATCTACCTTCGTAGTGGATGATACAATAATTTCTAATAAATCCACTTCCTCGAAAACTGATTATATTGCAAATTTTCATTGAAAAGTGCAAACAATGCAAAGTTTTTTTGTAGAAAAGAAAACGCCATTAAACAACAAATTATTTCATGTAAATTTAATACGATTTCCAATCAAAATTGGGTCATGTTGATTTTACAATCCTGTAGGTTTCTCTTTTGGTGTACGGATCTACTAAGAAGGCATTTAAGGAAATTCAAATGCTAAGGTACAAAAAGGGGTAAAAACGGGTAAATTCGGTCACCTTATATCTCCGGATCTAAATAAGGTAGACATAAAGTTGCGAAAACATCATAATAAGATCAATAAATAAGCGGATATGTGTTTGGTACTTTTTTGAAATTTTTGCATTTAGGGACGAAAAAGGAGAGAAATATAATTTTGGTGAAATTTGAAATGCATTCTTCTCTCCTTCAGAAGGCCTCGAATGCGCTTAACGCAATGAACAAGCCGAAAAGCAACTCGCCAGATAGAAAAAATCGCCTAACCAAAAAAAAAAGAACAAAAACCGCCAGAACAAAAAAAATCGAAAAAAAAACGCTAAAACTAAAAATATTCCAAAATTTAAAAACACTAAAAGGAAAAAATTGCCAAGGCAAAGAAAGAAGCGCTTAAAAAATCACCAAAGATAAAAAATCGCAAAACCCGAATAATCGCCAAAACGAAAAAAGGCGCCAAAACAAAGAAGTCCCCAAACTCGAAATATCGTCAAAACCGAAAAAGTCACAGAAGCAAAACAAAAATCTATAAAACGCCAAAACCAACTAAAATCGCCAAAACTAAATATATCGCCTTAAGCAAAACAAAAACGCCATAACGGAAAATAAAAAATAAAAAAATTTACACAGCTAAGCAAATCACATAAAAGTAGCTAAAAAATAAAATCGCCAAAAGCCTGTGGCTTTTATTTTTGCTCAAAAAAAATATAAGTTGGAAAATAACTTTTATCTTTGCTCAAAAAAAAAATAAATGAATTAAAAATAGCTTTTATTCCTGTTTAAAAAATATAAATTAAAAATAACTTTTATTTCTGCTCGAAAAACTAAAAATCAGAAAATAACTGTTATTATTGCTCAAAAAATAAAAGTCAGAAATATAAAAAGCACAACCAACGTATCTGGGATACAGTGCTAACGACGATCAAAATGGTTTGCTTGAATCTTAGCTCCGAAATTTTCGTATGTGTGCCTTTTTTCCAAAAATTTACAAATAACTGTTCCCTGCTGTAAACTGTTTTCTTAGGCCCTAATTGTGTAAATCACATCACCGAAGTGAAGTTTATATTAAAGCAACAATAAATTTGACAAAATTTTAAAAATTTGTTTTTGTTTTTCATACAAATTCTTCACCAAACAAACGTATAGAAATTAAAGCGTTGCTTTACCTTTCAAATATTTTAAAATTTGTATGAAAAATTAAACAAATTAAAAAAATATTTCAAATTTTGTTTTTGTTCTCTATACAAATTTCACTTTGGTGACGTGATTTACACAATTAGGGCCTTAGTCTAAGTAACTTTTATTTATATATTTCAAGTAACTTTTATACATTTTAAATATATCGTCAAATACACTTGTTTCATTTTCTAGTTTTCTCATTCTAATTATAAAGAAAAACTAACGTTTTCTTAAGTATAATGTTTTGTCATTTATTATTTAATATCCATTTATATAACTGCAACAATATTCTTGGCTGCACAAAGTAAGAATGGAAGTTGGGTATAGCAGAATAGTGAAATATGAATATAGAGATTACAGTCTGCCGGAAAGCAGTTTTTTAAGTGCTAAAGAAACTTTATAAAAGAATAACAAATTTAAGCCATTGGACTACGTCTACGTATACGTGATAAAAAACACTCATAATTGAATATAACGTATACGCATAGCGTAACATGCGAGTGCACTAGAAATACCATATTTACACCATGCAACCTTGTTGCATGCAATTTTAATTTTAAGTGAGAGTGTTGAAATAGAAATGTATACATTTTGTATTTCTTCTCTGTCTTTCTCACTGAAAAAAGAGAGTTGCATGCAACAAAGTTGCGTAGTGTAAATATGGTAAAAATTATAAACTTTCGGCAATTTTGATCCGAGATATTTGTTTTGTTGTTACTATTTAATATGGAATATATAGACATCTTTGCATCATTGTGTAGTATATGAGTATATATTGTTTGGGGGATACTTAATACAAAACACAGTTGTACTATCTCTAACATAGTTTTGCTATTATTACAGTAACTTATTTTCTTAACAAATGACACCGCATACACTACTGTGATAGATGGCCAACAGTTATTTTGCGGAAGACTCTATCCCTCTTTTTATATCTGCAAAAACTTTATTTGTTAGTTTGTTAGTTTCCGTTTAAGTTGAAAAATGAACATGACAAACATTTAAGTTCCTTTTTTTTTGTCTGTTTGTATATTAAATATTAAAACAACATAAATGACAAAGACTAGAGCACAAGTTTAAATTGTAAACTAAAAAAATAAATACAAATTAATTTTATTATTGTACTTTTTTTTCATATTTTGTTATACAACTCAAATTGATTAACATCATCTGCTGTTGTTCTATAAAGTCTCCAGTTGGAATGGCAAGAAATAACTGGATGTCTTTGTGTTGCAATGAACTTGTGTATATGGAAAATGAAAAAGGGTTTTAGTAAATATTTTTATTTGAAATGTTTCTTTATTAAATAAAAAAAGTAATAGAGAAGGAAAAAGTAAATATATTTAATATAAGAAATTGCATGTTTATTTATATGGGGATTATTGATAGCAATTGGTTTTGTTATAGAGATAAGCAAAGTTTGTCAATAAAACAAAATAAATATAAAAAATAAAAAGTAAAACAATAAATATTTTTGTAATTGAGACAGAGTATACTACTAGTGTAATAATGTACTCCCCTCGCAGAAGCCTTTTGTCAAATGGGATGGAAAATATGAGCTTAACACAACTACGTTCCTTTAGCTCTAAATTACGCTGTACAACACAAAAACCATGATTCTAAGGACTAATTCTGGCACATCTGAGATTCATGTTAGGGGAGTGAAAGTTCCCCTCCTCTTCGTTCTATGGATCTTTTCTCCATTTCTTAAAAACTGGGCAAAAAACTATCTTTCAACGGCGATGTTAACTATAGATCCTCGTGTTTTTTAGCTCCAAACTCACCTTTAAAGGCAGAAATCATTCAAAAATTTAATATGCTGTTTGCACAATGCAAACAAGTGACTTTAGTAAAAAATTTTATGGAAATCGCTCAAAAAACTGAGTGCTTTTCAGATAAGCTAGTATAGCCAACGGACGATACAATCGTTCGTATTCTAACTATAAAAAATTTCAATCTCATAAAAATCTCTTTAATACAGCCACAAAATATATTATGCAACCATGTATAATTAGTTAATAATATATAGTAACTTTTCTACACTGAAATTAAATAAATTCAGTAAAGTGCGATTTTGACGCGCACACAAAGGCTTTCTGTCGAATACCATTTTCATAACTCCTTTTTTTAGTTTTGGCGATTTTTGTTTGTTTGGGGACTTTCTTCGTTTTGAGTTTTTTTTAGTTTTTTTTTCGTTTTAACGATTTTTTTCGTTTTTTCGTGATTTATTTGGTCTTGCGACTGTTTGTTTTTGGTCCTTTTTCGTTTAAGCGCTTTTTTCATTTTGGCGATTTTTTAGTTTTGGCTTTTTATTTATTTTTTTGTTTAACCGCTTCTTCGTTTTGAGAATTATTTTTTTCGGTTTGGCGATTTTTCTTTTAATTTTGGCGATTTTTTACTTATAATGGTTTTTTCGTTTTGTTTTTTCTCGTTTTTGAGATTTTTTAATTTGGTGTTTTTTTAGTTATTTAATAACTTTTTTAGTGGTTTAATAACTTTTTATTTTGAAAATAGTTCGACAACTATTAATCTGTTGAAGATATAAAAAATTATACACAAAGTGTTAAGACTAGTGTATAGTCATCAGGGCTGTCACTTTGGTCTGATCGAACCAAAATTGATAGATTTTTTACTTTTAGATGACTTGGTAGTAAGTTTTTGGTAGAAAAAAAGAGCTTTTAAATTTCAAAGCTCGCATACACTCTTTTTATAAAAATACTACAAATATCACACTAAAATCCTGACTTTTTCGAAATTTATTTAGAATCTCATACATGTTTCGATACTACTTAGGGTTTGAATAACAGCGGCCATATGCTTGCTAAAAGGTTTAAAACTTTAAACGCGTTTTGCCAAGTTTCGTGTTTTTTGAAATATGATTGCGTTTTGTTTTAAAATATTTTTTTAATAATTTTAAAATTAAGTTGTGAATTTTAGTCGAACTTTATCCAAAGTTATTTAATTAGTTTGGCTTGAGTTCGGTTTTAATTTAATCTTTCGATCAAATTATTTTTTATTTAAGAAAGAAATCCGAAAGCATGTAAATATTGAATATTCAAACAAAAATTTTTTGGATTTACATTGCCAGCAACCACAGCAACAATACCCAAGCAAAAATCCTACCTCAGTAAGCCCAATCAACAGATTTTGTCGCCACCTAGCGGCGAGTAGTACCTATTAAAATTTCTAGGGATGTAACGATACGCAATTTCGCCGATACGATACCGATACCGATAGTCAAAAAGAAATATCGTTGATATCGATACGCATATATATATTAAATTCAAGTTAAAATTAGCAAAAATTAGAGTGTAAGAGATTTATTTTATTAATATATAAAATTTATATTAACCTAGTAAAAAAAAGTTGGAAGTCATTTTTAAGGAACTTCATTTTCATTGCGTCCTAACAATCTATGTGAAAAATAGGCACATAATTAGTACAAAAGCAAATCAAAATTTATTTAAGTTATACATACAAAAATTTTTAACTCCTTTGTAATTTTGAAAAATACTCTTTTTGCTTTTTAAAAAATCGATTTTTCAAAGCACATATATGAACTAATATTCTTTAAAAGCTTATAATTATTCACTTAAATTTACATGAAAACACTGTTTTGCGTTTAAATTCGCATAGAAAGGAAGAAGTTGGGTAATTTTTCATCCTTTTCCAACGCCAAAAAATTAATTTTTCTTAAAATCGCTTCCAATTCGGTGATTGGTAATCAAAATAACTTTTTACAATGACAAGCATGTCGTCAGCTTAATATACAAACCTGCTAACTCCCTTTCAGCACATTTTACAGGTGAGACAAAACACTTCTAATATTTCATATTTGCAGCTTGAGAGGAAAACCAAAAATATAGTTGGTTTATTTTATGGTATTCTTCATCTATGACTACAATCTACAAAAATAAAAATTGTAAAAAAACAACTAGATTGCGGTGGGTAATAAACACTGAACTAATAATGTACTGGTCTTAGCAGTTTTTCTTACAAAAAATTTTCTATGAGTGGCAGTGAGCAGTTTTTCTTATAAAACATTTTTACAGACTTCAAGACTCAAATTGATGAAAACTGCATGCTGGTCGACGAGTCGTATCTTTATCTACCACATGGCATCAGAATCTCAATTTACTTAAAAAGTGGATTTAGCAGGTTTGCATATCAAGCCGACGATATGTAAAAATCATTAGAAATTATACAAATTTGCACTACTTCCGGATGGCAAATTCTACATTTTCATGACTTCTTTGGAGTGTATTTTTTTGCTAGGAATAGGATTTAAAAATACGACGAATTGAATTTGATTTTGAATTCATGGTAAAATTAACAAAAAATGAATTATTTGGTCAAAAAAGCTGTGAAAAAATTTAAAAAAGTATCGTCGTATCGACAGTAAAATACCGCCGATACCGATGTATCGGGAAATCTGAAATATGGTCGATATAACAGTATCGGTATCGGTTACACCCCTACAAATTTCATTTCCATAAATGTATTTATATAAGCAAAATAAAAAATTCAAGCGAAATTGTAGGTTTTGGTAGATTTTGGAAGGTTTTAAGGAAAATGTTAGTTAACCCCTAGAGTATGCAATAGTTTGTGTTCAACACAACTTTACGTATAAGTGATATATTAATAAAATTTTTAAAATATTTATCATACGCCATGGAGAAATATGTAAAGCGGCCCACCCACTTGCAATATATGTAATTGTGCAATTTTTCATATTGTACAATAATATCGCCAATATGTATGTCATATTCGAAGATAGCACAATATATTGGCAAAAATCAAGACTTTTGATTTTTATTGCACAATTAAGAAAATTGTGTAATATGGTGGAAACATTGTGCAGTGGTATGCTTACTTTTTCACTGTCCGGAAAATTAGGCAATATTTTCTTTAAAAATATTGTGCAATTTATTGCATAGTATAGGTCAAAACGGCAATAGTATGCACAATAAAATATGCAATAATATTGTATAATGGATGGGCCGCTTAAGACTTGGAAGGGCAAAGTAATCACTTTCTCACTTAGCGTCTACAACTGCGATTAAGGTGCTATTTACATATTACGTAACGCTATTTTCGGAGTTTTTATACCTCCTATGTACTCCAGATTTCGGTTTTCATGTTATGATTAAGCTCTTGATCAACGTATTTATTTATGCAGGCATATAGATTAGCTTACACACAACAAATAAATATATTATGTATTAAAATATTTTTCTTATCTAAAATAAAAAATAAATGATAATCAATTTAAAAGGTCATTACCCGCTAAAGGCCATGAACACATACAGTTAAAAAAAAGCAGCAAAAAAAGGCAACTACAATGACCTTTGACGTGTTTAAATGAAAAATACATTTAATCCATTGAAACCATTAGTATTTCACAAATTCACATCGTTCAATTGCAATTTGTGACATTCATTAAAATAGAAAAAAAATAAATAATTGGCTAGAACAAAAATCGAAAATATTACCCACCGTAGAAGGATTTTAATTAATTTGATATTCTTGCTGGCCTCTATGAAAATTTATCTAGGTTATCTGAAATGTGAAATTAGTGATATTGAAATTATATTTAGCATTTGAAACATTGTGTACAACAGATTTGGATAAAATACTGGAAAGTATGTTGAATAGAAGCAATCCATGTGTCCAACATGCATTATTTGCTCATTTTCTATGCCTTTTCATGCATACAATACTGCATGTGTTTGTTTACTTTTACTATATAAAGTATGTTATATATACATATATTTGTTTGGACGTATGTATGTATCTGTGTTTATAAAAGTTTTTAAGTATATAGTATGCGTTTAGATGCATGTATATGTATGCTTATTTTATAAATTTTTGCTCATGTGATGTTCCATCAACCGTAGACACTTAATACTATAAAAACCACATTAATCACCGGTAAAGGTCATTGGGTATGAATAAAATGCCAAATCAGTGAAGAAAATGGGGGCGAGGAAAGCTGCAAAAATAAGTAAAAGAAACCATGTAATGCATGCAATTGTAAATGTTTATTTTGTTTTATTATATGAACAGTAGCTTAAAGCTATCAAATCTATTATTGATATAAGTAAAAATAGATTAGATTTTATGTTACGGTTACTCAGATTACTGTATTATATTCCTTGAAAACTTCGCTAGTTGACATTTTTAGAAAGAAAAGTTGAAAATTTTACCTCAACTTTCTTTATTACTGATTTTATCTAAAGGATAATGCAGTTGACGCCTCAGTGCAGTCAGTATGAGTTTAGTTGGGATAGAAAATGCAACTGCGTTTCAAACAAAGGCGAACTAAACAAGTAAGAAGTGTTAAATTTCGTTGTTCGTTGAACAAGTAAACGTAAAGTATATGTACCCTAGGAGGAAGAGAAACAACCACTGCTATTTCTAGGTGTTTGCATAACTAAATTAATATGTGAATGAAAAAATATATTCAATGAGTTTGTGTTGCTCATCTGAAATACTGCGACATGATCTGTTTTGTTGAAAGCTTGAAAGACAGTTTTTAGGGTTCCGTACACCAAAAGTGTAAAGGAACCCTATTGTTTTCGCTACGCTGTCCGTCTGTCTGTCACAGGCTGTTTTCTCGGAAACCATAAGAGCTACGGATCTGAAATTTTCACAGAATATGGAAATTGTTTGCCGCAACAACAACAAATATATGACAGCTGAAAATTAAAGGGTGTTCTAAAGCGAGCAACGAAACATGTTGAAATACTAATGTAATATACAGACACTTATATATAGACACTTTGAATTTTCAAAGTTAGTGTTAATTGGTGTAGTCTATAGAATAGACTACACCATATAACACTGATATTTAAAACAGTAATAATTAAAGGGTGTTCTAACATTTAATGTAATTTTGACTATACAAATTAGACAATTTGCTGTATCTTGGAAACTGTAAGAGGCAAACTCTTGAAATTTTCAAAAACGCAAAATTTAAAGAATTCAAAAATTAAAAAAATGTCAAAACGAAAAATCGCTAAAATGAAAAAAAGCGCTTAAAGGAAAAAATCACCATATTAAAAAAAAATCGGTTAAATGCAACATATCACCAAAACTATGAAGATCACCAAAAAAACTAAAAAAAAACAAAAAAAAACCGAAAAAGTCGTCAAAACGAAAAAATCACTACAAAATCGCTTAAACTAAAAATATCATAAAAAAACAAAAAACAAAATCGCTAAAACTAAACAAAACCCAAGAAACCGAAAAAAATCTCCAAAACCGAAAAAAGCGCCGAAACTGAAAAAAGCGCTAAAACTGAATAAAATCGCCACAATTAAAATAAATCGTTAAAACTAAAAATATCGTCAAAAAGGGGAAAAGAAGTTAAAAAACGCCAAAACCAAAAAATTGCCAGAACTAAAAAAATCGGTAAACAACAAAAAAAAATAGCGCAAAACGAAAAATCGCCAGAAAAAAAGGAAAAACAAATGTTAATTATCGTTATGAATCACCAAAAACAACGAGAAATACTTAAAAAATAAAAAAAATAAAATTAAACAAAAAAGCACATCGAAAAAACTGCCAAAATGAAAAAAGAGGCAAAAATGAAAAGGAATATACACATGTGTATTCGTACAGAACCCTTCGTGTGCGAGCCAAAGTCGCACTTTACTTAATTTATTTGTTATACATTTTACGATCACATTATACAACGGATTTTGACAAAACGTATACCATTTAAGAAATATTTGACATAGATGACTATAGATAAATGAAATCCGACGCTCCCGATGGTTATATTTTAGTCTAATCAATGCCCTATGTTTTTTGAGGAGAGTGGTGTAGTGGCTTTTCTAATGGTGTACTGTTTTCAAGTGGTCAAGCGCTTTCATTGAATACCTATATTGAGGGGTCTAACAATATATACATATATATTTGTATAATTATAGTCCCCCATTTTGTACTGGCCGCCATTTTGGAATTACAATATTTTCATTGCGTACTGTATTTTGCTAGTCAAACCCTATCATTTGGTATTCATATTGTAGCGCTTGCAAACAAATAACTAATTCTCCATTTTGTGGCGGCGGCCATCTTTGATTTATAATAATACCGAATACACATAATCGTATCATTATCAGATCAATCGGTCATGAAAAGTAAAAGTGATCACCAAATTTCAGATCAATATATCAACAGGAAGGGGGTAAATCTAAATATTGTTTTTTATGGGCGTAGCGCTACCAACTTTTTCCAACACAAGGTTAAGGTGTTTACCAAATTTCAGATCAATCGTTCAAGAAGAAGGGGGTAAAAGTCCATAATGTTTTTAATGGGTTAGCGCAGCCCACTTACCCATACCCCCTTGCATCCACGCCTGAACCGAACGGCTAGATCGAATTTTGTTTAGTTTCTTTTGTTTGAAAGGTGACTTGATATACAATCTTCTAACCTATATTTGGAAAAGTTGGTCCACCCATTTTTCAGTTATCTATCATCAATTTTCTTCGGGAGTTTTTAAATTTTCTAATTTAATGCTTTCTTGAATAAAGCTTTCAGTTACAACTGAAATTTTCAAGAAATCCAATTAAAAGCCTAAATTCTTTTAAATCCTTGTTAAACCTTTTAAAAGACTTTATATAACATTACTAGAGCCTGAATACCTAAACAACTGCAACAATACAAATAAAATAAATAAAATTTAAACAATGACAACTCTTCGTGCTGGTACTACTACTTTTCTAAGTTAAGAAAATGATAGGAAATATTTTAAGATAACATGGAAAAGTTTAATTAAAATATTTATCAGAAGAAGCAAAAAACGCAGAAGGGAAAAGTTTTGAAAAATTTTAGCAAAAAGTTTTTTGTCTTAACCATGGCAATGATTGATTTTTTTTAGCAAGTTAAAAAGCCTATAAAAGTGTTAATAGTTTTTTTCAACGAGTAAAAAAAGAAGTAAAAACCTAATCTTGAAATATATATTTTTTAAACGAACTTTTAGCATTATTTATTCAAATGCAAGGACAATATTACACAAACATTAATATGAGGCAGCTAGTACTTTCAACTGGAATTGAAATTAAATGGAAGGACTAAGACGAACGAACTATTTTAAATAAACTTACTAATTTTACTGAAATGAATAAAAATCTACAGATTTTAAGAGCAAAAGTACAAAGACCTTTAATATATCTGTTTTCTTTTTAAATAAAATTTAACATCATTATGTGCTCAAATGCATTTCTGTGAAAAGACATTATATACATGCAGTTTCTTGTTCATTCTACTTCTATGAGATTGTCATTGCTTTTAATTTCTTTACACATGTGTTATTTATTTTTACTTTCTTTTGTTCTCATTTCAATGCGAAATCTTTGAAGCAAATTTTCACTTTTGTTTCTTTAACAATCAAATCTAAAGAAATTTTCTACAATAGAAAAAATTCTAGAGATTTGAACAATTTACCTTGTGACACTTTAAGAGAGAGAAAAAAGAACCTTCTGCCTTACAATACTTAAACTCATGCAAACACACACGCACGTAGAACTCCAATACTTAGACCCATTTTCCTCTGCAGACAAAGTAACTGGTATGTAGTTAAAACTATACTAGTTACTTTTTACTTCCAACTAGTTGCCTATCTGCCCTTTTTTCATATATCGAACTATCGATTTTAACATTAGGTTGTCATAGGAGCCCAACTAGTTCATTTGTATACAGTTATATCCCAGTTGAAATAATAGTTGTTATAAACTAGTGCTCTTACTAGTTTTTTTTATTTATAGTTTTGTAACTTTTAAGCCATCATATTTTTCTCAACCGGGGTACAAACACACTATCCGCATATTTCGAGGCAAGTACTCTACCCACGGAGCCACTTTCTACTTATTTTTTCTTAAGAGCTAAAAATATGTTTTATGTATGAGTCGGATACCTGAAAAATATGTAAATTTATCCTTTTTGACTAGTATCGTCTAACTAGTCTCGATATAACTAGTAAAATGATTGTGCTTTTTTGACTAGTATCGTTACTAATCTCGTTACAACTAGTAATATGACTTTTTTTACTAGTAATATGACTGTCCCAAAGCGTATCTAGTTATAAATTTAGCTGCTGGGTTAATACTCTTAATCGCATGTGTGGGTTGAGAGCTTACGTGTGTCTAGTTTGGTTACAGCTTCAGCGGTAAAAGGAAGAGTTAAGAAGCCTTCTATAAGGCCTTATTTGGCAGGCACTAGTACTTCTATCCCATTGCATATTCATATATTATTTACATGCGATGACATTGTCGATGGCTTCCTTGCACCGTTACTCAGCAGGCCTGATTAAAGGAATTTGCAAGTTATACGTGACAGAACTGATAGAAGGCCTGATCTAGGAAGGTCTGTTAAAAAGCAAATGGAGGTATACTTTTTTTATTTGGGTATTTTTATAGCGGCTTCTATATTTTGATTAATTTGACATTTTATTACAAACTACTGCCTTTCATCTAAAGTAATTTCTTATACGTATAAGACTAAAGTTCGTGTATGTATTAAGAAGGAATTGGATATGATATAGAATCGAGCAGAATTATGGTATGTTAATCATAAACAGTATAACACCCAATTCACACGGAGAAATTTATGACGTCTATTTTTCTCAATTCCATTTTGAAGTTGCTACCAAAAACCTTTTGCGATCATACGGTGATTTTTAGTTGCATGTCATTTTTATATATTAATGGTGAAACAGAACTGGGGCTAGACGAGTTTTTCCATACATGGGGTAGAATCAGGCCTGCCAGATATGCCGATTTATCGGCATCTTGCCGATTTTTTGCCTCAAAATTATCAAAGTGCTGAATTGGCGATTTTTGCTCCAAAACTGCCGATTTTTTGATAAACACTTAACACAGGGTAACTTTGTTTGTTTTATTATAATTTATTAATTTTGGGCAACACTGGAATATAATAAATACACTGTTACGTTACATTAAAAAGAGACAACTGTTAATTAGTCAGCGCTTTTATTAAAAAGAAAAAAGGACAGGTTCATTTACAATTACCCAGTAAACATTTTTTCTGACATGTCTAACGTCAGTTAAAGCCTGAGAGTTTCAGACAATTAACCAGATTATTCCGCAGTTTTCTGGCACGATGTTTCTGCAAATTTTCTGAAATATTATCCGATTAACTTCCTTTAAGATATTCAACAGAATAGTCTGCACATTTTCTGATCTACTTCTTACGAGTTTTAGCAGCCACTTTTGCACATTGTCTGATTTTAGTTTTTGTGATAGTTCTAATTTTTCTCTTTAGAGTTTGCGTATAAATATTTGAATTTTTAAACTTATAAAATATGGGTAAATGTTTTCTGATGAGCTGCCATTGGCACCAGAAAAACATTCTGATTTCTGATAAATTTAAAATTTTAGCTTCGAATTTTTTCCGATATTTTCTGATGTTTTGTCAGACATTTTTCCGACATTGTTCAGACATATTGAAAATTCCTTTTGAATTTTCTCCAGAAAATTCTTCAGAGTTTCTACAGAACTCTTTGAGATATTTCGGCAATATTTTTTGAATTTCGTCAGACAAAGAGTTCCGCTTTCGTGTCAACAATGCAATTGAAATTTCTTTTTCTATTTTACTTTCATTGATTTTTATGTTATTTAATATGTTATCAACATTAGTTAATACTGAATTGATCTGTTTTGTTATTTTTTGTTAATAAAAATATGGTATATTGAATATGGGTATATTGAATTTGCCAATTTTTTTTGGCGATTTTTAAAAATTCAAGTGCCGATAATGCCGATTTTATTTGGAAAATATGCCGATTTTTTGCCAAAATCATCTGGCACCCCTGGATAGAATCTGTTTTATTTTGAGAACGTTTTGAGAACAATAATATGAGAGCGTTTTGAAGCTACTGCCGTTTCGGGCCTGTTTATTTGGCAGCCTTTTTTGCCTGAAGTTGAAGAATTATTCTGTTTCATCATTTACTCTCAAATTTTGCTGTATTTACTCATTCACAACAACAAAACGTTAACACAATCAGATAAGAGAGAGAGAGAGAGAGAGAGAGAGAGAAAATGAGATACAATACTAATCGAATTAAAAAAAGTCAAAAAGACATTGAGAAAAAAAGCCATGAAAACAGGAATCGAGTTTATTTTCTAACCCGCTTTCTTCTCTACACCGTTCGCCTAAAAGAAAAAATGACGTCTACAAATGGATGTCATAAATTTCATCGTGTGAATTGGCTGTAACATGTATGATGTTTCTTGTACGTAAATTTCAGTGTTATATAAGAATACGAGAATTTTTGTTATTTCTAAAGTACATTTTTTTTGCTACGCTGTCCGTCTGTTTGTCCGTCTGTCTGTCACAGGCTGTTTTCTCGAGAACTGTAAGAGCTACGGACCTGAAATTTTTACAGAATATGTAAATTTTTGCCCCAACAACAACAAATATACCACAGTTAAAAATTAAAGGGTGTTCTAAAGCGAGCAACGAAACATGTTGAAATACTAATGTAATATACAGACACTTATATATATAAACTTTAAGTTTTCAAAGCTAGTGTTAATTGGTGTAGCCTGTATAATAGACTACACCTATTAGTACTGATATTTAAAACAATAAAAATTAAAGGATGTTCTATCAGTTAATGTATTTTGGACTGTGTAATTTAGACAATTTGCTGTATCTTGGAAATTGCAAAGTCTTGCAATTTTTTAAAAATGCTAAAACTAAAAAATATAAAATTAAAAAAATATCAAAACGAAAAATCGCCAAAATGAAAAAAGCGCCCTTAAAGAAAAAGGCACCAAAATAAAAATAATGATAAAACGCAAAAAATCACCAAAACTAAAACGATCGCCAAAAAAACTAAAAAAACGCCATAAAAAGTCGTCAAAACGAAAAAAGCACTACAACATAAAAAATTTGCTAAAACTAAAAATATCGTCAAAATACTAAAAAAATCGCCAAAAAGGGCAAAAAAAATCACCAAAACGGAAAAGGCGTAAAACAAAAAAATCATCAAAACTGAAAAAATCGGCAAAAACCGACATAATTGCAAAAACGATAAAAAATGTCAACACCAAAAGAATCGCTTAAACTAAAAAAATCACCTAAAACCGAAAAAAGCACCAAAACTAAAATAAATCGCTAAAACTAAAAATATCGTCAAAAAGCATAAAAAACGTTAAAACAAAAAAAAACGAAAAAAATAAAACGATAAAAAATGTCAACACCAAAACAAGTGCTAAAACTAAAAAAATCACCTAAAACCGAAAAAAGCACCAAAACTAAAATAAATCGCTAAAACTAAAAATATCGTCAAAAAGCATAAAAAACGTTAAAACAAAAAATATACTAAAACCCAAAAATCACCAAAGCTAAAATAATCGGCAAAAAAGTGCAAAAAACGAAAAATCGCCAAACAAAAAAAAACACAAAAATCATAAAAATGAAAATAGCGCCAAAACCAAATATGAATGAGAATTAACGCAACAACATTGAACAAATCGATTCACTCAGAAATCTTCAGTAAACAAATTTATCACAATCGCACTCCTTGTGCAATAATTGTGGTTGTTTATGTGTATGTCGTCATCGGGTTTTGTTGTTGGTTTTGGTGTTTGCGCCCTAAATAAAGGTCAAACAAAAAGTTCACTGATCTAGTAAAGAACATTTACTAAAAATTAATTTTTTTGAAAAACTTTTGTTTGAAAAATTTTTTCTGATAATTTTTCTGTGTAGATCTTTGATCTCAAGACCTCCACATATGACCTTTGAACTTTTCGCGAAAAAAATCGAAATGTACTCCATATCAAAAGCATTATTTTATCCTGCAAAATAACGTTAAATAAAACTTTCTCACTTTTGCAGGTTAGAAGTTATAGTTTAATTCGTAAATACACTTTACTCGTATTTTGATGATTTCTTCAATTTTCATGACGTTATATTTCGGAAAGCAAATAACATTAGTGCCTAAAAATTGTTGTTCTTCAAATCTGTTTTCAATTTAATGCTATAAAATCGCGGATTATTGATATTTTCGAGCGAAATTTTGCAGTTATATAGGAATTTCCAAGAAATCCCAAAAATTCATTTTTCATGGATTTGCCTATAAAGTACACATTTGGTTCAAGACCTAAAAAATGCTTTTGAAAATAAATGGATGCATGTAAGAGTTTCTGTAAGTAGTAGTTGTTTTTGAATTCAAGCTTTGGGACTTAAAAGCACACAGAGAAAATTAAGTTTAGTTTTCAGTAAAGAAATTCAATGAATTAGTAAATATTTTGTCTAGAAGGGGAACTACAAACAACTTTGTAAATACAAACAAAAATGTCTCAACAATTTCTTCGAAAAAAAAACTGATTTTTTCAGCAAGGAAATTGTCCAAATCTATAATAAAACATTTACAAAGTCTAAAAAAATTATTTACTGGATTTTCGGTAATATATTAAATAATATTTTTGTTTGAACTTATAAAAGAATTTGTTTAAAAATACTCTAAATAGTTTACTGAATCAAACAGAAATAGTTACTAGATTTTTGCAGTATATCAAACAAACTCTTTATCAGAGTCAGTAAATTTTTGTTTTTATATTTTTAAGTTTTAAATAATGTCAGCATTACCCATTAAGCAGTTATGAGGTGTCATCTTGTTTAATATGTTCAACTCTGTATGTTTATCTAAATACTCCGACATCGCATTCATTTTGCTATCATTGTTTTTGGTGTTATTTATGTGGCAGTTATTTTTTACGACACAGAAAATTGGTTTTGTTTATTGTTTTTGATGTTTGCGTCCTAAGTAAAAGTCAAACAAAAAATTCACTGATACATTGACTGAAAATTAAATTTTATTTTAGACAAACTTTTGCTAGGAAATTTTTTGGTGATCATTTTTTTCTGCATATGCGCTAAATCAAAACGCGATTAGTTTGTCTGCGGAAATTACCCAGGGTCTATGGCGAGAATATTCTATGGCGGGAATCGAACCCACTACCTCTGGACTGATAGGTTAGCATCGCTCTTACTCAGCACCGTAAACTTTGCTGGAAAATACGTCGAATCCGGAAGGATCCACAGCCAACAAAATCTTCAAATTGGATAAATTTGTTTTCTAAAATTATGTATGTTAAGATACCTTTTAGATGCAAGTGCATATAATAATTATATGTTCCTGATGGAACTTTTTGATAGAGAGAAAACAAAAACGATACTTATCGGATTACCTGTTTAGAAATGAATGATTTATTTCAAAAATATTTTGATTCCATGGAAAATAATAAATTTCCCCTACATCTTCAATGAGTTATCTCTATATTAATTTTGATTTCTTAATAATAGTTCTCATTACACTATACGACACGAAAACAACATTACGGAGTTCTGAGACCCGATTCTAGTAGAAGAGAAAAAAAATTAGAAATTTATTTTAGGGGGACTAAACTTTCCCCCAATTTGGCCTGTTCGTACAGTTCGAAATTGTTATTAAATGAACTTTTTGTGTAAATTCCAGTTTCTGGACAATGAATCGGGCATACTTGAATTTTTTAGTATCAGATATACTAGAAAACTTTCCAGACAAATTTGTACTAAAACTATCTAACTAATGTCTTATATTAATTCTATCCACGATTCGGGATCACTACCGCTTTAATAAACTTCCAAACAAACAAACTAATTTATATATCAGCCTATACCTTGACATTAAGATGAGTTCATGTCAGTCACATCTGCTGCTACCATTTTATCTTATTTTAACCTCAATTCTTTTCGCATTTTCCCAGAACTATTTCATTCTCAAGTGCATTGCTATTTCTTCATTGTTACTCGTATAAAAATGCTGTTGTTCATTCATTGGGAAAATTTATGTTTTGAAGAATCTTTCAAATTAAATAGAAAACAAGAGGAATAATAAAAATTTTGTTCGTTGCACAGGAAGTAGAAAAACAAACAAGTGACATTTATTGTTTGCTCTTGAAAACACATAAGAATTGAAATTTTTCTTTAAAGAGTCGAAGATATTTGCCCTCATACTCCACAACGTGTCCAGTTAAATGCTGGGAGAAGAAAGAGTGAGTGAATTGGTGTGTAAGAGGAATCTGTGTGCTTAAAGTTTGTGGTAACTAGATAATAGTTTCGTTTGTTATCAGGACGTGACAGGATATTCGAAGAAGTTATTTTGCCTATAAAAAATGTGTCAGAGTTATTTGTGGGAGTGCTTATGTTTGTGATGCTGTTGGATATTTTCTGCTCACTTTCAATATCGGCTAAACATTGTGGCAACTTGCCGATAACGTTTTATATAAATTATGAAATTCTATTTTCTGGAATTCATCTTTTACACATTTTTTTTTTCATAAGATGCTTATTTTGATTGAAGTTATGAAAACAAATTTTTGATATTTATTTAACTTACATACAGAGTAAAGACAAAAACGCAAATTTCATTTACAGAAATTAAAACTTTTATACAATAATTGGCATATTTATGCAATGAAAAAAGAAAACTAAAAGTCTTTAAATTAGTAAGAAATGAGTTATAAATTTTAGTCGAACTGTATGTTTTTATCCAAAGTTATTTAATTTGGCTTAAACTCGTTTTTAATTTAATCTTTCGATGAAATTATTTTTTATTTAAAAAAGAAATTCTAAAGCATATAAATATTGAACATTCAAAGAAAAATTTGGATGTACGGAAGGTTGAACTGACATCAGATGTTTCGAGACAACCATAGTCTTCTCATCAGAGCCTTTTACCTACATTGCCAGCGACGGCAGCAACAACACCCCAGCGAAAATGCTACTTACTTTAGTAAACCCAATCATCAGATTTTGACGCCACCTCACGGCGAGTCGTACCTATTAATGAACTTTTTTTTTTGTAACTGTTCAGAACTTCACTAACTGCCTCTTCATCATCATGTTCAACTATTTTTTAACCTTTTTTATTTCTGTCTTGCCAGCGTAAAATATCATCGATTTTTTCAATGCAGGGATTTTTTTTTGGGCTTACTAAAGTAAGTATTATTTTCGCTATGGTGTTGTTACCGCCGTCGCTGGCAGTGTAGGTAAGGGGCTCTGATGAGAAGACTGTGGTGATCTCGAAACATCTGATGTCAGTTCAACCTTCCGTACATCCAAATTATTCTGTGAATGTTCAATATTTATATGCTTTAGAATTTCTTTCTTAAATAAAAAATAATTTCATCGAAAGATTAAATTAAAAACGAACTTAAGCCAACCAAACTAATTACATAATTTTGGATTAGTAAGAAATGTTAACCAAAACTAGATTTTTTGAGGTTAAGCCGTTCTTTCACTAGATGAGCGATATGTTCGTATTTTACCCCTAATCGAATTTTAAAATGAAATTAATCTGTAATTAACCTCAACAAGATAAATTAAGTTACATATTCTTCTTAATCACACCTAATTTCCGCAGGAACTAAAAGGCAACTTAGTCTTGCATCAGTGACACATTGGGGAGATTAAATGAGCCAACATTTGTGCCATTATACTCGTACTCATACTGCTGTTTCTGCTAGAACTCGCTAACGACACGTTTTTATGTGACTGCTTAAATCTTCATCATGCTGATTTAAAAGCAATTTCAGCACAACAGAAAAAGTAGTAGAGAGAAAATATAAGATTAAACTAGAAAAAGTAAGGAATATTCATCAATTGAACTCCCACATGAGCTTTTAATTGATGACATTTAGCAACAACATGTGTGTACTAATGATGCAAAACGAAATAGATGACATAGAGAAGACATTTGAAATTGAGTTTCTGTTTTTCTTCCTTACGGTTTTTATTTTTTTTTTGTTTTTTGTTTTGTCACTTCCGTTTGGTGCAATATCAATGGGATTTAGTTTCTAGCCTTCAGCGTATGGAAAAGGAAAAATATTTTGCTCTTTTTTGCATTTTTACAGAAATGAAGTATGTATTATTTTTAAGCAAAATAATATTTGATTAGAATTAATGATTTTTATAATTTATTATACAATTTACAAACTTGTTTTTAAAGGATTTTTGGGAGGAGGTGAACTTTCTAGTTTTATTATTATCTTGACAGTACTTCTTTCCAATACAATTTGGTTTTGTTTAATTTGTTATTTTTGTTCCTTCTAATTACAATAATCTAGGCGTACGGTGGAGAGCCAGGCCAAGTTTCTTACAATAACACTGTACAACAAAAAAAATATTAAGGTTCAGAAAACGGATTTCTACGGAGGTGATCGAACAATTTTTATTGGTTCACCTTATCAGTCAACAGAGCTTTGTTTCTTTGAAAATTTTATTTCTTTGGCTCATTCTCATTTCAAATGCTTTTTCGTGTCCGTTGAAAGTATAGCAAAATTTTTGATAAAATGCTTAAAATAAAATGCTTAAATTTTAAAATGAAAACTGCTCTAGCAGCCACTAAAAGATTTTAAATAAATGTATATGTTTTTTTTTGTGTAAGACTGTCCATTATGTGCTAAAAACGAAAAACAAAAATATGTTTTCCCCCTCTTCATACAAAATGGTAAGTCCATAATCTATGGTGTTGATTTTCCACTTTAAGCAACTATGAAGTTTTTCAAAAACGATACTAAATTTATAATGGTTTTAGAAAATTTGCATTTGGTTCTCTTATTTCATACATAAAATTTTTTTAAATATTAAAAATTATAATTTTTTTTTAATTGTTGTCCGCAGTCTAGTGTATTGAGCGTTACACTTTTTTAGTATGCTTCATTACTCAGACTAATTATTAAAATTGTTTTAACAACATACACTAAAATAACAGCTAAATAATTACAACTTTTGTAAACTTTGTTAATCCTTAAGAGAACACCATGTCCCAGCCAGGCATTTTTGAACTTTTTTAAAAATTTTTTCCTAGATAGCATCGACAGACCCTCCCGATTTTTTATGAATTCTTCAATAAAGGTGTTTTCTGTGGAAAAAGTGAGAGAAACAAAATTTGTTCTGTCTGTGGGCGTGGCAATAGTTCTCAAGAAATTTTTACACATGTTTGTACCACCAGGGCCTGTCCAGGCCCTGCACTACTGTATGTAGACTATAGTGCATAAAACCGAAACAAAATTTATAAAAAAGCACACGCAACACATAAGAACTCTTTTCTTAGTTTTATTTCGAAGAATGGAGATTTTTGATAATAAAATTTTCTTTCTGTTAGTGAGTGTGGTAGCAAAGTATGATAGTAATTTTTGTGCTTCTATATAAAAGCAAAATCCCTTTGTTTGCAACATTTTATCAATTAGTTATTTAGTTTTGTGTCGGCAGTTGACAATTATAGTGTATTACAAATGCTCGTTCTGACGACAATTGGATCTACGTTCCGGAGCGACTCGAGTCCCACTCGGCCAAAGATTGTCAACCCAGTGACAGCTGTACAAATTGGAAGTTTTCTTGGAAAGAAGTCTCGACAACAGTAGAACAGTTACACCAACAACAACAATTAGTACTGAAGTAGATATAAATCTTGTCCTAACTATTGTGAAAGGCTGGCAGAGGCGATTGACAATGTGACCCATGGAAATGAAGATAATAATATAGAAGATGAATCTTCGAATATTGAAGAAAAGTGATGAAAATAATAAAAACGAATACCAAAATCAGAAACTTTCAACTCCAATGGTTTATCATTCGAAAGGATGAAACAAAGTGCCACAAGTTGCCTCCAGGTTCCAGAAGATTTATGGCTCAACGTATTAATGTGTAGTGGTGGAGTTACAACTCAAGATATTATTGAGCTAGAAATATTCAAGAGATTTTTTTCAAATGACATAAAGGAAATTATAGTGTGTGCAACACAGAAACATGCTAAAAAGTTTTATAAAATTTTCAACAAAAGTAATACAGATAAACAGCAAGTTTGTAATCCAATTACTATGGAAGAGATAGCTGGTTTGTAAGAACCTTGATTTATGGTGGAGTAACCCAAAACAATACACACCCTACCTCAGAAGAGATTTTAAAATATCTTGGTGATTATACGATTTGATGATAGCCATAGTAGTTCATTCTGGTCTCAGTTTGTTAAAGCATGTCCAACACGAGATACATATTTGGAGCTTACTAAATATAAATCTGAAAAATTATTATAGACCGCATTATAATATTACGGTAGAATACGTTAAGAATTACATACGCAACTAGATTCGAATGAAAAGAATCGACATAGAGGAATCCAAATTAATTGGAAGTCGAGCGACTAGCTTTCTTTCGATCACTTAGATTTTCTATCGACATTGTGAAACCGGTTATAAATTGATTTTTTTCTATATTTAACTCTTATATTCGCCTGTCTTTAAAATATGTCGTTGTTTTTTCTTACACGAACATATCGTCATGTAAAATGCAAAAGGGCCAATCTACATTTTTTTAGTTTCACGACAGATAAAAATAAACTTAATAAAATGCAAACTATCGTTATTATCAAAACAGCTTTTTCTGAGTAGTATCGTTAATTAAATCTAAATTAATGAAAATATGCTGAAAAACAATTTTTAATCACAATAGTCTACTTTTTATTCAGTTTTTTACCTCTTCTGAAAATGTTAAAAAAATCTAGATTGGCCCTTTTTCATTTTATATGACGATATAATTAATATAATAAATATTAATAAAAATAGTTTATCTAAAAAACTAAGAACACATTTTATTGATTTTCTTGCGGTAGCTATAAAATTCCATACAAAATAAAAGCAGTCCCAGCCAGGCCCTGGAGTTCGTTTGTGTGACTACACTTTGGTGTTTGCTTAAGGGTTAAATAGTATTATATTGCAAAACATTTTATCAAAATCAATCATCGCTTGTATCCAAAAAAAATGTATTGAGTGTTATACATGTCTTTTTGATATTATTAAAGAGGTTAAAATACATCAAAGATTATACATCTGAATTGTGTTGAATTCAAAATAAAGTATGTGTTCTGAAAAAAATATTCAAAATATAATTTATCTATAAATTGTAGGACGTTAAAAACAAGTTTACACCAGCTGAAGGATAGAAACGTTGTAACGAACATTTGCGGTTTAGAAATTTCTGGTTTTCTTTGAAAAAATATTTGCTTCTTTCCAACTGTGGGTTGTTATATTTTCGAAGAATGTAAATATTATGTATGTCGTATTTTGCTACAAAAAAATATTTGAAATTGACATAACTTTTGACGTTGTCGGTCGATTAAATTAAAATAAATCTCATTTGAAAGAAGAGTTAGCCTACTTATTGCTCATGTGTAAATGTTTGTAAAGAATTATTTTAACACATATAATTTTTTTTATTTTTCCATGTGTACCCAAGTTAAAATTGAAAAAGTGGTCATAACTTTTAATTTCGTCCTGCGGTTATTATAAGTTTTTGTTCTTAGAGAGTAGATGTATAGTGCTTTCAAACCCTATACTGAGTTTGTTGTGATGTACTTTTTTGGCAAAAATCATTCCTGGAACAATCGAGAAAGCAAATGTAACGCTCAATACACAAAAATGCAAAAAAATCTAAAAATTTAATTTTATTTCAGGAACCATTGAATGGAGCAAAAACTATAATAAAAATCCTATTTTCTCATATATACATATATATATATATTAGTTACATTGGTAAAAAAATAGAAAAAACAAAAAAATGGAAAGTTGAAAATGAGAATCAGCCATTTCTTAATTGTTTGGTTATCTTATAGTTAAATGATAGATTATAAATATACAGTTTGTCATTCTAACACAGATTTTTAGTCGTATTTTGTGCTCATTTTCGATAGAGGTGATTTTTGCTTACTTTTTCCCATTTGACAGCTTTGGCGATTTTTAATCAACATTAATTCATGTATGCTATCTTTTCGATATGAGGAAGTTTTTGCAATTTTTCGGTATTTTCGGGATTTTCCGCGTTTTTGACCATTCATACACTTATTTGTCATATATCTGTTTATGTTAATAATTATTTCATTACTATTTTATTGTGAAAGCCAAACTACCTATTACGATATTGTAAAAATTGAAGGATAGACTTTGGTTAAAAAAAACTGGCGTGCTGGTTTGTATCTTCCAGCTATGAAAATAATCGAATTTTGGAAAAAAATTCGCGAAAGGATACCGGTACCTCCCATACACCCTTTTTAGAAAATTTAGATTTCAGCTAAACTAAGCTTCCAAAATTCTCCTTTTTATTTGTGCAATATTTTCTATTGCAATTGCAGGAGGGATTCGGGTATGTCTCATATATTCTGATTTTAGCTAAAGTAATCCCCAAAGAGTGACAAAAATTTGCCATTGTAAGACCTTTTAATTTGTGTAAAAAGTGTTATGGAAGCAAAGATATGGGTTCCTCCCATATATCCTTTTTAGAAAAATTATGATTTCAGCTAAACTAAACTCCCAAGACCAAAAATAAGTTGTTAAAAGTTTCAAAATATGCGCAATAATTTAAGTGAACAAATTTCATCGAAAGCGCAGCAAAGATATGGGTACACCTCTCATATATCCTTTTTAGAAAAATTATGATTTTAACTAAACTAAGGTACCAAGACCAAAAATGGCTTGCCAAAAGTCTGAAAACATATGACATAATTTTTATGAAAAAAATAATTGAAAGCGCGGCAAAGATATGTGTACATCCCATATATCCTTTTTAGAAAAATTATGATTTCAGCTAAACTAAGCTCCCAAGACCAAAAAGAAATTGCTAAAAATATCAAAATATATGACATAATTTGTGTGAACAAATTTTATCGAAAGCGCAGCAAAGATATGGGTACCCCTCATATATCCTTTTTAGAAAAATTATGATTTCAACTACACTAAGGTACCAAGACCAAAAACGACTTGCCAAAAGTCTCGAAACATATGACATAATTTTTATGAACAAATTTTATTGACAGCGCAGCAAAGATATGGGTACCCCCTACATATCCTTTTCATAATGATTTCAGCTAAACTAAGCTCCCAAGACCAAAAACAAGTTGCTGAAAGTATCAAAATATATGACATAATTTGTGTGAACAAATTTTATTGTAAGCGCAGCAAAGATATGGGTACCTCTCATATATCCTTTTTAGAAAAATTATGATTTCAACAAAACCAAGGTCTCAAGACCAAAAACGACTTGCCAAAAATCTCAAAACATATGACATTATTCTTATGAAAAAAAATTATTGAAAGCGCGGCAAAGATATGTGTACATCCCATATATCCTTTTTAGAAAAATTATGATTTCAGCTAAACTAAGCTCCCAAGACCAAAAAGAAGTTGCTAAAAATATCAAAATATATGACATAATTTGTGTGAACAAATTTTATTGTAAGCGCAGCAAAGATATGGGTACCTCTCATATATCCTTTTTAGAAAAATTATGATTTCAACAAAACTAAGGCCTTAAGACCAAAAACGACTTGCCAAAAATCTCAAAACATATGACATTATTCTTATGAAAAATTTTATTGAAAGCGCAGCAAAGATATGGGTACCTCCCACATATCCTTTTTAGAAAAATTATGATTTCATCTAAACTAAGCTCCCAAGACCGAAAAAAAGTTGCTAAAAGTATCAAAATATATGACATAATTTATGTGAAAACATTTTATCGAAAGCGCAGCAAGGATATGAGTACGTGCCATATATCCTTTTTTGAAAAATTATGATTTCAACGAAACTAAGCTTCCAGGACTAAAAACAACTTGCCAAAAGTCTCAAAATATATGACATAATTGTGTAAAAAATTTTATTGGTAGCACAGCAAGAATATGGGTCCTCCCACATATCCTTTTTATAAAAATTATGATTCCAGCTAATCTAAGCTCCGAAAACCACAAAAAGCTTGCCAAAATGTTTCAAAATATACGTAATAATTTGTGTAAAATTTGTATTGAAATGTCAGCAAGGCTATGGGTACCTCCCATATATCCTTTATCTAAAAATTAATATTATTGACCCCCAGGAACAAATTAGCTATAAAAATGCATGTTACCGTCTGAATATAAGATTTCGTTTTTATCTTTTTTGTAATGACGACAATTTGTCATTATGACGAGTCTTTATTCTATACACGTTCCACAGTGGTGTAAATTAAAAAAGAGTGGTAATAAGTATGGAACTTGTAAACTACTTAATGGATTTGTATAAAAATTGGAATAGTTACAAAAGGCGAGGTAGGCTTCAGAAGTGTCTCCTGAAGTCTTTAGCTGTAGCAGGGGAGGAGCCACAAGGGCTACCTCGGGTATGAAAAACATTCTGCGCCTTGTAGCTTTTGTAAATATTAACCAATTTGAAAAATTTTAGGCGCGTTAAATTTTGCTAGACAAAATAAAGAAAATATTTTTTTTCACAATTATTTTTTTATCTTTTATAGTTTAAGAGATATTTCACTTCAAGATTAGAGTTTTAAATTTTTCCCTCGACTTTTTTTTCGCTTTTTGGGTGTCACTTTTTTATTATGAATCTGATGTTTAATTGTAGTGCACCATTAAATTGCTGATAAAATTCTAAATAAACACAGGGAACAAAGCTTTGAAATATCTTGAGCTGTTAAATCGTAAAAAAGGTCTAAAATCAAAACTTTGAAATTTAACTAAAAAATCGTAAATTTTTCAAACAAAGTGTTTTCCTTCATCATTTTTAAAATTGAAAAAATTTTGCTAGAAATGTTAATTTAATTTTTTACGCGGTGAAAGGCCATGCTTTAAATATGTATTTAGCGGACATTTTGGGTTATTTTGGAGATTTACCTTACATTTGGCAGTGGTCGAAAATAGTCAATTTTTAAAATAATTTTTGAGTTTAAGTGCCTGAAAATCCATGTAAAAGGCTTCATTAGGTATTAAGATATTCATTCTGTTAACCGTGAATCGGTTAAAAAAGCTTAGTAAAGATTCTGATACTATAATTGAGCTCCTCCACTCAGGAATATTTCCTTCTGGCAACAGTTTTTAAAATACAGTACAAAAACGGAAACTAAGGAATTCAGAATGTTCGGTGCTGAGCTCTGCCAGTATGAGTCAGATAATGACTTGACAACAGAAGAAACTATCGATAGTAATACAAGAAATCTTTTAAGAGAATTAATTGAAATAATTAGAAGTGTTAAGAAGTTGCAAATATTAAAACAGGACTCTAATGGCATAATGGTAGGTTTTATATGTTTAGAGAAATCCAGAAAAATGCCTGAGAAACTAGATATTCTGTCTACATTTACATTTTGTCGTAACTAAAGAAAAGAATTGCATTTAAACTAAATTATTTTCCTGAAAGATTGTTTTAGAATACCTCCTTAAATATTGAAATAACTAATACAATAATCTCACAAACTTGTTAATTTTTTATTTAAAACATATATTTATATGATTTTTTAGCTTGATTTAGTTCAAGGATTGTTATGTTTGTTATGTTATTGTTTTTTTTTTCTTAACTCAAAATAATAAATACTTTTTGCATTTTTATTTGTTGCAATTACATGATTAATGAAAAAGCTTTATTAATCGGTTAACCGATTAATACCGCTATTAACCAATTATTAACCGATTAAGCCAAAACCTCGATTGATTAATCGAGCGATTAACCGGCTAAAGCAGAAGCTCTATTAAATGAATACCCTATTAGGTAGGCACTTAGCATTGTTCCGGCTTAAAATTAAGACATCCTGGCTATAAATAAATGTAGCTGCTAAGGAAAAATTAATTTAAAAAAAACTGAAATTTCAGCAAGAAAATTTTTATATTATAAAAAAAACTAACTAAACATTTTTTTATTTTTCTGAAATTTCTACTGTGAGCTCTAAATGCACTATTTAACTACGTATTAAAAAATTATTGATGTACATTTTACCGATCCCGAGATATGAAAGTCGTAGTGTAAATAGCAAAGCAGCCACAAAATATAAAAGAAAAAAGAAGTCGGCTATTATGCAAAATTTTGAACAAAAAAAAAACTAAATTCATAAAGAGAAACGAAAGCGAAAAAATCGCATTCCTAACTATCACACATAAAACTGAAAATGTTACAAATAATATCATTAAAATGCTTGCACAAGCTCGAGTTATATTGATCTACCTTGCACAAGCTTCTTTCATATTTTATCAAAATTATTTAATTTAATAGAAAAACACTTTAAGTAAATACGACCACGATTTGATTTTTCATAGATTTAAGGCATTTCTATTCATGTATCATGGGAATTATTGGTGCAATTTCTCTTTGTTTACTAATCAGTAAAGTTTAATTTAACTAAAAATAAATCCTTTTTTCTTATTTCTCTGATGGTGTCTTGAACAGGTACTGTATTAAAAACCATGTACTTTGTTTGCTTCTAGCTGACCCAGAGTTTTTGCCATAAAATCCTGAAACCTGAAAGAAGAGATTATTTTACGTGCTTGCAATAAAATATTGTAAAATTTATCTGTTTTAAATTATTATTTTTATGTGATATTTTACCAGATTTTTTTATTGGTCTTTGATGATGTGAATATATCCAAGAATTTTTATGTTTAATTTATTTTGTTTCCAAATAAGAAAATGAATTTATTTCAACAAAAGACACATTTAGTGAGCAACAATTGAATATTTGTTTTTAGAATGTGGTTTGTGAAAATAGTATCATAAATGTTAAATATATATATATGGCTGATTCTCATTTCAAATGCTATTTTCGTGGCCGCTGAAAGTATAGTAAAATATTTTATAAAATAAACGCATAAATTTTAAAATGAAAACTGGTTTAGCATGATTTAATAGATTACTAGTGATAGACGTATTACTGCTAAAGTAAAAAACTCTTTAAAAACATATACATCTTTCCAAATTTGGTTCAGAGTCGCGGGAGTAAAAGGGATCTAAAAAACGTGTTTGTCTATTAATTATATAGACAAGCAAATGCAAATAAGTTTGTTTTATATAAGATGGTACATTATGTGCAAAAAACGAAAATACTGCTTTTGCTCTCCTTATACAAAATGACGTGTCCGCAATGCATGCTCTTGATTTTCCACGTTAAGAAACTTTGACTTTTTTTCAAAAAAGGGATTAAATTTATAACGGCTTTAGAATATATGCATTTGCTTCTCTTATTTTATACATAAAATTTTTGAAAAATATTAGAAATTATAATTTTTTTTGGAAATTATTGTTGTCCGCAGTCTTGTGTATTGAGCGTTACGCTTTTTTAGTATGGTTCATTACTCAGTTTAACTATTAAAATTGCATTATTAACATAGGGGCTATTCACATATTACGTGACGCTATTTTCTGAGTTTTTATACCACCCCCCCTCTTCGTAACGCTTTTTACAAAAATGTCAGTATAAATTATCTGATCTGTAACAAATCCTTAATCCCTCCCCCCTTCCTGAAGCGTTTCGTAATATGTGAATAGCCCCTTACACTAAAGTAACAGCGTATGCTTGCACTTCTCACTATTTAAAAATTTTGTGAACTTTGTTAAATAGTATTATATTGCAAAACGTTTCATCAATCAATCATCGTTTGTATCCAAAAAAAAAAATGTATTGATTGTTATCCATATTTTTCTAATATAATTGAAATTTTTTAGCGAATACCTAAGGAGGCTATGTTAAAATACATCCAAGATAATACATCTGATTTATATTGAATATAAAACAAAGCGTGTGTTCTGAAAAAAATATTGAATTCGTATAAAAATGTATTGAGCGTTACATAAATTTTCTTTTTTAATATAATTTATCTTTAAGAAATTTATTAATTGACATATTGTCATAATTTTATTTTAGATGAAATTTATTTGATGGTGTTTAAGCAGTGTCCAGGCGCTGATACAGGGGAGGGGAAAAAGGGATATTTCCCCCTCCAAAACGAATAAAATACACGTAATTTCTATGGAGTTCCGAAAAGAATATATATAAAATAGTATGTTTCATTAAAAAAAATCCCCTCCCAAGAGCTTAAGCTGGATACGTGGCTGGCATTGTCTGTATGTATTTCACTGGTGCTTTGCCAAATCGTCAGTAGAATTCAAACACAATTTTGAGCAGGTACAAACCCTTTTATCTTATGTACAAACTTTCAAAAACCATTCACATATATGTTAATGATTTTCAAAAATAAGCATAGTAGGCTTTGAAAATTATACAAAACCCAGCAAATAATTTATATTCGATATGAATCTCTTTTATTTTTCTACACCTTTATACAATTAGAAATCCATAAGATAACAATAAAAGTATTTATAAGGCAAAATGAAAAATAAAATAGAAAATTATTATTTGACATATTGTCATAATTTTATTGTATTTCTTAAAGGTTTAACAAAAAAGTTATATGCATGTTTACTTCTCGGTCACCGACCAACCAGACACGACAATTGTGACAGTTAAAAATTGCCCAAATCATTTTTTGAGGGCAGCCGTTTGAGAAAGAGACAACAGTTATATGTTCTTGTTTCATTTTATCCAAATAAAAGTGTTGCAAATATTACGTATGTATGCGAAAAACAAAACAAAATTCAATACCAATACTTTCTTATTTCTCTTTTGAACGCCAGTCTGTCAAGAGTGAATAGGCAATAGATTGCTGTTCGTATCGCGTCTGGTTGGTCGGTGACTCGGTTGAAGATCTGGAACTAAAATACAGACAAAATAACTGAAACAGTTTAGCATGCATAAAAAAGTAACACACAAACAGCTTTGATTGTAGGTATTGAAAAAATGCCCATCAAGAGCGAGACAAAAAATAACAAGAGCTTGTGAGTGTTGGACTATTAATCAGATAGGAAAATTTCGGCAAAACTAAGTTGAGTCGCAATAAAAATTAATGCAAGAATTTAAATGAAAAAAAGTCTTGTATTCTATTTGCTGGCAAAAATTAGTTAAATAGCTGATGTTTCCTTGTAAAAAGCATCCACCTTCATAAGTGGTAAAAGTGAACAAGAACGGTGATGAAACGGTGTAGCGGCCTGTCGAAATCAGTAGTACTGATCCGTTCTGCTAATCTGATTTGAATATTCCAACACTCCACTCTTAATAAAAATAATGTAAATAAAATTCTGTTAAATAACGGTAAAAGGACACAAAAGCACGTATAATGTACATATATTAAAGCGGGTCGCCCTCCATACAAAAAAAAATAAAATTGTGCTGTCTACCTCCTAGAATGAAAGATATGTCAACGAAGTTCCTAAAACAGAGACACATTTTTTTGTCACCCCCCCAAAATACAGTACTTTTGTTTTTTATATATATCGCCGCCATTTACAGCCCGATCTCATGATATCGCATATCGTTATTCATGGCTTCATTTTTGCCTCTGGTGACTTTTCAATCCGACATCAAATTCTTGACGCCACTTATGCCATCTCGTAGCCTTCCCCTCTAATGTCCAATTTTTTGCACGTGGAAGGAAATCTGTTCCAAAACTTAGTATGTCTAGCTTTTAAGATACTAACTTTTATGCCACGCCCTAAAATTACGACTCTTTTTTTCTTTTTCACATACAAATTACATTAGACTGGGTAGATCCCAGTATAACACAAAAAAAATTTACACCAGTCACCCCCTAGAACGAAAGATATCTCAATGACGTTTCTAGAACTGTTAAAAAATGTTTGCTGCCACGCCCCAAAATACAGCACTTTTAAATTTTTATATATTGCGCCGCCATTTAAAGTCCGATTTCATCATATCGCCTATCGTTGTTGATGGCTTGAATATAGCTTCACTTTTGACTTTGTTGACTTTTGAATCTGGCATAAAATTCTGGGCGCCACTTATGCCATTTCGGATCCTTCCCTGCTAATGTCCAATTTTTGCACGACATACAAAGCTTTAGAAGGGCTTTTTTGCCACGCGCAAAAAATTGGACATTAGGAGGGAAGTATCCGTGGCGCTTAGAATTTGATGTCGGATTCAAGTCACCTGAGTCGAAAACTAAGCTACACTCAAGCAATAAACAACAATATGCGACATGATGAGATCGGACTTTTAAATGGCGGCGGAATATATAAAATATTAAAAGTGTTGTATTTTGGGGCGTGGCAAAATTTTTTTACAGTTTTAGAAACGTCATTGATATACATTTTCTTCTAGCTGGTGACTGGTGAAAATGTTTTTGTCTTGTATTGGCATCTATCCAGTCTAAAGTAATTTGTATGTGAAAAAGAAAAACAAAGCGTAATTTTGGGCGTGACATGAAAGTGAGTAAAATAAAAGCCAGACATATAAAGCTTTAGAAGGGCTTTCTTGTCACGTGCACAAAATTGAACATTAAGAGGGAAGGGTCCAAAACAGCTTACGTGGCGCCCAAAATTCGATGTCGAACTAAGAAGCTAGCTAAGAAAAAAATTAAGCCACAGTCAAGAACGACATGCAATATGATGAGATCGGACTTTAAATGGCGGCGCTATATAAAAAAAACTAAAAATGCTGTATTTTGGGGCGTGATAAATTTTAGTTTTTTTTTTTTGGAAATGTCATTGACATATCTTTCATTCTTCTTCTTTCGACCCGCCTTAATGTACATATCTCTTGCCTGATATTTATTATAAATACTTGTACAAAAATTATAAATAGTTTTTAGTACATTAAGCAAAAAATAAAAAATAAAACTAAAAATATACCACATCATTTGTATTAATATTTCATCATGCACATTTTTCTCTTAATACAACAACCCATATGCTACAAGACACATGACATTTAAACGGATTCATATGAGGAAATGTTTCTAAAAATATTTGACATAAGCATGACTGATGTCAGTCATTTACTCGTTCAGCTATTTGTATAATAATAACCCTGAAGGAATTGTCGATAGTAAAACTATATTGATTCACTCACTATTGACTTTGTCACCAGTACTACTGACTAATTATAACCCAGACAATGTTCTGTACTTATTAGACAATGTTCTGTCCTATAGACATTTAGCATGTGCTTGTCATTGAGATTCCACTATTTACCTCAGAACTATTTACACTATTGAACACATTGAGACATTGGCACCAGAGATTCACTAGTGAATTTTAATGATGCAAGTCAACACATGTGAAACTTTTTATAAGGCAATGCAATTAAATTGGATTTTTTCAACACAAAAAAATGAAACAATAAAAAATCGTTTTGTAGTTGTCAAAAACTTGTCTTCCCATTAACCGCAAAATGAAAGATGTAGACGATTCGTTGGCAATGTCGTTAAAAATGTATCAAACTTGTCAACAAAAGTGGTGACTTGAAGACACTTGGACCCTGACTTCCTTCAGGGAACCTTTAACTGTTTTGTGTGTGTGTGTGTGTTTGTGTATATGTATTAGTGGGAAGTAAAGGACTTTAATTATTTGAATATGTTTGTTATTGACGTATGTACAGTAGTGTACAAAAGTATAGAGGTGAATAAAATTTTAACACTCCTTATTTTGGCAACGGTTACATACAAACAACGACGATGAGTATAAGTAAATATCATTCATATTCATAAACGATTAATAAATTTATAGATGTTTTCTTTATCTTGCATTTTTCGTGAAATATTTAGTGGCTATTCACATAATATTACGTAATGATATTTTCGGAGCTAAACTTAAGAATTATAATGTTAGGCCGAAGCCACACCAACAAAAGACAAAACAGTTTTTTTACTAGTACAACAACACAACATTAGTTCTTATTAGACAACCCACACCAAACAAAACCACAGCAAAAATGTCTTTATGACTTGCTGCGACAAAACATTTGTTGCTAAAAATACATGTGGTTTGATACAACATACCCACACAGAGTAAGACAAAACAGACTGAAATGAGCCTCGTTGCACATAATTGCGTGCTTTCTGATGAATTAAGGCAAGGAAGAAAAAAAAAGACGAAAGACATTGCCGCATTGCTGTCTGATTACCTGTTGTCTTTTAAGCCAAAAACTTATTTTTTGGTGTGGGTTAGCATCAAGCAAGTGTTTTTGATTTAAAAGACAAAAATGTTTTGTCTCTTGTTAGTGTGGGTTCATCGTTAGAGTTAAGGCTCATTTAGCCGACCGTAACGTTGATGTAGTTGCATGTGCTGATTGTTTCTGTCTCATAGCTTTTCAATGTGACAGAAACGATCAGTACATGCAACTACATCAACGTTACGGTCGGCTAAATGAGCCTTTAAGATTCGTTTACTTATTGTTAGTTCAGTTTTATTAAAGATACAATAAATAAAAATAAACGAAAAAAAATTTTTCGGGTCAAATTTATATAAAGCAATTATTAAGTTTTCTATATCTCCACAACATTTGTAATGTTCTCTGAATTCGATGTGGGTTACACTCAGCATTAAGTGCGTTTTTAAGCAAAAGCTTTGAGGTATGTAATGGGGAGATCGTTATCTATTATACGAAGTAATTTTTTTAATTACCAGGAAAACCGGGAATATGTTCTAAAAAATGTGTTTTATGCGCATTAGATATGCACCAAAAACATAAAAATATGCTCTAAAAACTTTAAAAAACATGCTTTTAAAAGGGTACAATATTAATTTTTACCACGATGAAATATATATACATACATATTCGGTTTCCTTATGGGTATGAAAGCCCATTTAACAATGCCAGACCGTGCTTTCATCTATCCGAATGTAAAATGCTGGGCACTAAGTCCCCAAAACGCTTAAAAATTCGATTATTTGCTTAGTGTTTTTTTTTAATGAAATGTAAATAAGCGAATAATCTCGAAAAAATTTGTATTGCTGCAAAAATCCCTAAAAGTAATTAAAATTGTGAAAGCTCTGAATAAACTCAAAATAAATTAATGAAATAAGGAAATATTTAAAGAAATCGGGGAAAAAATAAAATACATTAAAGAAAGTTTAAAATTGCAAAAAAAAAAATTTGTAAATTTGAAACAATTACTAAAAAAATAAAATTTTTTTTTCGATTATAAAACAGATTTTGTTGTTTTTATAAATATGCATATTAACATTTAAAAAAGCTAAAATATGCAGGAAAACATCCAAATATGCCACAAAAACTAGAAAAATGCCCCAAATATATGGCTAGGTCAAAAATTTGCAAAAATATGCAGTAAAGGATAAAATATGCAAAAATATGCTCCAACAAATCAATGGCAAGACTCTCAACAAGTTCTGAAACGTACAAATATCTTATTTGTGACTAAATACATCGCACAGAAAAAAATATGCAATTGCATATTTGCGGTTTCCCTGGTAATTTGAATAGCGAGACTCTCTAAATTTGATTTACATTACAGTGAGAACAAATTACAGGGAGAGACCTGTATCCCCATGCTAGGCGCGGCCTTTGCTTAAGCTTTTGGGAGGGGAACTTTTAAATGAAATATACCATTTTTTTAAATTTATTTTATAAACTCAATGGAATTGAGGTATATTTTTAATCGTTTTGGAAGGGGAAATATGCCTTTTTTCCCCTCCCCTGAATCTGCGCCTGCCCCATACAAAGTAATTAGTAATTTTCCTATATCTGCACAACAATGGGTAACAATGGAGCGAAGCACACCGGGTGGGGCCTTTCTATACATGTAATAAAACTGTATTTTTTGAAAACTTTAATGGTGGCGTACAAAAATATCATCAAACTGCAACTAACAATTCGAATTGTTAATATGTAATTTAAATTCAAAAATATATTTAGTTAATTTAACAAATTAAGTTGTTGATATGACAAACACAGACATTTTTTTCAACAAACTGAACTAACCAAATTTGTTGTTATGTATTGTGGAAAAAATGAACGATCATCATTGTTGATATAACAAATAAATGCACATACGTAAATAAAACAAAGCAAATCAAGAAATTTTTTTCAACAAACTGAACTAGCCAAATTTTTTGTTATGTATTGTGAAAAAAATTAGCAATCATCATTGTTGATATAACAAATGAATACACAAACGTAGATGAAATAAAGCAAATTACGTTTTGTGTGTATTCATTATTTGCGTATTTAATAACGAATCGCTCTGTAGCTGAGAGCTAAGAACGTTAGTCTATTAGTCCAGAGGTCGTCGGTTCGATTCCGCTCAAAAACATTCAGTGTTTCTCGCAGACTAGCAAAAAGTCGCTTCGAGGATTGTGGTTGTAAAAAAAAATATTGTTAATACAACAATTATGATAGTTAAACTTTGTTCGGAAAATCAACAACTCATATTGTTGATATAACAATAATCCTAATTGAAATAAATTTGAAATCAACAAAAAAAATTCTTTTAAATTTTTTTCTGATTTTCCTTTAACTTACAATTTCGTAATTGTATTTACAAAAATCGTTGTAGACTCAAAATCAATTAATTATTTAATTGATATATCAAAAAAATTAATTGTATTTAAAATTTTTTTTTCTGTGTAAACAGTAATCGATGTACACTCTAAAACATAGCTGTTAAGTAATGATTAGTAATCGTAATGCTTAGTAATTAGATTACTTTTGTTCAAAAGGTAAAATAATGATTAGGATTACGATTATTTTCAGTTAGTAATCGTAGTCCCATGATTACGATTACTAATAATCAAAAAATAGTCGGGATTATTTGGAACTACTTTTAAATAATCAAAAATAATCAAAAGTAATCGTAAAAAGTAATTGGATTATATTTTGCTTATTTTTGATTATTTAAAAGTAATCCCAAATAATCCCGATTATATTTTGATTATTTGTAATCGTAATCAATTAGTAATCAAATAATTCTTACTAGTGGATTAAATAATCATTACGATTACTTTTAAAAAGTAATCGTAATTGATTACTAATCGTAATCCAAATTTAACAGCTATGCTCTAAAGCACTTCTGTTGAAAATTAGGTCGATAATAGTCGGCAACACTTTACAGATTATTATCGACCTAAAATTACACACGCATTATTTTTGCACAAAATGTTTTTACTAAAAAAAGCGATTGGCTGCGTGCAGGTTTGTACCGCGACGTCCTGACTGATAGTCTGACGTATCTACCATTCAGCCATAGCCGTATTATGCTTTATGTTACATTTTTTCCACTTGGACTAAATATGTTTAATTTGAAATGTTCTTTCTTTAATAAAATAACTACAAAATCGATGTAATTTTAGACAAGGAGAAATTTTTAATACAAATTTAGGCAATATATGATCGTAAATTGGAAGTAATGTTTTGGAGTGTAGATAGAACACAAAACACCATCTTTTCGAATTTGTCTCTGTCTGTCTGTTTGTCTGTCTGTCTGTCCGAATACGTATCACGCAAGAACCACTGAACGCATTTTCATGAAATTTGGCTTCGAGCTACTCTAGAGTCCTGGTCCAAACTTTTTTTCCTTTTTTCGAAGTAAAAACAGAAAAAAATGCCATTTTACTAATGAGTAATTCCATTTTGCCGGGTGTGACCATTTTACACACTTTTTTTTATATAAATCAAGAATATACAAGTTTTTACTTAAAAAACGTTGCGGCTCGCACGATTTCTGCTCAGAATGGTCGTCAGAAAGCTGCGACGGGTGTGACATTAGAAATCTTAGTTTTAAAGAATTATGACTTTCAGTATAAATTCTGTAAAATTATGACTATAAGGTACACAATAATTTTGGTACAGATATCTGTTCAAAGTGTTTTTATTTGTTTTGTGTATTTACTGTTTGACAATAAACTATTTTTAAAATGAGATGGGTGTGACCGACGGGTGTGACCTAGTACGAAAATTTTAAAAATTAGATGAAATAAAACTTTTTATTGATCTAATTAATATAAATAATAAAAAGATAAACTCATAAGAAAATAATAAGACATTAAATTATATGCTATCTGTTCTATTATAGAGAGCAGAATACTCTAGCTAAATATTTTTTAAATTCAATAAAAAGCAAAAAAAGTATATTCTTTTCAGAATAAGAAAGGGAATAAAAGAAAATCTGAAATAAATATTAAACATACAAAGAGGGAGAGCAAAATGTTTCTTGCATGATCATTTAAAAATGCCTCAAATTGATTAAAAAATATTAAAAAGTATATGTTTTTATTTTTTCTATAACTGTCATTCTCTAAAAAACATCAATTGAGAGATATTTATTAAAAATGCGAAAATATTTTTTCCTTGCATATGGCCGTTTTACGTGGAATCACTCTAATATAAATCTGACTGGGAAAAAGAAAGATTTTTTTTAACACTGGTAGCACAGTTTATTTTGTATAACGGGAAATTTAAACCTTATCTAAAGAACTTTATATATTATATTCTACGGACACTTTATAGTCATAAAGCGAACTTTAATCGCGCGAAGCGGGCAGGCAAATCTAGTTCATTATAAAATGGCACACCAAACTAGCCTGAGTGCAACTATTGTAAGGCGAAAGTCATACCAACTTAAAGGTGCAACTGTTTAAAAAAAACACCCTTTATTATATAAAATCCTGTTTTTGTTTAAGCTGACCTCCGAAACCACTTAAATTGTTTTAATGAAATTTTGTGAGAGTGTTTGGTTGATTATAGCTAGCGAGATATGATACTTTTTGGACCGATAGATGGCGCTGTTTCTATAATTTGTTATAGAGATTACTATTTTTTAAGGTGATCTGTGGCAGGACAACTTTTAGTAATAAGAAATAAGTTAAAATTTTTATAAATAAATGCCTAACTTTATTATTTTTTTCATGATTACTGATTAAAGGACTTACGCTACATTCAAAATATCTGGCATATAAATGTAAGCATATTATGTTTCTCTTATAGTACTTTGATCACATCACTTACGTTGCTTATTGCGTGTATCCAACCATGAACATACAATTAATTTCCACTTATCACAATATGCTGCTATTGTGAGAAATTCCTTTCGCTTAATTAAAAAAATAGTTATAAGAACATTTAATAAAGTTTAAAGTTAGAAAAATCATTCACGTTGTGTGTGCGTCGACTAAGTTGTTTAATGAATATTTTTTTTTTTTTTGCCATTTTCCCTTTTCGCTGGAAATTGGCTGCCATTAAAAAATGTTGCAAAGAAAAACTTAGTTGTAACAAAACTGTGAAAAAAATTACTAATTACAAAATAGTTGTAGTTCACTGTTTGTAACTAAATATTTTTTCTCTGTGTTTTTCTTATTTACAGCTTCCCGACAATTAAGACGTAAAGTACCATATGCCGGCCATTTGATGACACCGCGGAGATTATGGTTGAATAAAATACCCACACAATGCGATGTAGTCATAGAATTTCCCGAAGATGCACCCGATGAGGCTTTAAGATGGTTACTGGCGCGTATACGTTCACAACCACCCGCTGGTCTGGGGCTGGTGGTGCAGGTTAAGGCCCACGAAAGTTCAAGGAGAAATGCATTTTACATAAGTGCTCCCACAAATATGTAAGTATGAATGAGTATAAGTACACACACAGAGACATGTATAGCATCAAATAATTGCAAACATTATTATTAAGTATGAAAAATAAATAAAATGGATTTAAGTGTTTTGTAAACATATTAGTTTGTGGTTTGAAGGTAATGGAAACGGAATTCTATTAAAACAATGATTTCTTCTTTGTGCTTTTATTTCTCTTTCATTTATGTACTTTGTAGTTTGTTTCGTGCAGCGGAAGAAGCTCGTTTGCCAAAACGCTTACGTCCTGATTTAGGTGGTGCCTTACGTGAATTTACAACCCGCGAAAGTCATTGTTTTCAACAGATCAAAAGCGATAATGGCAATACCTCTCTGTTTACCTCCCAGGAACGTCAGTGGTTGGTGTTGCAAGTTTTGCAAGGTCTGCGGGCCGGACAAACAGATATAGAAGCATTGCAAGGCAGAGCGGCAGTGGAAGAGGGTCAAAGTATTGTGGCTGCTTGGCAAGAGACTGGTCTTATTACACAAATATTTCCTTTGCATGAAACCAAAACCTTAACTCAGCTGCAGTACAGTTGGGTTAGACAGGTGTTTGCTCCCCAACCTTTGGGTAAAGAGTTTTCTTTAACTTTCAACCAAAAAAAATAAATAAATAAATAATGTTACAACAAATTTAATATTTTGTCTGCAGACGACATTGCTGAATATTTTGGTGTCAAGGTGGCTTTGTATTTCGCTTGGCTGGGCCATTATACCTGCGCTTTGGGTGTTCCTGCTGTCTTTGGCACAATTTTATACGCCTTTCTGTGGGGCAAAGGTCAAACTGCACAAGATATGGGTCATGTTTTATTCTCTTTGTTTAATGTGGCCTGGGCTTCTTTGTATTTGGAGGCTTGGAAGCGTTATTCAGTTGAATTGGCTTTTCGTTGGGGTACTTTGTCTACGCCACCCGAACTTTTGGAACCACCGAGGCCTTTATATAAAGTAAAATTTCCTTAAATAGATAAAATAAGATAAATAGCTTGAAGTAATGATCAATTTCTCATTTTAGGGTCCTCTTGTTGAAAACAATGTAACTGGACGTCTGGAGCCCAATGAAGCTCCGGCGTGGAAACGACGTGCATTCCGTTACTTGGTCAGCTTTCCCGTCATTGCCTTATGCTTATTTTTAGTATTCGTGGTCATGTTTGTGATGTTACGTTTTCAGGTGAGTGCATAGAGTAGACTACATATATTTGGCTAAGTCGAATATGTTATACCCTTCATCAATGTGTGAATAGAGGGAATCGTTGCTACTGCAAATATTACTAACTTAATGTGACACAGAACTTAATGATGAAACAGAACTGGGGCTAGACGAGTTTTCCCATACAAATTGACATTTATCATACGCCGTAAAAAGCTGTCATGAGAAAGAATCTATTTAATTTTGAGAACGTTTTTTCTCATGCTCTCAGTTTTAGCCACTCATTCTCTGAACAATGTTGCCGTGTTTTAATAAAATTTCATATATTTTTCACACGAAAAATAAAAACAAAAGAAAATAAACAATCATATGAGAGCATTTTGAAGCTAGTGCCGTCGATTTAGTTTCGGGTCTGTTTATTTGGGAGCGTTTTTGCCTGAAGTTGCAGACTTAGCTTTGTTTTATCATTAAGTTTGATACTGAAATAATACGAAAAATCATGTTGAATGGAAGTTATTACAAGTTGAAACAACATGAATTAGTTAGTTCAGTAACTAACATGAAGAATGCTGTTGATTCAAAATTATTTCCAATTGAAACGGTATGAATTAAATGTAGTAATTTTATTAATTATTTCAATTACGTGATGTGTAATTAGTACAGGAATCAGAAACACTTGTGTTTTAGTTGGCTGCCCCAACCAAAATTTGAAGTCGGGCAATCATCACTTGGTAGTCAAATCGCTTACCGCTGCAGCCAAAACAGCCTCAAATTTTAATTAAAATATACACTAAATAAGTACCATCATAAGTAACATGAATTTCATTTTAATTCAACATGATTTGATTGATGTTTTAACATAAAATGTATATGAAATTAAATTTATAGTCATGTTGATTTAAAATTAAATATAACGTTGATTTTTCATTGATTCACTAAAGTAGATTCGACTTTAATTTAACATAATACAAAATGTTTTTACTAAAAAAAACTTTGTTTCAACAGTGAACAATGTGAAATTAACGAGATTTCAGGTTGCACGTAATGCGTAGTTTATCGACTGTTTCTTGGTTATTTATTTCCAAACAACGCGAACATCAAAATAAACTACAATAACAGCACAACTGTCCGCTTTGGTTATCAACAAAGAAAATAAGCACCAACACATTAAAACCACAAATTATTTCTTTGTACTTCTGCAAAAATTCAATATGATATCCAATCAACATTGTGACATGTTGATTTGACATAGGAATTTTTTCTGTGCGTGCACGCTCACATAATTTAAGGGAAAACAACGTAGCGGTGCCCATCCATCTCTAATACAAAATCTTTCCTTTTTTAGGGTTCCGCACACCAAAAGTGTAAAGGACCCCTATTGTTTTCGCTACGCTGTCCGTCTGTCTGTCTGTCTGTCTGTCATAGGCGATTTTCTCGGGAACCGTAAGAGCTACGAACCTGAAATTTTCACAGAATATGTAGAACTTTGGCCGCTACAACAAATATATGACAGTTAAAAATGAAAGGGTGTTCTAAAGCGAGCAACGAAACATGTTGAAATACTAATGTAATATACAGACACTTATAGACACTTTAAAAGTAAATGTTAATTAGTGTAGTCTGTACAATAAACTACACAAATTAACACTGATATTTGAAACAATAAACATTAAAGGGTGTTCTATCAGCTAATGTAATTTTACAATGTAATTTAGACAATATACTGTATCTTGGAAACCGTAAGAACTCTTAAAATTTGCAAAAACACTAAAACTAAAAAATTCCAAAATTAAAAAAATGTCAAAACGAAAACTAGCCAAAATAAAAAAAGCGCTTAAAGGAAAGAAGCACCAAAAAAATTGCTAAAACGAAAAATATCACCAAAACTAAAAAAACGCAAAAAAAACTAAAAAGAAGTGCCTAAAATCGAAAAAAGTCGTCAAACCGAAAAAAGCACTACAACATAAAAAATCGCTACAACTAAAAATATCACAAAAAATCTATAAAAATGAAAAAAATTACCAAAACGAAAAAAAGCACCAAAACCAAAAAAAAGCGTCAAAATTAAAAAAATTGCCAAAAATAAAAAAATCGAAAAAAAAAGAAAAAAATTTCACAAAACAACAAAAAAAATCTAAAACTAAAGAAATCACAAAAAACCGAAAAAATCAACAACACCGAAAAAAGCTCCAAAACTGAAAAAAGCATATAACTAAAATAAATCGCTAAAAGTAAAAATATCGTCAAAAAGCTAAAAAAAACGTTAAAAGAAAAAAAGCCAAAACAAAAAAAAAACGCCAAAGCTAAACATAAATCGGCAAAAAAACAAACAAAAATTGCAAAAAAGCAAAAATCGCTAAAAAAAAACGAAAAAAGTTTAATAACCAAAAAAATCGCTAAACCTTGAAAATCACCAAAAACCGAAAAAACTCCCAAAACCAAAAAAAGCGCCAAAACTGAAAAAAATCGTCTGAACTAAAATAAATTGCTAAAACTAAAAATATCGTCAAAAAGTGAAAAAAAAAACGTTGTAAAAAACTAAAAAAATCGGCAAAAACAAAAAAAAAATTTGCAAAAAACGAAAAATCGCCAGAAAAAAAACGAAAAAATCACGACAAATAAAAAAACCCAAAAACAAAAAAAAAATAATAAAAAATCGCCAAAAACAACGAAAAATACTTTAAAAAAATAATAAAATTTAACAAAAAAAATACAACGAAAAAACTGCCAAAATGAAAAAAGGGGCAAAAACGAAAAGGGCTATACATATGTGTATTCGTACGGAACCCTTCGTGGGCGAGCCAAAGTCGCACTTTACTTAATTTTTATTCTTCGTCGGTTAAAAACAACATCAATAAAATAATTACCCAATTTTCAAGAGTATCTGCTTGATTCCGTTTTCATGGGTCTGGAGTTGTTGATGTTAAATGGAAACGCAATAGTATGGACTATTTTCGATTTAACTTGTTTGCAAAAAAAACGCTAATCAGATGTGTATACAATTCTTGAGAATAGCAATGGCCGATTATTTTTTTTAACCAATTTAAATTCTATATTTAATCAAACAGTTTTTAATAAACGTATTGACCATAACCATCGCTAATGACATCGCCTTCATACGTTTAGCGAGCCTTTCTCGGATAAAAAATTCGAAAGCCCCTATTGTAAACAGATGGTTTTCAATTTAGGAGTGAGGGAAATAACAAAAATCTTAATTGAACAAGAAAAATAGAAATAGTGGATTTTCAAACCATCAAATGAAAGCTGCGAAACTTGTAAGGTGATTCAGCCGAAAGCTGAAAAATTTGCCGAACTGATTAAAGTTAATAGGGCATTTACATTGTCTCGAAATTTAGTAGATTTGATTTGAAATCTTTCTCGAAATCTATATCGTTTAAACTAAGCTTTTTTGACATTTTTCAGATTTCCTATCCAAAATAAAATCCTTTTATTGACTTTTATCTTAAACTGTAACCCAACAAGTGCAAACTTAGCTAATTCAGTGTAGTGCAAAAAGATAAAATTACTAAATTTTGAGTAGATTTCGTCAAAATCTACTGACAAAGTAGATGTCCTTTTGTATGGGAAATATAGTGAAAACCAACTAGATTTGGCTCGAAATCTCGTAAGTGCTAGATTTCGAGTCAATGTAAATGCCCTATAAGAGATATTCAACTACTTGAATGCAGCTGTCGTGATTGGCAGTGCGGTCTAAGTGGAGAAGAATTGTGATGATGAGATAGTAGCTGGTGTCGAAACATTATGATGTAAGTTCAACATTCCGTGCAGTCAAAACTTTTTTCGTCTTTTCAAATGTTTTATGCTATGAATTTCTTTTAAATCAAAGTAATTTAATAGCAAAATTAATTTGATCGAGCTTATCCTAAAATTGTTTTACTTTTATTTGACTTATCTTCGGAACAAAAGTTTTTAGCGGTTATTATTACGGTTTTTCCTGTTTTAAACATTTCATTTATACTATTTTATTGACTTTTTGTATTTTAATGTAACTTTTTTGCACTTATAATGAAGGGTATAACATAAAAATAATAGAACAAGAAAAATTTTAAATCATTATCCGTGTATAAATTGTATGCATCATATGAAGTAATATTTAAGTATGTGCGTGTATACATGTGTGTCTGTGTGCGTGTATGGCACTTCCTGTTTGCGTACATGAGTCATGATTAACTCTAAAGTGTAATCATGCACATACTTGACTTGGTTTATTATTGTATAAATTTATGTATTAAGTGTTAAAGAGTGTTTGCGTGTGTGTGTAAGTAATTTTCTTTGTAAGCCATAAGAAAAGAAAAGTAAAAATTCTTAAGAATACCACAACCGTTTTCATTTTTTAACTATGCTCTCCCTTTATCTCACTTTCCTTTACACATATGAACAAACCTTTCTGCCAACTTTATTATATATTCAGTTGACTTACTTGTTGTAAACAGTTTTGTGTGCATGTCGGAGGAAAAGTAAAAGTAATATTTTAAGTCCTTTTTTTATCCTTAAAAATATGAAAATGATAAATATTTAGTACATAAAACTTAAAAGAGGGACCCTTCCTGTTGTAGCAAAAAGTGGGACGTGTTTATATTTTAAAATAATTTTTTTTAGTTACAATTTCTTGTTATGATTTTTCCTTTCTTTGTTTATTATTTCAAATATTCTCTTTACTTATTGTTTGGCGTTTAGTCTAAAATTATAGGCGAGTATGACTTGCATTTAAAATTTTGAAAAATTTATACGGTTGAAGTATTCATTCATTATATTGTGGCAAGTTTATGATGATTGTTTCAATTTGCAACAACTTGCAATATAAATAAAAACACTATTCAACAAGAAGAATATACGAGTAACAAAAAACTTTTTAGTCTAAAGTGATTATATAGGCTAAAGTTCGTAACGTTATATTCAGAAAGAATTGAATGAACATAATCAAGGAATATATGAAAATTAACATCATTAAATTTTCAACCTATACGGCAGAACAGAACAAAGCGGTTTTTGGAAGTCCCCACACTTCTATTATTAGTAGTTATGTGTAACTTCGCTTATCATTAGGAGGCTCGGTTGAATATAATCCCAGTTTTTATTTATATAAATTTTATCAGATATTTTCATACGAGAATTGTATAACTGTTAAATTATTGTTAATTGCGCACAAATACCAGTGTTACCATTGCTTAATATTTCTTCATGGCCCGTTTCCTAGTTTTTTCCTTAAAAAACAAAATTAGTTCGAAATAATCACTTTAATTAAAAAAAAACTTTCTACTTTTGCACAAAATTTTTTTTGCATTATTCCACTGTGAAAACCCTGAAGCCGTTGCGCATATAAAACATAATAAGGGTTTTCGTGAATCCGTTTAAAATAGCCATTTGTGCAACTGCGCAGACTTGCGTGTTTCATGAAGCCCCTTTTCAAACCAGTGATGCCATGTATAATACTGACATTTTTCGTATCTTTTGAATCTGTACGCAAAATGTGCACAAATAAAATATTATAGTTTCCGTCTCTAACAAAGTTTTTTAAAGTTATCATTTCGTTATGAATACTAAAAGACGCCTTTACTCGTATATTAATTTTTACAAAAATTAATTTGTTTTGACAACATCCAAAGATAGTTACATAGAATTAATTTTAAAATTTGCTTACTGTATTTATAAAAATTACATACCTAATATTTATGACTTAAATAAATATAAAAATGAATTTATATGATATCATTTTCTTTACAATATTCATTAAATATGAAATAAAAATGTTATGTTAATATATCAACCCCATTGCTCGAAATGATCGTAAGCGGTATTTTGTAAAATTTATTTATTTTTTATTGAAATCAAAATTTTATGAGGCTACCTATACTTTAAAATTGGAAAATGTCAACATTTTTGATAACTTTTGAGATAGAGGCTATAAAATTTTATCGTAAGCGGCAGTTTATGAATATAAATCATGTTTAAATACAATAAAAACCCTCCTCCTAAAAATTAAATTTTTGTCGCTTACGATCATTTGGCGGTAAGGGGTCGATATCTTAAACGTTAAAAACGGACTTTGAAATTTTTTTCACAATGTATCTTTTTGGGAAAAAATTTATCTTTTTGGAAACTAAAATGGCAACACTGTTTCAAACTGTTGTACAACCTTTAACAACTAACGTCAACTTACTTCTCCAGCTACTTCTTGTACTTGTCTCTGCATCACGACAACAATGAGTTATATGAATTTTTTGTCACTTTAACTCTTTTTCTGCTATACGTATTTTCTTCCCAGCAACAATTTTGATAGCAAAGTAATGAGTTAAAATGCTAATAAACATACCCTTCATTACTTCTACTTTGGCATTTTAAAAAATTACTTTAAGATGGAGGAGGGAGGCAAGTACTTACCACATTGGGTTACAAATAGCACGTTAAAAATTTCAATATTTAGAAGGCATGGATGGAATACAATAAAAACTCAATAAAAATTATATGTCTCTGCTAAGGATTGAACTCGTGCCGTTTTCAGTTATTGTTGTATTTTTTGCCAAGTGTTTTGCTCACTAGGCTACTGCACAATTATTTTGTTACGGGCTTAAAACTTGTTTTTACAAACATGAAGACAATTAATGAAAATCTATTTTGCTTCCCCAGGGGTTGAACTGTTTATCGTCTGTATGATAAGCAGATACACTAGCATCCTGCCAATAAGAGAATAGATTGCTTGCTTAACTACTAGTAAATATTTGTTCAACTACTGTAAAGTAATTCAGACGGTATGTAGTCTGTGGTTGAAAAGTATGTTGTTCGGTAATGATAACTCATTACCAAGATTTTGCTATTAGAAAAAAAAATTTATAAATTAAAATTTGTTATTGATATTTTATGATGTTTATTTTCATTGTATTTTTTCAAATGACCAAATACTCTGTCTCGCATATTTATATAGGTTGTGCAAATGAATTTTCAAAAATTTTTTCAGTTCGTCTACGAGAGTGGAAACATTACAGTTTGCGCAATTTGCGAAGGTTTTAAACGATTTCATGAAGACCCTTAATGTGTCGAAGAATTGTTTGGCTTGAGGTCTTTTTTAATCAATAAAAATAAGATTTTATTTTGATTTATTTAATAATATTAGAATAACTTGAAGACATCTAAAGAACTCGGACGAAGTGTTCTTAAATTATGATCAAATCTGTAGAATAGCTTCTTTAAAATTTGAAACTAGCGTCACCAATTTTGGGCAAAAAAAAAAAGCAAGAGACCAAACTGCAAGCAAACCCTTTCAAGCAAATAAAGAATTTTGAAAATCGGTCCATAAATGAAGGAGTTTCGAAAAAAAATATGGGACCTAACTGCAAGAAGCCCCATCAACCAAAAACTGAATTTTGGGGGAGAGAATTTCCCCACCGATTTTCGACAAAAAAAAATTGTGGAACCCCTCTGCAAGGAAAGCCTTTCAAACAATAATTCTGCCAAAAGAAAACCGACTTCAATCCAAAGATTTTATTGAACAGATTACAAAACGGACGCAATTTTGCGTTAGTTCAATTTCTCTACCACTTAGTCCGCCCGATTTTTACTTCTATTAAAGCAAACTTCAAGCAAACCCTTTCAAACAAATAAAGAATATTGAAAATCGGTTTATAAATGGAGGATTTATGCCCTAAACAATATTTACATGGGAGGGGGCGGGGGCGGGGGCGGGAGCAATCCCTTACAGATTTTCGAGCAAAATTTACGTGACCAAACTTAAAAAAGAATTTTGAAAATCGGTTGACAAATGACAGAGCTATGAATGGGGGGAGCAAATTTCCCCCTCCAATTTTTGAAAAAAATTATGGGATCAAGCTGCAGGCAAACCCTTTCAAACAAAAAAAAAAGAATTTTGAAAATCGTTTGACAAATGACAGAGATATGAATGGGGGAAGCTAATTTCCCCCCTCCGATTTTCGAAAAAAAAAATTATGGGACCAAACTGCAGGCAAACCCTTTTAAGCAAAAAAAAAGAATTTTTCAAATCGGTTGACAAATGATAGAGTTATGCCTGTGCAAACATTAAAAAAAAGAAATATGTACACACGAATTGATAACCTTCGTCTTTTTTGAAGTCGGTTAAAAAAAGAATTATGAGTTTTAGTGGAACTGTATGGTTTTATATCCAAAGAAATTTAATTATTTTGGCTTGAGTTTGGTTTTAATTTAATTTTTTAATTAAATTATATGTTTATTTAGAGATAAATGTGAAGCATGTACACAAAGAAACATTTGACTGCACGAAGGGTTGAAATAACATGTTTCGAAAGCTTCCGGCTAATCTCTTCAGAACTCTTTTCCGCTTAGACCACTCGACCAAAGGCACCTAGCAAAACGGAAGAACATGTTCAATTCTTTGGATACAAAAAAAAAAAAGAAATTTGAAAATCGGTTCACAGATGATAGAGTTATGCGTGTACAAACATAAAAAATAAATAATAAAAAAATAATAATAATATTAGGAGCTTTATACGATAAATGTGGATTTTTGGAAAAACACACGGACTCGACCGATAGTGCAGGTTCGATTGTACTATCACAGGGTAGTCAAAACCCTATACTCAGTTCGGCGACTTTGGTGACCAATTGTTTTTGTAGCCCTCCAAAGTTTCTGAAGATCAGTGGGCCCTCAAAACAATATGTCATCAGTTTTTAACGAATAGCTAATTCAGGCATGGTGCTACCGCAAATATTTTGTATTTTGGACATTCAGCAATGACCGAATATCGTAAATTTTAGAAATATTTTTGGTGTTTAAGGGCCTATAAAAAAATGTGACGCTAGATTTTGAAAATTCCAACAAAGTTTTATAATCTAGATAATTCTAAGAATTCTAGCAAAAATGTAGGCAAGTCTTTTCATAAATGTGAATACACGCGCAGATTTTGTGAAAAAAAATATAAAAATTTAAGAAAAAGAAAGTTTTGTGCCGAACAAAATATACATATATAGTAAAATAACTTTAATTTCTCAAATATACATTTTTGACTTCTATAAGAATCTTTTTACTACCCCTGAAAAAATTATTCGAGTATATTCTACTGATCTCAAGATATGCCGATTGTATGGTATGCAATTCAAAGAATATAAAAAATTCTCTTAACTTCATTCCTTTTAGGTCCAAATTAACAGTCATTACTTAGCTAATGACAATAGTTTAGCCAATGATATTTTATTCACACTTCTTTGTTTACCATTAGTTAAACCGTCAAATGTCATTGGTTAACAATTAGTTAGATGCATTGGAACATGGTGCAATAAGTATACAGGTGGCAGCATAACGTGAGCTGATTATTTTTTTTGTTCTGGTAGTTTTGTACATAAGCAACGTCTAGCACGTGTATTTTTTGACAATAATTATCTAGTTTTTTGTTGTATTTGTTGAACCTTCATACTTATTACACCATGTTTTGGAAATTATTACATTCATATAGCATACTTTTAGGAGCGACAAAAAAAGTTTTTATATTGCCGCCTTAAGATGTAAAATATTCTTTATATCTTTATTTTTGCTTGTTTATCTATATTTGATAGGGTTACCATTCTTTACCTATATTAAAAATTTTAGTTAAACCATACACTGCAAATATGAAGTTTTAGTTAAACAACAGTTATCATTTTAGTTTACTAATATTAAACTAATGACTGTAAATTTGGGCCTTATTCACATAACTGTTAGTTATAATTATTAAAACTCTAGCTAAACCACATAAAAATAACAAAACTACATTTCTAATGTTATACAAAACTTTGCACAATAAAAAAAATATTAATTGTAATTATACAATGGTGCAGTTTACGCAACATTCGATAATCGTTTAAACGTTAAATTGGTAAAACATATCATATATTTTGTTGCTGTAAAATTTATTTTAAAAATATTTTGACAACAAACTGTATGGGAACTTTTACCAATTTAACGCGTGTTTTGAAAGTTTTTCGCGTTTTGAAAGTTTCGACACGCGTCCATCTCTACTCGTAACCTTATACCATATGCTGGCACATTTACGAGCTTTGGAGTCATCATTTTATAATCTTATTTTGAAGTAAGAAAACTTTTGAGGAAAAAGCTTAATAAACACCTTAAATAACTACTAACTACAAACTGACAAAACGTCATCCTTCTTCATGTATGCAGTTTTCTTTTGAAATTTTATTTTCCCATCAAATTCCATTTTCATTATTTATTAAAAGTTATATTTTGCTATTTTATTTCTTATTTAAAATTTCTTTTACACGCAAGTGTGAACATTTTGTTTCAATTTGTCACCATTATTCTCAAATCTATTTCTTTTTTTTATGAAAATGTCTTTTTTCCAACAGTTTTAAGAATAACGACACAAAGTTTTACTTTATCTTATTCGAAAAGGAAAATGCAACAAAAAACTGTTAAGCAACTTTTAATTGAGTTTATATTTTGCTGTTGCTTTCCGTTTCTATTATTTTCATTTCCACACTTTTCTGTTGTATTTATTTACCATGTCACACTTTTTTTGCTAAATTTTTTACAAAAACAAATTCTTTTATACACTCATGACCCCACTGATTGATTTATGTATATTTGTAGAACACATATTTTATTTTCTAATGACAAATATTTTTAAAAAACAAATTTCACACTCATGCATTTTTATTTGCAGGATTGGCTGGATAATAATAATATACCTGATAGAGGAATTGCTCAATGCATGTATAATTTGCACAAGGTTAATTATTGTTGCTTTTAATATTTTTTATGACATATTGTTTATAACATATTTTTATAGCATATTTTTATAACAGAGTTTTATAATTTTTCTGCTTCTGTCAGTTTTTTTTTCAAATAAGTTTTATTAATATTCATAATCATCATTAACAAACATCATGCCATAACATACATGAGTTTTTTTTAATAATTTCTAAAAATGTAAAATGTTTCTTGTTAAAAAGTTTTTTAATTTTTTGTTTACAATAAATATATCAACTTTTTTTTTATGGCACACAGAGGCTTTTATAAAACTATGGTAATAAAAAGGGAACTTACAAGCTGCTACTTAGTGGATTTCCACGAAACAAACTGTAGTCAGCCGCAATGGAAGCTGCGTTGGTCCTGCGCTACAAACTATAATTCGTTTTATGCAAGTTTGATTAGCAGGGCTCGGACTTTCATGCAACTTAACATTGATTTTAAGAGCTTAACAAATGTAACTAAAAATTAAAAAATTTGCGCAAAAATATGCATTTACCTAAAACCAAAGTACCAAAACTAAGATAATATGAAAATATTTTTTTTTTATATTTTTTTATTATTAGAGAAAAAACACATAAAATAAACACAATTGGGTCTATTGTTTAATGCAACCGAACGTTAGTTGCGTTGCCAGTCGGCAACTGAAAATTAATGGTTTCCAGAAAGGCAGTAAATATCAACTAGAATTGACAGCACTCAGTTGCCAATTGCCATCAGTAGTATCATTTTCAGCAACTGGCATTCAACTGAGGCTTGGTTGCCATCCATAATCGGCCTTAATATTTATATTTTTCAAAAATTGAGAAATATGCATTAAAAACTTTTTATTATTCCAAAATATGCACTTTTTGACAAAATATGCGAAAATATGCACTTAGCACCAAATAATGCTACTACAAATCAATGCCAAATTACTTAAAATTTGATGATTCGCATAGATAATTAGCCAACGCCTCTTTATCTATCACCACAAAAAACATGTATTTGCATAAAGTCCGAGCCCTGCTGATTAGCATTTTAAAACTTATTTATAAAATGACTCTTAAAGCCTGAAAACTTTTCAACTAAAATTATAAATTTTCTTAAGTTATTTTTAAATTTTTTAAATAAAATTTGTTAAACATTTCTAAAGTCCTAGAATAGATATTCCGGGCATGTTTAGTTTTTAGACATTCCGGACATGTCTGCTACTTCCAGCAGCCTTAAAGAATATATAATATTTGAGCCATAATTTAACTTTTCATTTCTGCAAAAGAAAACTGAGCGTAAACTTTCGAAATTCCTTTCACCCAACTTGAGAGTGCTGTTGGCTGAAGTAGTTAGTGCTGTTGACTATAAAGCAATTTTTGGCTGAGAACTTTAGCTCGATCTCAGTTCAGGGCCCGTCTTCAGCAAAATGAAGTGCATTAGTGTAGGATTATATTAATTGTTGGTGGACTCTTTAAATGACAGAGCCATAACACTGGCACCGGCAGCGATTGATACTATTTAGATTTTCGTAAAAATAGTAGTATAGCCTCGTAGAACCTGAAAACATCGAGATCTGATGAAAACTCAATTTGCTAAAATTGAGATGAAATCCCTAACTGCCTATTTTTTAATATTGCGGGAAGTTAAACAATAAATGGACCTACTTAGCACCAGAGGCGCCACTACAATAGCAGGGTGGTAAAACAATTAAGGTTTCTTTCTCACTTCACCACCTGACATCTCTACACTATCCCTTTCCTAAAGAAAGTAGCACATTCAATAGTAGCCATTAATTGCCTGAGTGTTACTTCTCTTAAAAAAAGTAAAAAATAAAATTCATGAAATGATAGCGTTTAAAATTTTTTTTAATTTCCAAAAAGGTATTTTACAAATATGTGTGTGTGTACATTAGAGTCGGTCAATTTGTTTGATAAAAAAAATCGTACGGTGTACATAATTAATTCTACGAAGAGTTCTAAGCAATTTTGTCCTAGAAACCATGAGTACAAATGGTTTTCGAGCTTTATTATATGAAAAATTGCAATAAAGTACCTGAAGCAGTTTGGCGTATACTTAATATTTTATCAATATATACTTTAAATAATCATACTCATACGCCACACAGAGGGATGGCTTCATGCATTTTGTGCAAAAAATATAAGGAGTTGTCTGTCCTAGATCATTGAATTGCCTGAATGTTACTTCTCTTACAAAAAAAATTTAAAAACCTAAATTTATGAAATGATAGGGCTTAAAAATGTTCCTTAATTTCCAAAAACGTATTTTACAAATATGTATGTTAGAGATGAGCGATCCCGTGATTTTTGAAGAACATCGTGAAAAGTGAACGTGATTTAAAAATCACTGTTACTTAAATCTCTCTTATAGCAATGTAATTATCAAAGCACACATTCATTGTACAACAAAACGTGGTTCTTTAATATACCAAGGCAGATTTAAATAAGCCTTAAAATATACTTTGAATTTTAAAAAGAAATACTAATAAGGAAGAAGAAAACACAAGAAATAGCAACACTATTCGTTTGTTATTATTGTATGCAATAAAAAACGTTATTACCCTCACAAACAGTGAAATATCATAATTTACTGTATGTAACAAATTCAAAAGAACAACTTTGCAAGTAGCAGTTAGTTGAGAAATTTTGTCACAACTGTGAATCGTTCTTTATCAGAATCGTTTCAGTAAATTTCAGGTACTGAAATAACGCTCATCTCTAATGTATGTACATTAGTGTCTTTCTATTTGTTTAAAAAAAATCGTACTGTGTACATAATTAATTCTACGAAGAGTTCTAAGCAATTTTGCCTTAGAAACCATGAGTCCAAATGGTTTTCGAGCTTTATTATATGAAAAATTGCAATGAAGTACTTGAAGCAGTTAGGCGTATACTTAATATTTTATCAATATATATTTTAAATAATCATACTCATACGCCACATAGAGTAATGGCTTCATACATTTTGTGCAAAAAATAGAAGGAGTTGTCGTAGATCATTGAAAATTGACACCCAGCATTATGTTGACTAAATTAAGAAAACAAATTTGTTTCATCAAAATCGGCCACGCCCATCGCTCACCGCCCATACAATCCAAATAGATATTTTTTTAATAAAATTTTTTTTATTAAAGCAAAAGCCTTAAATTTTTACACATAGACTTTCTAGAACAAACAAAAGATGCATGCCAAGTTTCATCAATATCAGCCACGCCCATCTCCCACCTCCCATACAATTCAAATCAATATTTTCGCATACAATTGTTCCTATCGTAACAAAAATCTTCAAATTTGGTATTTACACTTTCTAAAAAAAACAAAAGATACATGCTAAGTTTCATCAACAGCAGCCACGCCCACCTGCAATACAATCCAAATAATTTATAGTCGCATATAATTGTTCCTATCCAAACAAAATTCTTCAAATTTGGTACCTACACTTTCTCAAATAAATGAAAGATGCATGAAAAGTTTTATCAATATCTGGCACGCCCACCTCCAATACAATCCAAATCAATTTTTTCGCATAAAATTGTTTCTATTTTTTTTATTAATAATGTTTTATTAATCAGCTATCATTTCTTTAACTACGGATCAAATGATGCGAGCAAACGATGCAAAACATGAATATTTGCTGAAGTTCTATTGCACTTTCTGGAAAAGAATTTTATATGTACATCCTGCAATATATATTACGTGCCTCTTCTGCTTCCTTAGAGAGCATATCAATAGGGAGTACTGCTCCATCAATTATGTCCTTTCTATGTATTAGTATTTTATGGAAAGTAACAGGCATGAAGTACCAGTTATATTTTTTAACAAATAGCTCAGCCGTATCCCACGCAAATTTTTTAAACTTTACAGTATCAATTTTCTGCCCACATGCTATTATCTGAAGAATAATTCGAAAGCGATCTGTAAGTTCTTCATTAAGACCTGTTATATCGACAATAAGTGCAGGGTTGAAAAAGAAACGTGTTGAGGTATAGCCGTATCTCGAAGTCCCAGATCCTTGTTGCACAAAATCAACTCGAAAGCCCATTCGTTCTTTTAATGCCGTCTAAATTCGATGCTTGTTTTCTTGTTTTAAAATTTATTTTTTGCATCGATCGCAAATATTACAAGCTACATGAAGTCTGCATTCTATTAATTTTATTGGAGCAAATAATGACATAATGCCTAATTTACAAACCTCTTTATCAATGTTTTTATTTGAAATAGTGTCCAAATCGTTCATTTCGGAAGGTTTTGCTTTACAAAAGGAACAAACGGCTGCTACAGCAGTATTTGTAAAGTTTAAGCCTAAACGTATGCAACAGATTTTATTACAAACTTGCATTGGAATATTCATGACCTTTTTGCAGAAAATTTATAAGCTTGCTCAGCGCCATCGCAAAAATTCGCTGGATTTTTTTGCGTTAATTCAAAAAATACACTCTCACCTTTCATTTGGATCCGATGAATTTGGGTGAAATTTTAACAGCTGACGTTTGACAGGTCGCAATTTCTAAAAAAAAGTTTTTGTGTTTGTGCTGCCATCTAGCGCTGGGTAGCTTCAATATCAATCCGCCCTCGTATACCTAATACATATATGTAATTTGTAGAGACATTTTAAAATCTATTCTTTTGCAATATTGAAATCTATTCTTTTGAAATATTGAAAATTAAAAATTTTAATTTGAAAAAATTTTGAGGAAAACGTCGAGCAAGTAAAGTAAGCTTTATTTTTGTTAAAATTGAGCCATTTTTCACTATAATTTCAAAGAATTCACTTTGAGTCCTTTTCACGGCTACATTTATAACTAAAAAATTTTCTAGGCATATTATCAAGGATTGTGTTCAAATTCAAAAAATATTTTGCTATTAATAACCAAATATCTTTGAATATTTTAAAGATATCCTAATAAAATAAAGAGCGTTCGTTATCTTTATATATTCATAAACTTTACAACAAGTTAACATTGATTAAAATCGGATAATATTTGTAAAATTAATGAGATCAACAGTGTTTTTCATGCCCGAGGTAGTTAACCTTAACTCCCCGTAGCTCAACTTGTATTTCAACAGAGTGGTCCAAATTTCAACATTACAAAAAGTTAGATCTTCCTCTATTGGTTTTATATACAACGTTTTGTAATGGGATCGCAAGTTTCAAATTTACACATTTATTACCCTTTTTTCTCTAAGTGAAACCACTGTGTACCGTACGTATGCGTAATATTAATATTTAAATAATTAAAAATAATAACAAACTATGTAATTCCAAACAATACAATACCATTAATTTTTTACTTTTAATTTATGTATAGACACGAGTAGCTTCAACACAAATAACTTAAATCTATGCATGTGTAACTAAGTTATTAATGATTTCACTATTATTCCCTATCTGTTGTTTGTTATCTGGCTCAAAGTCCCTAAAAGCATGCAATAGTAAAATAATGATTTATTATGCTACGCGAAAGCAACGTGTTGAAATTACACTGTTTTGCAAAAAAAGTTTTTTCCGAGCCTTTAAATAAAAATATGTGGAATATACAATGTCTAATGCGCTAAAGTCAAATCCGTTTTCGGTTTTTCTCTATCAGGCTCAGATTTTTTTATGGGCATAACTAATATGACACCCGAAATAGGGCGGTCATGTTAATATATTTCATCATAATTCTAGAACGGCGACTTTGATGTTTGAATCACTCCGTTTCGGCGTGCTTCAGAACTTAGCGGCGGAAAAAAATTGAATACATATTTGAAAATACAATGTATATTAATAAAACTTTAATATTTTACTTAGAAAGTGAAATATTAATTTGGGAAAAAGCACGATATAAAATTTAAATTAATGTAGTTTAATAGTTCCAAAAAAAACTTTTAATTAGAAATTTTGTAATTTGTGAGTGTATGTGTGTTGTAGGAAAAACGCAATTTTTGTTAATTAACTTCCATCATTTAATCTTGAATAAAACCAACATGTGTCCATTGATTTTATGATTTATGGCTTATGTTATTTCTAATATAACTAGCTTTATGATAAATAAGAAAAAAATAAAATTGTTTCCTTCTTAATTTTTTTATGAGTTTTTGAAAACGGGAAAGAGTTTAATTTTTCATAAAAAAAATATTTTTGCCGCAAATTTCTGAATAACTCCAAAACAGTTGGAAATATAAAAAGGTAATTTTATTTCGCATCTTTTGCTGTTTTATTTATTAAAATGGGGTAAGCCGTTCTTGAGTTATGGTGAAATATACTGATGTAACTAGTGGAAATATTAGCCAGACCATTAAAAAGAAATCTATACGTGAAAGAGAAAAATTGAAAACAGATTTGAGTTTCTTGCACAACACTTTGTATGTTTCACATATTTTTACTTAGGGGTGATTTTTTTGCAGACCAGTGTTATCAGCGTATAATTAATTACATAGTGACACAAAAAAGAATGAAGTTGAAATACCTGGGAAGTTATACTATTTTTCTGGTAGGTATTGTCCAGTACATCAAGACCCTGTTTTTGAAATTTGCCAAACACCTCTAAAATCTTAAGTTACGGGTAAAAACCCGCTTTTGGGTACCTTTATGCACTTATAAGCCAGTAACTTAATTAGATACCAAGCGCTTTTTAATTTCTCAGCAGATTTGGAAAGAAGAAACTTAGCCCTTTCGAATGGTATAAATGGCTTTTAGGTTAACTTGAGAAATGTGTGTGTATTTTTGCAGCAAACATTTTTTTTTTAATTTTTTCCCAATTTTTCTAATCTGAAGACGTTTTTACACAAAGTATGTTTATTTGTGAGTAAAATGCAACTCTGGTTGCAAAAATCTGTTAGAAATTAACTGATTTATTAAACTTTTTATTAAAACTAAATTTTTGTTAAATACACTTTTTGGTCATTTCAATCAAAAATGTTTTCTTTGTTGTGTGTTTTTTTTTAATAAAAAAGAGTAAAAATGTACTATATTTGGCAAGAAATACACATGTAAATAGCTCCTGTTATTTTGGCTTCGCTTAATTTTGGGAAAACTGATATAAGATGGCAAAAAGGTTCGCCGCATACACCAAGTTTTTTTTACAAATTGTTTAGATGCAGTAGTGGCAGAATAACATCCTCAGCTTTAACCAATGATACGCTTAAAACCTTTAACCTGCCTATTTGAAGTGACTCACGAGATGTGCATATTTTGCGACCATAACGATCTGGTGCATGACTATTCCATTCACAAAGATAACATGTATTTCTTGTGTTGCCACTTTGCATTCCAAATAAAATTGTCAAAACTTAGATCAGCAATGAGTTTCCATTTGTGGGTGGCATAGTTGACGAACTGGAGTATTTTTTGCATCACTTCGTATGTTTCTTTTGTGTTAGTCGCATATGCGATTGAAACTGATGCTAAAAGATTTTTGTTATGCAATAAAACCACTTTCAAGCTTAGATAAACCATTAGATATTTTATATAAAGAATGAGAAATCATTCAAAATCAACTTTTTGGATGAATACTTACTCGTACTTGAACCGTCAATGAAAAGTCGCCATTCGGCTTTCTTATAATTGTAATTTAGTGCCGAAAATAATTTGGGCACATCAGCGCAATACACCTGATTACCGTTAGTTTCATCAGTCATAAAATTTTCTTCATATAACAAAGTCCGGTCACTTCTTCTACAAGATGTTACCCGAAAACCTTTCCCCACCAAATTCCACTGCTTTAATCGCGACCCACAAGGATTTCAGATTGTCGTTTGATAAATGTAAATTGCGAGCGATATATCCGAAATCTGCGTTTGAAATAAAATGCCGTTCCGTTCTCGTACATTTGGATGGGAGGTACTCTTCTTCCAAATTTGTTCACTTTCAACAGCAGATACACTCGTTGTCGGAGCTTAATCATTAGCAAATATCGGTTTTGTAACAGATACAATATTTACATTTGGGTGCCCCTGTGGGTGAGTGGTAGTGACGCTAACCTGTTAGTCCAGAGGTCGTGGGTTCGATTCCCGCCATAGACCCTGATTGTTTTCGGCAGACAAGCTAATTGCTTCTCGAGTTGTGTTTGCTTAAAAAAAACATACGTTATATTTTTGCGAGTCTTAAAAGTGTGCCCTGAAATATTAGTTTGACAAATGTAGCAATCATCTGGTTTATGAAATAGCTAATGATGCCAAGTCATAGGCACAGAAAAGGGCAAAGAAACTGACGGTTGAGCTTTCATTTTTTTTTAATGTTCTACAGCAATATTCACAAACAAATTCTGGCTCATACCAGCGACTAAATTTATAAGACCGATTGAAGAATTTGTTGTGTATTTGTATACTTCCTTCCACCCCCATATTATTTTTAAAATCACGTATATGACCGATATCCGTAAATAAGCCACAAATATAGCAAACTTTATTACGTTTGTCGTACATTTTTATTTTAATTGCACGCGATTATTATCAAATGGAAAACTGTTCGTACATTTTTATTTTAATTGCACACGATTATTATCAAATTGAAAATTGTGTTTTAGGGTTGTATACAGTTTCAAAGTGATAAAAATTTGATAAACAAAATGTAAAAATTAAAAGAAATATATACCGAATACTTTGGTCAAAAAGTGTATTTATCTAAAAAATTTTGTTTTAATAAAAATTTTAATAACTCAGTTTATTTCTAACGTATTTTTACAATCAGAGTTGCGTTTTACGGTTCCTTTATGCAATACTGTGTAAAAACATCTCCATATTAGAAGAATTGCGACAAAATTTCGAGAAAAAAAATGACTTTACTAGAGAAATACACACATATTTCTCAAGTTAACCTAAAAGCTATTTATACCTTTCGAAAGGCCTCAGCTTCTTCTTTTTAAATCCTTGATCTTTCTAAAATCGGGTATTATTTGACTAAGTAACTGGCTTATAAGTGTATAAAGGTCAAAAACCCGATTTTTTTACCCGTAACTTGAGATTTTGGAGGTGTTTGGCAAATTTCAAAAACGGATTATTGTTGCACTCGCCAATAGCTACCATAAAAATAGTATAATTTCCCAAGTATTTTTTTTCTGTCGTAGGGTGTTATCAATCCAAAAGTAAAGTGTACTTTACATTATTCGTAAATAAATTTTATAGTTTTCCATATAAATTAAACTTAAGTTTTCTAAACAATTATAAATAGGGGAAGCACATCCTTATAACCTATTACACTATAACACTATTGTTAAACGAACTTTCCACATGTGTTTGAACGTCTATAAATAAAGTATTTCCTGTACAACATGTGCCAAATTATGATTTGGTTTAAACCGGAAAACATAGAAACCATAAATATTATAATTACGAAACTCTTTTGTCAACCCATAACTGTCAGGCTAAATATTTAAAATGAAGATTTTATCATTAGGTTGTTGTTATGTATGTAGAACAAATTTTAAAATATATTGTTTTAAATAACTAAAAATTAATGATATTTTTAACACTTTAGCCCCATCCAGAAAAATATTACAGAGAAATTATACTCTTTCAATTGTATTGGAATATAAGTAATTAAAATTCGGTTTCAAAAGCACCAAATTAATTAAAACACCAAATTAAATCAATTTAAAATTATATTTTTAAAACATCAGGTCTGTTCTGTATTCAGTGTGTAACGAAAATGTCTGGAATTATGAAAGCATCGATTGCTCTTAACAATGCTATGATAATATCGATGATATTTCAAGCTGGTAAGACAGAAACCAAAAAGCTTAAAAATGGTTGAACATGATAAAGAAAAGACAGTTAGTGAAGTTCCGAACCTTTACAAAAAATTCGTCACGAGATGGCGACACATCTGTTAATTGGTTTGATAAATTAATAGGAATTTCGCTCGTTGGTTGCTGCTGCCGTCGCTGGCAGTGAGGTAAAAGGGCTCTGATGAGAAGATTGTGGTGGTCTCGAAACATCTAATGTCAGTTCAACCTTCCGTAGAGCCAAATTTTTCTTTGAATGATCAATATTTACATGCTTTAGAATTTCTTTCTTAAATAAAAATAATTTAATCGAAAGATTAAATTAAAAAAAAAAACGAATTTAAGCCAAACTAATTAAATAACTTTAGATAAAAAACCATACATTTCGGCTAAAATTCATAGCTCAATTATTTAAAAAAATTGTTTTTCAACAGAATTTTAAAATAATTACCGCAACTCTGGTTATTTAGCTAACACTACAAAATCGAAACAGCAATTATTTAAACGTGAAAAATACTCATTTGCGCCAACATTAAAACAAAGTTAAACAAAAATTATCACAATGAAAAATCTATGCATTTGACATTGATTGGCAGGATAACAAAAATCATTAAAACTCGTTACTGCAACAAAGAAAAAACATAGATGAGGTTTTTTTTAATGGAACAAGCTTGTATGTTAAAATAGAAAAGTTATTCAATTACACATTCAAAATGAATTTAAATGCAGAGCCTCTGCATGCATGATTACTTGTACTAAGTAAAAAATTTAAAAATTTTTTTATGTTCTTAACATCAAAAATCCATAGAAAGTAAATGACATTTAACCTTTGGAAATGAATTTTACGTGACCTCAGGACAATTGAAAAATGATCAGAGAAATCAATTAACACTTGTGAAATAAAAGATAAATAAAAGAAAAATACCGAAAATAAATAAAAACACAGAACAATTTTTATGCTGATTCTTCACACAAAATTTTTCAATTTTTTTTTTGCTATTTATAAAAAGCTTAAGGCTCCTTTCCGCATATCATGTAAATGCCGACGAAATCGAAATTCCATGCATTTGCGATGGAAAAAGCTTTTAAACGAACTTTTTTCATTGCAAATGTAAGGAACTTCGTTTTCGTCGACGGTTACGGTGTATGAAAGAGAAATTTCAAAAGTTCAATAATAAAAAGAACGCACGGTGTCATTGGTAGGAGCAAAGTTCCATTCGCCTTCCACATACTTCCTATCGGCTTGGGCCTGCTATTTCGGCCTTATACCACCGACCTGCCGCTTTTCGCATTATGCCATCGGCGGGCCACATTTGGCCAGTCACGTTCGGATGCAAAAAGCCCCACTGATTTTCGAAAAAAATCATGAGTTTACACTGCAGCCAAACTCTTTCAAATAAATAATGAACTTTGAAAATCTGGTCATAAATGAAGGAGTTATACGCCAGTTAAAAACTCTTAAAATACCGTTATGTAATATGTGAATAGCCCTTTACACGTATTTGGTTCATGTTTTTGCTACACGCATTTTGTACCACCTAATTATTTTTTAGCTTTTAGTACATTATGTGCATTAGAGTGGAGCGTTTGTGTACGAAGGGAAAGAAAGTCATCCAATCGATTTCGAATACCTCCAGAATGTTGCATTTACCTAAATTGTATACAAAATTTTTTTTTAATTTTTTCGATACATCTTTTAGCCCTCCACCACGACTGGAAGCTAGAGAAATTATATAAATTTTATTTTAATTTGTTTCATTAATATAGAAAAAAATTTTAATAATTTCTTTTAACCTTTCTGTGGTACAATTGTACCAATTCGGATTTTGAAAACGAGTTTTTTATATTATTTATGCATCTACAGAGCTGAAACTTTATGAATGTCTCAATTATATATCTGAGAATGAAATTATGGGATTTGTTTTGTATGTCAAGTACATCGATGGCGAGTTGCAAACTTACATCTATCCTTCATTGCCATCCTTGGTACAATTGTATCAAAACCATTGTTGTTGTACGCTCTGTGTAATTTACCATAAAAAAATATTTTAAACCACGGTAGACGTGCTTGAAATGCAGTGATCGTGTTTGTGTTCCGCATTACATGTAAAAATTGTGAATAAAGTTTGTGATGCAAATCATATAAAAACTTAACATCTCTTTTTTTTTTTTTGAAAAGAGAAGTACCACAATCAGGCAATTAGTGCCTACCAGCTAATTAATTAATGTGATACCTTCTTTGGGAAAGGAATAGTGTAGGGAAAGCAGGTGGTGAACTGGGAGAGAGAGATAGAAAGCTTAATTCATTTGCGCGTTTTTTTGTAGAGCAGTGTTGTAAGCCCCTCTGGTGTCAAGTAGAGGCATTGAGTTGTTTAAGCTGTGTAGCCATCTTATTAGTTCTTTTACTTTGCCGACGGTTTTGCTACAATACCGACGAAGGAGGGTTCTGTGAAGTGCATTACGATATGCTAGTATTACTCGCTGCCTGTACTGCCAAAGTGATCAGTGCTATCCCTTTATCACTTCAACAGTCCAACAACAACCAACTCAATAACACACCAATGCACAAGAGAAAAATGCATGATATTGTTGGCTTGCCTGCTGAAACTAGTCGCGAACTCAAGACCTCAGGGTTTGTAGTCAAACGCACGGGACCAGTCTGAAAGTACATCCTTTTGAATAGAGAAAAAATATGAAATCGGTTCATAAATGGCGGAGTTTTGAGGGAACATATATAAAAAAATAAGAAATACAAAGTGCAGGACGAATTTATAACCTTTCTCCTTTTTTTGAAGTCGGTTAAAAAAGCGCCAAAACGAAAAAAACCACAAAAATCTAAAAAAAACTAAAACATCGCAAGAAATCATAAAGATCGCAAAAACCACCACAAGTAAGAAATCGTTAAAAAATAAAAAAATCGTAAACGCAAAAAAATCCCAAAACGAAGAAGCAGCAAAAACCTCGCATTGAGCTTTTTATTAACATGGAAAGCTCATGACCAAATCATTATTTGACGCTCCTAAGAGTATGCACGTTTTTTTAATATTTACTGCAAATGAAGTCAGTAGAAAAGTGTTTTTCAATTCCACTTTGAATTTAAAAGTGGTTTGACTACGAAGAAAATTTTCGTTTTTTGTTTTCTGAAGAAGTACCTTACGGAATTGAAACCACTTCCGATCGGAATGGTATTCTGTGACATGGCTGATAGTCGGCCATTTTGTGAGGGCTGCCATTTTGAATTTGAAATTTTTTATTGCGTGCTGTATTCTACTATCTAATCAATATCTTTAACTATGAAAAAATTAAATATCGCTATATCTTCAAAACTGGAACTGCTAGAAAATGTCACCTTAAAACTATGTACAAAAGTCTGGAAAATTTTTCAGTATTCCCCTGTGTATTCAATCTCAAGAACGTCTTTCCTATTTTCTACAACTTTTTTTATTGAAATTTTTAATCAACTATATTTGCATATATGTCTTTTATATAAATAAATTTATTTATATTGAACACAACTAATCGTATGGTAATTCACGCATTGCGTGGAAATAATTTCCAATATTATTCTTTCGTTTTTCAAAACACACATAAATTTAATTCAATATTTTTTTATGACACTTTAATTAACCCATGTAGTTGATTGCCTGTAATTATGGTAATTTCATTTTTATTTGTTTCAACCCAGCAGAAGGTATTACAATAATGGTAATGCACACATACTCGTTCATACCCAGCCAACATTTGGAAGATTGTTTTAGCAAAAATCACCAAACTGAGTCTACCTTAGATGATCAGAAGCTAATTAATCTGTTGTGTGCTTAAAAAAAAGAGCCGAAAATGATTCCCACAAATGATAACAAAACGACTTATTTAAAAAAGAACAACAAAACTTACAGAATGTGCGCAATTATAAATTGATCATGCAGATGCTCGAAATGTGACTGATATGTTAAATTAAAAAGTGTTTGTCTGCTTATTTTATTAAAGCACTAGCCATTTTTATTTATTTATTTACTTATTTAGCCTTACCCGGTGTACTTCGCTACTCCATTATTGTGCAGATATAGAAAAATTAATAATAACTTTGTATGATGATTACGAAATTTGCTCCCAAAGCAACCTACCTCAAATTTAGAATATCCAGTTGGTGTTCTCCAGGTATAGAATATTTATAAACTATTATTAGTAAAAAAACATGTTTTTTAGGGGAGAAGAATACAGTTTAAATTTTGTTTCTAACTATATTACTTTAGAAGCTAAATGTTTTACGAATCGTGGCCTGCACACATATGGGCATTTCCATATCAGCGTACGCTACATTTGTACGCCTACAAAGTGGAATAGATTTTGCAAAAATGGGAGTAACTAAAAAAATGTATTACATTTGGAGCCCTGTTGTCCAAAATATCGAGGGAAATAAAGGCATAGCGTACGCGACATAAAACGAAAGTGATATTAAGGTGCATGTACAAATATGCGAAAATATGCAAATTGTGAAGTTTTTTTTAAATTCTTATATGAGCCAACGATTTTTCCTTTGTTTGAAATAAAAAAGCTTTTGGATGATTTTATAATGAACAAAATTTAATAGCGTACGTGTCATAGCGTACGTGACAGATTTTTCTCTTATAGTATTCTTAAGTAATTAAATTATGTTTTGTAAATATATGTAAGCAAAAACTTAAAAACAAATAAATATATGTATTTGGCGATAATAGCAATAAAAGCAATCAATATTCAAATTAATTTCATTCTGCATGCTATGTAGACTACTACAGAGTAGTACATACGAATTAGCCTACTACAAAGTAGTACATACTAATTAATTTGAAATTTTTTCGCTTAACGAATACGCAACTCGAGAAATATATATATCGAGTGGTAATCGCCAAAAAAGCTAAGCGCCAAAAAGTAAATTTTACAGAAATATTTTTTAGTTATCCTTGGCTTAAACCGAATTAGATCCTTAATATTGGCTATATAGGATTGTAGTGCTTTGCATAGTTTTAATAAATTTCCTATAAGACAACTCATGTTGTGAGGGTTAAGATATTTTAAAATATTCTTGATGTCATGAAAAATCGGTTAATTTAATCAAATTATTTTAAAACTAGTAATTATCCTTAGCAAGCTGTTCTTAACTATTTTATTGATATCCTTGCGGTTTTTGACATTGTTTTGCTCTACTTGAAAAAGAGAATTTTAGCTTAAGCGACACTTTGCCGTTACAAAAATTTTTCAACAAATTAAAAATTTATATGGAAAATGCTCTTAAACTGAAATTTCTTTTGCTATATTTCCGTAACGGTACTTGACATGATTTAGAAAATATGAAAGATTGTCCGAATGATCGTAAATAATCGATTTTCATAAAAAAGAAAAACGATTTTCGAAAAGCATGTCGCTTAAGCTCTTTTGGTGGTTACCACTCGATATGCAGTCTATCATGATATGAAAACGGATGATTTTTTTTTATTTTCGAAATTTGATGGAAATTTGGCCATTTTTCATTTGCATTTGAAACAGTTGCGACCGGTCAAATTCAAATAACGTAGAAAAATAATGTTTTTGCCCAGCGTCCAAAGAAAATAAAAAATATACAGCTAATTAATCGAACTCTATATTTTATCTTTCCTCGTGAACTTTGTTCTTTTATGTTCGAACACTAATTTTAAAGTATAATTGTAATGTTACAAGTAACTGAATTTAGTCACTAGAAAAGCGAAAAAAGTTTATTGTAATGTCTTAAAATTAGTCAAAGAGATATTCAGTTTAAACTGTTGCTTTTGATACTTAAAAATTGTAGTAAGGTATAAATACGTCCGTATAGTAAAATTTTATTGTTTTTTCTTCTTTACCATATCTTAAATTTTTCAGTCGTGGTTGTCATTTACATGAAAATGCCCTTATGTATATCCTCTTTCGTTTTTGCCCTTTTTTCATTTTGGCAATTTTCCGTTTTGCTTTTCCGTATAATTTTAGGTTTTTTATTTTCTTTTTTTATTTTTTATTTTTTTGTTTGACGCTTTTTTAATTTTTGTGATTTTGTAGTTTTTTTGCGATTATTCGTTTTTTGCTATTTTTTTTTTGTTTTTTGCCGATTTTTTTAGTTTTGGCTATTGTTTGGTTTTGGCGTTTTTTTTTTTTGTTTAAACGTTTTTTTTCGCTTTTTGATGATATTTTTAGTTTTAACGATTAATTTGTGTTGGCGCTTTTTTCAGTCTTGGCGCTTTTTTTGGTTTTGAGAATTTTTTCATTTTTGGTGATATTTTAACTTTTTGCGATTTTTTTTTCTTTTTTTGGTTTTGATACTTTTTTTCGTTTAAGCGATTTTTTCAGTTTTTGCCGATAATTTTTTTTACTCTTGGCGCTTGGTTCTTTTTTTTGTTTTGGCGCTTTTTCCGTTTTAGTGTTTTTTCCTTTTTGGCGATTTTCTTTTTCGTTTTTTTGACGGCATTTTTAGTTTTAGCGATTTTTTAGGCTTTAGTGTTTTTTTCGTTTTGCCGACTTTTTAGGTTGTTTGCGTTTTTCTTAGTTTTTTGGCGATCTTTTTATTTTCGGGAATTTGTTGCATTTTAGCAACTTTCTTCATTTCAGTGCTTCTTTCTCTTAAGCGCTTTTTTCATTTAGCCGATTTTTCGTTTTGACTTTTTTTTAATTTTGGAATTTTTTAGTTTTAACATTTTTTTAAATTTCATGAGTTTGTTTGCCTCTTACGATTTCCAAAATACACTAAATAATCTAAATTACATAGTCAAAATTACATTAACTGATACAACACTCTTTAATTTTTATTGTTTTAAATATCAGTGTTAATTGGTGCAGCCTATTCTACAGACTACACCAATTAACACTACTTTTGAAAATTTAAAGTGTCTATATATAAGTGTCTGTATATTAGTATTTCAACATGTTTCGTTACTCGCTTTAGAACACCCTTTAATTTTTAGCTGTCATATATTTGTTTTTGTAGCGGCCAAAGTTTTTCGTGTTCTGTGAAAATTTCAGACAGAGCGACAGACAGCGTAGCGAAAGCAATAGGTTTCCTTTACACTTTTGGTGTACGGCCCTTTTTCGCCCCTTGAACGTATTTGAGGGATTCTTAAGAAAAGAAAAATCTAATTTAAATTAAATTTCTATTTTTATTATATTAGGTGATAAAATTGGTAACCAAAAGTTACCAAAATTACATTTTTACCCTTTTCCCCTTAAATGCGAAAGTTTCAAAAAGTACCAAAATGTTTTTTGAATTTTACGTATACCATAGCTGCTAGATCTGAAGATCTAACCTTAACGAATTTAACCGTTTTTATCCCATTAAAATTTTAATTTCCAAAAATCTCTTCTTAAAGGATCTATACATCGTTGATGACTTTTTTAGGGAAGAAGAATACAATTTAAATTTTATTTCTAACTTTATTACTTTAAAAGATAAATGGGATACGAAAAAGTACCAAAATTATATTTTTGCCCTCTTTCGCCCCTAAATGTATTTGAGGGCTTCTTAAGGAGAGAAGAATACATTTTAAATTTCATTTCTATCTTTATTACTTTAGAAAATACTGAAAAAGCACCAAAATTAAATTTTTACCCTTTTTCACCCTATAAATGCCAAATTAAAAAGAAAAACAAATTGCCGTCCGCTTAATTTTTGATCTAATTATGATGTTTTTGGAATTTTGTGTCTGCCGTAGTTAGATCCGGAGATATAAGGTTACCGAATTTGCCCGTTTTTCCCTATTTTTGGTCCCTTAGCATTTTAATTTCTAAAATCTTTTCTCAGTGGATCCATACATTGAATGAGAAACAAACTTACATACATTTTCTATTAAAAAATATTCATTCAATGCACATAACAAATAGTTGTACAGCAAAAAGTACCAAACACCGCTCCAAAATTTACCCTTTATATATTAGAATTTCAAAAAAAGTACTAAAGCACATTCGAGGGCTTCTTAAGGAAAGATGAATACAATTTGAAATTTATTACTATCTTTATTACTTTATTAGATAAACAAACGGCTTAGCAAAAAAGTACCAAAATTATATTTTTTCCCCTTTTTCGACCCTTTTTCAAAAAAATACGAAACACCTGTCAGCTTATTTTTTATTTTTTTATTTTATTATGATGCTTTTGGGATTTTATGTTTACCTTGCTTAGATCCGGAGATACAACGTTACCGAATTTACCCGTTTTTACACATTTTTGCCCCTTTAGCAATTGAATTTATAAAAATCCCTTCTTAGTGGATCTAAACATTGGGAGGGGAGCCGACGTAGAAAATTTCAAGCCTCTACCTTTAATCGTTTGGGCTAGGTGATGATGAATCAGTCATTCAGTCAGTCAGTCAGTCAGTCACTCAGTCACTCAGTCACTCAATAACGTTACTCTTTTATATATAGAGAAGAGATTACAACAACATCATAGATTTCATTGGGAGCACAGTAATAAGATAAATAAGTACCACTCCTGAATTTGTAACCGTATTACCGATTACAAAAATGTGCTAAAGTTGTTGCTGTGATACAGTACTTTGGCTGACTGGTTGGTGCGTAGAATTTCAAACCTAAATGACTCTTCCAGAAGAGTCGCGCCTCCCGACAACAGTATCTTTTATGATCAGAAAATGAGCGCATATTCTGCTTTTTAATCGCACAGTAGAATCGAAAGGACTCGAATTTGATTGAAAATTAAAAAAAAATGCTGGCTGGGTATTTCTCAGTTTACGTTCACAAACACACTTTAACAACTGGTGTATCAACAGCTAAATAAATGTATGAAATAAACGATATTTAAAGTAAATGAAGGCGCCTAAGCGTATGCGGCAAAAACTATATTTTTTCATGAAACCTCTTAAAAAACATGGAAAAATACTGCAATGTTCGTTCGATTAGAAGGAGTCATTGTCCTTAAAAATAAATATGAAAGAAAAAACTAACAATAAAACAAAAGTAATAACTAATATATACAAATAAAAAATAGTGCGGGAGAAAACTGTTAAATTATGGAAATATGTACTAAAACGGATGTATGTATGTGTATAGAGAAAACGTGGCAATCGATTGAATGACAAAAAATGAATAGAAACAAGCACAGAAACATGGCAGGTATCATGTAATGAAGTCAACCAGAAGTGCTAGCGACTTTATATCAAAGATAAAGAGTCTTTTGATTTAGTATTCATACATATTCCGACATTCTTTAAAACTGAAAATGTCAAGCAGGTTCAGATACTGAATGTATGCTATCAACTTAGATTTATAGTAGCAAGGATGTCCTCCCAAAGGACTCATACTACACAAATTGCGTACTCTCTGTCGCGTCGTAGCCTGCGCTACAGCATAAATCTCTTCTCTATTGCCAAAAAAAAAGAAGAAAACAATTTATTTCTTTATATGAATTTGACCTTTAACCTCTAAGTCATGTATAAACAAACTACATTTTGTACACATGATATTTTGTCATTGCACTTACACAATTATGGCATACTCGTACATGTTTACTAAAGATTTGAGAAAAAAGCAATAAAAAAACTAACACCCACATAAAAAAAGCAAACGAACGCACATTAACACATTCACTTAAAGGTTTATGTTTAACACGCACGAAAACATAATAGACTTAGTTGTGACTATTGTTTGAAGAGGTGAGGATCCAAGAGAAATCTGCGCTATGTTTTTGTAATTGTTGTTATTTTTTGTAACCAACTACACAACCATAATAAAATTGTACAAAAAAAAAACATCCAAATGTCCAAAGGCAGTATGAAAGAAAAAAATCACAAAAAATTACATTACGAGATCATGTCTAACCAACAGGGGTTAAATGGAGTAATAAAAGTTAAGTCAAACAATAACAAAAGATTACTGAAATACAGTAGTGGTCATAACATTTGCAACTTAAAGCTCATTTATCCAATAATTTTTTTTTAACCCAATCGAAGTTCTGAAAAACAATGCCACAACATGACATTTGCTAAACAGTTGTGTTATATATCCATTATTTATGTTTTTAAATTTGCTGCAGATTATTAAATTTGCTGAAGAAAATAAATCAATAACAGACAGAAGAATAGAAAACGTTGCCAATTTTTTGCCAAATATACTCAGATAAATAAATCTTTACGTATATAAAACTGTATAATTTAATGATGAAACAGAACTGGGGCTTGACGAGTTTTTCCATACAAATTGGCATTAATCATACGCCGTAATAAAAATCAGTCATAAAATAATGATGAAACAGAACTTGTCTGCAACTTCAGGCTAGACGAGTTTTTCCATACAAAATGACAGTAATCATACGCCGTAAAAAGCATTCATAAGATAGAATCTATTTTATTTTGAGAACGTTTTTTCTCATGCTCTCAGTTTTAGCCACTCGTTCTATCAATAATGTTGCCGTATTTCAATAAAATTTCATAAATTTTTCATACGAAATATAAGATTAAAACAAAACAAACAATTATTTGAGAGAGTTTTGAAGCTTCTGTCGTCGATTTAGTTTTGGGCCTGTTTATTTTTGCAGCGTTTTTGGCTGAAATAGCAGACTTGTTCTGTTTCATCATATAGAATCTATTTTATTTTGAGAACGTTTTTTTTTCATGCTCTCAGTTTTAGCCACCCATTCTCTCATACAAAAAATAAAAACAAAACAAAATAAACAACAATATGAGAGCATTTTAAAGCTACTGCCATCGATTCAATTTCGGGCATGTTTATTTGACAGCATTTTTTCCTGCAGTTGAAGACTTATTTATGTTTAATCATTTATAATTAACACTTAATGATGAAACAGAAATGGAGCTGGACGAGTCTTTCCATACAAATTGGCATTAATCATACGCCGCAATCTATTTTATTTTGAGAACGTTTTTTTCATGCTCTCAGTTTTAGCCACCCATTCTCTCAACAATGTTGCCGTGTTTTAATACAATTTTATATATTTTTCATACGAAAAATAAAAACAAAAGAAAATAAACAATAATATGAGAGAATTTTGAAGCTACTGCCGTCGACTCAGTTTTAGGCCTGTTTATTTGACGGCGTTTTTGCCTGAAGTTGTAGACTTTGTTCTGTTTCATCATTTAATCCTTAGAACATAAACATTTAATTTTCTGTTTTATTTTTCTCTTTTCATATGCTGTTACACACACAGGATTGGTGGGATTCCAAATTACCGGAAACTGGTATATTGTGTTGTTTAAGTGTTATACCGAAAGTTTTGCTGGCGGGTGCCATAACTCTAATGGATGAAGCTTATTATAATTTGGCTGTCTGGTTGAATGACAGAGGTAACTATAAAGCAATCCATAGTCAACAGCAGGCAAAAAAAAGTTTTCTCTGCATTTTCCACTTGAGTGACTAAGATAAATGCTAAAACTTATTTTCTTCTAGAAAATTATCGTTTGCAGTCAAAATATGAAAATCATTTAATTGCCAAAGTGGCATTGTTTCAATTTGTCAACTCATTTCTATCGCTCTTCTATATTGCTTTTTATCTTAGAGACGAGGAAAAGTTAAAAGAGGTAAGAAAATATGCTACTAATTTGTTTTTTAAATGAATGAACACATAAGTTGAGGAATAATTAAAATCTGTTTTCTTTCGCTTTAGCAACTGGCTGGTTTATTAATTTCACGCCAAATTATTGGCAATTTAAGAGAATCGGCCGTACCATATTTTGTAGAACAATGGAAACTAGCTAAACTTAGCTTTAATATGTGGGGCGCCTTAAGTCCAACTCAAGATATAAATCGTACTTTTGCCAATACTCTTAAATCAACTACGGCTTCAACAGCCTCAACGGATACGGAGAAAACCACCAAACAACATAGTGAAACATCAACACCCCAATCGGGCACACCGTCAAAACAATTGCCGAAAAAGTCAGCTGATGCGGGAACTTCTACGCCAACTACAGCAAGTAGTAAACGCAATATTGGCCAAGCGGAAATTGAAAGCTCATTATATAAGGTACGCATGTTGATTTTGCCATTCAGAGATGTGAATTATTTGAAATACTTTTATTTTAAAATACAAATAGAAAATACAAAATACAAAACTATTTTTATTTTCTATATGAAATAACTACTTTTATTTTTAACCGAAGAAAAGGAGAAAGGCTATCAATTCGTCATGAATTTTTTTCTAAGCATGTTCTCTCAAAACTCCGCCACTTATAAACTCGTTTGAGATTTTTTTCTTTGTCTAAAAGGATATATTTCCAGATTGTTTCATTGAAAAGTGGGTGGGGTCACATCCATGCGAAGTAAGTACACATGCGTTATCCTCTACTTTTGCTCAACCGATTCCAAAAAAACTTTGCTCACACATCAAGCTTCTGTTTGAATACTACATCATGATTTTAAAAAAAGAGGGCAGTGCCACACCCATGGAAAGTAAATATTCTTTTTCAACAACTTCAACTAAGCCGATTCTTATGAAACTTTGCATATACATTTAGTTATTGTTACAATACAACATTATGTTTAGAAAAGTGGGCAGTGCCACGCCCATGAAAAGTAAATATTCATTTAAACTACTTCTACTTAACTGATTCTTATGAAATTTCGCACACAATAAGTTCTCGTGAAAGTACAGCATTATAATAAACATTATGGGCAATACCAAGCCTATTTTGTATGCGGAGTTTTGCAAGAAGAATTATCTATTTAAAATACTTTGCCTCAAGATTATTTTATATATTACTTGAAACATTTCAAAATACATACATATTTTGTATATGTAAAATATAAATTAATTTCAGGGTACCGTACACCAAAAGTGTATTGTTTTCGTTACGCTGTCCGTCTGTTTGTCTGCCTGTCTGTCTGTCCTTCTGTCACAGGCTGTTTTCTCGAGAACCGTAAGAGCTACTGAATTGAAATTTTCACAGAACATGTAAAACTTTTGCCGCTACAACAAATAAATATATGACAGCTAAAAATTAAAGTGTGTTCTAAAGCGAGCAACGAAAAATTTTGAAATACTAATGTAATATACAGACACTTATATATAGACACTTACAATTTTCAAAGTCAGTGTTAATTGGTGTAGTCTGTAGAATAGACTAAGGGCCATTAATACAACTTGGCAATAGTTGATGGCAGGATTTTCTCGGACGGATAAACAGTTTATCTTTATTGTAAGTTTACTTTAACTGAAAGTGCGCGATAAGTTAAAGGCAAGTTCATCCAAACTGGTAGGTCAATGTAAATTTATAATAATTATAAACTGTTTATCCGTCCGACAAAATCCTGCCTTTAACTATTGCCAAGTTGTAATAATCGCCCTAAACCAATTAACACTGATATTTGAAACAATAAAAATTAAAGGGTGTTAATGTAATTTTGACTATGTAATTTAGACAATTTGCTGTATCTTGGAAACCGTAAGAGCCAAACTAATGAAATTTTAAAAAACGCTAAACATGAAAATTCCAAAATTAAAAAAATGTCAGAACGAAAAATCGCCCAAATGAGAAAAGCACCAAAACTCACCAAAAGTCGCTAAAACGCAAAAAATGACCAAAACTAAAAAGATTGCCAAAAATAAAAAAAAAACACCAAAAACTGAAAAAAGTCGTTAAAACGAAAAAAATAATAAAATCTAAAGAAATCGCTAAAACTAAAAATTTCATTAAAAAAAACGAAAAATCGCCAAAACAAAAAAAACTCCAAAACGAAAAAAGCGCCAAAACAAAAAAAAAACGCAAAAAAATTACAAAACTAAAAAGTCCACAAAACGAAAAAAAAGTGTCAAAACCAAAAAAAAATCGCTAAAACTAAAAAAACACCAAAAACCGATAAAAAAAATCCCCAAAGTCGAAAAAGCGTCAAAACTGAAAAAAGCGCTAAAACTTAAATAAATCGCTAAAAATAAAAATAGCGGCAAAAAGCGAAAAAAATTTTAAAAACGCTAAAACTAAAAAATCCCCAAAAACCTAAAAAATCGGAAAAAACCAACAAAAAAATGCAAAAAGACGACAATTGTGAAAAACTCACCAAAATGAAAAAAGCGCCAAAACCAAAAAAATCGCCAAAGATACGAAAAAAAGTTTAAAAATAAAAAAAGTAAAATTAAACAAAAAAGCAAAACGAAAAAAATTGCCAAAATGAAGAAAGGGCAAAAACGAAAAGGGGTACATGTGTATTCGTACGGAACTCTTCGTGTGCGAGCCAAAGTCGCACTTCACTAAATTTATTTATGTGCTGCGAAAAAAAATTACAAAGTGAAATGTGATAGTAAAGTTTAAGTAAATAATAAATTGCTATTTAAAAATAATTTTTAAATAGCAATTTAGTATTTTTGACTAACTCCGCAAGTATAGCATAAATCGATGGCAAGCACTGAAATTGATGAAAATTCGCTCACGCTGTAAATTAGAACCACGACCTACCTACTTCTTAATAAATATAGTACGAATTTTTCTCATTATCTGAAAGTAGTTACAATTTATTTATGTGTATTAATAAAATATGTAGACAACCACTTTTTAAGATAACATGTGATTATATACGAAAACTAATTTTTGTCGCTAAGCCCAGCAAAAACTTTGCTTACTGTTAGGCAAAAAAGTATATGAGGATTTAAGTCGTAACTACTTACAATTTGACTCGATAACTACTTATTTTTGTTTGAGTAGTCCACAAAAATAAGGCGTACCCCTTACAAATGTATTTATATTGTCACAGCAATTAACTAGTTATTATTTGGCTTTCTTGAAGCTAAAAAATAAGCAGTCAAATACAAAAACTCAAAAAAATTTATTTACACAGATTATATTTTATACACATTTTCTTACATTTTTTTAATTTTTGGGCCCAGCTGGGATACGAACCTGTGCTCGTTCAGATTTGAAGACAAGAACTTTACCCACTCAGCTATTGTTAACTTGTAAGTTTAAGCGACAAAAATTAGTTTTCGTACACAAACACACGTTGACTTAAAAAGTGGTTGTCTGCATATTTTATTAATACACCTCAATAGATTGTAACTACTTTCAGATAATGAGAAAAATACGTATTAAACGTATTAAGAAGTAGGTAGTAGTTATAATTTGAAGCATAGTAATAAGATACGAGTAAATAAGTACTTTGTAACCCATTAATAGAGTACTACACATTACAAAAATCAGAAAAGTTTTTGCTGGGAACTTACAAGTCAACAATAGCTGAGTGGGTAAAGTTCTTGTCTGCAAATCTGAACGAGCACAGGTTCGTATCCCAGCTGGGTCAAAAAAATAAAAAAAAAATTGAAAAAAATATAAATAAAATATAATGTGTGTAAATATATGTTTTTAATTTTCATTTTTTTGTTTGACTACTTATTTTTTAGCTTCAAGTAAGCCAAATAATAACTAGCTAATTGCTGTGGCAATGTAAATAAATTTGTAAGGGGTACCCCTTATTTTTTGGACTTCTCAAACAAATATAAGTAGTTATCGAGTCAAATTGTAAGTAGTTACGACTTAAATCCTCATATACTTTTTTGCCTACCAGTAAGCAAAGTTTTTGCTGAGAAGAATAGATGCTAAAATCAATGAAATAATTTTCTTTATATTCTGCTTTGTCTAACTTAACATAAACAAAGAATACTCGAAAATTTTCGAAAACATCCTACATATTGACCGCAAAAACAAATATTGCATTGTAGCTAAACCCAATATTAACTTACGTCTTTCTATTGCAGTATGATGGTACATTTTCTGATCACTTGGAAATGCTTGTACAAATGGGATACGTTGTGCTATTTTCGGCTGCCTTCCCTTTAGCTGGTGTTTGTGCTCTCATTAATAATCTAATGGAAATACGTTCAGATGCTTTCAAATTGGCTCATGTCCATCAGAGACCATTTGGACAGCGTGTTGCAAATATTGGCACCTGGCAGAACGCTCTTAGCCTGTTGTCATTAGCAGCTGTAATTGTGAATTGTGCTTTAATTGGCTTATCCGGACAAGTGTCTCGTTTGTGGCCAGGCTTAACCACAGCACAAACAATCATATTAATTGTTACACTTGAGGTAAGTAAGTACGTATGGTACTTTAGACAATGAAAACTAACAATAGTGAAAGCCAAACAAAGAAAGTGTTGTGAATGAATGATTAACTATTAAAACGATTAACAAAACTTTACATTTTGCTGGTATTTTATTTTCATTTTGTTTTGATAATTAATAGCACATAATGTTGGGTTTACGGTCAGCTTTAACATGGCTATTACCCGAACTGCCATCATGGTTGGCAGCGGAAATAGCAAGAGCTGAACATTGCCGGCGAGAAATGCAATGCAAGGGTACATCACCAAGACCAACACCACCTACACCACCCAGTACAACATCCACGCAACCAGAACATGACCTGGCGGCATTGAATTTAATAGATGCTATTACCACCACCACCACCACCACCACCAATACAACCACCACCACCAATGAACAGTCCATAGATAGTCAAATGTCAGAAGAATTGCTGTATCAACAGGAATTGTTAAAACAAGCAGAGTATGAACCGTTTATAGATGAAATAGCACGTTATGGCTTACAAAGAAACATGGTACTGGATGTCTGTGATAATCGTGATTCATCACCAGACTCCCCACCGTCACAGGTAGATAGTAATAAAAGAACTCAAAGTATTAATAGAAATAAATATATTTTGTTTAAACTATAAGACCAGTACAATTTTAATACGTCCCTTACTGGACTCTACACCTCCCAATAGTGGCGCCTCATTGACCAGTCTCAATCAGGAGATTTTATCCTACGGTCATCCCAGTGGGTAAGTATTATTTTGTTATTCTTTTTTTCCTCATTACGCATTCTTTTTCTCTTACTTCCTCCTTTATTTAAATTTTACTATTTAAACTACTTGAATTTACTACTGCTCTTTATACTTTTCACTCAATGATTTGCTCTAAAACACTATTTAATACAAAGTTTTGCATTTGTTTTGTTTAACACTAACTACGAATGTTTATTGTTTTTTTCTACTAACACAACAAACAAATATTTAAATACTCAATTAAAGTTTTTTAGTTTTGGAAAATTGTTTATTATTTTAAGAAATTTCACATTTTTGTTTTGAATTAAGCATGAAGTATTTGTGTGGATAAAACGAAAAGGATTTTAGTGAGTAAGAAAAGGACTACAAAAATTATTGGTAGAACTTATCTGAATTTAACTTAGAAATTAATTAAATCAAATTTGCAATTTTGGTGAGGCATTAGTGTAATAGTTTATAATAAATATGCAGCACTAGTCAGTGAATTGTAAGGTTTTTGAATTTCTTTTCTTATTTGAAATGTCCTTGAATGCTGGTATATATGGATTATGACTTAGCTGACATGGATTCGAGAAGTCATATTTTCAAAGACTTCGTTATGCTGAGTTTAGGCAATGTCCTGGATGATCTGCAATACGGCAATTTTGCCACTTAACATGCCCATTCATCCAAAAATACGTATAGTCGTTACTTGCACTATCCGTTGATGGGCGGGAATCTGTCACAAAACTATTCAAGTAACCGATTTCCAAGAAGTCGCTCTTAGCTTTAGAACTTTGTATAAAATGTACCATCACTTTTACGTGGCATTTTCATTTCATTGTACCTCAACTGCACAACTGTTCTACAATATGAAATTTTTTTAACGGCAAGGTTCTAACGACAGTTACTGGTAGATAGATGTATGATGACTTATAGTGGAATTTTACGTAGGACATGTTTTTAATACAAACTATCCTCATAAAATCAGATTTTATGGGATATTTTAGTATTATTTGTGAATAACTACGAAATTGACAATTAAAGACATTTTAAGTTTGAGTTGAGTTTGCAGCTTTGGAGTTTTTTTATGACAAATATTTTTGTAGGGCATTTTAGCCCGCTACATAGCTGATGAAAGGAGTTCCTTACGAAAGGGATAAAAAGACCCACGCAGCGAAGCGTGGGTGAGCACTGACGATGGAAGTGTAGCGGATTCCGAAAGTGGCGCTACTCTGTTCTGATGTGTACGTTGAAAAATTAAAACGATGTTAATTATTCCGTTGTTCCTTGGAATATTAATCATGCCCAATTCTTTCTGAATATAACGTTACGAACATTAGCCTAATAATTAATTTGGATTCAAAATTTTTTTTCTTTCAAACAATTTTCGTCATATAACAAAAAAAACAGAATATAATAAGATAAGATATACATATAATAAGAAAAAAGTTTTGCTACAAAAGTGTTCATATGGAACCACTGATAAAAAAACCAATTTTGAAATGGTACAGAACCTTAACTTAAAATGGTAGTTTTTTTACCTTAATGCTGCTTTTTCACGACTTGAAAATATAAAACTTCAGTTATTCTTAATTATCATACAAAGGAACCACTCTGTAATAAAAAAATTATCACTGTGATGAAAAAAAAGTATCACCATAGTAGGAAAAACTATCACTGTAATAAAAAAATTATCACTGTGATAAAAAAATTATCCCTGTGATAAAAAAGTTATCACCGTGATAAAAAAAATTATCATTGTAATAAAAATATTATCACAATGTTAAAAAAATTATCACTAATATAAAACAATTATTACAGTGATAAAAAATTATCACTGTTATTAAAAAATCTATCACTGTGATAAAAAAAGTTATCACTGTGATAAAATATTATCACTGTGATAAAATAATTATCACTGTGATAAAAAAGTTATCACTGTGGTAAAAAATTATTATTGTGATAAAAAAGATTGTCATTGTGATAAAAAACTGTATTAAAAAAATTATCACTGCGATAAAAAAATTATCAATGTGATAAAAAAATGATCACTGTGTTAAAAAACATGTTCACTGTGATAAAAAATAATTATCACTGTGATAAAAATATATCACTGTGATAGAAAAATTTTCACTATGATAAAAAAATTATCATTGTGATAAAAAAAAAATTATCACTGTGATAAAAAAATTATCACTCTGATAAAAAAACTATCACTGTGATAAAAAAATCATGACTGTGATAAAAATAATTATCACTGTGATAAAAAAGACTATCACACGCGAAATTCGCAAGTTCACGAAAAATAGCTAATTGTATTATGTTATTACATATATTGATATTGTGATTTTTATTTTGGTTATGTCAAAAATATCTGATACGTTTTTATTTTCTAAAATCGTATTAACGTCTTATGTTACAGTTACATTACCGTTCCAATCTGCTCACGGAGCTTTAATAAATATACCCTTAAGTAAGTACTTCTACTTTGGCATTTTAACAAATTACTTTAGCACGGCGATGTCATTGGAGTAGTGTTGTCAATTATTCGGGTTTTACAGTCGTTCGAATAAAAGTTCATAATTTTTTTTCTTATTCAGCCAAAAATGTTGTATGTTGGAACAAAAATTTAAAAAAAATTATTCGAATAATTTTTATTCCAATGACAACACTACATTGGAGGCAAGTACTTACCACATTGGCCTGCAAATATCAACTTGAAAATTTTAATATTTAGAAGTCATTGAATACACAAAACATAATAAAAATTAAACTTCCGTGCTAATCATTGAACTCGCGCTATTTTATTACGGTCTCAAAGTTTGTTTTTACGAACATGCGCACAATTTAAAAAAAAAGTATATTCGCTTCGCCAGGGGTTGAACTACTGATCATCTGTATGATACGCGCAGGCACTAATATGCCAATAATAGAATGAATAACTTTTTTTATTCACTAGTAAGTAATTGATTTAGGCTACTGTTAGCTACTGTAATGTAGGCGCTATGTAGTTTGTGTTGAAAATTATGTTGTTTGGGTAGGAGAAATACACAGTTTTCTTGAGGGTTCCTCTTAGGCTACTAAATAAGTTATAATAATTTCTTAAATAAGTAAAAAAAAAACATTTAAGTACGACAACACCCAACACACTTGAACAAAAATTTCACACACTTTCAATAAAACCTAAACTTCTTGTTAATTTATTTTAAATTCCAAAATATGGTATATTTGTCTAACAATTATTTACATCATTTACATTCATTAAAAAATATATGTATATTTTTATGTGTAAAATTTATTTCTATATACGAATACCATTAATCAAATAAAGCGCATGTAAAAGTTGTAAGCAGAAAAAGAAAATACCGGAAATTCCTTCATTTCATGGATATTCAGTTCGTAATTTGAGCTCGATACCAATACAAAGATTGCACGCTTTAAAGGGGTAAATTCTTTAATAAGTGTTTATATGTGTGTGTGTGTGTGTATATGTGTGTAGAAAAAACTAGAAATGTAGTAGTGGAAGTAATTTATGGAAATTAATATAAAAAACAGATTTAAAAAAATTGTTTAGAAGAATATTATTCGTGTAGTTTTGTAGCATGTAAAGAATTGTTATTTTAAATTGTAATACCTTGAAAAATGTAATATGTTCTAAAATTCTGTATTTAAAAAATCCCATTTTAACAAAAAGCTAATTTTGTGAAAATATTTTTCTTCTCTACTTTTTTCCTCTCTCAATTTTATATATTATTTTTTAAATAAATGCACTTTTTTTTAATATTTATCACATTTTTTTATGGTATTGCTTTTGCTTTCATTACCTTTTCCATTGTTTAAAAACTCCTCACCTGTTTGTAATTTTACCTTCTACTCCTTCTTATTCACTTTTATATCCTTGTGGCTTTTTGTTTGTTTTCTTTGTTTTTTTTGTGTTGTGTTTTGTCTTTAATTTAAACTTGTATAGAGCTTCTGCAAGTTCCTTGGCCTTAAATACCCGTCAACCTATGCATATACCAGAAATACCAGCATTTCGGAAAAAGTCCAGTGATTCTGCTGATCACACCGGCAGCAGTACTAGCAGTAGTCCCCAACGTACTACTGTTGCTTCCATTGCAAATGCCGGCGCCGCTGCAAATACCACCTGTATCCGCCAACCGTTAATTGCTACACCATTATCATCATCACCGCCGCCATCGTCACTATCCACTAATCCTATGCAGCAAGCCAGCGCTAAAATACCGGAAATACCACCATATAAAGCTCGCAAAACATCCGCTGAGAGTACCACACATTTAAATTTGAGCGTAAGCCATAAAATTTCTTCTCTTTTTAAAGAATACGTATTATTTTCTTTATGGTTTTATATTGTAGTATAAAAAAACTATTAAGGAAAAGTGCCAAGTATAACTACACTTTCATTTCCTGTTAAAACAACCCAACACTTTAGTATTGTTTTATTTAAATTCTAAGTTATTGAAAAGGATGTACTCGTTGAAAAATATTGGTTTAAGACATTAAAATATGTACTAATTAAGACCCTGAAGAGAAAGCTTTTTAAAAGGCTTCCAAACCAGTTTTTTGAAGAGAAATTGATATTAGCTTAAAAAGAAATCTCTTTAAGAAGATTCCTCCTTCCGTAACGCTTCTTAGCAAATTTTCGGTATAATTCATCAAGTCCGTAAAAACTCCTTAACTTGTTCTGTATTTCTTCTTGCAAGAAAGCAAAATAGAAATTCTTTAAAATTAATATGAGTAACTTCGCCAAAAATGGCTTTACCAAAGAGAGAAAAATTGTTTCAGAACAAAATTCAGTTTATTAAACCTTCAAAAAATGATTTTATTCAATTAGTTTGTAATTAAATAATTTTATAGAATAGATTTTATTTGAATAATTTTATTCAAATAAATTTTATTTGAATAATTTTCACTTGAATAATTTTCTAATAAAATAACTAAATTCGAATAATTCTTATTTAAATAGAAATATTCGAAAAAGTTTCATTCAAACAATTTGAATCGAACATCCTTTATACGAATAATTCTAATAATTTTATTTATATAAGAATTATTAGAATAATTATTATTTGAGTAATTATTATTCGAATAACATAATAACTTAATATAGATTAATGGAGTATTTCAAACTAATTTTATTTTAATCCAAAGTGATTATATTAGGCTAAAGTTCACAACATTATACTCAGAAAGCATTAAATATGATCAATCAATATTCATTTCAAAGAGCAAGAGATAATTTCTACTTAAATACAGAATTCTCTTTCAATAATTTTAATGCGAAAAATTTTATTCGAGTATATTTTATTGAAATACATATGTGTGTTTTTATTCGAGTTTATTCATTCGAATATTTTTTTCTGATACAAATAATTTTATTCGACTAGGTTCTATTCGAATAATTTATTTTGAATAGTTTTTATTTAAATATTTGAATAATCTCATTCGAATATTTCTTATCCAATAATTTGATTCCAATATTTTCTATTGAAATAAATTATTCTCATAGTTTTAATTTTAATATACTTATTATAATTCTAATGAATTTATCTGATTACCCCTATTCTAAAATAACTGTTTATAAGAGGTTTGACATTTGGTTTTGAATTTTCCAAATCTCTTGTAAGAAAGTAAAATAGAAACTCTTCAAAATAAAATAATAAATTTCGACAAAAATATTTAGATTCACAAAATACTTGATCCAAAAACTAGCTAGACTGGGCTAAATACAAATAAATTTTAGTCGGATAAATTTACTCGAATAATTTTCTCTCGACTAATTCTTGTTCAAATAACTTTACTCAAATAGCTAGTAACTAAATTTTATTATTCGAATACTTTTTACTCGAATAACTTTATTCGAATAATTTTTATTTAAATAATTCGATTCGATGAAAGTTCTTTTAAACGATTTTACTTGAATAATTTTTTATTCAAATAATTTTGTTAGAATAATTTCGAATAACTACTATTCGAATAACTATATTTCGGTAATTTCAATCTGAATAAAAAATGTATTCCAATAATTTTTATTTGAATAATTGCATTCTAAAAATTTGTATTTAAAGACTTATTCGACGATTTTCTATTTAGCTAACTTCAATCGAATATTTTTTATTCAAATATATTTTATTCGACTAATTTTAAGCGAATAACTTTTTTTATTGATTTTCTTAGATAATTGGTTGTTCAAATAATTTTATTCGAATAAGTTTTATCACAATATTTCTTACATTCGAATATTTCTCGACTTTATTAGAATAATGTTTGTTTGGCGAGTATTTTTAGTTCAACCAATTTGATTCGAATAATTTACGCAAAAAAGTTTTTCTAATAACCAACCATATTGCAATTTTTATGGACACTTTTATTTTATTCAAATAAATTTATTCGAATAATAGTAGTTTGAAGACATTTTTAAATAATTTAATTCGAGCATTTCTTATTGAATAACTTTATTGTAGTCATTTTCTTAGAATGATTTTATTCGATTAATATTGTTTTTTGAATAATTTTGTTTGATCGACTTGATATGAATAATTTTATTCAAACCAATTTATTTGGATTTCTTTTTTGTCAAATGGCGTCAAAGTGGTGATAAATAAAAGACACATGAGCACTGATGGTGGAAGTGTAGCAGCTTCCGAAAGTGGCGATGCTATGTTACACTGTGTACGATGGAAAATTAAGTTGATGTTAATTTTTCCCTTGTTCCTTGGAATATTAATCATGCCCGACTCTTTCTCAATATGTATAACGTTACGAACCTTAGGCTAATAAACAATTTGGATTCGGCGTCAAACTCGGTTAAAAAATGGTTTTCTGTTTTTGCGCAAGTTTATTCTATTTGCTTTGAAAAATTAATTTCTGGGATGATAAAACACCTTCAGTCTTGTCCACAAGAAAGTCTTTTTCTTGGTTGCTGCAACAACCTCAGTTTTCGCAACTGCCCAAATTTTATAAATTGCGTAAAGCGAGGTTGAACTGTATCAAATCATTGTATTTTTATTCGAACAGTTTCATTCGAATAACATGAATGTGAAAAATAGCATTTTAATACATATTTAAATCGAAAAGCGTTATTCGAATAACTTTGCTAAAAAAAATGTCTAGTCGAACAATTTTATTCGAATAATTTTTATTCGAATAATTTTGTTTGGACAACAGAGCGATTCGAACAACTTCATTTGAATAACTTTATTTGGAAAATTTCATTCCAATCAACTTCATCAGATTAACTTTATTCGAATAATATTTGTAGAATAATTTTATTTGAATAATCAATAGTTATTGGAACATTTTTTGTGAAAATAAAATTAGTCGATTGATTTTTGTTTCAAAATTTGTTTCGTATAATTTTATTCGAATGAGAAAAAATGGCTGTAAGGTCATTTCAACGCAAAAGCATTTCCTGCGCCTAAAAGTGCCGGCGTAATATAATAACTTTCCTATTTGTAATCAAAGAAGTAGTTCTGATTTAAAGAAATCAGAAAATCTCTTATGAATACATTCTTTTTAATAGCATTCACTTTTCACACAAACCCTAACACTATATACTTCCTTAATCACATTTCTCTTAACTTCCTTTATTTAAAAAAAATTATCACTTCAAAAAACACAGGATAAATATACATTAAAAACTCATGCACCCGAATGGATGTCACGTTTAAAAGTCAGCGATAATATAAACCTTCATAGGAGTATAGATTGCATAGCAAAGGTAGTTTAGTTGTAGCTTGGTGTAAAAAAAAAAACAGAATATAAATTCTGTCTTAATGTATGTGATATTTTTTAATAAATGTGTGTAGAGTAAATAAATTTCATTTGGTCCAAAGTATTAAAACCAGGGTACGGATTTGCACATGAGTGTGCCGCACATGTGCCTAAATCCGTACTCTGTTTAAAAGTCCACAGTACAAATGTCCTTTAGCTTAGTCATTATCAGTTACATCAATTAATATTTTTAGCAAAATTTGTCATAATTTTCGAATTGGCAAATTTTAATTTTAAATGTCTAATATTTAATATAGTTATTGAGAAAAAAATTAATGCATGTTAATCAGGCTCATTATTGCTTTGTGTGTATTAAAATAAGATTTAAACAATTTTAGGAAACATGGCTTATGTTTTTTGTAATAAGCAAGATCCCCAAATAAGTTTCCGATGTCACGAAAGCAACACAGAACTCATCACCCGGTACCAAAAAAAAATATGCCAAAATGTGCAAAATGTCTGCGTTTTAGCACTTTTAGTGCTTGCCATTTTACTCAGTTAGCACTAAAAGTGCCTAGCTTAGCACTTTTTCAAAATTATTTGATACTTTTTTGCACTCTTTTATTTTATTCAATTAATACATTTTCCATAGATAATAATGTTATAGAAAGTGGTTAATGTCAAAATTTTCGGACGGGAAAAGTAAAATTCCTAAAATGAGTTTTATTTTATGGCGGAAAAATAAAACTCTCTTTTTGAGATTTTCATCTGATCTTTTATTTCTCCGTTGAAAAATAACTCTTAACTGTGGAGATGAGATCGTTTTTGGGGTTCCGTACACTAAAAGTGTAAAGGAACCCTATTGTTTTCGCTACGCTGTCCGTCTGTCTGTCTGTCTGTCTGTCTGTCTGAATCAAGTACAAGACTACCTGAAATAATTTTCATAGTTTCGAATATCAGCCGAACTGCTAAGATCTTTGTAAACTTTTAGAGCTATTCTGCAAAACATGCACTGTTCCAAGGTGAATAGATTTTCTTCCCATTATCTCTAATCGGTATCACTTTCCTCTCCATGACATTCCCGTATGTGCAACGGAAAATGTACAATCATATTTAATATAATGTAAAAATTGTCCTAAGATGCTGACCTCAAATCGCCATCAACTGCATGATAATCGTTACGTAGATGTTGAGAGCTTGATCTTCAATTTCTACCCATTACACGCATAGAAGGAGCTCAAGACATTAACTATCCTATTTGAAGCAATTTCTGTCCACGAGACCTTGACTTCGAGGATGGCAGCTAAAAAATTTTATTTTTGATTTTAGTTGAAAAATGTTTTTTTTGAGCTCCTGTCAAAGTATTTATCGAAATATGATTATAACAAAAGACTTATTTCGATAATATGACTTCACTCTAACCATTGCATTCAATCATAGTACATTGCTCTTAGATTATGGTTGCCTCAACTATATTTTTTATTTGTAAGAACATAATGAATTTTCGGGCATACTGTTGGCATCGATAAATAATTATTTGCTCCATTAGTTTTGTGTGCTAAAAAAAACTTTACATGTGTTGCCTCGAGGCATGTGAAGTTTTTGTGTAAGAGATTTTTTAGGAAAATGTAAATATTTGCACTTTCGTAAAAATTCTATAACAGACCTCATAATATTAGTTTTTCTTTCTTATTGTACCTAAAATAGTTAAAATTTATTTGACTTTCTCGTATCGAATGCTAATTGAGTATAAGAAGGCTAGTGCCCATGACATCACTTCCCCTCATAGACCCAATGGGTTCATTGTGATTGTCTTCAATAAACTATATTCTCGGTAAGGCATATCACAAACTCGTCGGTTTATCACAAACGCAAGTCGGCTTATCACAAACGCAAGTCGGTTTTATTTAAAATTTTGAACATCAGGAGAAGATAATCTACGCTTTTAGGATGTATATTCTCTGCGTAATGTGTACTTTAAGCACCGATGGCACCACAGAGGTCCAACATTATTTATTTCCGTTGGCAAAACAATCAAAAAATATTTCGCAGGCTGTGATTTTTGCGAATATAAACAGATTTCTATAATATTTTGAACACTAAATAAAATTGGAAAAAATCTATTTTTCACCAGTTTAGTTCCTTCTTCACTAGCACTAAAAAAAGTGCTAATTTTTGCACAATCACTAAACATTTAGTGTAAAAATCTGCACTACACTCAATGAATGAAAAATATGAACTAACACTAAAAAGGCGCACTACACTCAATTAGTGAGAATGTAAACTAACACTAAAAAGCTGCATTTAAACATACTCTCATTAGACTTAAGAAATTTTACATCAAATTAAGTACAAAATTTCTACGATTTGTGTTGAAAATTTTTCTTGTCTAAAATTACATCGATTTTGTAGTTATTTTATTAAAGGAAAAACCTTTCATATTAAACATATTTAGTCCAAGTGGAAAAAATTTAATATAAAGTATAATACGGCTATGGCTGAATGGTAGATACGTCAGACTATTAGTCAGGAGGTCGCGGTTCAAACATAAACGCAGCCAATTGCTTTTTTTTTAGTAAAAACATTTTGTTCAAAAATAATGCGTGTGTAATTTTAGGTCGATAATAATCGATAAAGTGTTGCCGACTACTATCGACCTAGTTTTCAACAAAAGTGTTTTATAGTGTATCACCAATGCTTCGTGAGGCTGAAAAAACTTATTTTTCACTATTTTTCACCAGCTTAGTGCTAATGGTTCTTTGTGCACTAGCACTAAAAAAAGTGCTAATTTTTTCATAATTACTAAACGCAGATTGGGTGCAAAAATAGTACAAAAATGTTAACCAATACTAAAAATTTACACTACACTCAATTAGTGAAAAATTTTAACTAACACTAAAAAGCTGCATTTAAACATTCTCTCACTAAACCTTCGAAAATGTTACCTTAAATTTAGTACAAAATTTCTACGATGAAGAAAAAAAGTTGCAATAAACTGAAGTTTGTTTTTTTTAACTAAAATAATTTAGTTTTAGTGCAAAAATGTTTAATATCTCTATAACTAATGCTTCTTGAAGCTGCTAATTTTCAATTTACCAGTAAACGTCAACAAAATTAGTGATATAATTTTGCACTATCACTAAGTACTAGTGGAAACTGCAACATTAGTGCAGTATGACGTTATATACTATTACGACCTATAGAACTAACATGCGATAAGTCATATATTCTATAATACGAGCCACAATATCTTCAGTTTTTTTATATCACACCATTGTACAGGACAAGCTATTTCAAACTAATAAGAGAATTTAATACAACTCGTTTCAAACAGTTGTTACTAATTTCTTTATAACTCTTTATGTCATAGATAACCGAGTTTATAGTCAAATTGCCAGTAATAATAAGTATTTTAAGCAAAATTTTGTGTATAAATTAAAATGTTAACCAGCAATAAAATACCCGCAAATTTTCATTGGTTCACTGCATGTTAATAAAAAAAAAAGAATAATAAAAAAATCACAAAAAGCAAAATTTTAAGCCAAATTGTTTGCTTTTATGCAAATCCCTCCTAACAAAAGCTTTAAATGTCTTTTTTATAATTTTTGTGCGTTTTAACCACCAACCAACTTTAATAAAAATATTTTTTCTTTCACATCCTTTTTTCATGCTGCAACCAACACACAAACAAACTTCATTACTATGGAATATGAAAAAACTGCAAATGTGTATAAAAAATATGAAAACTTAATTGTGATTTATGTAAAAATGTGTAAAAAAATTAAAACGTATATGCAACAAAAATCAACCTCCCAAAACAAACTACAAAAAAAAAATGCACCTTGTATCTATCTTGCTATTAAATGTAAAAAATTTAAATTCATCCTTGTATTATACACAAAACTTTCGCCCTTCTGCAAATTCTTTCTTCCTTTCGTCTTTTTCGACATTATGTCTGCCTCCTTATCTGTTGGGCTTTGACATAATGCACTACAATTTTGCTCTCTGCTACAACCATTATGTCTTAAAATATCATCATGGCCATCATCACCATCAAAATTTTGTTAAATATTGTAAATACAAAAATAAACTTAATAAAAAAAGGAGCTTAAAAGCAATACAGACACGATGGATATTTTAAAGCCCGCACCCTCCTGGAGTAATGTGGCCATAAAGACACAACAACAGCAGCAGCAACAGCCAGTCACTGTAAGCTCACAAGCACATCAACAGCACCAGCAAGCAATATCATCATCCGCAACAGCACAATATTTAGGAGCATCTTCTTCGGGGGGTGGAATAAGTGTGAGTGGTTCATCGACAAAGAAAGCAGATACTGCAATTTCACGACCTATTGTGGGTGCCATATCCAATACATCAGCCACTTCTTTACAGCAACAAAACGAAAAGGATTCGGCATCAATGTCTCAACAACAAGCAACAAAAACAACTAGCGGAAGTGTTACAACACCCGGTGGTACCACGGATGATGAAACAAAAGGTAAGCAGCTTTATATTTTAATGTTAATAACAAGCAATATTTGTTTTACATAATTCGTTTGTTTCCTTACAGCCGCTGAGTTGGCTGCTAAGAAATCACGTTTAAAACAAAAGCTGGTGAAAAGTGCAAGATCTGTGGCTATATTCTCTTTAAAGCTTAAAGAGCGACGACAACGAGAAGCTGAAAAGGCGGCTGCAATCGCAGTAGAGCATGCCAAGGTAAGAAACAATAATGGTTGCTTACGACAAAAGATGTTTTACGAAATAAGATACAAAAAAGTTACAAGAGTGTAGTTAAGTTATATATTAGCTTGATTGGTTTTATTCATCTTGTCATCAGTGACAATGATGAACAATGATTAAAAATTACATTAAAATTTTCTTACTTTCATTTAAAAATCGACAATACAAACATCAGCATTTTTGATATTGACCCGACATAAATATGACGAATAAGTGTCATCAATATGATGACTAAGTGTCATCAACATGATGACTAAGTGTTATCAATATGATGAGGTGTCATATTCTAATTTTTTAAACATATTTAATAGTACCTTACTTCTTCCTGTTTATCTCTATTTTCTAAAGGCTTTAGCAAAACTGCCGCCCATGCCACAACCTGGTGGCGAACTATCGCTGATACCCATCGAACAACTCATCAAAATCGAAGATATTAAACCTGCACTAAGATCGCCGCCACCAGTAAGCACAACGGCTTCAATGTCTTTCTCAACAATATCCTCAACATCGTCGGCAATACCTTTAGCGAATACATCAACCACCTCGTCAGCACTGTTAACAGCGGCAGCTCATCTACACCACCAACAGCAACACCAAAATTCTTCTTCCGGTAGTTTTTAAATGAAAAGAAGTTGTAAGATTTTCCTTCATATGCATTGTATATAAAATTTTAATTTTAAAATAAATATGAAGCATTTTTGTAATCATTTTCCGAAGACAAATTTTAATGGACAAACCATTTTTTGCATAAGTCGAAGTTTTTTAAGTCTTCAAATTAATTAAGCCCCATAACTTTTGTTAATTTAAGTAAATAATTTTTTGACAATGACAAAAAGTTGTCGAAACTTTTTTCTTGATACATATTTTGTAGGGCAGTAATTATTTTAAAATATTTCTGGCATCTGCTTTCTACTCGTATACTGTTTGAAATTTCGTTGTCTTTTATTTTCTAGATGTCATCATTTTTATATGAATGCATTTGTGAAAACGAGTTTAATCGTTTTGAATACAAAAAAGTTTGAAATATACTAACAAAATTATCATATTTTATTATTTAATCAACAATTTTATTGCAAATTTAATTATTTTGAAAAAATTTTAGTAATTCAAAATCCCAAAAATAATCACAAACTTACTTAAGCTAAAATAATAAGAAAAAAGAGAAAAACTAAAAGTGACTTAATATACAAACGAAATCTTATTCAGAAAGTAAAAAATACATTTAAAATAAAAGAAAAACTTTACAAAAGAATATTGAAAAAAATTTTAATGAAACAGCATAATGCATAAAATACACTTAAACAAATATTTGTAGTAGTTAGAGCAACAAAAAAAAATTTAAGAAACTGAAATTAGTTTTAGAAGATCATAAAATTTTTTTGTAGTCATTTAGTGATTTTTAGACAAGAAATTAATGGTTGAAAATTAAAGAAAAAACACAAAAAAGATAAAAATAAAATATTATAAATTTAGGTTGCAATTTTAATAGAAGAAAACTGTTAAAGAGAATTTAAATATTTTTTATATGATTTGCTAAATAAATGTGATATGAAATTAATTTCTTGAATTCTATTTTAAAAATCATACACTGACAAAAATATTCAGAGTTACATATAAATCTGATTAACCTTTCTGACATTCTACGAGTATATCTAAGCTTTGAATGAATTTTTTTATTTTTTTATATTTCCATCATTTGATAACTACACTGAAAGATTTTTAGCTTCATTAATCCAATGAAACGATTTCCCTAGACTTTTTTTCACAATTCTAATGAAATATTTAACAATATGTATATGTGACATATCACGAATATTGTAAAAGAATTTCATTGCAATTGATTTGTTAATTTTCATAGTTTTGTTAGAAATTCACATTATGATGATTTATGACAACATTTTGTACTTTTATGGAAACCCCTCTAAGTTTCGATATTTAAAACAATTTAAATATATACATACATGATTTTAAAAATTAAAAAATTTCAAGTTTCTGAATGTCATAATTTCAAGGAAAAATATTTCATAGTTTTGATGAATAATTTCATTGTCGTTCATAAAGACAAAAATAATTTTTAATGATTCTTGATGTTGTACTCTTTCTTATTATTATTGATTAAAATCAAAAATTTTCGACACAAAAACGGGTGTTTGGATTTTTAAGCCCTCCGATTTTAATGAAAATTAACACATATATTCCACTCTTGCTTGCGCATTATATCTTTTACGGTTTCTATTTTATAGCCATCTAAACCTGTGCATCTCGGAAATTTTTGAGAACAGTTCGTCATATTGAAGATTGAATAACTTTAGAGCGCGTCATCAGATATCAATAATTTTTTGGCAATCAAAGATGTTTAGTCTCCTCTTAACAAGTATTAATTTAAAAGGACATCACTTCCTGCAACAAGTGCCTCTAAAATTCCAAAGTATCCTTTATCCTTAAATATCCTGAAAAATTATATTTGAATTTTTTTAAGACTATAGCTAACTGATATATCTTCATTGTGTTAAGGGATTGTGTAGAGACAACAGGTGGTGAAGTGAGAGAGATAGAAAGCTTAATTGATTTACAAATCTGGTATTTCGCGTTTTTAAGGGCAGTGTTGCAGCCCCTCTGGTGTCAAGTAGAGGCATTTGTTTGAGCTGTGTAACCATTGTACTAGTGTATTTATTTAGCCTACGATGATGCTACAATTCGCGAAGGAAGGTGCTGTGATGTCCGTATTAATCGCTGCAGGTATTGCTAAGTGGTCAGTGTTATGCCTTCATCAATTTAATAGTCCAACAACAATGACACACCAATGCACATCAGAAAAGTTCATGATGTTGATGGTTTGCCTGAAACTAGTCTCCAACCAAGACCTCAGGGTTTGAAGTCAACGCGCTAACCACTTCAGCCAACAGCACCCTCAAACTAATGAAGTATTCTCATTATCTTAGCGAAATTCTTACACTGGATCAATGGAAATCTTTCATGTATTTGATGAAATTTTCATTGAAATAATTTTAGTGAAACTTGCTCCATTAATACGAAGAATTGTGATGTGGCTTGAGTTTGAACGAAGTTTTTCATTGGATTAATGTCGAAATTCCGGGAATTCATGAAGAAAATTCTTTCAGTGTATGGCACATGAATTACAATGAGTTTTAGCAATTAACAAAAAGTCTATGGTTCATGTCAACTTTATGCCTAATCATGCCCTTATATCGATCGTGCAGAATAATTTCCGTTGCGCCATCAACTATATGGTACGCATTGAGCGATACACGTGGCTTGAAGTTGATTTACTCGCCTTTTTCGACTGTGTGAGTTGTCACAACCATGAAGTTTAAATTTGTACCCATTTGTAATGGAAAATTTTACTTTTGCATGAAACTTTGCACGTTTTATTTGAATTTAAATAAACATTCTAATATTTCATTGGATTTTTTAACATGGAGTCGAGAAAATTGTCACAAATTATAACGAATTAATTTGAGTTAGGACAAAATTGAGTTTTTGGTGCTATAATTATATTTTATGTATTTGTAACTTTCATGAGACGGAAATTATTTGTAAATAATAAATCGACGTCTGATTGGCAACGAGCTTTTGAGACTTTTAAATGACTTAAGCAGTTATGGATTGTGAGCACAGTTATTACATTGCCGATTTCTTTATATGAAAAATTTTCATCCTAAATTTGACTTTATTAACCTATTCAGGCTTAATACTATTCCATGAGAGTTTAATTTTTATGACACCTTAAAATAACCAGTATTGATTCCAATTTTTCAAACTAGCAATTTATTCAGTGTATGTTTTTTTCAATATTTTTTATTATGACGCATCATTATTGCATTATTAGTTTATCTGTAGGAGTCAATCGTCCATTGTTCCTTCCACATGCTGCAAAATGTAACAAAAAAAATCAACAAACTCGCTTTTAAACAAAAACCAAAACTATTTACAATTTATATAAAAAAAAGAAATTTAAAATAAAAACTAAAATTAACAACTATCACTTTCAAAAACTATTTTTAATTTGCAAAACAAAAATGTTGTTCTTAAATTCTAAAAGAAACATATTTTGGGATTAATATTAAATTCAAGTTTAAATAAGATTTGATAAAAACCAACAAACACGAAAAACCAAATCAAATATACAAATTTGTAAATAAATAATTATTTAAATTATTAAGTCAGTATTAACACTAAATGTTTTCTTTATGTTACCAAAGGGAAGAAAAATAGAACAAAAATAAAAATGATTTAACAAAATTAAAGCGTTTTATTAAAAAAAAAAACTTTAAATAAAAGAACATCAGTCTTGTTAATAGATTTTATACTTTCTATTGACGCATATTTGGAATTCATAACCAAAGTCGGAACTAATAAAACAGAAACTAAAAAATAGTTCATACACTCAAAAACACTTTTGTTGAAAATTAGATCGATAATAGTCGGCAACACTTTACAGATTATTATCGACTTAAAATTACACACGCATTATTTTTAAACAAAATGTTTTAATTTAAAAAAAAGCGATTGCCTGTGTGCAGGTTTGAGCCGCGACCTCCTGACTGATAGTCTGAAGTATCTACCATTCAGCAATATCCGTATTATACTTTATGTTATATTTTTTCCACTTGGACTAAATATGTTTAATTTGAAAGGGTTTTTCTTTAATAAAATGACTACAAAATCGATGTAATTTTAGACAAGGAGAAATTTTCAACACAAATTTAGACAATATATGATCGTAAATTTGAAGTAATATTTTAGAGTGTAGATAGTTATAGATCTTATTCACATATAATAACTAGCGCAGCAACTGCTATTAGTTGGTAAAAGAAACGCAACAAAAACACATCTCTAGTTTATTTTCTTTTTTGTATGTATGTTTTTTTTTGGACGCATTAGAAATGGACGTATTCAGCTGTTCTTTGAATGTGTTAGTTAGTTGTAGTTACAGCTTTGCCCATAATTAAGTGCAAACTTTTCGTGTTGAAAGTAACCAAATGTGAATAACTTAAAAATGTACTTAAAATATTTAACATTTAGTGATGATTTCTGAATATGCGTCATCATTTTCTTTAATACGAACGATTGCCTTAACAAAAGCTACTCTGTTCTGCTGTGTACGTTGAAAAATGAAGTTGATGTTAATTTTTCCCTTGTTCCTTGGAATATTAATCATACCCAATTCTTTCTGAATATAACGTTACGAGCCTTAGCCTAATAAGCAATTTGGATTCACAAAGCAAATACGTTCGAAATAATCATATTAATAAACAATTAGCTACTGGCTTGAGCTTTTCACATGTTTACATGTTCATATATACTTAAGTATAAAATCAAACCAAGAAAGTTTGTCTTGAGTAGAACAAAAATCAGAAAAATGGGAATGAAGAAAAATAAATCGATGGCAACGCTGGGAAAGTCCACTTCAATATCAGCTTGAGAGTGATTTAATTCTCGTATTCAATTTTGACGAAAAAGTTGTATATATAAGAATTAAAATCATATTCAACAGAGCCACCTGACAAGTGGTGATAGCAAATACAAATGCACTGACGATGGAAGTGTACCGGCTTCCGAAAGTGGCGCTACACTGTTCTGCTGTGTATGTTGAAAAATTAAGTTGATGTTAATTTTTTCCTTGTTCCTTGGAATATTAATCATGCCCAATTCTTTCTGAATATAACGTTACGAACCTTAGCCTATTAATCGATTTGGATTCACAAAAGCTTCCGAGATTTATTACCTCAGTTCATTTAGAAGGAAGTTTCTTTAACCCACATACACAAGTACGCATTCGCAAATTATTTATCAGTCCATTTCCATTTCAGAAATAATTGTTTTACATTTTTAGTATCTTGTGTAAGCTTAATTAATTAAAAACTACATTTTAAGCTCAACGCTCGCTCACATAAGCTCCCAGCAAAAATATCCGTCTACCAGAAGCAGGTTTGTAAGGGAGAGATTTCGGTACTCTCCCTTACCAACCTGCTTCGGTATTACATGATTTTTGTATGGGATGTCCCACTTGGTAAGTCTGGAGGCATGAGCTTCTTTCTGCGCATCCTAGATGCATTAACCTCATGTCTTTTTTATATGTATGTATGTAATTAAAAAAATGTTTTGCTCTTTATATCACGATTTTAACACACTTGGATTAATTTTTTATTTGCCATTATTTTATGTTGTTTTTATATTTATTTATGTATTAAATGGTACAAATACAATTGGAAATTTGTATTACAGTACAATTTACTTTCATTAAATACTTTTTCTTCGCGTATTGAATCCGGAATCGATCCCACGATCTCAGCATGGTAGACTAGAACACTAACCACTAAGCTATCGAAGCACATTTATTTTCATACACAATTCAATGGAAGAATAAAAATTAAATTACGAAGCAATAATCACACTAGCATCCATTTTTGTACCCACGTAAGCGAAAGATGATGCACTATAAAAAAGTTTGAGTTGAATAAAAAACTTCGTGTTTAAAACACATGAAAAAACATAAATAGCCGACCAAATTCATCGTGTGTGTGGTAAGTTTCTTCGCTCGCTTACGTTATTGCATCCTCGTAAGGCAGAGGGGATGCACTGTGTGCTTTTCCGCATCTCCGAAGCACTTCTAATTAATCTACCTGCTTCTTTGTACCAAATTTATTTTTGCTGGGGTTTTATTCTCATACCACCATCTAAGGGAACAATATAAATTAAACTAAATGAAAAGATTAATTTAAATGTTACACCTTAATAGCATTTAAACTAACATTAATACACAAAAACGATTTTATATTATATATAACTACATATATTTAAAGTCAAACAATATTTCAGACTTAAATCTATAAAAAAAAAACCGGACATATTTGGCAATAATTTTACTAGTCTTAACAATTAAACAAAAATCAAAAAATAATTTATACAAAAACCTTAGAAACATTTTTATGACCACAATTTTTAAATAATTGTTACAACAACAACAAATGATTATACATGTTGAGATCGAAACCGATAACACATGACATTAAAATTGGCTAAAAAAAACATACAGTCAGATACATAAGCACCAGAAGACAGTGGTATGAAAAGAAAATTTTCATACCAAAAAAGTAATACAATTTTGTACCATTGGAATCGCTTAAAACTTTTCATTCGCTTCTTTAATGGAATATAAATAATCATTCAGAAAAAAACCAACATTTTCAAGTTACTGAAGAAAAACCTTCCTTAACCGAAGCTATACCTACTAAAGCTGTTTTTAGACTATTCTACAAGCTGTTCGACTTCTGCACAAAATGCAACCCTGGTACAATGAGCTTTCCATAAACTTATTAGATCAGGGTTGCATTTTCGACAGAAGTAGAACGGCTTGTGAGATAGTGTAAAATAGATATAATTAGATATTACTATATCTTTAGGTGGGAGGTAAACTACGCCAAGTCACATTTTACGTTTTTTATACTGTTGGAATCATCATTTTGTTCCTCTATCTATAGGTGAAATCCAGTAAGTCCAATGCTTTAAGGGACAGTAGTACTGGTGAAAAACAGCTGCGAGGTAAACAACACCAAGTAATTTTTAATAAGTAACGGTAATATTATGTGACGTAATTTTATTACGTATATGGGGCATTATTTTTGAAGCGTACAACCCAAAAGAATTTTTTTCCGCAATTCCTTGATAGTTGGCATATAGTTCTAGTAGTTATAAATGTGTAAGCAAAATGTTTTTTTTTCATGATGTTTATTTGTCGAGTTAAGGGGTGCGAAAGTTTGGCGCTTTTTTTTAAAGAAAAATTTTAATTATTGTTTCCAACTAGAAAAAATAAAATAATAAAATTCAAATAAGTGATTCGTAAGGAAATCATCTGATCTTTTCAAAAAAAATCTATTTTCATGATCAAAAAGTTTGATAATGGCATCTTCATAAGTTCAAAAGTTATGCCAATTTCTTTACATGAAGATAGCGTATCAACCTTTCGTTTAATATATTAGGAGGGTTCAGCACTTTTATGTAAAACTCCACGAGAAATGATTTTATTAAACATTTTAACCCTCTAGCGCTTAGCTGTACGGGTCTTTTTTTACCCTTTCATAAAAAGAGGCAAGAAACTCCCCTTCGACGTCGAGATAGCGGGCTGAAATATCCTACAAAAAAAATTGCTCATAAAATTTTATTATAAATGATGAAACAGAGCTAAGTCTGCAACTTCAGGCAAAAACGCTGCCAAATAAATAGGCCCAAAACTAAATCGATGGTAGCAGCTTCAAAATTTATTTTCTTTTGTTTTTATATTTCGTATAAAAAATGTATGATATTTTATTAAAACACGGCAACATTGTTGAAAGAATGAGTGGCTAAAGCTGAGCGCATGAGAGAAAACGTTCTCAAAATCAAATAGATTCCATCTCATGACTGTTTTTTGCGGCGTATGATTACTGTCAATTTGCATGGGAAAAACTCGTCTAGCCCCAGTTCTGTTTGATCATTAACCCCCAAATGCAAAAAAAAATAAAGTGTGTTTGAAATATACGGTAAAACCGGTTTTTCTATGGAAATTTTGTTTTAACATACATTTCAAACACACATTTTTTTTTTGCTTATTGGGGTGAGTCTTTACAGATAATAAATTTCTAAACTTAACTGGAACGCCAGAAATTAATAAACACTTAAAATGTGCTTGAGGGTTAATTTCGTATTTTGTATTGAGGGATAATTTCTTGATTCTGCTTAAGAGTAAGACTGCGGAGACCCAAGTCGGGGAGGAATATCTTGCATCAAGGACAACCAGGGGATGTTCCCAAGGCGTTGCACTGTTGTCACTTCTGTGGAGCCTCGTAGTTGATGAACTCCGGCACAGACTAACGAGCAATGGCATAGAATTTCAAGAATATGCCAATGACATCGTTATAATTGCAAGGGGAAGATTTGAAAAGACGTTATGCGACATTATACAGAACGGATTAAGGATATTAAAGGAATGGTGTTTATCTGTAGGGTTAAATATCAACCCTGCAAAAACTACTATTGTTCCCTTCACCAGAAGGAGGACACTTCCGCGCTGACAAAATATCCAAGTAGATAGCGCGCAAATAGAAAGCTCATCGGAGGTCAAGTATCTGGGATTGATATTACACTTAAAGCTGTTATGGAGACAGCATATAGAGGCGACTATTGACAAGGCAACAAAAGCACTGATAGATTATAGATCTGTTGCAGATAAAACATGGGGTTGCATATCCAAAATCTTGAGATGGATATGCACTATGATGGTGAGACCTATCATCACTTATGGTGCTGTTGCTGGCTACGGCCAGAGATCGGTTAGAGAAATTACAGAGGCTAACATGCCTCTGTATAACCGGGGCTATGAGGACGTGTCCTACGGCAGCTATGGAAGTCCTCATTGAACTCACATCTCTGACGATTGTGACAGAGACAGCAAAAAGTAATCGGCATCGCGGGAAAAGCACAGGCTGTCTAATTAGCCAATGGGAGCAATCATCCCTAATTGCACAGCCCTCTGATGTGATGAATGGAGTGTATGACTTTGACAAGAGTTTAGAGACTGTTCTGGCCAACAGAAGGGAATGGGGGGAAATAGCACCCCGAAATTCCTTTGGAACTGTCACTATCAGATGGTACACTGATGGCTCCAGAACGCCGGCAAGCTCTGGTGTGGGAGTCGCAGGTCCGAGAATTATCTACTACGAGTCCTTGGGAAAAGCTCCTACCATCTTTCATTCGGAAGTTTATGCCATTGAGAAATACGCACATTTTAATCTTGACAGAGGCTACCGAGGGAGAGAAAAAGCCATCTGCTCGGATAGTCAGGCTGCCATCAAAGCACTCAGCTCATATGAGTTTACCTCTAAGTTGGCTTAGGAATGCCGCGCTAAGCTAAATCAGCTAAGCAGCGTGAATAAGGTCACACTCTGCTGGGTTCCAGGACACGTCGGGGTGGTAGGAAACGAAAATGCAGATAAAATAGCCAGGAGGGTTCTAGTATCCCCATGGTCGAACCAGAACCGTTTTGTGGATTTGGATTGGATAAAATCCAGGAAGATATATCGACGGAGATCAAGGGTACCACGGATTGAGGCATGCAAAGATAATGATTGGAAAGTATAACCAAATTCATTTCATAGCTCTCATGTCCCTGAGTAAAAACAATAGTTATAGGAATGCTCACAGCTTTCCTCACAAGCCATTGCAGACTAAGAAAACACCTCAACAGACTTGGCATTGAGAGTAACAGCCTGTGCAGATTCTGTGATTATGAGGATGAAACTCCAGAGCATTTTCTGAAGGATAGGGAAGCGTTATGCCACAGAAGATATATCCAATTTGGCAAGCACCAATTGGAGGATTGGGAACTGTCAATACTGGAACCACTTTCTTCTTGAGATTCCTCAGCAGAGAGGTCTAGATGAGGTGCTCTAGCATTCTAAATGAGGCCGTTGACTTTTCTTGCTATTCTAAATGAACCGATAAATTTTTCAGGCTATTAGAAGTGAACTTCTATAATTTGTATAGTTATTTTAATGAATCGGTGTACTTAATATTAAATTCTGTTAACATTAAGCGCTTTAAATGATATAATTTGGAAATTATTAATTAATTGGAAACAACAAACCACTGTTATCGACATGTTGCAAATTCACTTTAAGGTAGATTTGGACACAGCTCACGTGATTGGCGTGAATTATGCATTATAAAGCATGATCGTTAGTATATTTTGTTTCCAATGAAATGATAATAATTAAGATTATAATTAAAATCGACGGGGTATGAATAAAAATATTTGCGTGATTGTTTCATAAGTTAAAAACATATTTTAAATTTCTTTTTTTATCATTATATTCCCAGTCGCTCAATACCACTAAGCCGGTAATATTCAAATTGTATTTTAATAAAAGTTTCATTGAAAAATAAATTACAATTTTCTAAAATATCAATGGAAAATTAAAGTTAGAGTTCTCGTTATCGTGACTACTTTGCTTACACATTTACGTAAGCGTGCTTTAGCGTGAGCCAAAAAATATGAATTTGAACTATAATTTTTATATTCGTGAGCGTGCATGATCGCGAGTAGAAACTTACTCACGATCCCATCTCTATGTTAAACCAAGACCAATAATAAATATTAGACCACCTTTTTTCATTTCAATTTAAATAATTAAAGATAAAACACCACAGCGAACCAATGACCAAAAGTGATCGTATCAACGTGTGTTGCTGTTATTTCTAAAGCGGTCCATTTGCCTTCCTCCAAGCAAAGAAGAGCAAGAGAACAAAATAAGAGAGCAAGATCGAATTTCATATTGTAAACAGGCGCGCAACCAGTGGCGACATGCTGAGCGTGTGTATTTAAGTTTTATTATGAACGTAGATGAGGAAAACATTTGTTGGTAGTTCGAAAATTTGTCAAAATGTCAACGAGAATTTAGTGCCACGTCGTTTGAAGACAAACACATTATTAACCCATACGTTATGCTTAAAAGTGGCACTCGCATCATCACTGGGTGGGTCTGTATAATTTTTGCTTGGAATCTTTAAAAAAAAAAATGTGAACATGGCAGACTTTTCAGCACGTTAATATTGTTTTTTTTTTATTTTCTTTCTTTGTAAAACAAACCATTAGCAAACATTTAAAACATTAGTCATGCACAATATCGAATTTAAAAGCTCATGAAAATAAAACGAAGCAGCCGAATTAATCTCCATCCACAAGATGATTTAGTTAAAGTAATTAAAATTTTTATATTTCGAACATCAGTATCAGAAAACACAATTCGTAGAATTGTTTGTTAATTCTTTTGTTTTAGTTTTTGTTTTACTTTGTTTGCTTTAGTCTCAAGTTCAAAACACCAGCAGAACAAGTTTGTGGCAATATTTTAGGAGTGTTTTAGGGAAAAAGAATTGGAATAAGAGTGTGATTTATTTAAAGTTAACCGTAAATTTAGATGGCTTTGAAGAGATTTGAAAACGATAAGTAATTAAAATGTTGTTAAATCAATCATTTATGTTAGATTTTGATTTAAGGCAAAAGAAGCTCTTTAATTTAGAACATGATTTCTAGGAAAGTGTTAAAAATGGGTCTTCCATTTACAAACGAAATTCACAGCAAAGTTCAATGAAAAGAAGAGAAGATTTAATAGTTTTGAACAAATACTCATGAGGAGTAGCTTTCTTGGCCCACAATATTTCTATGCATTTGCTATAACCAGCAGTTTATGATTCGGACATTTCTTAGCAAGATTAATTAGAAGCAAGTGGTCTAGTTAATCAAAATTTGGAGTCTGATTGGATCGATTGAATAATTAGCATCGCGCTGATATATTACAATATACTTATTCAGCAGAAATTATTTGTAGCCGTGCTGACGAAATTATCAAACAAGGTCGCATGCTCGATATCACTTTTAACTTCACCACAGGACGATTACAGAAAGTCTGCAAAGAAATTTTAGACTAAGACAAAATGGGCATCCAGATGATCACCACAATGTGTGAGCACCCCTTCTTTACTTTGATTTCTCGCTGTTACCTCGTATTCTTTTTAAACTAGACGCAGGTGAAATCAAAGCTGTAGTATACGCGGACAATAGTATCATGAATGTTTGTGCACGTTATAAGCTATATCATGTTCAATGCTTTGGGCACACTCACTAAATGGGCTAAAGACTGTAGTCTAGCAGTAGAGCCACACAAAACGTAACTACTGCTATTTACCATATAGAATAAGGTTCAGAGTTTTAAGCTCCGTCGGCTGTAGAAGCAGGAACTGCACCTTTAGGATAGCGCAAAATGTCTAGGAGCTATCCAGGACTCAAAACTATCGTGGAAACTAAATGTGGAATATTTAGTAACTGTAGATCCCCGGAGGGCACGGTTCCGCATCTTTGTGACTAACCACTTACCTTGGTGCTATGCTTTCTATGGAAAAGGGTAATTGAGTTTTCCAGGCGTTACCTTTGGCCAATTACCCATAAAACTTATGCCTTACTTCCCAGTCTCTGAAATAACAGAGCAACAGGCGTGCATATAAATATTTAAAGCAAGTATTGAGTCTGGTAGAAGGTCAATAGGCGCATAAGGTCTTCGCCTTAGACCAAAGTCGATAGAAAGTTAATATGTAGGGATCTTCTTTCGGGACTTAACCATTAACCTAGCACTGGCACCACGGGTTCCGGTAGCCCCACAGATGACCTGCCTTCTAGAGTGTTAAAGAAATAAGCTCGCCATTCGCGACATCATCTTGAATGACGTAGCTACGAATACTTTCGAGTATATTCGTGCAGCCCTCTAATAAAAATACATTTTGAGTTGTTCTATTTGTTGTTGTTTTATTATAGTTTTGATAATTGTATTTATGTAGAATTGAAGGGCTTGGTGCAATAACTCGGTATGCCACATGAAAACAATAATTAGTTTTATGTGATCATTCCCTTCCTAGGTACCAAAGATTTGCGTCCTAGAGAAATTTTTGGATAAATTCTAGTATATTGCAAATAGTTATGATGCGTATTTACAGTAGAAAATTCCAAAAGCCATACAATTTTAAAATTTGTTTAAACTTAAAAGTTGATTTATTCAAAATTTAGTTTTTGTGGCTTACCGATTTATTGCACTAAACCTCTCAATTGTTCTCAATAATATTTTTAGAGTAAAATATTACAGTTATTTCGGTAATATAAGCATGCTGGAGGGACTGCTTTGTTCCCTCTACGGCAGTCATTCCCCCGAAGTCCCCTTTCATTCAAACACAACAAAAATCTTAAACCTTTTAAAAATCCTATTTCACACCGTACCTTTTTTAAGCCAGCTCTGAGCTTAAGTATAGAAACAACAAAAACCGCACAAAAACGATATAATACCACTCATCTCTTAAATCCTTGACTTGTAACCTCCTGGTATGTTTTATTTACATATTTATTCTGTTTTATGTTTAATAATTGCTTACAAGTCTTACAACTGCTTACAAGTTTACATGCATCAAAATGTCCAGATTTACAAGTCAACAAAAAATATCCACTTGCACTTTAAGTATAAAAATTCTATAAAAACCACTGATAATAATGATGACAATGATGTTGATGATCTCGTTAGGTTATCGAGATCTTTCATTAAACAAGTTTGTTTTTGTTAAATATTTATTTATTCTTTTAAATGACAAAATAAAACTGATGAATGTTTTATAATGAAAAAATCTATGTTTGTGTTCGGTTATTCAAGTCTGTGTGTCACAAATGATAGACCCTCTCTATATTGAAATCAAAAGTCAGTCACTTTTGATTTACAGTGCATGAATAATTTAAGCAACAAAAATGTTTTTATTTCTTTCCCTTATTTTATATTGCTTACATTTTAGTTTAGTTATTTTTATTTTATTACGCGAATTTTTTTAATTAAACTTTATGACGAATAAAATAATTAATTTCGACTGTTGTGGAATATTGTTGGTTGTAAGTAACATTGCCCGCTAAATGGTGTGAAGTGTTTTTTTTTATGAAATTAAGTGCGTTACTGTAGATAGAGAAGCCAATTTTATGTAAGGAGAAGGAATTTCATGAATTAAAATTTTAAAAAGTAGATTTGCATAAAAGTATAGTTTTTGGGTCAAAATATAAAAGACAAACATATGCTGCCGCTCAAAGCTTTTACAACTCTAAGGGTCAAATTTTCAGTCATTAGTTAATTATTAGTAAACTAAAATGATAACTATTGTTTAACAAAAACTTCATATTCACAGTGTATTGTTTAGCTAAAAATTTTAATATGGGTAAAGAATGGTAACCCTATCAAATATAAATAAACAAGAAAAAATAAAGAATATTTCACATCTTAAGGCGGCAATTTAAAAATGTTTAAGCACACAAAGCTAATGGAGCAAATATTATTTTTTCGCTCCTAAAAGTATGCCCATATGCATATATTAATTTCCAAAGCATGGTGCAATAAGTATACAGGTTCAAAAAATACAACAAAAAATACACTTGCTGCACGTGGCTTATCTGCTGACGTTACGCTTTCACCTGTATACTTATTACACCATGTTCAAAGTCAGCTAACTAATTGTTAACCAACGGCATTTGACAGTTTAACTAATAGTAAACAAAGAAGTATGAATAAAATATCATTGACTAAACTATTGTAATTAGCAGCGCTCGGACTTTCATGCAACTGAAAATTGATTTTAAGCGCTTAAGAAATGCACCTAAATATTAAAAATATAAAAATATAAACATATTTTGGTATATTAATAAATGCAACCGAACTTTAGTTGCGTTGCCAGTCGGTAGGTAAAAATAAACGGTTGCTAGAAAGGGACTAAATAGCAACTAAAATTTATAGCACTCATCTGCCGGTTGCCCTCAGTAGTATCGTTTTCAGCAACTGGCAACCCAACTGAGGCTCAGTCGCCATCCATAATGGGCCTATTAATATTTTTTTTAATTGAGAAAAATGCATTAAAAAATTTTAATTATTGCCAAAATATGCAAAAATATGCAGTTACCACCAAAATATGTAAAAATATGCAACTACAAATCAATACCAAACTACTTAAAATTTGATGATTCGCATAGATAATTAGTCAATACCTCTTTTTCTATCCACACAAAAAAAACAAGCATTTGCATGAAAGTCCGAGCCCTGGTAATTAGTTAATTAATGACTATGAATTTGGTCCTAAGAATCAAATTCACAGTCTTTAGTTAACTAATGATGGCGGTTTAAGCAATTATATTTATATAAAAAATCGTCAGTTAAACCACCGGCGCTGGTTAACTACATATTGTGAACTTGGCCCTAAAGGAGCAAGAAAAACTTTGTTTTTAAAAAATAAGTAGCGCTTCAGAAAGTCAGCTTTTATCGTCTTTAGCACTTGCACTTGTTTTAAATTTAATTTAATTTAAACATGTTTCAATTATTGCTTTACATTAAGAAATATATTATCGCTCATAACCTTTTTTTTAACAATAACCCAAGTAAGAGACATTTATAAAATTAAACAATTAAAAAAATACTCAAAATTAAAATCCACAATTAATCATTACACTATTTTACAAAAAAAGAAATTTTTTAAGTAAAGAGCTTTCGAGATATTTTTCAGGTTTTTCAGCTATTTCGGAAAATCTTCAGTTTATTTGGGCTACGATCGTCCGGTGGTCAAAATTTGACCACTTGACGTTTTCAGTAGTTCGGGGAAGTTTCCGGGGAATTTCTGGAATTTTGTTGATTTTCGGGCAAAAAAAAAATGTGCATATCCAGAGAAAAATACCTTTTAAACCGTATATGTTTCATCAATATTGGTGGACAGTAAGATACTTAATAGAGTATGGCAAAACATACTGTGGGCTATTTATACAAACTAGAATCCCGGCCGGTGTTTGAAATTCGACCACTTAATCCGTAACTGGGTTTGTTTGTAACCTGTTTTTTAGGTAAAAAAAATATATTGTGCATATCTATGGAGAAATACCTTTCCAACCATATATGTTTCATTAATAGTGGTGGCCAACACGATACTTAAAAGTGTACAACAAAATATTGTGTGGCCTACAGACAAACAAGCCATCTTAAAAAGTCGCCGGCGGCGGCTTAGGAAAAAATACTCGGCAGCGGCTCATAGCCGGCTGACAACGGCTGGTTTTGTATTTCGCGAATTTCGCGAATATTTCGCGATAAAATGTTTATAATCAATTGCATTTTTTAATGTTGAACTTCTTTATTGCGAAATTTTATTAAATTTTCTTTTTATAAGTTTTTTAAATAAATTTTTATATAAAATTTTCGAAACACCGGACGACTTTCACATAATTTGTAATATGTAGTACAAACTTGCTACTAAAAAATATAATTAGCCGGCAATTTTGAGCAGAGGCTAGTCGCATGAATCGGCGGCGGTTTGAAGTTACATTGAAAGTCGGCGGCCGCTCTTAAGCCGTCTTTGAGCCGATCGGCTTGTTTCTCTGGTGGCCTATTTATATATAAGATTTTGCACTATTGCATAGATATCCTTTCGTTTTTCAGCCAATATATATAAACTGTGTTGATCGGATCAAAATTCGTTGAGTTGCAGGCCTTAAGATTTGAAAAAATTTTAATTTTTTACGATATCAAAATTCACCATTTTTGGTCGTGCTATTTAAGGTAATAAACAAATTTTAAAAACTTTTTTGACCCATGTCTTAAAGAACAATTTGTTCCAAACGTAAAACTGTTATCATCGGAGACAACATGAGAAAGTTACAACATATTTAGTGAAATCATCCGAATTTGAATTTTCAAACAAAAATTTTTATAGAGTATGAATACAAGAACAATGCACAATGGTGCACAATTAAAATATTTTACAAATAAATAAGAAGATGAGCTTTCCGTGTTGTTTAGGAGCAGAGCTATGAAGTCTCAATCAAAAGTAGGTCGCTTTGGGCAGGTATAATTTTTCAATGCCTGCCATTCTTAGGGTTCCGTACACCAAAGGTGAAACGGACCATATTGTTTTCGTTACGCTGACCGTCCGTCAGTCTGTCTGTTACAGGCTTCTTTTCGACAACCATTTGAGGTATGGACCTAAATTTTCATATAATATGTGTTACTTTCGCCGCTACAGCAACAAATACTAAAGATTTATGAAAGTTAAAAATTAAAGGGTGCTCTAAAGCAAGCTACGAAACATATTGAAGTCCTAATGTAATATACAGCACTTGATATTACACCTTGACATTTTCAAAAAATTATCACTAAAAAATTTTCAAACAAAAGTTTGTCTATAATAGAATTAAACTTTCAGTAAATATTTTTTACTGAATCAGTGAATTTTTTGTTTAACTTTTATTTAGGACGCAAACACCAAAAATCACCACAAAAACCAGTTTTCTGTGTCGTAGAAAAACAAACCCTATGACGCCATAGATATAAATAGCAACAACAACAGGAATGATAGCAAAAGGAATGCGATTGTAACAAGTTTGTTTACTAAAGATTTCTGACTGAATCAATTATTAAATATTGTTGTGGTATTTCTCATTCATTTTTTTTAGTCTTTAGATAAACATACAGTGTTGAACACATTTAACAAAGTGAAATTTCATAAATGCTTAATGGATGATGATCTTGTTTGTTCAAAACTTAAAAATATTTCTTAAAACCTAAAAATATTTTTATAAATTTTTTTTACAGACTCAGATAAAAAGTTTACAAAAAATCATGTAAATATTTTTGTTTGATTCAATAATTATTTTGTTTATAATTTCTAAGTATTTTTAGACAAATTGTTTTATCAATTCAAGCACAAATATTTTTTTATATATTACAGAAAATTCAGTAAATATTTTTGTTTGACTCAGTAAGTTATTTTGTTTAGAGTTTTTAATATTTTTAGGCAAATTGTTTTATAGTTTTAGACAATTTGTTTACTGAAAAAAACGGGATTCTTTTTCAATGAAATTGTTGAGAAATTTTTGTCTGTATTTACAAATTTGTTTGTAGGTCCGTTTTTAGGCAAAATGTTTACCAAATTATTGAATTTCTTTACTGAAAGTGTATTTTAGATTTTTCTGTGTAATATTTTTCGGACTGCACCAATAAATAGTAAAATTTAAACAAACTAATAATTAGAGGGTATCCCATCAGTTAAAGTAATTTTTACTAATTGAAATTGTGTGTTTAGTCGAACTATATGGGTTTTAATTCAAAGAAATTTTATTATTCAGGCTTAAGTTCGTTCAATTTTACAATTAAATTATTTTTATTGAGAAAGGATTTTTCAAAGCATCTAATAATTGAAAAGACAAAGACAAATTCTTGACTTTTGTAAGGGTCGAACTTAACATCATAATATTTTCGGCAACAACTCCATCATTAGAGTCCTTTTTACACTCTAGACCATTACGATCTCCAAAGACAAGCAGATAAATAGCAAACCTTAACCAATTTGCATTAAGCTTTTTCTTATTTTTACTTAAGCTTTTTGGTGGTTTTAGAAATTCACCATTATTTGGTTCTCGTCTTAGACAACTACTATTCTTGCTTTTTCCTTTTACCCTCAGTTTGAGAATCATTGCTTCTCCAAGACTTAGGGGTTTATATGTTTGTTTTTCCTTATATTACTCGGAAATTATGAAACATATTTAATGCTATGTGCCTCTTGTGCTAATAATTGAAATTATGTGTTTGGTAGAACTAAAAAATCTTTAAAAAGCATTTTAATTGTTAAAGTCTGAATACATACACTGTTGAAAAATAAACATAACATTTTTATACATATAAGACAAAATTTTCTGCTGTAGCGAAAAATTTTATAATATGATGTACAATTTTTCGTAAATTAAAATAAACAATGCATTTTTCACAGTCTAACTACATTGAAGAGCCGTAAAATTCGATGCATTGGGCGACGGCTCGAATTTTCAAAAACGACGGCGGTGGTTTTAACTTATTTTATGATACCATGCTTCTAATTTCTGCTTGCCAAACATTTATCTGTTGTGTCAAAAATTCTACTAGCCCCCAGGGTTAGTGAAATTTTATTCACCTCAGAAGTGTCACAAATTTACTTGCAATAGTACTTTGCTACCGTTTGGCACACATCCTTGTAAATAAAAACTGGTTCTGATCTAAGTACGAAGGACTTAAAATTTAAATTCGGATGGTTTCACTAAATATGTTGTAACTTTCTCATTTTTGTCCGATATTGAAAATTTTACACTTAATACGTTTGGAACAAATTTTTCTTTTTTTTGTTGATTTTCGGGCAAAAAAAAAATGTGCATATCCAGAGAAAAATACCTTTTAAACCGTATATGTTTCATCAATATTGGTGGACAGTAAGATACTTAATAGAGTATGGCAAAACATACTGTGGGCTATTTATACAAACTAGAATCCCGGCCGGTGTTTGAAATTCGACCACTTAATCCGTAACTGGGTTTGTTTGTAACCTGTTTTTTAGGTAAAAAAAATATATTGTGCATATCTATGGAGAAATACCTTTCCAACCATATATGTTTCATTAATAGTGGTGGCCAACACGATACTTAAAAGTGTACAACAAAATATTGTGTGGCCTACAGACAAACAAGCCATCTTAAAAAGTCGCCGGCGGCGGCTTAGGAAAAAATACTCGGCAGCGGCTCATAGCCGGCTGACAACGGCTGGTTTTGTATTTCGCGAATTTCGCGAATATTTCGCGATAAAATGTTTATAATCAATTGCATTTTTTAATGTTGAACTTCTTTATTGCGAAATTTTATTAAATTTTCTTTTTATAAGTTTTTTAAATAAATTTTTATATAAAATTTTCGAAACACCGGACGACTTTCACATAATTTGTAATATGTAGTACAAACTTGCTACTAAAAAATATAATTAGCCGGCAATTTTGAGCAGAGGCTAGTCGCATGAATCGGCGGCGGTTTGAAGTTACATTGAAAGTCGGCGGCCGCTCTTAAGCCGTCTTTGAGCCGATCGGCTTGTTTCTCTGGTGGCCTATTTATATATAAGATTTTGCACTATTGCATAGATATCCTTTCGTTTTTCAGCCAATATATATAAACTGTGTTGATCGGATCAAAATTCGTTGAGTTGCAGGCCTTAAGATTTGAAAAAATTTTAATTTTTTACGATATCAAAATTCACCATTTTTGGTCGTGCTATTTAAGGTAATAAACAAATTTTAAAAACTTTTTTGACCCATGTCTTAAAGAACAATTTGTTCCAAACGTAAAACTGTTATCATCGGAGACAACATGAGAAAGTTACAACATATTTAGTGAAATCATCCGAATTTGAATTTTCAAACAAAAATTTTTATAGAGTATGAATACAAGAACAATGCACAATGGTGCACAATTAAAATATTTTACAAATAAATAAGAAGATGAGCTTTCCGTGTTGTTTAGGAGCAGAGCTATGAAGTCTCAATCAAAAGTAGGTCGCTTTGGGCAGGTATAATTTTTCAATGCCTGCCATTCTTAGGGTTCCGTACACCAAAGGTGAAACGGACCATATTGTTTTCGTTACGCTGACCGTCCGTCAGTCTGTCTGTTACAGGCTTCTTTTCGACAACCATTTGAGGTATGGACCTAAATTTTCATATAATATGTGTTACTTTCGCCGCTACAACAACAAATACTAAAGATTTATGAAAGTTAAAAATTAAAGGGTGCTCTAAAGCAAGCTACGAAACATATTGAAGTCCTAATGTAATATACAGCACTTGATATTACACCTTGACATTTTCAAAAAATTATCACTAAAAAATTTTCAAACAAAAGTTTGTCTATAATAGAATTAAACTTTCAGTAAATATTTTTTACTGAATCAGTGAATTTTTTGTTTAACTTTTATTTAGGACGCAAACACCAAAAATCACCACAAAAACCAGTTTTCTGTGTCGTAGAAAAACAAACCCTATGACGCCATAGATATAAATAGCAACAACAACAGGAATGATAGCAAAAGGAATGCGATTGTAACAAGTTTGTTTACTAAAGATTTCTGACTGAATCAATTATTAAATATTGTTGTGGTATTTCTCATTCATTTTTTTTAGTCTTTAGATAAACATACAGTGTTGAACACATTTAACAAAGTGAAATTTCATAAATGCTTAATGGATGATGATCTTGTTTGTTCAAAACTTAAAAATATTTCTTAAAACCTAAAAATATTTTTATAAATTTTTTTTACAGACTCAGATAAAAAGTTTACAAAAAATCATGTAAATATTTTTGTTTGATTCAATAATTATTTTGTTTATAATTTCTAAGTATTTTTAGACAAATTGTTTTATCAATTCAAGCACAAATATTTTTTTATATATTACAGAAAATTCAGTAAATATTTTTGTTTGACTCAGTAAGTTATTTTGTTTAGAGTTTTTAATATTTTTAGGCAAATTGTTTTATAGTTTTAGACAATTTGTTTACTGAAAAAAACGGGATTCTTTTTCAATGAAATTGTTGAGAAATTTTTGTCTGTATTTACAAATTTGTTTGTAGGTCCGTTTTTAGGCAAAATGTTTACCAAATTATTGAATTTCTTTACTGAAAGTGTATTTTAGATTTTTCTGTGTAATATTTTTCGGACTGCACCAATAAATAGTAAAATTTAAACAAACTAATAATTAGAGGGTATCCCATCAGTTAAAGTAATTTTTACTAATTGAAATTGTGTGTTTAGTCGAACTATATGGGTTTTAATTCAAAGAAATTTTATTATTCAGGCTTAAGTTCGTTCAATTTTACAATTAAATTATTTTTATTGAGAAAGGATTTTTCAAAGCATCTAATAATTGAAAAGACAAAGACAAATTCTTGACTTTTGTAAGGGTCGAACTTAACATCATAATATTTTCGGCAACAACTCCATCATTAGAGTCCTTTTTACACTCTAGACCATTACGATCTCCAAAGACAAGCAGATAAATAGCAAACCTTAACCAATTTGCATTAAGCTTTTTCTTATTTTTACTTAAGCTTTTTGGTGGTTTTAGAAATTCACCATTATTTGGTTCTCGTCTTAGACAACTACTATTCTTGCTTTTTCCTTTTACCCTCAGTTTGAGAATCATTGCTTCTCCAAGACTTAGGGGTTTATATGTTTGTTTTTCCTTATATTACTCGGAAATTATGAAACATATTTAATGCTATGTGCCTCTTGTGCTAATAATTGAAATTATGTGTTTGGTAGAACTAAAAAATCTTTAAAAAGCATTTTAATTGTTAAAGTCTGAATACATACACTGTTGAAAAATAAACATAACATTTTTATACATATAAGACAAAATTTTCTGCTGTAGCGAAAAATTTTATAATATGATGTACAATTTTTCGTAAATTAAAATAAACAATGCATTTTTCACAGTCTAACTACATTGAAGAGCCGTAAAATTCGATGCATTGGGCGACGGCTCGAATTTTCAAAAACGACGGCGGTGGTTTTAACTTATTTTATGATACCATGCTTCTAATTTCTGCTTGCCAAACATTTATCTGTTGTGTCAAAAATTCTACTAGCCCCCAGGGTTAGTGAAATTTTATTCACCTCAGAAGTGTCACAAATTTACTTGCAATAGTACTTTGCTACCGTTTGGCACACATCCTTGTAAATAAAAACTGGTTCTGATCTAAGTACGAAGGACTTAAAATTTAAATTCGGATGGTTTCACTAAATATGTTGTAACTTTCTCATTTTTGTCCGATATTGAAAATTTTACACTTAATACGTTTGGAACAAATTTTTCTTTAAAATATAGCTACACAAATTTAGAATTTTCTATTGCCTTAATGGAGCAGCTAGATTTATTTAATTTTGCAAAAACGTTTTAAAAATTTTTAATTGTTTCAAATCTTATGTACTGTAATTCAATAAATTTAAATCGGATCTACACAGTTTACATATTGAGTCAAAGAGGCAAGACATATCTATGCAACAATGGAAAAATTTTATACTTCTGATGAAAAGTCCTCAAGATTTTTGGTAATACCTTAAAAACTGCAAGAAAACACGTTTTTCGCGAATGCCTCGAAAACGCTTCTTAAGGAAAAAATTAATGTCATTTTCTATTTGAGGTTATGACAAAAAGCTGAAAATTTGTTACCTAGTGTTATTAAAGCATTAAAATTAAAGTAATAAAATGAAATAAAGTTTTTTTTAATGTATCACACAAAAATGACACACCAGAGTTTAAGCATGAATATTTAATATTAAAAAAATACTTTTTAATGCTAATTTAAACAAAGGACTTTTAATAATCAATTAAGATTTAATTCAGTTAATTAAGGATACAAAAAAGTAGCGCACTGTTGAAAAAGGTAGCTCCAAGTAAACTCAGTAGCTTATTAGGGTTCCGTACACCAAAAGTGTAAGGGAACCCTATTGTTTTCGCTACGCTGTCCGTCTGTCTGTCTGTCACAGACAGGTTGTTTTCTGGGAAACCATAAGAGCTGCGGACCTGAAATTTTCACAGAATGTGTAGAGCTTTTGCCGCTACAACAAATATATGACAGTTAAAAATGAAGGGGTGCTCTAAAGCGAGCAACGAAACATGTTGAAATAGTAATGTAATATACAGACACTTATATATAGACACTTGAAATTTCCAAAGTATGTGTTAATTGGTATAGTCTGTAGAATAGACTACACCAATTATCACTGATATTTAAAACAATGAAAATTAAAGGGTGTTCTATCAGTTAATGTGATTTTACTATGTAATTTAGATAATATGCTGTATCTTGGAAACCGTAAGAGGTAAACTCTTCAAATTTTCAAAAACGCTAAATTTAAAAAATTCCAAAATTAAAAAAATGTCAAAACGAAAAATCGCCAAAATTAAACAAGCGCTTAAAGAAAAAAAGCACCAATATAAAAAAAATCTCTAAAGCGCAAAATATCTTCAAAAAACTAAAAAAAACCGAAAAAAGTCGTCAAAACGAAAAAAACACTACAACATAAAAAATCGCTAAAACTAAAAATATGTATCATAAAAAACGAAAACAAACGCTAAAAATTAAAAAAAAATCACCAAAACGAAAAAAAGCGCCAAAAACAAAAAAGCGTCAAAACTAAAAAAAACCCCAAAAACAAACAAAAAATCGCCAAAACCAAAAAAGGTGTAAAAACAAAAAAAAAAGCCCCAAAATCGAAAAAAGTGCCAAAACTGAAAAAAGCGCCAAAACTGAAATAAATCGCTTAAACTAAAAATATCGCCAAAAAGCGAAAAACGGTAAAACAAAAAAACGCCATAACCAAAACAGCGTCAAAACTAAAAAAATCGGCAAAAAACAAACAAAAATTGCGAAGAACCAAAAATCGCAATAAGAAACGAAAAAAAAAATCGCCAGAACGAAAAAAAGTGTCATAACCAAAAAAATCGCAAGAACTAAAAAAATCACCAAAAACCGAAAAAAGCCCCAAAACCGAAAAAAGCGCCAAAACTGAAAAAAATCGCCACAACTAAAATAAATCGCTAAACCAAAAAAATATCGTCAAAAAGTGAAAAAAAACGTTAAAAACGCAAAACCAAAAAATCGCCAAAACTAAAAAACCGGCAAAAAACCCAAAAAATTGCAAAAAACGAAAAATCGCCAGAAAAATATTAAAAAATCACGAAAATTAAAAAAGCGCCATATGAAAAAAAAATCGCCAAAAACAACGAATAATACTTTAAAAATAAAAAAATAAATAAAATTAAGCAAAAAAGTACAACAAAAAAACTGCCAAAATGAAAAAAGGGTAAAAACGAAAACGGATATACATATGTGTATTCGTACGGAACCCTTCTTGTGCGGGCCAAAGTTGCACTTTACTTAATTTATTAACTCCGATTTCAAAATACATATACATACATGTATGCAAAAGTTTTTCTCATCATTTAGAGAACCTAAACAAATGATTTATCTTCATTTATCACACACACACGCATCCATCCATAGACAAATATATTTTATATATTTTTTTAATAGTCATAAAGAAATTTGTTAAGATAACACAATTTTTATGACTTCCGTAAATTGTTCCTTTTATAACTTTCAAATGAATCTTTCATTGAAATACACCTTCGTTGAGAATAAAACACTTTGCATTACATAAAATACTATTTCTCTCATCTTAAATTTTATGAGCCTGAGAATGGTCATATCACAAAAACTTAAGACTTTATATCTTTAGCACCTATTGAAAAACAAGGAGTTTTTACTATACCTTTTTGAAAATTTTTTATGACATCTATGAACAACATAGTTTTAGTGTATTAAGTTTTAAAGAAAACAACAGATTTACTTAATTTTTTATTTTAAATCTTTCCAGCCATTTAATCACTTACCACAAATTATGTGTAATTGTTATCATTATAACTCATTATATTTTTTTTTATTATGGCTATGATGTGAATGATGTTAATATTCTGGCAGTGCTTAAAATTTTATGATTTAATAATTAAGAAAAAGGTGTTTTTATTCATAATCTTAACAAATTTTATATAGTTGTAAGAAAAATTGGTATGGGAATAAAACTATGAAGTTGATAATATTAATTGAAACAAGTGCAGCTTTATAATTAAATTGGAAAAACATTTTAAGCGACTTATACATTATACAATATTATAGGATATTTGCTTATTAAATTTATTATTTGAGATTTTCTCCCAATTTTATTTAAAATAAAGAGTTATGGTTGAAAGTCTGTACATAAAAGAAGAGGTTTGAAACTTTTCAAAAGTATGGTTGAAGTCTACTGATGATTTGGTAAAGCACCAATGAAATGCATATAGACAAATAAATATTTATAGAATATTTGTTCAGCGCAAGTCTTAAAATATTTCTTATGGTGTTTTCAATCATCATTTAGCAAAGATTAAAATATTAACTAGTTCTCAACCGATCACTAAAAATTTTAGTATTAATTCAACAGAATACAAAGCCAATTCGGCGCTGAGGCAATTAACTCTATAATTGTAAATAATTACCTGAAAGTAAATAAAAAATTCTAAAAAAATATATATATTCATAAAACAATGTCGCATACTCAAAAATACTATAAAACTCTCATCACACATGCAAACAAAATTTATTTTATTTATACACAGCTAGCTAATACCCTGCCCTTTGCTGCCTTATATGGAAAGTGTAACACCCCATTGAAATTTTTAAGAAAAAATTAGTCTATAACATTCCCGTAAGTCCAGATAACAGGTTCACAAAGTTTTATCACAATCGGATTAGCGGCTTGACCGGGCATAGAATACCAACAAACAAATATAAATTGTTTAGGGTTCCGTACACCAAAAGTGTTAAGTGTTTTCACTACGCTGTCCGTCATATCTGTTTGTCTCTCACACGCTATATAATTTAGACAATTTGCCGTATCTTGGAAACCGCAAGAGGCAAACTCTTGAAATTTAAAGAAACGCTAACACTAAAAAATTTCAAAATTAAAAAAATGTCAACGAAAAATCGCCAAAATGAAAAAAGCGCTTAGAGGAAAAAAGCCGAAGAAAAGTCAAAACTGAAAAAAGCGCCAACTAAAATAAATCGCAAAACTAAAAATATTGTCAAAAAGCGAAAAAACTTTAAAACAAAAAAAAAACATGCCAAACCAAAAAAAAAATCGCTAATACAAAGAAAAAAAATATCGGCCAAAAAAACAAAAAGAAATCACTTAAAATCGCCAAAAATAAACGAAAAAACAGAAAAATGGAAAAAGCGGCAAAACTAAAAATAGTCAAAATAACCAAAAATGGTAAAAAAAACTAAAAAAAACTAATATTAAACAGAAATGCAAAACGAAAAAATTGCCAAAATTAAAAAAATGCGAAAACGAAAAGAGATATAAGTGTATTCGTACAGAACTCTTAGTGTGCTAGACAACGTCGCACTTTACTGAATTTATATATATTAGACGATGGCATGTAAAAATTCTTTTCTATTTTATGGTAAGTAACATGATTTAAAATCTAATTGATAGCATCGTTTAAAAGGAAATAAAACCAATTAAAATCAACGTTAATTTAATTAAAATATTAATTAAAAATAAAAATTTTTCTGAGCAAACAGTTAATTTAACATTTTTGTGCATGGTGCATGGAAAAATCAACATGTCGCAATTTTGTTTGGAAATCATATTAAATTAATGATAAATAATTTGTCGTTTTAGTGGTGTTTATTTCCTTTGTTCATAGCTAAATTGCATTTTTATGCTCAGTTGTGTGACTTGTTGTTGGTTTGTTGTTTTTTATTTTGATGTTCGTGTTGTGTAAATGTAAATAGCCGACAAATAGTCGACAAACTTCGCCTTATCAGTGAACATTTCTTACTGCTGATCTAAAATTACCATTGTTTAATATTAATTTTAAGCCAAAAATTATTAGTCTACGCTTAAACCTCTTTGATTTAATACTTTTCACTGTTAAAATAACATTAGTATTCACTTTACATTTCATTTTAAATCAACCTTGCTATAACTTTAACTTCGAATAAATTTTATGTTAAATCATCAATGAAATCATGTTGAATTAAAATGAAATTCATGTTACTTATGATGGTATTTATTTAATGTATATCTAAAGTATAGTTTGAAGCTGCTGTGGCTGCAGTGGTTCAAATCTTGGCAGTCAACTACAAACTTGAACTTTTCTGATGCCTATTAAAATAATTAATAAAATAATAATTATTTATTAAATTCATGTTGTTTCAACTTGAAATAACTTTGATTCAACATGATTCTTCGTGTTGTTTCAATAGCAAATTCACGTTATTTCAACTTCATATAACTTTGATTAAACATGATTCTTCGTGTTATTTCAGTATCAAATTCACGTTGTTTCAATTAGAAATAACTTTGATTCAACATAATTCTTTATATTATTGCATAGTAGGAAGACCTAGCCTAATAGCATGCCTAACAATCTCCCTGTGCCCCTTCAATACTGTTAAGAGTTTCTACATATCCTTACAACTTCTACCCAGCTTGAGGCGTCTATCTTCAACGTTTCGAAGAAGATGTCTGAAAATATTGTTCCTAATAAAGCCAAACGGCATGGCAAACGATATAGCTTTGGAGGCTTCGACAGCAGAACCAGCACTGGCCAGTTCACCCGACCGTTCATTGCCAAGAAAGTTGCTATGTGCGTGAATCCAGATAACCGCCAGTCTGACGTCCTAACTTACAGCACATCCTTGCAATGTCTGGCTAAAATTTAAAAAATTTCGATTCTCGCTTCCCTTACAGCCAATATTTTAGCCTAAAATACACTTTCAAAAAGTACTAAAAAAAGTACAACAGTATAGAATTTTCCATCACTGATTTGTATGAATTTTTAAAAAATTGATTTATATCAACTTTTAAATCAACGTACATTCTCGCAGTAAAAATTCTAGAGAAATCGTCGTTCAACGACATAACATAACAGAGATTGTTATTTAAATTGTTTCTTTTTTTTACTATAAACAAAATATGTACATATGTATGTATAATATCATTAAATAGCAACAAAAAAAGTAATTAAAATCTATAAAACAAAAGGTAAGTACGATAAAAATTACCTGATTTCATAAAAAAACACAAAGTAACAAGTAAACACTGACAGACTCTAGACAATGCGATTGTAGTAAGTAACAATATGCAAGCATTCATTCACCTGTTGACCATAAAATTTCCAAAATTATACCAACAAATACAGAAAATATCACACAAGATTTTATTAAAAAAAAATATTCTTAAAGATTTTAACGAAAAACGCAATACATCCAAGCGTACATTCAAGTCCAGAATTTATCGCTTATTTATTAGAAAACGGTCTGAGCTCAAAGCACTGTTTTTACGATTAACAAAATTCAAAAATTGAGCAAAAAGTTCCACACAACTGTTTTGTGTAATCGGATCTCTATAGAGGAATTTTACTGTTTTTTTTGCGATTTAAACTTTCTACATATTAAATTTAAAAAAAAAACCGTCGGAATAACAAATGTATACACTCATTATGAAGGGCATACAAAACATTAACCGACTAAAGGTTAATAAACGGTTCAACCTAAAAAAAACTGTGTTAAATTAAAAACAAAAAAATCAAACATTTGGTCTCATTAAAACAAATTTGCTTACATTTTAAGATGAAAGATGAAATGAACAGGTAGATATGAATTGTGGTGTAGAAGATTTTACAGTATGAAAATCTTACTTCTTAGATGTTGCTTGTTTGCCATATCCTACATTATTTTATTTAGTGTTTTTTTTCTTTTTTGTGAAGTTTTTTTTACAGATGCAAAGCATCATTGTTTGTGTTTTTTAAGGTATCCGTTTTATGTATTTTGGTTGTTTATGATCTTTCGCCATTTTTAAGTTTATTTTTGTGTATATGTATGTGTGTACATTAGGGTCGCCTCTAAAAATTAAACTTTTTTCGGACGACAAAAAAAACTTCCTTTTGATAAAAAAAAAAATAATGTAAACTTAAGAATAAAATCAAACCAAAAAAGTTTGTCTTGAGTAGAACAAAAATCAGAAAAATGGGAATGAAGAAAAATGAACCAATGGCAACGCTGGGAAAGTGCACTTTAATATCAGCTTGAGAGTGATTTAATTCTCGTATTCAATTTTCACGAAAAAGTTGTATATATAAGAATTAAAAGCACATTCAACAGAGCCACCTGACAAGTGGTGATAAGTAAATACACGTGAGCACTGACGATGGAAGTGTAGCGGCTTCCGAAAGTGGCGCTACTCTGTTCTGCTGTGTACGTTGAAAAATTAAGTTGATGTTAATTTTTCCCTTGTTCCTTGGAATATTAATCATGCCCAATTCTTTCTGAATATAACGTTATGAACCTTAGCCTAATAATCAATTTGGATTCACAAACTCTTTCTGTTTAACACAAAGAACACATGCTGGAAGCCGATCTAAGATTTGGTTCAGGGTTTGTTACGGATTAGATAATTTATACTAAAAATTTTGTAAAAAGCGTTATGTAGGGGTTGTGGGGGGTATAAAAACACTGATAATAGCGTTACGAATATTTCACGATAAAATGTATATAATCAATTGCACTTTTTAATGTTGAACTTCTTTATTACGAAAATTTATAAAATTTTCTTTTAATAATTCTTTTTAAAAAAATTTTTATATAAATTTTTCGAGCCCCTGACGACTTTCACATAATTTGTAATATGTAGTACAAATTTGCGACTATTAAAACAATTAGCCGACTGCAGTTTTGAGCCGAGGCTAGCCGCTCGGATCGGCGGCGGCTTGAAGTTACATTGAAAGTCGGCGGCGGCTCTTAAGCCGGCTTTGATCCGATCGGGTTTTTTCTCTGTACCCAACAAACTACGTACACTGAAAGAATTTCGCTTCATAAACCCAATGAAACAATTTCGTTAGATTTTTTCGCAAATCTAATGAAATATTTAAAATTTCTAATGAAATTTCACGAATATTGTGGAAGAGTTTCATTGGAATTGCTTTATTAACTTTCAAAGTTTGTTTAGAAAATTTCATTGGATTTATGACAACAATATTTTGTGATTTTATGGAAAGCGCTTTAAGTGTGAACAAAATGTTTTAATCGATACTTAAAACTCTTCAAATATATACTATAAAAAATTTATAAAATTTAAAAATGTTATGTCCCTTAATGTCATAATTTCAATGAAATGTATTTCATTGTTTTGCTGAAAAGTTTCATTGCATTTATGAAATAAATAAATCACATATACACATATTTTCTTTTTTAAAAAACATAACTTTATTTATTTCCACAGTTGGCAACCAAAAGAGAACAACAAAAATAGTTTTATATGTTTTTTATTACTGTACTCTTTCTTATTATTATACATTAATACACATTGTTTTGATAGTTCTGTTGCCTGAAGTTCTAAAAAAAATCGCGCAATAGCAGAGTTGTAAGTTAATTAAGCTTTCTATCTCTCTCCCACTTCACCACCTGCTCTCTCTACATTATCCCTTTCCCAAAGAAAGTAACACATTAATTAATTAACTGGTAGGCATTAATTGTGTTACTTCTCTTTTTCAAAAAAAAGTTATTTTTACTTTTTTAATATTTTTTGTTTTTTGAAAAAGTGATTTATCGAAAAAGTACTTTTCTGAAAATGTACACTTTTTCAACTTATAAATTTTGAACATGGTACTTTTTGAAAATTATCCTCAAGAAAGGTACTTTTCTAACGATGTTTTTGGAAAGGATGCTGTTGCGAATATATGCATTGTTGGAAAATTTACTTCTTAAAAAGGATACATTTTGAAGAACGTATTTGTGATTGGGTACTTTTTTTTTAAAAAAAAGTAAGTAGTTTTTGCAAAAGGTACTTTTTTTAAAATATACTTATATTTGCAAAATGCACTGTTTCGAAAAGAAACTATATAAAATAGAGACTTTTTGGAAAAGACACTTTTTGTAATTGATACTTTTCGAAAAATGTATTTTGAATAAGGTCCTTTTTGGAAAGCTACTTTTTAAAAATAGTACTTTTTGAAAGAGGAACTTTTAAAAAAGGGAGTTTCCACTAATTCGCCAGCTTTAAATTTCATTTGAATTAACTTTCCACGTGTAGTTATACAAAACATCGACATAAGGCAGCGGGATATTTTACGTCCAACTGCTAAGATGCAGATTAGCAAAGACTTATTAGCTTCCCCCCGAAAACACATTATTTCAAAATGTCTTCGAAATTTCAGCAATTAGTGGGTGGTTTTTACATTAATGAAACTCTCTACGCATTGATGAGCCAACAAGTCTACGGCTATTGTTATAGAAATCCAATAAAAATTTGACAATTAAAGATCATTGCCTTCTAATCAATCAACAAATGAGACAATATGTCTGGCTAAATCTCAAAACACTCTAAAAAATAGTATTTAAATAACACAAACAAAAGATCCATTAACATTTACACCGAAAAATGTAAACATTAAAAAAATAGGTCGAAATACTACAAGCCACCCATGTAGTATGATGAGTAAATAGCGTTTGACTTTATTTCCAAAAAAATAAAATAAAATAATTAAATTATGTTAATTGAAAAACAAAAACAAGCACAACATCGACATCAACATCAACATTAACTTTAACATCATTAAACAAAATTTTATTTTATTTCTTACAAGAAATTTTAACGTAAAATTAAAATGAAAACACATCGTAAAAAATTTGATTGATTGCCCGTTTGAAAAGTAACAGATTTTTTCTTTCGTTTCAAACGAATTCAAATAAAACGTACAACAACAATGGCTAGCTATCTTTTCTGTAAAGACAATACAAAATAAATTTTAAGATATGTGATTTAAATTATACACAATATAGAAATAATATTAAAAAAACATTTTCTTATAAATAAAATAAATAAAAACGTGCCATGCGATACGATCGAATTTAAATTGAATTTCAAATTGATGTTATTTATTTTTTAAATAATTTCTCCCTTTTTTGTGGTTAAAAGATGTTTTATTGGTTATTTAAATACGTTTAAATTTACATAAAAGCGCTTTGATTTTGGTTTGTTATACAATTTATAAGACCGAAAATAAATCGACCAACGAATTCTATATAAAGAAATTTTGGTTGTTGCAAAAGCCAACTAAAAAATGCCCTATTAAGAAAATTGAAATACATACAGCGCACCAAAAAAGAACTCATGCAACATATGAACGAAAACACTCTTACATACTACGATAAATTTCGTATCACGAAATTCTTTCATATTATATACAAAATGTACGAAAATAATTAAGATATAAAAGTAAAAAAAAAAGTTTGGCTCGATCAGGACTCGAACTCACAATATTCATATTTCAAGGCAAGCACTCTACCTACCAGCCACTTTCTACATATTTGATAACTGCTAAAAATTTGCTGAAAAATATTTAAATTTATAAAAATTAATTCAAATTTATTGTTTTCTTTTTTTTAATATATTTTTTGGCAAGGAAATATTTTTACGAAACGTTTTCGTTACCCTTTATGTAAATGGAACTGACACAAAAAAAATCACGTGACCTGTCCGCGGGAGGTAGGGACCGGTCCGATGTCTAGCACTTCCTATGTAGCGGACTACTCACTTTTGCATGGGGATGGCCCAGGATGGGGCTAATTGATACTTTGTATGCATTTTGTGACTTGTAACTGAACTATCTTATAGAAAACTAATCGGTGTAGAATAAAATAAATTATATATAAATATTATTTTGACATTTAAGTGTAATAATTAAAAGTTTATCTCTTTGATTGTTACAAATGCAAGTAGAAATTTTATTTTTAAGCAGAGCCTTTGATGGGAATCGAACTGACAGCCTCTGGAATTACAGGCTAGCACACTACCTACTCGACCACAGGGGTACTCATATTTCAAAAGTATAAATACCAGTTAAGCTGAGGTTAATATTTAAATATAGTTACGAGACTAGTTCCTGAGTGACACGGCGCCGTCTCATTAGAGGGAACAATTAATATTATTTCGATACAATTTGTTCGGTCTTAAATACAGCTACTTCGAACTTGTTTAGTGCCGTTTACTACAATACTAGACCAAGTCCCAACTAAATTGACCGAAGATTAAGATGACACACCACTCAAATGCGAAATTTTTGGATACTAACTTGTCCTTATTTTCACATATATGTTTTTGGGCGGATCGACCTTAGTAGAAACAACAGAAACATTAATTCACATAAACAACCTTCAACGATGTTAAATTGAATAATTTTACTGTTAATTTGACAATATTCTGTCAAGTTAACTGCTTCAGATGAAGAAGAAGAACAAAAGCTTTTTTGGTAATATTTATTTATTAACTGCTGTTGGTTTCCCAACATTTATAAAAAATCAAACAGAAAGAGCTAAACACATAAGGATAAACATAAAGGAGAAAAAAATTAGCAAATTATATACACTTAAAGAAAATTTCTTTTTAAAAACTGTGTTTAGTTTTTAATGCACATTGGTTTGAGAATACAACTGACATTGAAATTCCGTGGGAAAGCAAATGGTTAATGTCTTTGGGGAAAAAGTTTGCCGTACCGATAAACCAAAAAAAATTTTTCACCTCTAGAAGTAATAGCTGATGAAGAGCAGTGTATTCAAAAATTGGGCGAAAATAACAATGAGGATAAAGAAAAAGAAGTTGCTAGAACTACACTCGACAAAAAAATAACTTTTTTCAAAAGGAAATCGAAGAATACACCGAGGGAAAAATTAATTCTTACGGTCTTCGAAAAAACAAACAGATTCTTAAAAAAGCATAAAAATATAGTAATAACGCAGGGAGATAGAGGCAATAAAACAGTTGCAATATACAGGAACGAATACGAAAACAAAATGGAAAAACTACTTCAAGACAAAAACACCTACCGGATTACAAGAACTGATCCTACCACTAAATTAGTCAAAATAAACAACAACATTGTCGGTGATTTGCACAAAAAAGAATATATAGACTATAGGCTTAAACGCACTCTCATTGGTTTTGCTGCAACTGCATCAAGAATTTACGGATTACCCAAAATCCACAAAGCTGGTGTAGCTTTACGACCCATATTGTCATCAGTTCAAGTCCCTTGTTATCAACTTAGCAAATATTTAGGACTGATACTTAGATACATAGTATCGGAAAAATATAATATAAAAAACTCTGTTGAATTAAAAAACCAACTTTTGAAGCACTAAAGAAATAAAGCGCATCATAATTCGCTTTAAAATATGAGCTTGTTCAGAAGCTGATTTCATAGCGCCACAACAATGCAGGTTTTAAAGCGAGAAAGTTAGCAAATGTACACACATCCAATGGATAGAGTGAATAACAAAAGTATTTGCTTTTTATTTATATAAAAGCTTCGTACACAAGTTATACAAAAAAGCTGATTTTATAGTGCTGATCCACTGCAGGTTTTTAGCCGAGAAAGAATAGTAATTTTATTTGAGTTTCTTGGTGCCGTTTTGCAACAGTATTTTTGGCCTAGTGGTTGATACGTTGGACTTCAAACCTTAAGGATCTTAGTTCGATACTACATAGTTGAAGTTAAAATAACAAACAGTGAGTAAAAATATGAAATTAATAAAAATAAATAAAGTTACAAAATAATAAAATTCAAAATGGCGTTAACGCCACCAATCCACATCGAACCATTTTTTTCATTTATTTTCAGCTTTAGTGCTGAAAATGTTGATTTTCAGGGATTCAAAAGCGCTTTTGTGAGTAAAAATGTAGTACTCAAAACCGGGAACTCGCCATACAAAAATCAGCAGCGATATCAGGTTTGTCAGCGCTACTTTTACTCCATAATAGTAGAAACCTGCTTTATTGGAAGCAATTTTTTTACTGGGATGTAACCATATTCACTACTTCCTCGTTTCGGTAACTCGCCCATTTTCTGAAGTCATAGGACGAGTACGTTTATATCATTTATCGCCAAATTTTTCGCAGGGTACTTTCGTAAATTCATAAAATTATTGCCTAAATTTTTTTCGTAATATGTATGAAAAAACAACTATGAAAGTTTTTTTTTTCGTAAAATGTTACATGAACTGTTTTCAGTGTAGTGACAAAACGGAATCCTATTGATTCTAATTGAATGCTTGTGCGTAACAGGCAGCCACGTAAACCAGGTATTAATCTTAAGTGTAAAAGGGTTTTTTGTTAGAGACATGGACATTGATGTTGAAAGAGATATTGGTAAAGACATAGCTATAGATAAATAAAAAAAGAGGAAAACTTTAATACGCATAAACGAATTCAAGAGTTCCAAAACGGATAAATAAATTGATAGCGACGCACACTGGGAAAAAAGGCTAATCTAGCGGCGGAAAAATCATATCTTCCAAGCGAATAGTCTGATCCACAAAAAATGTATGGATGAATTATAGGGAAGGATATACGCTACAAGGTGTGTTAAAAGTTGGATAGCTATTTTTAGCACAATGGGCGCTATATGGTGTTACATAAGATGCTAAGGCGCTATATGTTGTTATATAAGATCAATTTTACCGATAAAACTCTTTAAGCGTCGGAAAGCTTATATCGTATGCCTGGAAAGGCTGTAGGCTATAAGGTCTGTAAATAAATTAGCTATTTTTAGCACAATGGGCGCTATATGCTGTTAGATAAGACTAATTTTACGAATAAAATTCGTGCGTCTTCAGAAAACCCATATCTTGCAAAATAATAGTCCGATCTACAAAAATATATAGATGAGTTATAGTCAAGGATGTAGGCTATACATTTTATAAAAATTAGACAGCTATTTATAACACTATATAACACTGTGAACGCTATATGTTCTTCTAGCTTCCAAATTATTAGTCTTATCGACAAAAAATGTATAGATGAATTATAGGCAGAATGTAGGCTTTAAGATCCGTACAAAATTAGTCACCTATTTTAACACAGTGGGCGATATGTGCTGTTGTTTATGACCAATTTTACCATTATAGTTCTTAAGTTTTCGAAAAACCCTTATCTTCCAAACTAATGGTTTGATCTACAAAAATGTATAGAAAACGATGTAGGCTATAAATTCTGTTAAAATTAAACATCTATTCTTAACACTGTGGACGCTATATTTTGTTATATGTATAAGACCAATTTTACTGATAAAACTCTTTAGTCGTCGGAAAGCTTATATCTTCCAAACTAATAGTCTGATCCACAAAAAACGTATGCCTGGAAAAGCTGTAGGCTATAAAGTGTGTAAATAAATTAGCTATTTTTAACACAGTGGGCGCTATATGTTACTATATAGGACCAATTTTTAAAATTCAAAATGCGTTAAAAAAAAAATAAAATTCAAAGTGCATTCAAATTTCAAAATGCATTAAAACTTTGTCTTAAAATTGAAAACGACTACTTCATTGGTATTTCAATTTAATAACAAGTGGTTTCCGACGCAAATTACAATCATAAACAAGTATCACAAAGAAATAGGAAAATTTTAAAAAGGTATATAATTAGAAAAACTGACGTAAAAGTCGCATACGCAAGTCTCCGCAGCTAATTTCTGGGACACTATTACTCTTTAATATCTACATTAAGATTCCACGAATTTTTTAAGGACTCTCGGATATACTTTTTTGTATTTGTACAAAGATTTACAAAATTGAAAAATAATCTGTATTTACGCTTGTAAACTTTAACTGAAATAGCAATTATATGCAGTAAAACAGTTTAAAATAGCTGATATAACACTTTATCAAAAAAAGGTACTTTGTCCGAAAACGTCTATCATTAGCGATGCAATACGCCAATAAATTTGATATCAAAATCAATAAAGAATTACAACCTAATTTTTTCTCAATATTTAAAAGACCCTATTTTTCGAACCAGGTAACATAATGATAATTTATTTATTGTATCTTATTTATAATGATATTTATTGTATCTTCAATACAAATTAACTAACAATAAGTAATCAAATCTTAACTCTAAAACTTTTTAATTTTTAAGTCCAGCCAATACCAGGCAAAAATATTTGTTTCAGCGGTTGGTTCTTTGGTTGTCTACGTCTCTCGTGTTCGGCTGAGAGCAAGAGTGTCCCTCCTTCTCAGCCGACTGTGGCCTCTAAAGTTAATGATGTTTCGGGCTAGGGGATTTGGGTGCAACTCGAGTTTTTTATGAATCTTGTCACGTGTTTAGACAACACTGTCTTAACCAGCGGCACATCGAAATCTTTATGAATTCGCTTGTTTCTGACATACCATGGGGCTGTTGTAATCGTACGGAGTATTTTATTTTGTCGCCTTTGAAATTTTTCTACTTTTGATGCCGAGGCAGTGCCCCATAACTGGATACCGCAGGATCATATTGGTTTTAGAACGGAGTTGTATAGAAGAAGCTTACAATCTAGGCTTAGAGTAGAGTTCCTTCAAATGAGCCAATTCATTTGAAATGATTTTAATTTCATTTAGTTCACCTTTGCTTTAATGTGGGACTTCCATGTTAGACGACGATCAAGATGAACACCGAGATATTTTACTTCAGTGTGTTGAGGTATAGTTTGGTTATTTATTTGTATAGGTGGGCAGGTTTCTCTGCATAATGTAAAGGTAATGTTTAGACATCTTTGCTCGTTAATTTTAATTCGCCGTTGTTTTAGCCATTGTTCCAACTGGAGTATATACTCTTGCAGTTTGCGGGAAGCTTCTTGATGGCTTTTGTGAACACTTAGAAAAGCTGTATCATCAGCGAATATTGATATGTGTATGTTACTGCTTACCGGCAATTCAGAGGCATATATCAGATATAATACAGGGCCGAGGATGCTGCCTTGAAGAACTCCGCCTTCAGTCGGTTGCGGAGGGCTTAGAAAATTACATTCCTTAACTAAAAATGTTCGCTCAGTTAAGTAGCTTTCTAAAAGCTTAAGGGTATTTGCTGGTAGGTTTTGCTTTAGCTTATGTATTAAACCTTCGTGCCATACTTTATCAAATGCCTGAGAAACATCGATGAAGAGCGCAGAACAATATTTCTTTTTCTCGAAGGTTTTTTTAATCACATTCACGAGTCTATGTGTTTGTTCAATCGTGCTATGTTGTCTCCTAAAACCGAATTGGTGGTCTGGAATACATCCGTTACAATTCACTATGGGTGTTAGCTTACTCATAAGTAGCTATCAGCCAATACATCATTGTAAAAAGTACTTTTGTATGTGTGGACCACCTGTGATCATCAAAGTGGATCTTCGCAGGATCCTTTCTATGGTCCGACAGTGGGTAATTTTGTCTAATGCGGTCCAATATAATAATACACCATACGTAGCTATATGCTTTATTACCATGTTAAAGAACCATTTGGAGTACCTGGGGCTTATCCCCCAAGTCTTTGTTATGGCTCTTCTTGTCCTCCTTTGGCTTTAGGGTGCCATGACATTTTTGAGTCCAGATATATGCCCAGACACTTTGCACTATTAGATAACCTAAGTTCTATTCCGTTTAGGGTTGGAAGAAAAAAAGAAGCTACCTTATATCTAGTTGTGAAGAGTACGTAATCCGTTTCTTGAGGATTTGCACTGAGACCACTTTCGTTACTCCACCTGTTGGCGGTCCTCAGTGAAGCCGGAAGACGCACTGGGGATACTGCCACGCAATGTCACGGCATATGCCACGGTCTTAAATATCAAGTTCTGTGCGCTAAGAGTTTATAAAGTAAAGTTCTGTAGAAAATTGGATAGAACACTCCTCTGTGGAGTGCCTCTGTTTGCTACTTTACATATCGTAGCCCACCCTATAGTGTACACAATGAACCTCTTGGTCAATAAATTCCAGAGAAGGCTTGCTCTATGTTTTTGGCATACACTACGGTTTTAGCTATCAAGGGATCAAGTTATGTGAGCAAAAATTTTAAAGTAAAGTTCCATAGAAGATGGGCTAGAACACTTCCCTGTGGAGTGTATCGGTTTGCTACTTTACATATCGTAGCCCAGTGTACACAATGAACCTGTTGGTCCATAAATTCTAGAGTAGGCTTACGCTATGTCATTGGCATACGCCACGGTTTTAAACATCAAGGGATTAAGTTCTGTGAGCAAAAAGTTTAAGGTAAAGAGTATAGAAGATAGGATAGAACACCTCTCTGTGGAGTGCCTCGGTTTGCTACTTTACATATCATAGCCTATCCTATTCCTGAGTAGGATGGATGTTCATTCTTTCTAGAGCCATTATGAAGGGCTCTGGTTTCACAATGCGTATTCCTTCCGCGTGGAGCGCAGTCTTAACTGATTTACCTTTAGTGTAGGCATGCTGAGATGCTTCTAACAGGTTCGAGGTTATCTCCATTCTGTGATGAAGATCAATCATCCGTTCCATGATTTTGAGAAGAAAGGAGTTATAGATCTGAAATCTTTTGAAAACTATTCATCGTCTCCATTAACCTGTTAACACTGTTTAACATTGTTTACAGATATTTATATATATTGCACTTTTTGATTACTATTTTTTTAAGAATATAGAATCATAAGGCAGTTGAACGGTTCACTTATTTCGCAGAAATCGTAAATTGTCTCCTAATTAGGAAATGGTACTCGAATGTTGCCTGAGAGATGGAATAAAGTTATAGCCAGTGCTCGACCGGAGTTCAATTGATCTGTTCATTCATTTAATTTGTTCTAAATAAAATGCATTCCTATAAAATATCCAAATATTTAAAGAAAAGCTTCTTTTTCCAAAATTTGAGATGACAAAACTTCAAAAATTTTCCATATTTTTAATCCTTTTTTTATTTATTTCATTATTTTAACGAAGCCCCATTTGATTTAAACCCACAAAAGTTTGCACTAAATCATAAAACAACAAGCTTCTCAATTTTCACAGACGTAAATCAAAAGATTCCCCCAAATAAATTCACTTTTCTGAGAGAGAAATAAATCTACTCTAGAAAATCGGCAAAAGGAGATGAACGAAAGATACACATCTTAAAGATGAAATGAAAACAAATGAAATTTGTACGAGCTCCTGATTCTCAAACCGATAACACATGACATTAAAACAAACCATAAAAAATATATGTATGTATATAAACCAACAATAAGAAACCTTAAGATCTACATTTTTAAATGCTACAGGTATCATTGTTAGTTAGCGTTATGCTCTTAGACCTGCCAACAAAACCAACCAGCTTCATATGCATCTCTGCAGGCAGGCAGGCAGGCGCTCAGACAGACACAAGCACAACATTTGACCACCCTTGGGTGCATGCTTATAAACCGCCGTGCCTTGTGTCGTCTCTCTGTGTGTGTCACAAGATTAATAGTGTGAACAAAAATTTACATTAACAAATTCTGATTTAAATATTAAACAGAAATGGTCTTAAAAAACAGTAGAACATAAGTGATAATCACTGTTCTTTTTTTCTTGTTCAACTCTGCTTTTTATTCTTTGTTTATCCCTCCATACAGATGATTATCGTTCGTATCATGATTATCAGGCAGTTTAGATATTTAGTTTGTTATACTCTTGTCTTGTCGTTTAATAAAAAAAAATGTTAAGTGGAAATTAAGTTAATTTGTCAAGCGTGTAAATCGATTATCAAGATCATCGTCATTATTATTTAGTGGAGCTATTACAATGATTTAATGGGTCACTCACATTAGTCATAATCAAAACAAGCAGTTAATAAAAAAAACCAAATTCTAGGAAGGTAAATTTAAAGTTAAATTTAAATTCAGTTTCCTATTGGCTGCATTTTTATTTGATTAAAAAGGTACTTTTCAACGTTTTTTTTTTAGATTCTTGATGCGCTTTATAAAATCATTAGTTCACTATAAATTAATTAACATAAAATATTATCTCCCAAATAGTTCGAAATTTTACGATTTGTTAATAGATTAAGGCTGGGGGTGAATATCTGCATTAGGGAAGTAACCAATACCGATATCGATATATTGGCGATACTTCAGATTTTCGGCGATATTTTACTGTCGATACGACGATAGTTTTTACATTTTTATCCGAGTTTATTTTTTAACAAATAATTTATTTTTGTTAATTATACCATGAATTAAATTCAATTCGTTGTTTTTTAAATCTTCTGAATATCAATTTTAAATATTAATAGTATTTTACTCTGTTATTTTGTAAAAAACATAATTTATTTCTTGTTAATTTTACCATGAATTAGAATTCAATTCGTTGTTTTTAGGGTTCCGGTACACCAAAATTGTAAAGCCCCTATTGTTTTCGCTACGCTGTCCGTCCGTCTGTCTGTCACAGGCTGTTTTCTCGGGAACCGTAACAGCTACGGACCTGAAATTTTCACAGGATATGTAGAGCTTTTGCCGCTACAACAACAAATATATGACAGTTAAAAATTAAAGAGTGTTCTAAAGCGAGCAACGAAAAATGTTGAAATACTAATGTAATATGCAGACACATATATACACACTTTCATTTTCAAAGTTGGTGTTAATTGGTGTAGTCTGTAGAATAGACTACACCAATTAACACCGATATTTAAAACAATAAAAATTAAAGGGTATTCTATTAGTTATTGTAATTTTGACTATGTAATTGAGACAATATGCTGTATCTTAGAAACCGTAAGATGTAAAATCTTGAAATTTTAAAACACGCTAAAACTAAAAAAATCCACAATTAAAAACATTTCAAAATGAAAAAAGCGCTAAAATGAAAAAAGCGCTTAAAGGAAAAAAGCGCCAAAATTTAAAAATCGCTAAAACGCAATATATCACCAAAATTAAAAAGATCGCAAAAAAAAATAAAAAAAACGTCAAAAATCGAAAAAGTCTTCAAAACGAAAAATCGCTAAAACTAAATAAATCATCAAAAAATGAAAAAATCGCCAAAAAATGAAAAAAATCACAAAAAGGAAAAAAACCAAAAAAGCGCCAAAACTAAAAAAATGAAAAAAACCAAAAAAATCGCCAAAACGAAAAAAGTGTCAAAACAAAAAAATTTCGCTAAAACTAAAAAACCACAAAAAACCGAAAAAAATCCCCAAAAACGAAAAAAGCGCCAAAACTGAAAAAATCGCCACAACTAAAATAAGTCGCTAAAACTAAAAATATCGTCAGAAAGTGAAAACGTTAAATAAATGCCATAACCAAAAAATCGCCAAAACTAAACAAATCGGAAAAAAAAACAAAAAAATTGCAAAAAACGAAAAATCGCCAGAAAAAATTAAAAAAAAAATCACGAAAAGCGCCAAAACAAAAAAAACGGGGCAAAAACAAAAACAAAAAGGGATATACATATGTGTATTCGTATGGAGCCCTTCGTGTGCGAGCCAAAGTCGCACTTTACTTAATTTATTTTAATCTTATTCCCAGAAAAACAGACACTCCCAACGAAGTCATGAAAAATGTAGAATTCGCGATGCAGAAATATTGCAAATTTGGATAATTTCTAATAATTTTACATATCCTTTTCATTGCAAGAAGTTCTCTTTTGCGATTACCAATCACCGAATTGGAAGCGATGTTAGGAAAAATTTCTTTTTCGGTGTTCTATAATGACTTTTCCTCAAGGAAAAAGGATGAAAAATTACCCATTTTGGCAACTTGTTTCTTTTTATGCGAATTTAAACGCAAAACTGTTTTTTCATGTAAATTTAAGTGAATATATATAAGCTTTTAGAAGAATTAAGTTATGAGTTAAGTCGAACTGTATTAGTTTATATCCAAAGAAATTTAATTATTTTTGGCTTGAGTTCGGTTTTAATTTAATTTTTCAATTAAATTATATTTTTATTTAGAGATAAATGTGAAGCATGTAGACAAAGAAAATTTTGACTGTGTAGAGGGTTGAACTGACGATAGCACCCGCTCTTCTCATCAGAGTTCTATACCGCTTAGACCACTTAATTGAAAAATAAACTTTTACTTGCTTTTCTACTAATTATCTGCATATTTTTAATATAGATTCTTTTGAAGCAATGACAATGTAGCTCCTTAAAAATTACTACCAATTTTGTATTCTGAGTTAATTCAATTTTAAATATTAATAAGCTCTTATACTGTAATTTTGTAAATATAATAAAAAAATTGCCCTGCTTGAGTTTTTTTAATCTAGACTTGAACTCAATTTTAATATGCGTATCGGTATCGGAACCAGTATCGGCGATATTTCTTTTTGAGTATCGGTATCGGTATCGGATCGGCAAAGCGGCGTATCGCTACGTCCCTAATCTGCATACTTATTAGTTTTGTGTTTAACATTCGGCTTCAAGGCGAACGCTTGTACTGGGTCGGGAGTATTAGTTAATAGCACTGTACAACAAAATCAAACTTTCCTTAAAATTTATGATTCTAACGACTGATTCGGGTAGAAGCAACAAAACAAAATAGACCTGTATCAGTGTTTTGAAAGTTTACATCTGAGTTTCATTTTAGGGATAGTTAAAGTTCACCCCGCACAGTGGTTCCAATTGGAATAAAGTGTAATAAATCTGTATCTTTGATATTTGGGATCCGATGACAAAACGAAGTATGTAAAAATCATAGAGAAGGGCCTAAGCATTTAGAATATTGAAATTTGGACCACCCTGTTGAAACACACAGTGAATTTAGAATTTCATAGGAAAAATTCACTATTTTGGTCCAATGCTGGATATGGCGTGCATGTTTTAATCGATTTAACATTTCAACTGCAGTCATTCTTGAAGTCTATTCTTTTGATATATTGAAAAGAAAAAAATTTTGTTTTTAAAATTTTTTGAGAAAAGCGTCGAACAATTGAGGCGCTCAGTGCCAAAACGGCCTAAGCCCAAAAAATGTTTCTGAGAAAAACGAAGTTAAAAGAAAATAAGTTTTTAATATATTTTTATTATTTTTTTATTAATCGTAAATAAATTTTAGTTGTAATATTTGTTTCAGGTTAATCATTAGGTCTTAATTAACTTAGATAAAGACTGTTTTAAACAGTTAATACAAAAATTAAAGTGGCTTAGGCCATTTTGGTATCCACTTAAAAAAATATATTGATAGGAACTGAGGGTTAGGACATTTTGGGTCCATTTATTAAAACATACAAAATTTCTTCAGATAAATAATTAAAATAATTTTTAGCATTTTAAATAATACAAATTAATAATAATAATTATTCGTCTTCTTCCTGAATATCTTCTTCTTCGGCTCTCGAATTTGTTTTTAAATTATTATAAAATGCATGCTTTATAGGAGGTATGAACTCTTTGAGTTCCTGTAAATCCTTAAGCTTTGCAGCTTCAATGAATCGTCCTCCAGGATAAAGCGGTTCCAATTCAAAATTTACAAACTTGCTGGAGTTCCTCTTTGAAATAAAGCATCTATGTTATTTGAATATTTGTATTGAATTATAAATGACTTCATATTTTGGAATCGAAGCCACAGAATCTTAAGCCATTCAACTTTTGAAGTCTTGTCTGCGGAGATTCTGTTTGTCACTAGTTTCTCGATTAAGGATATGCTTTTAATCCCATCTGCCGTTATCTTTACCAAGTGAAATGGTTCCTCTTTTTCCGTGATGATTACACGATCCCAATCATCAGGCGCAAAAATGTCCTTATAATATTTTTTTTTCCTTTTCAATGAGACCAAAATCTTGATCGCATTGTAGGAATGAGTGGCCAGATACTAAAAATTTGTGGTCTATCTGTTCCACTAGGAAGATCGAATTATTGACCATGTATGTGCAAATAGTGTTCATTCTTATGTTCCGGTTTTGGCCACCACATTGATCGCTATACATTATTATGTTCTTACATTTGCCATTGGCTTTCACGTAATGCATAATGCAAGCCCCTATTTCCTGTGGGCCACGTAAAGATATTCCCTCATTCATTGGCCTAACCCACACATATTCGATTCGGCCTAAGTGGCTTAGGCCATTATGGCACTCACATTTTTTTGAACTTTGCATAGAGGAAAAACAGTTTTCAGCAGGTAGTATAACCTAGTGTTATTCTATGCAATAGTGAGTTTTTTAGTATTTATTTCAAGAGGTTCCGGTTAGATCAGCATAGTCAGTTTGATTTTTTTTTAAATGAGGGTTAGGCCGTTTTGGCGCTGAGTGCCTCAATTAAGCTCTGTTTTTGGAAAAATCCATTTTTCACTCTCATTTCAAAGTCTTGACTTTGATTATTTTTCACGATTACATAAATTGAAATATATAAAAAAAATGTTTTGCAAACTATCAAGGATTATGTTAAAAATAATAAAATATCCTTTTGAAAATTTTTGAAATGCTATTACCGGTGATATTTACGAAATAATTTTAAAATGCAAACCCAATGAAATAGAGTAGGTTACCTCTTAATATAAATAAAAACTTTACAAGAAAATTAAATTCATTAAGATCGGATAATATTTGTAAAAGTTATGAGGCCAACTTGGATGTTTTCCTAGATAGTAAGCTTTCATGAAAAATAAACATGCAAGAAAGTCTAAATAAAGGGCTCAATATATACTATGCATGCAGGAACTCTATTGGAAGGAACTGCGGTCTGCAACCGAAGGTAGTAAGCTGGATTTACTCATCGGTTGGCAGGACGGTTATTTCCTATGGTTGTGTGGTATGGTGGGCGGCATTGAGGAAGGAGAGTCATAGGATATTACTTGCTAAAGTCCAGAGATTTGCCTCGCTGGACATCACATGTATCCAGAGGAGTACACCTCAAGTTAGCTTGAACGTCATTATTCCCCTGCTTCCCATAGAGGACTTTGCAACGCGAACGGTGGCAGGGGGTTTCCTTAGACTATTAGAGAGAGGTTTGATGAGGACAAGATAAACAGGTCACACGGCAAAGCTTGAATGAGATCAGTTTTAGCGGTAGGGTTTCCGTAATCCTTGGGTTCACGGACTCCAAGATCGTTAAACCTGATTTTGGGAAGACACCCCTACTGGTAATTCCAGATAGGGACTTTTGGGTTCAATCTAATAGGTTCTATGAGGGTTGCTCAGTCTTTGCAGACGAGTCAAAAATTAGAATAAGCACGGGTGCTGGTGGTTATATTTTGGGCACGGACATTCGTAGGTCTTTCAGACTACCGAGCGAATGAGGCGTTTTCTAACCTGCGATCCTGGCGATCCTCAGGGCCACGGAACTGGTGTCCAGAAATGTAGCTGCAAGCGAGTAGGTAATCTTCTACGTCGACAGTCAGGCGGCGCTAAAAGCTTTCAAGGGGCACAGTGCCAAATCAAAGCTAGTTAGTAACTGTAGGAGAGCCTTCAACTTGCTTATGGAGAAATATACTGTGAGACTATGTTGAGGGCAATGAAACTGTCGATTAGCTGGCAAGAATAGGGTCGGCATCAAATGAGGAAATTGTTGACAGATGGATTAAACTACCAATGTGTTATTGCTATAGGGAACTCAGTAATTGGGTGTTGAGCAGGGCCATCCGTTCATGGGGGAATAGTGAGGACTGTAGAGTCTCGACGGCTATGTGGCCAAAACTTGACTTAGGAAGATTCCAACTACTACTGGATATGAATAGGAAGATGCTAGGTTTCTTGATACGAGCATTGACTGGTCACTACTCGGTCAGATCGAGGACCAGCATTTGAGAGATTGGCACGTCAGATTTTTGTAGGATAAGCAGGATATGCGAGGATGAGCATGTTATCTACCATTACCCGAGGTTGCAACGTCATAGACTTTGGTGGTTGAGTAGACGTTTCCATAAGAGCATTAGTGATATCGCGAAGTGCAAACTGGAAGATAGCACGAACGGGTACAAGTAGAAGGGAATCACAATGGATCCAATTGCGTCTCCATGTGGATGTGTGTTGCAACACTAACCTTCCTAACCTAACCTAACTTAGGGGACTAAAATGTTCCACAAAAATTATCTTCGTGTTGTTTTACATAAAAGTGCTGAACATATGCATCTTATACACTCTAAAACATTAGGTCGATAATAGTCGGCAACACTTTACAGATTATTATCGACTTAAAATTACACACGCATTATTTTTAAACAAAATGTTTTAATTTAAAAAAAAGCGATTGCCTGTGTGCAGGTTTGAGCCGCGACCTCCTGACTGATAGTCTGAAGTATCTACCATTCAGCAATATCCGTATTATACTTTATGTTATATTTTTTCCACTTGGACTAAATATGATTAATTTGAAAGAATTTTTCTTGAATAAAATAACTACAAAATCGATGTAATTTTAGACAAGGAGAAATTTTCAACACAAACTTAGACAATATATGATCGTAAATTTGAAGTAATATTTTAGAGTGTACGTCAAACGTAAGGCTTATCAGATTTCCTATGCTGAGTCACTACAGCTATATGCCAAAGGTGGAGAAATTTAACTCCCCCTAAAATTAGTCCCAGATGTGAACTTTCAAAACGCCGATACACATACATTTTTTGCGTCCTCCACCAGAATCACTCGTTAGAACCATGTAACTCTTTTTTTTTTGTGCTGTGCAGTGTAATCCCTATTTGTAATCCCTTTTTGTGTTTCATGTTTTCATTATATGTAACATATTTTATCAGGCGTCATTTTTAATTAACCAAATAATTCACACTTGAATTAATTTTTACCCTTAATTCTCGTTTACAATTTATATGATTGTATGCAAGGCGAATTCATACCAGGTGTCAGCCTAACGGCAGCTGATTGTTTTTTGCTCTACTTACATTTTGGCCAAGAAATGTCAGAAAACATTGTGTTCTTCTTACTTTGTGTGAGTGTTTTTTCTTATTTTGTGTGTGTGTTTTTTCCATTTCTTTTGACATTTCTTTGCGATTTACTCAAACAAAAATGCCTGGTGTTGTTGTATTGTTGTAATTGTTGTCCTAATGCTGCCACCTGGTATGAATTCGCCTTGAATGTAAACTATACTGTAAAACTACTTTACTATAATTTTTTTTTCTTTTCTTCTTTTTGGCACACGTTGAAATAGCAATTTTGCGTTACAAACAAAATTTTTTGTTTAACTAACCATGTTGGTTTATACAAGTTCAAACTCGTGTGTGTACTATAATACAGCAACAAAATTAATCAAAAACTAAATGAACAATAAAAGGTCAACATGATATCAACTATAATAAATTACATTAAATAAAAGAGTTTGTTTATACAAACGAGGGCATTTTGTAAAGTAGTTCAAATATGAAAATAGTTTTATATGAATGAACTTATAACTTTTTGAGACGTTATGTTTCGTTAATAGTTTCATTAATAAAAGTATTAATTTCGACTCTATTACGTAACGCTATTTTTGAAGTTTTTATATCACCCCTTCGTAACGCTTTTTACAACATTTTCAGTATATATTACTCAGCAAAAATTACTGCTTCGGTCGAAGCAGGTTTATAAGCAAGAGAAGCTGGTTTTATTGTTTATACTGCTTCGAAAAGCGCTTCGAACATGCATGATTTTTATTCGCGATGTCCCACTTTGAAGCTCTTTTTTTATATAAAACAGCGCTTCTTTCGAACCATCAAAAATGCTCTAAAATTTTGTCTCTTCGTCTTATTGTGTCATTAAATTTTATCATCGTCTTTATTCGAGTTATCGAATAGACTAAAACTTTTATTCGAATACTCGAAAAAACTATGAACAAAACTTTTTATTTAAATCATATAAATGAAAACTTTACACAGAAAAAAATATCATCACACTGCAACTAACAATTTCAATTGTTAATATGTAATTTAAATTCAAACATATACTTTGTTAATATAACAAATTGAGTTGTTGATACGACAAATACAGAAATGTTTTCAACAAACTGAACTAAACAAATTTTTTGCTATGTATTGTGGAAAAAAATGAACAATCATCATTGTTGATATAACAAATGAATGCACACACGTAAATGAAACGAAGCAAATCAAGAAATTTTTTTCAACAAACTGAACTAACCAAATTTTTTGTTATGTATTGCGAAAAAAATTAACAATCACCATTGTTGATATAACAAATGAATGCACACACGTAGATGAAACAAAGCAAATTACGTTTTATGTGTATTCATTATTTGCGTATTTAATAACGAATTGCTCTGTAGCATTGTTGATATAACAATAATCTTAATTGATATAAATTTGAAATCAAAAAAAAAAATTTTTTAATTTTTCTGATTTTTCTTTAACTTACAATTTCGTAATTGTATTTACAAAAATCGTTGTAGGTTCAACATCAATTAATTATTTAATTGATATAACAAAAAAATTTTTTGTATTTACAATTTGTTTTCCAGTGTATGTTATAAAAATTTTTAGTAACAAAGATCAAAATAAATTTATTTATAAACATGGAAAAAAATACTAACGTACATATATCAAAGGAATGTTTTCATAAATCGAACACAGTATGTCCAGAAGCATGAAATAAATTTTTTTGAAATATATAAAAGGCAAGCACCGTCATCTTCATTTTCGCAAAATGGTCTCGTTTTTTTTTATACGAATTTAAACGCAAAACAGTGTTTTCATGTAAACTTCAGTGAATAAAATATACATTTTTAGAAGAATTTTAACAATTAAGCTATTAAGTTATTTAAAAAAATATTAGTTGATAAATGTCCTTTAAAAAATTTTTTTTTAAGCATGGCGAGTATTTTTTTAAACTATAAAGGAATTAAACATTTTTGTGTGACTTAAGTAAATTTTTGCTTGCTTTTCTACTAATTATCTGCATAATTTTAATAAAGATTCTTTGGAAGCAATGAAAATGTAGTTCCTTAAAAATTACTTTAAATTTTTTATACTGTATTAATATCTATTTTAAATATTAATAATCTCTTACACTGTAATTTTATAGCCTAATTCAGTATCTTTATAAAACGTTACGTCTATAGACGGAAAGCACTCACTAATGCAATTCAGTAAAGCGTTATTATTTTTTCGTTGAAGTTTCGAGGTTCTTGTCTTGGCTACAAGAAATTGGAAATAAGGTACTGCCAAGTCAAAAACCATAATAATTTTAAAAATTATTTGGCCTGTATTTTTTGTTCAACTTATAATTATTCTAATGTGGCAATTCAAACAATTAAGTCAATCAGAAATTAGTCGGAAAACGTGTAAGACCGACATAGTAAATTGGGCTATTGATCTCAATTTCAATATGCGTATCGGTGTCGGAATCGGTATCGCCTATATTTCTTTTTGAGTATCGGTATCGTATCGTCAAAATGGCATATCGCTACATCCCTAGTTTATACGTGTTCTATATTCTAGGAGTTACATATAACCAATAAAAAATAAAAGTTTTGAGCCTCGTAAAGCCGGACCTAAGAGAGATCGCTGAAAAAAAATTACACAAAAATTTTTATTTTTAAAAAGGCTATTACCTCATGCTTTTTTTTATTTTCAAAAATTTTCATATTCTTAGCCAGTTTCAAAATATTTTTAAGCGCTTATTTATTTAACATTTCTCACTATGTTGGCAGCATTGTCGCTTATGAAAATAGAAACTAGACTAAGTCCCCTTTTACATATAAGACATTTCTTGCCGAATAGAAAAAATATATAGGGGAGAGGAAGAAAAGGAAGAGAGTGTAACACACGACTATCTGTACTGGACATTTTTCGCTTATGCTTTTTACTTTTCTCAATACATACCCACATCAAGCAAACAAAGCCACAATACTAACACAAAATACACATCACCTAAAGTAAACAAATCGGACATTTCTTGACGAAGTGTAAAAGCTTTTGGCAAGTTCAAAAGAGAATCGAAAAAATTTCTTGCAAGAAATGTCATGTGAAGTCGTCAAAATAATCGTTTTATATAAAGGTGTGTATTTTAATTTTGACAGTAGCCTGTTGCCATCTAAGAGTAGGTTTTTGAGTACAAGATTAGAGATTAAACTAAATTTAATATCTGTATTTACTCTTTCTGTTGACGTTCTTCTCTTAAATTAAAAAAAGTAACTCAAAAAGTAAATACAGATACTAAATTCAATTTAATCTCTAATTTCGTACTCAAAAAGTCACTCTAAAGCCCTGTACAGACGGTTGTAAGATCTTACAATATTGTCAGATCTGCCAATGTGCTGACGATGTACTGACAATAAAAAATTGTCAGCACAAGGTATATTGTTAGTTCACACGGCAGTATCAAAGTTGTTAGAAAAGCTTACAATTTATTGGCAGACAGTTGTCTGACAATAAATTTATCTGACAATATTGTCAATAAAGAAATTGGCAGTACACACGATTGTCAGATTCAAAAATTGTCAGATCTGTTGTTTGGCGCTGCCAGACGCATATCATTTAACAGAAATCATCAATTATTTTCCCCTAAAATATATGTGTGCAGTGCTGCCAATATAAAAAAGTCTCTGATAATTACGCCATTGTCAGATGCAGAAACTTCGCACATCTGACAATTAAAAAATGTCTGACAATTGTCTGCCAATAATCTGACAATAGTAACGCGTGTGAACACAGATTGTGAGATGTCTGACAATTTTTTGTCAGCAGGTAGTATTAAAATCGACTGACAATGCTTTTTCTGCCAATGTTGTCAGACAAAAATTTTCATTTCAGACGATTGTAAGAATTTTTTAGCACATTTTACTTACAATATTGTAAGAACTAACAATCGTCTGTACATAGCTTAAGTGTTTATATAGCTTAAACACAAATTTATTTTTTACATATTTTACACTTTAATAATATATAATAAGTGTCAGTGTATTGAAATCATTCCAGTCATTGCATTGATGACACTTAAACTATGACAAAATTCTATGATGACGTTTGTCATCAGATTGATGTCTGTTTTTGTTTCATTAATGACATTTATTATAGCATTAATGTCAGAATTCTGATGATAGGTGGTCATCAATGTAAAGATACATTTTTCTAGGACTGTATAAGCAGCCAAATAGAATATATGTATTTCTAGAATTGATTATAAGAAAACCAATTTTTGAAAATGTAACTTCAACTGCTAATACTTTAAGCACCACTGTACGTTTTTCACACATTATATCATCTTTTGACATATTTCAAACAATATGACCTGTCAATTTATGTGACCTTTGCTTTCAATATTCCATATAGTGTTCAATTGCATTCACCTTTTGTTTGAATTAAATGTATAACGAAATGAAGACGACATTTTATGGCTGACTCTTTTGTGGCTGACATTTTATGGAAGGCTCTTTTAATTGCCCTCGTAATATATAAAAAAAGAATGCAATATGAGCTTTAAATACAATACATACCCAAGTTTAATACACATTTGTTTAAATATTAAAAATAAAATAAAAATAGTTTCCACTCATCAGGTGAAATGTATCACACGCCTTTATTGCGCCACTAATTAGTGTACGTGAGGAGTTTTTGGTTGTTATTGTTGTAGAATAGCATTGAGTCTACTAATAATATTAACTTGACTAACAAATAAGCTTAAGCTAACGACAACAACGAAAAACATTTGACTTATTAAACGCATACAAAGCAGAAAAAAAGCCAAAATAAAAGTATATCATCACTATCTAGGAATTTAAATCAGTAGCAGTTAAACTTACTTACACATATAACAGCAACAAAAGAAACCACCAACAAATGATGACGATAAGCCACATGACAACAACAATAATGTCAGCAGCAATAATATCAACAGCAACACAGTGTAGTATTTGTAAAATACAACAACTATTGAAACAAGATAACAACTGACAAAACTCATTTGTTTAAATGTAAAACAACTAAAAATAAGAGAAAAAAAAGAAAAAATGTTCCAACCAACAACAAAATATTATAAAAATAAACGAAAAGAAATTGTTTAAGCAAAAAACATTTTAGAGCCAATACTCTTGTCAACATAGACAGACTACAGCCGGTGTTGCCAATTACATAAGTGCATTCCACAACTTTAGTGTATAACTTAACTTCTTCCATACAAAAAATAAATGGAAATTTTCATTTCCAATATCTAATAAATTCAGTAAAGTGCGACTTTGACCCGCAAACGTAGGGTTCTGTACGAATACCATATACATATCTGCACCTCGGAGGTAAACTGCACTATGTCGACATAGTGTTATTTTCTAAAAGTTTCATTTTTGAATTCAGCTCATCGAGTACTTTTCGGGAATACGCTAAAACATATATTAATGACGTCACAACTAAGGATATCAGAAAAAATAAAGTACAATTTTCAAGTCTGTTCAATGTATTTTACAACATTAAAACTTATTTTTTTTTAGTTTTGGCTTTTTTTGGATTTGGTGATTTTTTCGTTTTTTGACGATTTTTTCGTTTTGGTGTTTTTCTCATTTCACCGCTTTTGGAGTTTTGTAATATTTGAGGTTTTTTAATTTTAACTTAGTTTAGTTTGTTTTCCCATTTTTTTTTTATTTTGGTGCTTTTTTGTTTAACGCTTTTGAATTTGTGCGAGTTTTTTTTCTTCTAGTAATTTTTTTATTATTGTCTTTTTAGTACGGCGTTTTTTTCTTTTGGCTTTCTTTTTGTTATTTTTTTTGCGATTTGTTTAGTTTTGGCGATTTTTTTTCGTTACAGCGTTTTTTTTTCATTTTGACGATTTTTTCCAATTTGGGTATTTATTTAATTTTGGGATATTTTTTTGTTTTAGCTACTTTTTTCGTTTTAGCTATTTTTGCGTTTTCGGCTTATTCGTTGCATTAATTTAATTATACTATGTGACATTGAAAATATACTTCTGAAATGACTTAGTGTAGATTATAGGCCGACTTTAGTAGATAAAAGTTATCGATAATACTAAATTTTTTGGGACTTCACGGACAAAAAAATCACCGCGCTATTTCTACACCGCTTTTCAATTTTTACACGGTGTCGAATAGAGGTGAACTTAAGCTTTCCGTGTGTATTTATAATATTTTATTTGGACTAACATTTCGTGAAAATATCATGAAAAGAATATGATTTAATTTTTTTCCGATTTTTTAAAGTTTGTAATTTTTTTGCAACACTTTGCTACAAACTCTACTCAGTTTTTATTTTCTCAAGAAGTGTATCTTATACCGATTAAAATAAGCCTAAAATTATAAAAATCGGTTTTGAATTGCCAAAGTTAAAATTTCTTATGCAAAATGTCAATATAAAATATTGCATGCAAAACATTCCCATTGCATTGTGGAACTGCTCACAATATAAATGGTAAATACTACATAACTTCTAAACTACTAATCTGATTTGTTTGAAAGGTTGAGCTCCAAAACATCAAAATACATTGTAGTGATGCAACTGTACACTGTTTACAAAAACAAAGCAACTAAGACTTTACATCACTGCAAGGTATTTTGATGTTTTGGAACTCAGCCAAACTTGACATATCAATAGGAAAGGAGCTATATTTAGACAAGAGTGCTTGCAAAGATATGCAGATGACGAACTAACGATGCAACAGTAGGCAAAACTTAAACACGTCGCATGTTGTAAACTTTAGAAGAAGTCTTATAACCAGGGCTCGGACTATCATGCAACTAAAAATTGATTTTAAGCGCTTAACAAATGCATTTAAAAATGAAAAATATGCGCAAAAATATGCATTTACCTACGAAAAAAGCGCCAAAACTAAAATAATATGAAAATATTTTTTAAAATTTTTTATTATTATAAGAGAAAAAAAATAAAACAAACATAATTGGGTCTATTATTGAATGGAACCGAACTTTAGTTGCATTACCAGTCTGCAACTGAAAATTAATTGTTGCCAGAAAGGCACTAAATAGCAACTGAAATTAACAGCTCTCAGTTGCCAGTTGCCATCAGTAGTATAATTTTCAGCAACTGGCAACCCAACTGAGGCTCGGCTAATTAATATTTTTTTAAAAAATTGGGAAATATGCATTAAAAATTGTTTTATAACCCCAAAAATATGCATTTGTTGTCAAAATATGCAAAAGCATGCGCTTACCACTAAAATATGCAAAAATATGCAACTATAAATCGATGCCAAAATACTTGAAATTCTATGATTCGCATAGATAATTAGGTAATACATCTTTATCTATCACTACAAAAAATATGCATTTGTATGAAAGTCCGAGCCCTGCTTATAATTTTTGCAAATCTAGAACCAGCTGCAAGTCTGCAACTGAAAATTAATTGTTGCCAGAAAGGCACTAAATAACAACTGAAATTAACAGCTCTCAGTTGCCAGTTGCCATCTGTAGCATAATTTTCAGCAACTGGCAACCCAACTGAGGCTCGGTTGCCATCCATAATCGGCCTATTAATATTTTTCTCAAAAATTGAGAAATGTGCATTAAACATTTTTTATTACTCCTAAAATATGCATTTATTGTCAAAATATGCAAAAATATGCGCTTACCACTAATATATGCAAAAATATGCTACTGGAAATCGATGCCAAAATACTTAAAATTCTATGATTCGCATAGATAATTAGCCAATACATCTTTATCTATCACTACAAAACATATGCATTTGCATGAAAGTCCGAGCCCTGCTTATAACTTTTGCAAATCTCGACCAAGAAGCCAAAGTTACACATATTTTACAAAAGTTTTAGGTCTGTAGCTCTTACCGTTCATGAAATAGACGCCTGTAACAGATAGGCGGAAGGAAGGATAGACAGCGTAGCAAAAACATTTCACCTTCGGTTTACGGAACCCTAAAAAAACTTGTAACTGATTAAAAAAATATTCACTAAATGTTATTTTGTGTTCCTGAACGTAAACACATCAGATTGTCTTAATTTAATATAATTCTTGAATATTGACATCACTTGAAACACACTCATCTTTCAACTGCAACATCACAACATCGTCTCAGTTACTGCACCGTATTGCCACCTGTAATAAAACATCATGTTATACGAGTTTGTATGTGGATGAATAAACAAATGTTTGAAAGTTTGTATGCATCGTATGTTAACATGCCACATTATCCCATGTATCTGGGTATATTTCATTCTACATACTCGTACATACATATAAGTTCATACACATCCCTACATTACAAAAGCTTAGAAGTCATGGACTTGTTGAAAACTTTTATGACCATTAACTAGAGTAGTAAGAATACATCCCGTCGGATGAAAAAATGGCAAAGTATGTGTATCCTTATTTTTTCCACTTCATTGTTTTCCAAGTGTCTTTAGACAAATTAAATGAAAAATGTTTAAACAGCATTAGATGTGGTAGTTTCTCTGTAGCAGGCAGCATACAAGAAAAATAAAAGTTTATACACCAAACTGTATGAATGTGATTTTGAGTATATTCTTGTTAATTATACATTCTCTGTTAGAATTTAGTGCAAAAACATAAACACAATTTAAGATTTTTTAGAATTGATAAAGACATATGATGTATTGTTATTATAGCACCATAATGTTGCCATCATTTTTCTATGTCCAAAAGTCGTAAACTTTTGCATTTGTTTGTTTGTGATAAATTTCGAACATAACGATCTTCTTCTTTTATATTTTTATACGAATTATAATTTAAAAAAAGTTGAATAAAATTTCTTAAGAAATATTTTATTTAATACAAAAAAACAACAATGTTGTATGATCATGCATGATGGCGTTAAGAAATTTTGTTATTTAAAAAAAAAAGTTTTCCTCATTTTAATACATACAAGTTGATCACGCTCCAAAGAATGCTTCAGTGATTCTACAGAGTTAGGTGGCCTATGAAAAACTGAATGGTTTCCAAGCACCTGGTGTTGGATGAGTGTCATGTTACATTGTTCGCAAATGAATATTGTATAAAGTAATAAATATTTTTATGCAGCATTTGTTTATAAATTCTAATGGAAAGCAAATCGTTAGCATTTTAAAGTAAAACACAATAAAAAGCAAAATATTTCTCTTCAAGCAAACTACAAACTAATGTTTAAAACATTCAAATCTCTCCATACACCGAAAGAATTTAACTTCATAAATCCAACGATTTCGTTAGATTTTTTCACAATTCTAATGAAATATTTAACAATATATGTGAAATTTCACAAAGATTGTGAAAGAGTTTCATTGGAATTATGTACTTTATTAGCCTTCATAGTTTCGTTAGAAAATTTCATTGGATTTATTTTGTTTTGACAATAGCCCAATTCACAATCTTGTGCAAATATTATTGCATCGTAGCATTTGCAAAATGTTATAGTATATATATACATATATATACTCACCACTAGCAATTGTTAAGTGGTGAGTATCAATACCACTTGAAAATGCTACGATGGAAGACCACTTGCACAAGATTGTGAATTGGGGTAATATGTCATTAAGAATGATAGGACTTTAAGAATGATAGGACTTTAGTTTTGAATAAAACAGCAAAGTTTTGAAATATCAACTAAATTCTTGCTTTATTTTGGAGCCTCGACTATGCAGTTTTATATTTGGAATAACACACAGCTCAAATGTTCACCACAGGCATATCGACACTGATGCTACCGAAAGAGCTTAAGTAAATTTGCAAAAAAAAACTCAACACTTGTAAGGACGCTTAAAGCAAATTGGTGTAAAGCTAGTCATTTATCTGCTTGACATTTGAGGCCATGGTGTCCGAGAGTATAAGAAGAACTCTGATGATATGACATCGTGTTGGATCTCGAAATAATGATATTTTTAAGTTCGACCCTTACACAAAGTCAAGCATTTTTCTTTGTCTTTTTGAATTGTTACATGCTTTGAAAAAACCATTCTCAATAAAAATAAATTGATTGTAAAATTTAATTAAATTGAATGAACTAAATAAAGCTCGAATAATGAAATTTTTTTCGTAAAATAAAACGTGCATGTAATACTTTTCTAAACAATGTTTCCCAGACCTCTTCACGGGCCCCCTAGAATCTCGCTACGGCCCCCAAGGGGTCCGCGGACCCCCATTTGAGAATCCTTGCTTTACAGCACATTGTTTTGAGATTGCTGCTGGCCTATAAAACAAGGAATAAAAGTCAATAGTCTGAGTTCGATACTGTGAGCGCTCATCAACAATAGACATTTGCTTATTTCTTATTTGTAGCATGGAACTGTCAATAAATTAAAATATTCAATGAAGCATTTTAAGTTAGTGATCCTACCTTAAAGTGAATAATTTCATTAAAACAATTACATAATTTCATTAAAACAATTACATAATTTCATTAAAGTTATGGAATAATTTCATTAAAATAATGGAATAATGTCATTAAAATAATGGAATAATTTTATTTCAACAATGACAAAGTTTCAATAAAAAAAAATGGAATGATAATAAAGTACTTTCATTAAAATAATGAAAAAATTCATTGAAATTATGAAATGATTACGTCAAATAATGAGCAATTTTCATTAGTTCACCGGAATTATTACATTGGATCAATGAAGTTATTTCACATATTTGATGAAACTTTCATTAAAATAATTTTAACGAAACTTGTTTCATTCATCCAACGAAGCATGACATTGACTGAGTTTTAATGCAGTATTTTATTGGATTAATGTCAAAATTCACGGAATTTATTAGAAAAAATTCATTGAGTGTAACTTTTTTATATATCGGTTTAATCACTGACATTATAAAAATATATTATTACATGCTCCTGGTAGGAAAGGATAGTTTGTCTATGTAAGATTTTAGTGATTGTATTCTTAAAACGAAAAAGTGGACGGAAAATATGTGCTTAGGCAGCTACTGTAGAGTGACAGGCCGAGAAATGAGAAACTTCGCTAGTTTTAGTACGGATATGTGTACAGTTAGGCACATAAATATTCGAACACCAAATATATTTGGAATATCTTTAAAACGATGTAAAATATTAAAAAAACATTAAATGCATTTTTAATTAATATTCATTTACCACATTATCGGCCATGTTACAGAGTTCAATTCCGTTCGGAAATGGAATTCAAGCCAGCCCATTTTTGTGGCAGCTGGTATTTAAAAAAGACTGTTGGCGGCGCTAGTATGCTTGGGTATGCTCCGGCTAGGGCGTGACATCTTTGGATGGATTGAATTCCGTTTCCGAACGGAATTGAACTCTGTGGCATGGCCGCATTTGATATAAAAAAACAAGATAGGCAAAATAGATTGGGACAAAAGTATCCGTACATTTTGTATACAACTTATAATTCTACTTAACTTTTTCTTAAAATCAGTACTTTGTAAGTCCTCCGTTCGCATCAATCACTGCCTGTACAAAGAAAAAACTAAATTTCATTTTCTGTAAAGGAATTCAATGAAATAGTAAATATTTTGTCTAGGAATGGACCTACAAACAAATTTGTAAATATAGACAAAAATATCTTAACAATTTCATTGAAAAAAAATTGTTTTTTCAGTGAACAAATTGTTTAAATATATAAAACAATTTGTCTAAAAATATTTACAAATTGTAAACAAAACAATTTACTAAATCAAACAAAAAGATTTACTGGATTTTCATTGAAAAAAATCAAACAATATTTTTGTCTCAGTTTATAAAGCAATTAGTCTAAAAATACTAACATATATTAAATAAAATGGTTTACTTAATTAAACAAAAATATTTACTAGATTTTTTGTAATATATCAGAAAAAAATTTTGTCTGGGTCATTTATCATCATCATCATGCATTAAGCATATATGAAATTTCACTTTGTTAAATGTGTTCAAGTCTGAATATTTATCTAAAGACTCTAAAATAATGAATGAGAATTAATGCAACGTCATTAACAAATAGATTCACTCAAAAATCTTCAGTAAACATACTTAGTACAATTGCATTCCTTTTGCTATTATTGTTGTTGTTGTTATTTGTGTGTATGTCGCATCGGGGTTGTTTTTTTACAGCACAGTTTTTCTTGTTGTTTTTGGTGTTTGCGTTCTAAATAAAAGTCAAACAAACAATTCATTGATTATGGACTGAAAATTTATTTATAGAAATTAAATTTATTTTTAAACAAACTTTTGTTTGAAAATTTTTTAGCTACAGTTTTTTCTGTGGTCTGTGGTCTTTTGTCCATCGACCGGACTACATTTTTCTATCATCTAGAGATATTTCCTTCCAGGCTTTCTTCAAACCAGTTTTAAGGTAATTCTAGCTCTGGGCGTCCTTTGCAGTTACTTTACTTTCAAAATATCCCTGCAGTGTTCGATGTGGTTCAGGTCAGCTGATTGACTGAAGGTGCAGTATGCTTGCGGTCGTTGTTCTGTTGAAATATCCAACGTGGGCCAAGACTCAAACCATCTATGAAAGCCTTCGTTCATAGCGACGCTGATCCATTACATCATCTATAAAGATCCATTACATCATCTATAAAGGAGGATATTATATTCTGGAGGACAAAATTTTTATTTATTTTTATTGCGCTCAATTGTATGTCTTGTTGGCGATCAAGTTTGTTACTGTACTTTAAAAAATATTTTGCAGCTCTCATGATTTATAACTTTTTGTACCACCCCTATTATTACCAGTCATGGAACAAATACGTTCAGAATAACTGACAGAGATATGTCTAAGATTAATGTCAGTACCGCCAGTATCCGTAGTAGCCGAGCATTACATTACCAATGGAATAACCAGCAAGCTAGAAGTCTAAAACAAAGGCAGACGAAAGCTGTATTCGCCATCCCCGGAACCCGATCAACAAACACTGCTTGATACAGCTTCTGTTTCATTAACGAGCTCAAAACGGAGGGTGTCTTTTAAGCTTCCTGTAAGGAAAGTCATCCCTGGTGCTACGAGTCCCCGTGATTATCTTTCTAATCGTTTTTAGGCAAGGGCAATGATATAATTAGACATAGGCAAGCTTTCTTATTTTAGACACCGTTGTTCTATTATTTCAAAGATTGTGTAGTAGCATATAAGTCTTGAAAATCCGAACTACCCATTTCTCCAGAAATCACGATATAAATCACCAAGATGCCGAAAAATACCCCCTTGGGGTATGATAATTCCCACCAAACCGCCCCAGGGTACTAATCACTGCCTTAGAATAAGTTTCTCTCTCTAAAATGCGTTGAACTGTGGTTCTCATTCGAATGCCAGTCTGCCAGCCGAATTTAGAAATTCAGACACAATGTGTACTATTGTCTGAACTGCTTCCAGACACAGTCTACTAACTGCATCCTCTAAGATTTCGTTTTGTGTGCCCTGTAACTAATACAGTTATCCAGCTTAAGGTACTCAGTTTATATCTGAATACCCTTTCTTTATGCAGCGCAAAGGCCCCTTCGTATGAGACCACACATACAATTTTCGGTAGTTCATCTGCTGCCTTGCGGACACATGATTCCCTAAACACAAGATACGTGAAGTTTTAACTAAGACGTATGTAGCAGGTAAACTCACTAGAACAGCTGACCTCACTCGATTAAACGTCAAACGTTGTTGAGTGATGAAACATCATCACTGCCTTCAAACTGTCAAGCCCTTCTTTAAAGTATTTGAGATTTTCTTAAAAAGTTAGCTGCGCTGATAGTTCCACCCGTCTTTCAACATTTTTTGACAACTACTAGAGTAGTATCTAAAACAAATTTTCTATTGTTGTAGAAATGGGTGTACCTGTTAGTTGTGCCATGGGTTTAACTTATGTGATAGAGCACTATTATTTCCTAGTCTGCCTTTCCTTAGAGATTCAAAAATGGTAATTTCACTTCCCATATATATTTTTTATGCACGATACAGTCTTTCGATTAACCGTCTTGTTCGTTTTCCTAGTTTTATTCTTATTTCAATGGCGAAACGTTACCTAGGAAAAAATCTTAGCCCGGACTAGTTTGGACAACCCAATAATTCTAATATGTTTTAAAAAAAATAGCAACCCAACATCTTACTCCTCTCTTGAGGTCAAGAGTCAACTTCATCTCCTAATTGTCATAATTTCTTCAAACATTAAAATTATCAAGCATTTAGCTCAAATCTAAATATCATCATGACAAAGAAAAATATTCCCACCACAGAAAAATAATTAATTTACTCCCAAAATCGTACAATATGCTACAGAACAAAACAAAAAACACCACAAATGAGATAAAAACAAACATTTTATGGCCATAATTAATTATCACATTTAATTAAGAAAGGAAAGTCCAAAAGGAGTTAAATACCACACACATACACTGAAGCCTATGCGAACACAGAGAAAAAGCATATGCTCCCAATAGGAGGAGAGAGATCAGTCAAACTAAAGATAGAGGATATTATGTTGCAAAAAGTAAATTATGGAATTGCTTGTTACTGAAATTTTCGCTATTTAACAAGTGATCCTTCCAAGCGCGAGTCCAGGGGAGGGGAAAAAGGGATATTTCTCCCTCCAAAACTAATAAAATATACCTCATTTCTATAGAGTTCCTAAAAGAAATTTTACAAAATGGTACGTTTCATTTAAAAGTTCCCCTCCCAAAAGCTTAAGCTGGATCCGCACCTGGGTCCTTCGAACCTTAAAATTCAACTGAGTAATATTAAATGACAGAAGATTAATTGAGCTTTTTCCCAAATATTAGCGATTGGATTTCAAACCTTAAAAATGAGGACAATATTAAGAATCCCTTACTTTTAATGGATGACATTTGCTCAATGTTATGTTTAATAGAATATTTGATAAAATTTTATAGCCTACACACACACTGGCTTCTAAAAATCCTAAAATCGATTAGAGCAATTTTTTAAAAATCCATATTAAAATTCCTATCTAGAATCATTCAATTAAACTGATCTCAGCCCTTGACCAGTGATTAACGAGAAGACGTTTAAACAAATGAGAGAGTAAAAGAAAACACGTAACTAGTAGCAGAAGAAATAAAACTGATCAGCATCATCAACATCATCATGGCAATAACGATTAAAACGGAAAATAACACACATAAAAAAAACGTAAAATATTGTCATGCTCAAAAGACAAAAGAAATACCAACCACAAACACAACACTGTTGAAATCCTTCCGTTTCTTTTTTTTTAAAGAGAATAAAAAAATAAACAGAGAACCGAAAAATACAAGAGAAATCCAAAATTTAAGTTGATCACAGCCAATTAAATTTTATGAGAGTTTCAATGATGCTCTTTGTAATGTTGGCTTAAACCGATCGTACATTGGCTGATTAGAACTCGTAAAATTGCTGCAACAACAAAATCAACTTAAACGACTAAATAAAAACAAACCGCCTTCAAGTGCTTCCGCTTAAAGTGTTTGTGTGTGGCTTGAATGGCTTAAAGTAGCTGTTGATTTGATGTGTGCTTAAAACGTTGTCAACACGTTTGCTTGAACAGAAATCTAAAACGTGTTTACGATGGCAAGTGAGAAGAGAAGATGAGTGTGTTAAGAGTTTTTAGCTGGGTCTATAAGCCAAGTTAATATCAGTAGATAAAGTGTAAGCTGTGGATACAGTTGATGTAAGTGTCATGTCAATAAGACAAGAAATCATAAGGCGATTTGACGTTAATCCAAACGGTACAATAAAAAAACTCTAAACAGAAAATGATATTTTAAAACGAAACATATATAAAAATTTGAATAAAATATTAATTAAAACAATTAAGAAGTTTTCAAAAAAATTTTATATGGAATAAAAAAAGTGCCTAGAAAACAAATAAAGTAATGAATGATTTAAAAATGGGCTTTAAACAATCCCTATTGCAACGTTTACAACATATTGAAATGGGTTCAGCTCATCCTAAATCATCGACAGAATCTAAAGATTCGCATAATTCCCAAATAACCGATTTTAGTATACAAAGAATATTGGGAAATAATCAAGAGATAACAAACACAAAAACTGCCAACCAGGATACACCACCCTCCAGTCCTAAACTTTATGCTCCGGTAGCCACCAAACCTATTATTGCATCAACAGACATCTTGGATTTGTCAAAAAATAAACAAACTGAAAGTTATGCACATCCTTTGCTAGCCGCCGCACATCCTGCAAATGAATTTCCTTTTAGCAATCCACCAAACTATGCAGCATTTCATCCCAACATTTTGGCTGCAGTTGCTGCTGCTAATGCCCAAAAATTTTATGCACAATTTCTGCCGCATATGTTTCCCGCCGGCCTTTATAATAATGCAACAGCAAGTGTCGCTAGACCCTTGATGTCCTATCAAAAACGTTATTTTGCTCCTTATGTCTTAAATGCTCAGCAGTCGTTAGCGGTAATACAGCCTCCACTTACACCACCAACGCCCACCCCAAACACTAGCTCCATTACCCAAAATAATCAATCACCACATTCGCAGTACTCCCCAAACAATAAATTAATATGTTCACGTCCCGATTGCCTGGATTGCTTAGATTCTCATTATAAATCTTCAACATTTCCCTACAAGTCACCAATTCTATCGCCGGCAGCCTCAACTGTTAGTTCCGCGGGTTCTTATCATGCCAAAACTCAAAAGGATTTATATGCGAGTTCCTCCAATATTTCATTGACTGCCGTAACTAATTTACATCTAACGGCTACGAAAACATCTAGAGAAAGTTTTTTGAGTTCTGCATATGATAATCATTCCAATTTGCCAACAAACTCGGAGGAAATAAGCTATAAATGTCGTATATGTGATAAAGTTTTTGGGTGTTCTCAAACGTTACAGGTGAGTGTTTTTTCTCTAGGAAAATTTTTCCGTGATATAGAAGAATAGTAAAGGAGCTGTGCAAAGCGATGTGCTGACGGCATTCAGGAATTTTAGCACATGAGAGTTTTTGCAATACGAGTAAGCTGCTGTATTAAAAAGAACTATGCCCCCTTATTCCGTAACTATTTGTCGACATCACGTCAAGACAATACCAAAAAATTGCCACTTGCCTACTCGCTGTCGATAAAGATTTGCTACTATCAACAGGATCTTCCCATTTTCTATGCCTTACAGAATAGTAAGTGGCTGTGAGTAATAGTATATTGTTGTCGATGACGAGTAGAAATGCGCCAATTTTTTTTACATTGTCTTGACGTGATGTCGACAAATAGTTACGGAATAAGGGGTATTAAGGACTCGGGAAGCAATAGTTCAAAAAAAGCTGTATATTAAAGCGGGTCGACCTCCATACAAAAAATTAAAGTTGTGTCAGTTACAGCCTAGAATGAAAGATATGCCAATGAAGTTTCTAAAACCAGAAAAAAAATTGTTACCACGCTCCAAAATACAGCACTTTTTGTTTTTTATATATAGCGCAGCCATTTAAAGTCCGATCTCATTATTTCGCGTATCATTGTTCATTGCTTGAATATAGCTTCATTTTTGCTTCTGGTTACTATTTAATCCGACATCTAATTCTGGGCGCACTTATGCCATCTCGGATCCTTCCCGCTAATGTCCAATTTGTTGCACGTGGAAAGAAAGTTGTTTTAAAACTTTGTATGTCTACACACAGAAAAATTTCCATGTAAAATCGTCGAAAACCAGGTTAACTTAACATTTTTCGGTAGTGATTTTGCTTCATAGGTGTTTCATGTTAAATCAACATGATTTACAATAATCTTGAAAGAAAATTTTTCCTTTTGAATTAACTATATTTCATGTTGATTTAATATTCCAGTACAGTTATACGAAAAATCATATTGAATCAAAGTAATTTCGAGTTGAAACAAGGTGAATTTGATATTGGAACAACACGGAGAATCACATTGAATCAAAGTTATTTCAAGTTGAAACAACGTGAATTTTATTAATTATTTTACTTACGTGATAGTCATCAGAAAACTTTTCGTTGTAGCTGACTGCCCCAGCCAAGATTTGAACTCGTGCCACCTGCATGATAGTCCACGCGCTAACCACTGCAGCCACAACAGCTTCAAACTTTTCTTTACTTATACACTAAATAAATACCATCGTATATAAAATGCATTTCATTTTAATTCAACATGATTTAAATGATTATTTAACATAAAACTTATTTGAAATTAAAGTTATAGTCATGTCGATTGAAAATGAAACTTAACGTTTATAACAAAATTGTTTTAACGGTGATTTAAGGTTAGATTAATTATTTTCCGTTTAAAATTACTATGAAACAATGGTAATTTTAAACCAGCTGCAGTAAATATTCGTTTTTTGTCGTATACATAGACGACACATGTAAGAATAAACAACAACAAGTCACACAACTAAGCAGAACAGTGAATTGTAGCAACGAACAAAGAAAGTAAACACTAACACACTCAAACGACAAATTATTTTTGTTATTTGCATTAAAAATTGCGGCATGTGGATTTTGCATTCCTTTTTTTTCTGTGTGTAGCGTTTAATATACTCTCTTTTATGTCACGCCCAAAAATTACTCCTCTTTTTTCGTTTTCACATACAAGTTACTTCAGACTGGGCGAATCCCAATAAAAAAACAAAATAAATTGCAGCACTCACCCCATAGAATGAAAGATATATCAATGAAGTTTCTAGAACTCTAAACAAATTTTTTTTGCCACGCCCCAAAATACAATACTTTTAGTTTTCTATATATATTGCATCACCATTTAAAGTCCGATCTCATCATGCTTTGAATATTGCTTAATTTTTGGCATTGGTGTTTTTTAAATCAGATATCTAATTTTGGGCGCCAGTTATGTCATTTCGGTTCCTTCCCTCCTAATATCCAATTTTTTCACGACATACAAAGCTTTAGAAGGGCTTTGGGCCTATTCACATATTAAATATCGCTATTTTCGCAAGTTTTATACCCCATACCCCCTCCTCTCTTCGCCCTCCGTAACGCTTTTTACAAAATTTTCAGTATAAAGTATCTAATCCGTAACAAATCTTGAACCCCCCCCACAACTTTACAGCGTTACGTAATATGTGAATAGCCCTTTTCTTGTCATGTTAAAAAAATTGAACATTAGGAGGGAAGGATCCAAACTGGCATAAGTGGTGCCCAGAATTTGATGTCGGATTAAGAAGCCAGCCGATGGAAAAATTAAGCCAGAGTCGACTGCAAAATAGGCGTGACTCTGCCCATAATTTTGATCATAATGTTGTACTTTCACGAGAATCGGTTAAGTAGACGTAGTTGAATTGAATATTTACTTTTCATGGGCGTGTCACTGCCCACTCTTCCAGCCATAATGTTGTATTGTAGCGGTAACTAAATGTGTATACAAAGTTTCATAAGAATCGGTTTAGTGGAAGGTGTTGAAAAAGAATATTTACTTTGCACAGGCGTGGCACTGCCCACTTTTTTAATCATGGTGTAACATTCAAACAGAAGCTTAATGTGTGTACAAAGTTCATAGGAACCGGTTGTTGAAAAGGCATGTGTACTTACTTCGCATGGGTGTGACCCTGGCCTCTTTTCAACGGGACCAATCTGGAAGTACATCCTTTTAAATAAGGAAAAAATCCGCAATCGGTTTATAAATGGCGAAGAATTGAAGGAACATTCAGAGAAAAAATACATGACGAATTGATAACCTTTCTTCTTTTTTTAAACGGTTAAAAATATGCAATGTTAACACTACAGGTGCACCAAATCAGACTTTGAGGAGGCGTCTTTATGTTCCGTTGTCGATAAAGGGTAAGACTTAAGCTACGTGATAAAGTATAGAGCATTATGGGCTGAAATATCTGTCATAAAAAGGGTAGCAAACTGGCTGAGCTACTGTAGGGCATACGATGTAGATATCCAAATTTTTACTAACAACAACCTGATTGGTGTATGATTGCGAAATATCTCTCAATGACATGGCGAAACATTTAAATCCAGAACTACCTTGGGTTACAGGGCACAGTAATGCGAACGACAGCATTGTGGCGAATAAACTATCCAAATATACTGCAAACATCTGCTCTGCTGATCATGGATGGCTTCTCCCGATTTCGTGATTAAACAACTGGACATGAGCTCAGAAGTAAGACGGCGCCCCTGGTGATCGAAAAATACGACGATCTTGCGATATATTCTAAACCTTCGCTCTTCTACCTGCCAAACAACCTGAAGTGGTATTATTGAGCACATCCTCTACGATAAATAATTAATAGCTTCTACAGAGTGTCGGCTAGAAGTTTTCCCAATAAATATATTGGGGCCAACTTCGGAAAGCATGTAGCAAACGGACTATTTCATTCGGAATCCGGCCGGGAACTTTATGGGATAGCAAATCTGCAAATTAGTGATTTAACATAAGTTCTTCCCAATTGGGAAACTATTAGGAACTTGTTGGGAAAATCTTACACAAACTTTTAATCGTATTTTTTACTCATCTGCGTAGAGGTGATTATTGCTTACTTTTGTCCCTTGGACAGCTTTAGCAATTTTTGATCAATATCAGAGGTTGCTATTTTTCCAATTTGAGCAAGATTTTGTCAGTTTTCACTGTTTTCCCACAGGAAAGCAATCGGGATCCAAATAGTTTCAGTGATATATACCAATTGGAATCCACCACCTCATTGTTGGAAAGATGAAATAATGTGGCAGCATAAAACTGGCAAAAAATTTAACTGAAAAAGCAATTTCAAATTCACATCACTGATTTTGAATGAAAAAACTACACCCAGAAAAAAGATTGGATGGAAAATGGTTAGGCCGATAATATATTAGTTGAATAGACTATATTTTAACTCACGCCATGAATTTTCTATGAATCCTAAAAACAATCCATGTTCATTACCATAAGATCATAACTGTAATAAAGATATGATTCTGACAATTCTTAAATTGATTAGGTCAACCGATCATATGCTTTTGTCCTGACTAAGTAACGAATATGATGAGCAAAACCGAATAAAATATTATGAATTTGGTTTGAGTACCAATTATTGGTATTTGCAACCAAAAAAAAATTTTTCTTTCTCAATTTACTTTACTTTTTATCGGTTGTTGCAATTAACTAGTGGTTAATTTTATTATCATTGATACATCTGCCCGATTAAACGGCTCGCATTAGCAATTATTTATTATTGTAAAATAACGTCTTTTTCAATAAGAATTCTATGATAGTTGTATCAACGAATCTGTTTTCTTTGTGTATGCTTTATTTAAATATTCATTCAAAAGAAATATTCATATAATATTCTTCGTTGGTTATTGTCCTTATTCTGAAAATTATTACTGTTGAAACTCTTTACTGTTTCAACCGTTTGAATTGTTCGTTGTCTTAAATTTTATATGTTTGAACGTATGTTTCATCGCCACTTGCGAACTTACGCGAAAATTTATCTTTTCAAGACTCAAGCAACCATGGTGTTGAAATTTTCACAAATCTTAGTCATATCTATTGTCAAAAAGGGAGCTTCATTTGTTTTTTTTTTTTTTTTTTTGTAGTGGGATCTTTCAAAAAGGACTTATAATGAAACTATAAATAAATTTTGTTGCGTTGAAGAATATACTTGAGCGGGCTCATTATTGAAGACTACTAAAGTTAAAGATGTGATTGCCGCCGAGTAAACGGGACAAGTTTAAATACACCCGTAAATACATATTGTTGCCTGTGTTTAGTGGAAGCTGAGAAGAGTTTATTTAACAGGAGAACGAAATGCATACGGCATCCGCTGTATTTAAGAATTCCTTGTGTAACCTACAATAGGTTTCGTTGCATTTGCACTACTAGACTTTTAGAGCTTCTTAAAGGATCTACTGCTGATAATATTATTGTCCTTGCAGTGTCATGAACATAAAGTACCATGCACAACTGCGAAACTGCAGTTATCACCTGATTCCACCACAAGCTCTTTCAACATTCTTCATGTTATCTATCGCTGAAACTTAAATGCTCTTAATTGTGTTATGTATACTCTTAATTATGTTATGGAAACGAACTCTTTTTTATATTTTTACAAAGCAGAAGTTAGACTATACGTGTATATATGTGAGGAATATCTAAGCAGACTACTGCGCTCCCGTGTCTTTCCAATTCCTTGCGTGCATCAATAATTGTTGGCACAGCTACCCACTACTGCGACCAGACATTCAATCACTGACACGCGTCATTACAAGCCAATTTTTAAGAGAAGCAATACACTCAGGCAATTAATGCCCATCAGTTAATTAATTAATGTGTTACCTTCTTTGGGAAAGGGATAGTGTAGAGCAGAGGCGGATATTCTCTCAATTGCGATGCCATTTTTAGCCTTTTTTACGATATGACAACACTAATAGGGTATTTACACTGTCTCGAAATCTAGTAGATTTGATTTTAAATCTCTTTCGAAATCTATATCGTTTACACAAAGCTTTTTTGACATTTTTCTAGATTTCGTATCCAAGAATAAATATTTTGACTGAAATTTATCTTATACTGTAACCAAACAGGTTCAGCCTTAGCTAATGCACACACTTTTATTAGACAATTTTTGTAGAGCGTAGCTAATTCACTCACCGTTCATATAAAAATGTTGTACAGGGTAGTAGAAAGGAAACAAAAATACTAGATTTTGAGTAGATTTCGTCCAAATCTACTGACAAAGTAGATTTCGTTTTGTATGGGAAAAAAAACAACTAGATTTAGCTCGAAATCTCATAAGTACTAGATTTCGAGACAGTGTAAAGCCCTATAAGATAGCCATACATGGTGTTGTCATATCGCAGTGTTGTAATATCGTAAAAAACTTACGATATGACAACACAGTATGCCATATCGTTTTTGTCATATCATAAAAAAAGGTTAAAAATGGCATCGCTGGTACACAGTGTATGATATTCACACTCAAACGTAGAATACGACAATCTACGTTTGGGCACCACTGGTGTAGGGAGAACAGACGGTGCAGTGAGAGAGGTACACTTTTGTCATTTGTGGTAGACGGTACTAGTACTTATCGACTTCCATTTTAATCACTGAATCTGTAGTAGTCGCCTGCAATTACTTTGTCTGAGGACCTCCTCGGTTTTCATAGCCGTTAGACAATATTTGAAGTTACTGTGTCTTGACTCTTACGATCCTTACGTATGTTCCTCTTTCGTCTTAACTCCTGACGTCAGTCATTTGTCGCACTAACTGTAGTTAACTAAGGGATTGACATCTTGACCTCTTGCGGTACATCGATGTCTGTCACAGTCAGCACTTCTTCATAAAACAACCATGAACTTGTTACCACGAGGAGTTACAGGCAACACTTTTTGTTGCTAAAACGTTAAATCCTGTGTCTTTTTCTCTTTTTACTCGAAAATTTTCAGGTTTAGGAAAACTTAAGATAGGAAATTTCCAAGGACTCCAGTAATTTTTTTCTCATTGACTGTAATTTATAATTTAAGGTATTTTTCAGAGACAAACACAAAAAGAATAACTTTCGTTTTGTTTAATTGAATATACGAAATAAAAAAATTGTCCTCTGATTTTGATTTCTTTAATTTTTGGTAGAGTCGCAAGCCTTAGCCGCTTAAGTCGTTCTAAAATTCTTCCGGGAGATCAATTTAAAGTCTCAAAAACTCGCTTAGAATCGTTAATGCTAGGAACACAACTGGGACGAACGACGAATTTTTGGCCGCGTACATTCGTCGCCAAAAATAAAATATATTTGTGTATATTAAAATACACACAATAACGGCGTCGGGCGAAATTCGCCATATGCGACGAACTCTGAATATATTTGTTTCTATTCCTTACGCCGACGAACGACGAACAAATCAGTACCAAGTGACCATGTTTGGTTTTAGTTTTCAAGTGTTTTAGTAAAAAAAGTTACTTTTTACTTTAATTATTGTTTTATTTTTATTTTATAGCATTTGAAATAAATATGGATAATTAACTATAAAAAATTGGTGTTAGTTATGTTTTTAATAATGTTAAATTTTTCAAGTATGTATTATTTTTTTAATACTGTCACACTTTGCACAAACAGTAAACAGCTTTATCAATTATAACAGCTGTTATATTTTCGTCGCTATTGTGCTTCATACGATGAATTTGCACAGCGAATTTTTATCGACGAATTCGTCGTGTTGGGCGAAATTCGTAGTTCATCCCAGTTGTGTTCTTAGCATAACATTTTTCCAGACAATAGTCGCCTTAAAAAAGTTAGAACCAAGAAAAATTTATAGATTTATACACGGATGGAGACGATCGCTCAATAAATTCAACTTTTCTCTAACTCGACTAAAGCGGCTAAGACTTGCGACCACAGAAATAACAAGGATGTGGAAATTGATTGATCTATTCCAACATAAATCTACAATTTTTTTAATTAAATTTTTCTTCGAAGAAACATAATCAAAACCTAAAATCCATAATCGATAAAAAAAATATAAAACTAAACTAAAGTTTAGTAAAAAACTTCATATTTTATATCGATCCATAAGGACTAACAGCATTTATTTTCTTAATAGCATTTCTATTTTAATTATTTCATTGCAGGCCCATGAAAAGACCCACAAATCTCCCCGTTATGAATGCACTGACTGTGGCAAGGGCTTCTCGCAATTGCGCAACTACAAATACCATCTTTCTGTACACAGAGGCACCAAAGAATTTGCCGCCGAGTGCCCGGAATGTGGCAAAACTTTCAATGACAAGGGCTACCTCAGCAGTCACATGAAAATACATCGCAACAAAAAGGAATATGAATGCCCCTACTGTCCAAAATCTTTCAATCAACGTGTTGCCTTCAATATGCACGTACGCATACATACTGGAGTTAAACCGCACAAGTGCGTTGAGTGTGGCAAACGTTTTTCAAGAAAAATGCTTTTGAAACAACACATGCGTACGCACAGCGGTGAGAAACCATATCAATGTTCTGTATGCGGAAAATCATTTGCTGATCGCAGCAATATGACATTGCATCATCGTTTACATTCAGGCATTAAGCCATTTAATTGTCCCATTTGTCCGAAAGCATTTACCAAGAAACATCATTTGAAAACACATTTAAACTATCATACTGGTTGTAAGCCATACGTCTGTCCACATCCGAATTGTAATCAAGCATTTACGCAATCTAGCAATATGCGTACACATGCCAAAAAGTGTCAATACAGACCGTTACAAATGGCATATCCGCCGCCGGTGGCACAGAAGTCAAATACAACATCTACCGTTATCAGCAACCATCATTCATCAATACTCTCAGCAGCAGTAACATCTTCATCAATGGCCCCTGCTGCATTGGCACAAACAACACAAAGTTTCATGTTAAATCCAATTTCCCGTTTACCTTCATCATTAACAGTTGCTATTGGCAATAATCATGGTACTTTAGCTACAGTCTCATCCAGTAACAACAATAACAATGTTAACAGCAACAGCATTCCTTTCATACCTTCAACCACTTTAGCGGCTGGAATTCGGATGTTATCCACTGTTACCTCAGCCGTACCTGTAACCAGCCTTCAGTCTTCATCATCAGTATTTCCGCCTGCTCAACAGCCTTTATTATCCACATTGCGTCCGTTTTGAACATGTACATAATTGTCTATTTATATTTCGGTCTAAATGTCTTTTGCGCATTTAAAAGCGTAATTAGTGTTTTCTGTATTTAGGTTTTAGTGCTTTAATATTTTTACTATATTTCTTTTTATTAAAGAAAAAACTGTGATACAATTATAGATTTTTATTTTTATATAACAAGATTTTGTATACGTAAGACATTTTAAATTAACAATAAATTATAACTAAGTTATTTTTTAAATGCATAAAACAAGCTAGTTTTATTTAATTCCTTTGTTGTGTTTCCTTTGTTAAAGATAATGGATGACCGATGATGACATACTGTTAATTAGTTCCTTATAGCATTATTAAGTTATGGCACTGCAGATGAAATATGAGTAAAAACCAAATTTTAATTTGAAATAGTATAGTATTATTCAAATCGGGCGAACCGTTCGCGAGTTATGATGAAATATATTTGCGTGACCGCCCAGTGTTATTAGCACTAAGTACTCTTACATGAAAAACAGATTGTATAATTACCAGAGTACGAAAAAACGCAGCGCATCGCCGCTCTCTTTGCGCTTTAAGCAAAGAGTGGAGACAATTTATTATTGCGTTTGAGCCGCGCGAATATTTTCGCTCTGCGCATTAAAAGAGCAAGCGCAAAAAGGAGCATTTTCCTTTGCGAGTTTTTTGCCCTAGGCTTTTTGTTTGCGCAATGCGCAAAAAAAGCCCAAAGAGCATGAAATACGTATGGCGCATTTACAGTAGTTAAAACTTTTAAAAAAGCAATGGGCACTATTTCCATGAATGCTATCACATGTCACCGTAGCTTTTTTTAAACACACCGTATGGCTGAGTCCAGGTACAAATCTGAAAACGGATATAGCAACAGTGGGATGGCAGTACTGGTTCCGAACTTCCGTCTAAAATGGGTCGATAGTGCAGCTTGCACGTCCGATTTAGGAGCTGGACCGGAAGTTTGGTCGGTAGTGCGGTTAATACTTCCGGTTCGCGTTTAGACCGGAAGTTGGGTCTTTATAGCAGTTCACACTTCCGCTTTAGGGGCTGTACCGAAAGTTTGGTCGGTAGTGCAGTTCATATTCCGGGTTCCGGTCTGAACCGGAAGTTTGTTCAGTAGTGCGACCCATATTTCCGGTTCCGGTCTGGACCGGAAGTTGGGTCGATAGTGCAGTTCGCCCTACCTTTTTAGGGGTGGACCGGAAGTTGGGTCGGTAGTGCGGTTCATATTTCCGGTTCCTGTCAGGAAGTTTGACGCGTCTAGGGGCTTCATATTTGTGTGGGATGAAGAATAAAAAAGTAAAGAAGAACGATATAATGCTAGTAATCCAAATGTCACTTCGAAAGATGTATTTTGCAGCACTGAATAAACTCAAACTAACCACTGTTGGCATAAAAAAGAGCATGCGCAACGCGCAGAGCAAAGCGCTAGACAAAAGAATAAAATGCAAATTGCGGTTGCGCTGCGCATACCAATTGCTCTTTTTCCGCTCCGCTCTTAGCGCTTGTGCGCATTTTGAATATGCTCGTAAGAAATGCGCAGTGAGCAAAAGGAGTGCGCAAATGCGAATTCTGATAATTACGATGGATATTTTTTATTATGGAAAGCATAAGATTGGAAATATAGTTTTGTTGTTTTTATGAGGTTTAGGGCCAGACCACACTGACGTTTTTAAAACGCGCATTTCTGATTTTTTTTATTAAGATATCAGGATATCTTACAAGGTTTTTAAGAATCGTGTGTTTTTGGTTTAGGACTTAAAACAATTTTTTTATTTTAATGTTTTTCAAATGAAAATAAATGCTCTTTATGCATTTTCGTCCGCTGAATACGAAAATAGCTTCATTATTTTTCGACCACCTCTAGTTTCAGAGATATTGTGCATTATATGAAAAAAATACTTTAAATTTTCGTTTTCTCACGCCATCCAAAAAATAAACATATTCAGATCCGTTGACAGTGTGCGATAACCAATTTACATGTATGCGATAACAAATTTTTGTATTTACTCTATTTATAAACTTTACGAGAAGTTTAAATTTATTAAAATCGGATAATGTTTGTAAAAGTTATAAGACCGACAAGGTTTTTCATGCCCGAGGTAGTCAACTTTGGCACCCTGTATCTCAACGTGTGTTTTAGCAGGGTGTCCAAATTTCAACATTCCTAAAGTTTGGGTGTTCCTCTATGATTTTTACATATATCGTTTTGTAATCGGATTGCAAGTTTCAAAGATAGAGATTTATTACCGTCTTTTTTAGGGTTCCGTACACCAAATGTGTAAAGGAACCCTATTATTTTCGCTACGCCGTCCGTCTGTCACAGGCTGTTTTCTCGAGAACGGTAAGAGCTACGGATCTGAAATTTTTACAGAATATGTACATTTTTGCCCCGACAACAACAAATATATGACAGTTAAAAATTAAAGGGTGTTGTAAAGCGAGCAACGAAACATGTTGAAATACTAATGTAATATACAGACACTTATATATAGACACTTTAAATTTTCAAAGTATATTAATTGATGTAGTCTGTAGAATAGACTACACTAATTAGCACTGATATTTAAAACAATAAAAATTAAAGGGTGTTCTATCTGTTAATGTAATTTTACTATGTAATTTAGACAATATGCTGTATCTTGGAAACCGTAAGAGGTAAACTCTTGAAATTTTAAAAAACACTGACTAAAAAATTTCAAAATTAAAAAAAATTTCAAAACGAAAAATCGACAAAATGAAAAAAAGCGCTTAAAGGAAGAAACACCAAAATTAAAAAAACGCTTAAATGCAAAAATCACCAAAACTAAAAAGATCGCCAAAAAACTTAAAAACGCAGATAACCGAAAAAAGTAGTTAAAACGGAAAAAAGCACTACAACATAAAAAAATTGCTAAAACTAAAAATATCATCAAAAACGAAAAAATCGCCCAAAATGGAAAAAAATCATTAAAACGAAAAAAGCGGCAAATCTAAAAAAATAAGCGCTAAAACTACAAAAAATCCCCAAAACCTAAAAAAATTGTCGCTAAAACTAAAAAAAATCACAAAAAAAACTGAAAAAATCGCCAAAACTGAAAAAAGCGTCAAAACTGAAAAAAGCGCCAAAACTAAATTAAATCGCTAAAACTAAAAATATCGTCAAAAAGCGAAAAAAAACTTTAAAACAAAAAAAACGACAAAACCAAAAAAACGCCAAAACCAAAAAAATCGACGAAACTTAAAAAATTTGCAAAAAACGAAAAATCACCAAAAAACGAAAAAAATCGCCAGAACGAAAAAAGTGTCAGCCAAAAAAATCACCAAAAACCAAAAAAAAGCGCCAAAACTAAAAAAAAATCGCAACAACAAAAAAAAAATCGCCACAACTAAAACAAATCGCTAAAACTAAAAATATCGCCAAAAAGTGAAAAAATTTAAAAAAACGCCAAAACCAAAAAATCTCCAAAACTAAAAAAATAGGCAAAAAAACAAAAAGTTGCAAATAACGAAAAGTTGGCCGAAAAAACTAAAAAAAAAATACGAAAATGAAAAAAGCGCTAAAACAAAAAAAAATAGCTAAAAACAACGAAAAAGCTTAGAAAATAAAAATTAAATTAAATTAAACAAAAAATCACAATGAAAAACAGTCAAAATGAAAAAAGGGGCTAAAACGAAAAAGGATATACACATGTGTATTCATACGGAACCCTTCGTGTGCGCGCCTAAGTCACGCTTTACTTAATTTTTTTTTTATTCGAACCACTGTGCGGTGTGGCGCAAACGAGTTAATTGAAGAAAAAGCTCAACTCTTATAGTTAAACAACAAAGCTCAAGTCAATGATACTTAATCTTAGCAATAACTACTATTTAATATTAAATTAACTTACTTTTAAAAAAAGTTTGCATATTTCCTTAAAAACTTAAAACATTTAAAGAACAAAAATTCTTTGAATTAAAGCATAATTTTGTTCTTTTACTTATTCGGAGAAATAAAGAAATTCTTAAACAAACTTCTAAGAATTTGCCAAAAGAAATAAAATCGTAGCAGCTTCTTAAGCCAAACTAAATGTAACATAATTTAACAGGTGAATTTATTGTCGAAATTCAACCTAATCTTGGTAACAGCAAATGCAACTACAACAGCAAGAACAAAATAAGTAACATTTAATTTTACATTTTCTACAAACAAAAAAAAAAACAAAAAAGTAAGAAACACCACAAACTTTTTGTTCATTTCAAAAGTGCCGTAATTAAAGTCATTAAATTTAACATCTCCCCATATGTAAATCTTGTTTAGTTTTTAATTTTTTAGTAGTTTTCTACAAAGAAAAATGTATCTCTTCAACACAGTTAAATCATTTATGGTCAAACCGAATACAAACATATATTAACAAAAAAACAATCATACGTACTCACATAGTCACAAATTTACGTATAATTATAAGCCAAAAGATGCTTAAAATGATGAGTGTAAAATACAGTGCTAGATAGAGAAGAATACACGTTTGAATTTAATAAAAGTATGTAATGGAAATTTATAGAGAAGCCAAATTTTAAGTTTTAAACCTGTGCTAGTAAGGCTAAAAGTTCATATTATCTTACAAGGCAATGTTTTTACTTTTATCATGCACTGTTGCCAACAACTACATACATACAGAGATAGAGATAACCGACTTCATCTCATTGCTGTTCCGAGTAAAGATGTTGTTAAATCAGTGAATATAATAAAAGTTTCACAATTCTTAAATTGTTTTATGTGTCGTGTTAATTGTTATAATGTGACCTAAAAGTGACCCACAAAATAAAACAACCAACTACAAACCAAAAAACTTTAACGCTTAAACCAACAAAAGCCAATTCACCTGTTTTCATAAATAAAACAAAATAATAAAGAGACCACCTCTTAACGGAGACTGTATGTTTGTAATAACAGGTGAATTAATATGAAAAGTGGACCTGGAATTTTTTATAATTTTTTTATAACTTAAATTTTTTCATTATACATACATATGTACATAATATGTACGTTACACTTTTCGTATATTTATAAAGTGGAAACTTTTTATTTTGATTATTTATGATTTAAAATTTTGTGCTAACACAAAAATTTTTTAAGAGAGAAATTGCCTACATTCGGTAGAAATTATACAAAACAAAATAATATTGTGCCATTTTTGAAGACAAAAAAAAAGCTGAATTTGTTAGTTTTCGGCGGCCCGCAAACAGGGACCACAGGTGCAATTTACGATTAAAACTTTGTATATGGACCTTCGAATTAATTTAAGTTTGATGGCGTTCACTTTTTAAATCATAACTTGATCGTTCTAGATCATTTATATAAGGGCTGTTCACATATTACTATACTCGCTGTTTTTAAACACCCCGCTTTCCCCCTCCCCCACCCCCTTTTCGTAAAGCTTTTTCACAAACTTTCAGTAAAAAGTTTCTAGTCCGTAAAAACTTCAACCGTCTTAATCCTCTAGCGGTTCCTCGTTGTTGTTTTTTTTTTTGAGTGTTGTATTATTCTTCTGATGGGATTTATTTGAATTTAGAACGATTTTCTGTCATGCCGCGTCAAATGTGGTTGTTAAACTGCCCGGTTTTCTTCATCTTCAGTGTTCTATAAAACTTCTGAATAGATCTTATACCTTAAACTAGATTTCCTATGACGAGTTCTAATCTATACTAGGGATGGGCAAAAAAAATTTCGATATATCGATATTTTCTTAAAAATATATCGATATATATCGTCGATATTTTTAATTTCGATGTATCGACAGTATCAAATTCGATATTTTTTTAGCCTTTGTTTTGTTTTAAAAACATTTCGGCACAGTCTTCATCAAATAGAATATTACTAACAAAATCTTTTTTGTTTTATTTATAAGATTTTGTCTATTCGAAAAATTATCATTCTTTGAGTGTAATTTTGTTGATGTATGTTCCATGAAATATTGGTGGAACAGTAAGGATCTTCGGGACTACGTATGAATTATCATTGTTGAAAAAATATCGATATTTCGATATATCGATATTTTTTATTTGATATATATCGATTCCGATCGATATTTAAAAATATATCGATATGTATCGATATATATCGATATTGTTTTTCATTTGCCCATCCCTAATCTATACATATAATAAAACTGTACGTGAAACATTTTTTGAAATTTGTTCTGGAATTTTTGTCTGTCTGGCTGCCAGAACAATACTGGTACGGATGTTTATGAAATTCGGTATGGAAGTACTTTAGAGTTCTGGTTCAAACTTAGGATGCTTTTACCTCGAAAAAATATCTAATTTCCAAGTTAAAATAGAAAAAGTGAAAATACGAAATTTTACTACATGAAACTAGAAACTAGAAAGGAGTTTGTTTTTTCAACGTTGGTAGCATAGGGTACATAGAGGCCAAACAGAAACTTCAAAAACCTAAGTGTGCTGTCAAAAACCTAAGTCTAAAGGCTCCGTTAGCCAACCGTTGCTGTACCGTTACCGTACCGTACCGTACTCTTAGCACGTTTGTCCACTTATAGAACATTAAAAAACGTGCCTATGTTTTACTCTATTTTGTTGTTTTAATATGAAAAAGAAACAACTGTTCACAAAACAGTGATGGGAAGTAAAAATGATCAAAAAGTGAGTCTTGCGAAGAAAAAGTACCTAAACGATGTAAATAGTATTAAAACTGTATTTGGTGTAGGTACATAAAAATATATCTATATTATATATTTAAAATAAATAAATATGTATCTATGTATACATACATATCGTTAAATAAAACGCAAAATCCATAACTAACAAAAAAAATCGATTCGGCTTTTTAAACAATTCCGATATATTTTACCAACATAATACATAGTTAAGTACCTATGTAAGAAATGAAATTGTTTTTTATATGTGCAAACACAAAAAATGGTTTGAAACCATTTTAATCCTTTTAGCTATATAACATTTATATTTAACGTGCATATATACCCAGTAAAAAAAATTGGAAGTCCTTTTTGAGGAACTACATTTTCATTGCTTCCAAAAAATCGATATTCAAAAATGCAGATAATTAGTAGAAAAGCAAGTCAAAATTTATTTTAGTCAAAAAAATTTGTATAATTCCTTTATAGTTTTAAAAAATACCCACCATGCTTTTTAAAAATTCGATTTTTTCAAAGAAATTTATCAACTAGTTTTCGTCTAAAAATTAACAGCTATTTACTGAAATTTACATAAAAACACCGTTTTGCGTTTAAATTCGCATAAAAAGAAACAACTTGCGAAAATGTGTAACTTTGTACTCTTTTTCCTAGAGAAAAATATTAATATTGAACGCCAAAAAGAAAATATTTCTTAACTTCACTTCGAATTCGGTGATTAGGAAACGAAAAAGAGAACTTCTTGCAATGACAACCCTATGTAAAAATCATTAGAAATGATCCAAATTTGCACTACTTCCGGATCGCAAACTCTACATTTTCATGACTGCTTTGGAGTGTCTTTTTTTACTGGGTAGTCATATAAAATGCAAAAGGGCATATTTTCCTCTTAAATAATTTTTCAGGATAGATAAAAAACTTAAAGAAAAACTATTGTCTGAATTAATGATACTATGCTTAAATTTTTTTTTGTAATCACAAGAGTTTCATTTTTATTAAGTTTTTTATCTCCTGAAAAATTTTTAAAGACGATGAATGCCGTTTTGCATTTTATATGACGATATGTATTTCTTTATTATATGCATACATCTAATATATGTATATTTATGTACAAACGTACATACATATATATTACATTAAGTTGTTTCCCACACAGATATTATTACCAAAAGTACCAAAAAACAGAGCAAAAATACCCTCATTCCATTTTGCATACAAGCAACCCATCACTGCTTTACAACTGTCACTTAACAACGTTAGGTTTTCTATTTTATACTGATTGGGACGTTACGGCAAAGTGACTTTTAAATTCGGTAAGCTTTTGCATTGGTTTTCCCATGCCATACACAAACAGCTGACACGTTTTCTTAAAGAAACAGTACGGTACGGCTCGCTATTTCTACCTTAAGGATGTATTAGTAGAACATTTTGTGTTAGTATTGGTTTAAAATAAAAATTTCCCCACAGCACTAAAACCGCACTTGGTTGTAACAAAAAATATTCTAAACTATTTATATATTTTATACATGAATTTTTAGAAGTTTATGCAAATATTGTTGTATTAATCAATGAAAATATGAATTTAGAATGTTTTTTAATACATTCGAGCTCAAAAAATGTTGATTTGCTGAACATTTTTTTGCAATTTTTCTATTTGGTACCAAGAATTTTTATCCCAAAAAGGAACAAAAATACAATACTGTTCAATGAAAAATAGGGTTGAAAACTTTGATAAATTTCAACACACAAATGTCAACAAAATTAAACAAATATTTTAAAATTACAGCAAGAAGAAATATAAAATGTATATTAAAACAAATAAAAAAATTAAATAAAACTAAAAAGTGCATTTTCAAGTGGAAAATGATAGTCTCTCAAGTGTGTTGAAATGCAAAAATGGTGTTCTCTCATTTTTGTTGAATTCACAATATCTATATGTGTAAAGAGAGTTGTCATTATTTTATTGACAGTGCGAGAGCTTGCTATCTATGTTTATCAATGGTTGGTAGTACTGGGGCCAAATCGTCGCTTTCGATATCGAGCTGATTCGATCGAGTTTTCTTAGTTTGAGATTATGGCATTCGCTATCGAACAATATAAGCACATTGTTCGCTATCGAATGTCATAATCTCAAACTAAGAAAACTCGATCGAATCAGCTCGATATCGAAAGCGACGATTCGGCCCCTGTTTATTTTATATAACGGGAACTTTATATTTTTATATTCTACTGGTACCTTATGTTTTTGCTATGTATACTTTAAGTACGCGAAACGGCAAGCACGTCTTTTGAATGACTCCTGGCGTTCAAGTTGAATCTGGAGCTTGGGTGTATTTGAAGACTTTTTTGTGGAATTGTATGGCAAATATTTTTTGTAGAAATGAACGTGCGGAAAGAAGTATATCTACAAAACATTCTTCTACAAGTGCCACGGTTTCCGCAAATTCCAAATACTTTAATAAAATATATGTATATGGTTACCTAAAACGGAAAACGCGGTAAATAGCAAAAATATTGAAATTGCTTTTCTTTTTAATTCCGATACATAATTTAAAAAAAACACACTTCCTCCAAACAAAAAAAGAAAGGAAAAAGACCTGACCATTTATTTGGATTATTTAGTATTTGATTTTCTTCGCCTCCACGACATCCAGAAATCTTGCCTATAATAGCTTTCAAAAAAAATGTGTATAAAGAACACATTGTGTATGAGTCAGTAAGAATCTGCTGCAAAATAATTTTTTATATTTTTTATATTAAAATTATATTTTACTTCATATTTTAAATTAAGCTAAATAACTTATGATTCAGCTAGCTAAAGTATATTTCTAACTAAGTCATTTGAAAATTTCAAACTCTTCCAAAACCTTTTAAGCCAAAACTCTTTTAAACCATAAAAAAAACTCCTTCAATACATCTATTGAACACATTTGTAAATTCACATTTTCAGATACCACAAATAATTAAGCCAATTAAGAGAAATATTCATTCTCACCATTAACTTGATTATAATAATCGATTCCAATTGTAAGTTGTTAGTGTGATGATAAAATACCCCAAGGAGCAATCGATTAAATTTACTAACTTCACACACAATTATTGAGTCTCTACAATTACGATGCGCGAAGTCCATATGCCGTCCAGTTAGCCAAACAAACCAACTAATAAAAATTCAATGGTGAAAAAGTCAATTGGCCAGCGAGTCAGTCGTTATTTAGTCCAGCAAGCAGCCAGCCAGCCATGCAGGCAGGCATGCATGCATTCTGGCTGGTATTTAGTAAGTACAAATATATAGTACAAAATAACAAGTTTAAGCTTGTTTAAAGAGAACTTGCTACTTTTTTATTTGTGGCGAAAAATGAAACAAAAAAACAAGAAGATGAAAACAATTTAGCCAAAAATGCCGATAAATCTGAACTGAATGAATGTTTGATTTTCTTTTAACACTACGTTAATGTTACGCTCAAGAAAAACTGTTTGACAATTGCTAAAAAAAAAAACTAATGAAATATGCAATGTGTCAGTTAATTATTAATACCACTAAACCCTTATCAGTCTGGTCACTGGCACTGTTTGGTATCTGACGGACTAATAGAGCCATCATGTCCACTTTAGAGTGGACTACAATTCGCACAGTGTTCGGCAAAGAAGAATTCGGTCATCTCTTGATCATTAATAAACTAGAAGCATTTTCGGCTTGTCTGAAGGCAAACTCAGGGTCATTGGTGGGAATCACAACTGCAATCCTTAGTAGAGAGCAATTACTGTGGAGCCCCTCAGCTCTTGCAACGTTATTCCATGTTTCTTGACCGTTTTATAAACCTTCTAGAGAGAATTTAAAGAGAATGTACAATAATAATTTCGGTTTTAATCTTAAACGGAATAAAACATGGTTTGACTAACGCTACGAGGCATTTGGGTATCTTTATGCGGTTCAATGTGTCATGGCAAAAAACGTACAGTCAAGGGAGAATAAGGCTATTGTAACAATCTGTGCTAGTAGAAAGGCCATTTGCAAAACGGAATCTTATTGATTCTTCTTGAATGCTTGTGCGTAACAGGCAGCCACCTAAACCAAGGCCATAGGGAAAATCTAGAGTATAAAGTCAAGGAAAGCTCGACGGGCTTTCAACAAACTGAATCAAGATTCACGTGAGTATCTGCCAAGAAAGCTTTATAGCACGGTGTCCTTACCAGGTAGTGAGGGTGGCAATTGTTTGCTCATTGACCCCGCTCTAAAACTCAGATATACCATTGACAGCTTTCTCTTCTAATGCAACAACACGATTAGGGTTTAACCTACAGTCAACACGTGTACTCTCGAAAAAGTCACCAATAAAAACCGATCACTCAATCATCTTCTACATTTTTGGTAAGAGCCACGTCCAGCAACAAACTCTGATCAAGAAGTCTTGTCGAAGCAAGCATCAACTGTTAATCCTCTTTGGATCAGAACAAATTCTGTAAGTAATCTCTGTGCCTGAAGAGCTACCATAATGAAGAGCATCATCTTTGGAGCCCCATGCAATGGAGCATGTCATCCGCGCGACTAGTGGTCGCCGTAGTAACAGATATGTTCAAAGTTAACGTCAGTACCTGCATTGCGGCCTAACTTCTTGTATATGGTCCACCACACCATCTATAAACACCTTGCCAGAGTCTTTGAGCTATCTAATCTCATACTACATAAGCAGTTTAAGCGATGCAGCCGAGTTTTGCCAAAGAATAATTATTATAATCAGCAAGCCAGCAAGTCTTCTATCAGACAGGCATACGACAGTTATACTGCGCTGGGACAGCACCTGACCACAAAGCACTACTTGAAGCAGCTTCTGTTGCATTAGCAACAGCACAAAACAGCATATTTGATTATCCAAAGTCCAACCAGCCACTAGCACTGGTTGAGCATCAGCCATTAAACCAACACCCTTTAGCAGCGATTTTGGTTTTAACCACAGCCACTATGTGTACAGCCGAGGGAGACCTCACTAACAATCGCTCACAGAATCATCCATCACATTGATGGTAGGAATAGAGTATGCCTTAGTGGCTAGCATCATCGCTCTAACCCTCTGTGAAAGCCATTCATTTATGGGGCTGCCGGTTGAACGTCTGGAAAACCTGAATTAACCTTCTACCCCCTTCTTCTAGATGTTTGTACATTGCTAGCTGGGGGTGGCCCTAAGGATCAGACTTTGTGAAAGTTAGTAAATTTCAGATAAATGCCATGCGAGAGCTTCGATATATACATTTGCTGAACATTTCAGATAGCATACTCGCACATACCGCCGCGGTAGTAAGTCTGTGTAAACAAGAGACTACTTTTCCTCTCGTTGTTAAAAAATCATAAACAACAAGTCGCTTTAGTGTCCAAATATATTATTTGCGAATGTCGACTGCTCGAAGCTACATAGTGCTTCCCTGAGTTAAAAGGGACTGGCGAATTAGCACCATGGGAAAGCCATTTGCACAAAAGGACAAACCAGTTTGATTAGATTTGGTTAGGAAGGTTAGTGCTGTAACGCTGGCCTTAACGAAACAGTTAGGTTAGGTCAGGAAGGGTAGTGATGTAAAACATATCCACTCGGAGACCCAATACCATTCCATCCTTCCATTGTGATTCCCATCTACTTGCACCCGTTAGTAAATTAACTCCCTTTGTATCCAGCTAAACCCTACTACCTGTCATTAAGCTACTTAATTCCCATGATGAAGCCCCTAATATCTTTCAGTTTGCACTTCGCGATATCGCTAATGCTCTTAGGAAAATGTCTGCTCAGCCACCTAAGCATATGGCGTTGCAACCTCGGGCAATGGCAGATAATATGCTCGATGGTTTCTGGCTTCTCTTCATCCTCGCACATCCTACAGAAATTCGCAGTGTCAGTTTCCCAAATGCTGGTCCTCGCTCTGAGCAGTCAGCGCGCCTATCAAGACTCCTAGCACCTTGCTATTCATACCCAGTAGCAGTTTAAATCGTCGTAAGTCAAATTTTGGCCATATAGCTCTTGAGACTCTACAACCCTTCCTACACCCCCATGAACGGTTGCCACCGTTCAACACCCAATTACTGAGTTCCATACAGTAATGACCCAACGGTAATTTAACCGATCTATCACACATTCCCTCATCAAACGTTGACCGTATTCTTGCCAGCTCATCGGTAGTCTTATTTCCCTCAACAATACATTAACCCAACATAGTCTGACACTATATTTGTTTAGATCTTCCTAAGTCAAATTTTGACCATAGAGCCCTCGAGACTCCACAACCCTACCTATTCCCCCATGAACGGTAGGTCCAGCTTAACACGCAATTACTGAGTTCCCTATAGTAATGACCATACGCTAATTTAACCGATCTTTCACACATTCCCTCATCTAACGCCGACCTTATTCTTGCCAGCTCATCGGCAGTTTTATTTCTCTCAACATTACAGTGACCAGAAACCCAACATAGTCTGGCCCGTCTGTAAAGACCGAATAATCCTCATAGAGCTTATCAAATTTGACCCAAAATTACCTATCCGGATTTACCAGTGAGTGTATCGTACTAAAATCAATTTCAACGACTTTTTAGTCCATGAACCCAGAGATTACGGAGACTTGCGCGATAAAACTGATCTCATTCTAGATTGCTGTGTGACCTGTTAATCCTGTCCTCACCAAATCTGTCTCTAAAAGTATAAAGAGGCCCCTCGCCGCCGTTCTCGCCTCAAAGTCCTCTCTAGGAAGCAAGTGAAGAATGACGTCCAAGATATCTTAAGGTGTGCACCTCTGGACCTTAGCAAGTAAAATCTCCTTTGACTCTCCTTGCTCAATGCCTCCTACCGTAGCACACAACCATAGGAAATAACCGGCCTGACAATCTATGTGTAAATCCAGTTTACCACCTTGGGTTGTAGACCCCAGCTTCTTGCAATGGAGTTCCTGCATGCTTAGTAGGCTTTGCGCCCTTTCTTTAGTCTTTCCTGCGCGCTCCTTTTCCGAGAAAGCTTACTATATAGGAAAACATCCAAGTATTTACCCCCTCTGCTACCATAAGCTCCACCCCTCCCATCCTAAGCAGTACAAAGCTGTATATTTTGCAAAGTGGACTGGTAAAGAGGACTAGCTCAGTTTTCTCTGGGTTGACTCCCAGTCCTTTGCTGCTGGCCGCATGACTTCACTGATAGTAGGAAGAAACTTTTCCGTTACCAGTAGAACCACGTCATCCGCATAGGCGACTATCTTCCGGTCGCTCCTGTCAAAACGCCTAAAAGTTACGTTCATCGTGATAGAACTCCTCCTTGTGGCGTATCCCTAGTCACTATTTTCTTCAGATTTTCGCCACCCATGCAGTTAGTTGGCGTACTGGTAAAATGTTGCAAGATACAAATTCATTGAAATTTATTTGAGACCACGCACACAGAATGGTATTCAAAGACCATCTGCTTAACAGCAAGAGTTATTGACGGCAATATTATTATAGATAGCAGTATTTATATGGATTACATACTCGCTTTATTGAAATGACACTGCAGAAATTGTCTGAATTAAGAAGCAGAGGAAACTGTTACACGCTTTCTCTATTATTTTTTGGATATTTTAGAGGAAAGACGGTGGAACTTTAGAGCTGTAATAGTAGAGCAATAAATCTCAGTAAAGCCACAAACAAGCAACTAGTTAAAACTCAAAAAATACTAACTATATTTTGTTGAGTGTTTAACATACTATGCTCAATGATGACGGCGACGACCAAATAATATTTACAAAAAAAAACTCAACCCCAAACACAACAGAATGTCATAATGACAGTTGTTTTGGCATCACGTGCGCAATTTGTTGTAGTCGTTCATTTTTTTCGCTTTTGCTGTTTTCATATAATTTTTGTCACTTGTCAATTAACTGTCAATTGGCTGTCGAACGCTTTATAAATTGTCAATATTTATGAACACGTTCTCTGCTGTTTTTCGTTTGCAACAAAATTGTTTGACGATCTTAAAACATGATCATTTGTGGTAATATTATTAAAAGTTTTTGTTTCGCCTTTATGCAGTTTTGATCTTTTTAGAGACTAGTTGGCTGCATAGCCGATCTTACTCTTGGCTGTGTTAGCTGCTGACTGCCGTTTATACTTCTTAAGGAAAAATTACAATTTTTCTTCATACAATTTTTAATTGACAATTACGTTGTATTAAGAGGATTTATGGCTAGAAAAGGATTTATGATTGTTATTTTATTTTGTGGCTTTTGTTGGCGTTTTCGTTGTCGCTATTAGTATGTGAGTGAGCGACTGTCAATAATGTGCTCTATAATTATTTTAATCAAAATTATTGACAATTTTTAACGTAAATTTTGCTGGTTTGTTTTTTTTTCTTCTTCTCTGAAATCGAACAAAATAAATGTAGCAAGTCTAGGACAAAAATATTCGCATAAAGACATTAATAAATGTAATGTGAACATTTTTTAATAAGGGAATTAATTGTCAGTGGTGCCAGGTAATATAAAACAATTCAATATGTTTCTGGGAATAATTAACGAATGTTTTTTTTTAATTTGTTCACCAAAGAATACATTGTTATGGACACTCCTGTTCAATTGATTAGACCCATATAAAATTTATAATTTAGCAAGCCATAACTTTTGAGATTGTATGGATGCAAGAAATATTTTACTACTAGTCGATAATAAAATACCATATTATGGTATTTAATTGGGCTCAAAACTATATCAAAATTAAAAAAAAAATGTTTTTTTTTGTTCATTTAAAGCTAAATAGTAGGCCGTGATTTGCATGTTAAACTATACGATGATGAAATTTATTAGTTTTTAATTAAAAATTGCCAAACATGGGTAAAAACAAAATTCTAGGTGAAGCGGAGAGATCTAAGATCGATGTGTATTTATCGTTAAATTATTCCTGTCGTACCATCGGCCGCAAAATCGGACGAAACCACAAAGCTGTGCTCAGATACGTGAAGGACAAACAAATGTATGGACAAAATTACAAATGAAGAGTTGTAACAGCTTTAACTCCAGCAGGAACTCTATGCTTTCGGTATCAAAAATTAGATCGGAAGCTGGCATACAAGCAAGTATCTCAACAGTACGTAGAGCCATCATAAGCTGTGAACACTTACAGTTGCAAAAATTGAAGAAAAAGTGCCGACTGAATGAGACACGCAAACAAAATCGATTGCATTTTGCGAGGGAGCATAAGACGTGGAGTATACAATAAAGGAGTCACCTTAATGATCGGAATGTTCTTGCTTTTACTGATGAGAAGAAGCTCAACCTGGAAAACATATTTAATTTTATTGTTTCTTTAAAGTTGATTTTAGTGTAAATTCATTAGTTCACTTCAGTATACTGTTGCGATATGAACTTTCCAAAAGTCTGGGGATTGCGATTTACAGAACACCTCTCTTGCGAGTTCAAGTCACAATCGCAAATGTTATGCGAGATGCGAGTGTTAGAACATGACCGTATTAAGCTGTGCTTAATTCGGCTTTTATAGAACTAAATGGAATTTTTAGACCGATTCCATGGATTTTACAACAGGATAATGCTCCTATACATAACGCCAGAGCTCCAAAAGAATTTATTTGAGTCCAAAACATTCTTCTACTTTGTTTTTCCGCCTTATTCTTCTGATCTAAACATAATTGAAAATGTTTGGTGTTGGCTTAGCAGGTAGGTATATGAAGGAGGAAGACAATTCAATGACAAGTTGTCACTTATTCAAGTCATTAAAGAGTGCTGGAAAGGAGTACCATTGGATTATTGGAAGTCACTTTATGACGCACTAAAAGATCGTATGTTTGAAGTTATTTTAAACCATTCTATTTAACAATTTCTCTGAACATACCTACAACCCATCTTCATTCCTTAAGGGGGCTTTCATATAAAATTTGCAATACAAACTAGAAATATACTGAAAAAAAAAAGTCCCATAACTGCCTAGGAGTCCCCATCCTCTCCTAGGGGGAAAATATATGACTGTCCTTCATTAGTTTTATGTTTCTAAAATTGTCCGAAAACATAGTTGGCCCTTATCTCCACCCCTTAGGGGGCTCCCATACAAATATGGTGGTTTAATAAAATTTGCACCTGCAGCTCCTACCTCCCTAGCTTTCGGTCGGGCTTAAGAGCTTTCTCCTCCGCGTATGTCGAATAAAAAAGGAAAGAGCCAGCTAGGTCGGCGCTGCAAAAGCCAAATTTCATTAAACCAGCATATTTGTATCGGATCTCCACTAAGGGGTGGAGGTAAGAGGAAAGTATGTTTTGAGAAAATTTTAGAAACAAAAACGCCATGCATTTTACCCCTCTATGTGGGACTCCTAGGAAGTTATGGGATTTTTTTTTTCAATATATTTCTAGTGTGTATTGTAAGTTTTGTATGGGATCCCTTTAGGGAATGGAGTTAGGGGCTAGGTATGTATGCTCAGAGAAACTGTAACTGTAACTAGAAACAATAAATGGGGGTCTCTCCTACATTCTACTCTTCTAGGGGCAATATAGGAGCTGCACTCTAAAACACTTTTGTTGAAAATTGCGTCGATAATAGTCGGCAACACTTTACAGATTATTATCGACCTAAAATTACACACGCATTATTTTTTAACAAAATGTTTTTACTATAAAAAAAGCGATTGGCTGCGTGCAGGTTTGAACCGCGACCTCCTGACTGATAGTCTGACGTATCTACCATTCAGCCATCCCCGTATTATACTTTATGTTACATTTTTTCCACTTGGACTAAATATGTTTAATTTGAAAGGTTTTTTCTTTAATAAAATGACTACAAAATCGATGTAATTTAGACAAGGAGAAATTTAGACAATATATGATCGTAAGTTTGAAGTAATATTTTAAGTGTGTAGGAGCCAATTTTTTTTTTAATTTATTAAGTGCTTAACTTTGTATAGGAGGCCCCTTAAAGAATGGAGATAGGAGGTAAGTATGCTGAGAAAAATGTAGGAAAGGAAAAATTAAGGGGGGTCTACCCTACATTTTACCTCTCTAGGAGTAGTTCTGTGGCAGTTATGGAGTTTTTTTTTCCTTTTTGACCCCACTTTCAAAGTATCACCTGATGGTCTTTCCACCGCTATACAGCCAGCTGCGATATATATTTATCCATAGTTCCATATAAGCTATCATCAGGTGCTCATTCCCCCAACCGAAACGCAGCTGACGCTTACGAGGCTTTATGACACTACTCCCTGATGCGTCTCACCAATTATCGTTCGAGAGGAACATGGTCATGTAAATGAACAAAAAAACTTTCTTTTGAAATTAATTTGAAAAAAATTATGCTAAAAATATCGTCGCACTTTACTTTCAAAATATTATTGATATGCTTTTGAGCTCAATTAAATAGGCTATCCTCTGGTAGTAAAATTTTTGTTCTACCCATAAAATATTAAAATATGTATATGGTTTGCTAAGTAACAAGAACTATTTGGGTCTAACCAGTTGAACAGGAGTGTATGTATGTATGATTTTTTAATGCATTTCTCTAAAGACAGAATAATTGACAAATTTGCTAATTGCTCATTTTATATATGTATGTACAAAAATATTTACATAATTTAATTATTTAATGAAAGTTTGACCGATCCGTCCACAATTATTAAATTTTTCCCATTGTGCATATGTATATTTAGGTAACATGCCATGAAATTAGGTTTATGATGATGATAATTTTTGTTTTTTTTTAACTTGAGAAATAGTATGTATTGTATACGTATATAAAGTTTTTCCATCTCTAATGTCACGAGTTTCAAATGAATACTTATTTAATGGATTTATAAAAACTTCTACCACAAATACGTTTTAATTTACATTTTAGTGTGAGTTATGCATTTAAATGTCTCAGGAATGTTAACAGATCCAAGCAAACAGTAATTGTTTTAACAAAAAAAAAAAGTGCTTAGACCATAAATGGAGTCAAAATTCATTAGAGTGATCATAAAACAAAAACAAAATTTTGTTAGGTAAAAAAAAAATACTCTTATGTTAAGTGGTTTAATCTATTGCTACTACTGAAACAGATTGATTTATTTTTTCTTTCGACTATGTGAAAACAAATAGTTTCATTCATAAAAATAAAACATTCAATAGAAAAAAACCTTATTAACACAATTAAAAACTATTGACATTTTTAATTATTTAATGGCAGCAAAGTAGCCGGAACTGGAAAGTACTTTTATTACGAGTAATTGAAAGTATGGGTAAAAAAAAGAAAGAAAGAAATGCTTAAAATAAAAATTAAAACATTTTTTTTTTGCTTTTTTTGTTTCTTCCTTTTTTAATTAACAAACTTTAAAAAATAACTAAACTAAACAAGTGAAAGTATTAAATAAGATCATGTAGGATCATATACAATGAAATACTTCAGACGTATAGAACTTTAATATACATTAGACCGGGTCAGTCCCCATACAAAAAGAAAAACAGTTGTGCCAGTCACCCCTAGAATAAAAGATATGTTATAACGTTTCTAAAATAGAAAAAGAAATTTGCCACGCCCCAAAATACAGGGGCCAAATCGTCGCATTCGATATCGAGCAGAATTGATCGAAATTTTTCATTTTGGGATTACGGCATACGATAATCGAGTAGCTGCTGTTTAAATTCCACTCGATAGCACTAGAGCGATCGAATACAATATTTTCTTTTGTTGTGTTTGTTTTACAAAAAAGCATGGAACATTACCTAGAAACCTTATTACCAGGGCTCGGACTTTCATGCAACTAAAATTTGATTTTAAGCGCTTAAGAAATGCACCTAAAAATGAAAAATATGCACAAAAATATGCATTTACCTACGAACAAAGTACGAAAACTAAAACGATATGAAAATATTTTTTATTATTATTATTATTAATATAACCTTTAAGAAATTTATTATTTGACATATTGTCATAATTTTATTTTAAATGAAGTCTATTTGCTGACAGTTAAGCATTGTCTATATGCATTTCATTGGCGCTTTAACAAATCGTCAGTAGACAGACTTCAACCACAACATTGAAAAGTTACAAACCTCTTTGTCTTATGCACAGACTTTCAAAAACTATTGGAGAACTGACAAATGATAATATTTTCGAAAATCACAAAAGAATAAGATAATCGTAGTAAGCTTAGAAACTTATACAAAAACCAGCAAATAATTTGTATTCGATATGAATCTATTTTATTTTTCTATTACTAAAATATTTTTAAATTTTTATTATTATTAGAGATAAAAATATAAAACAAATATAATTGGGTCTATTATTTAATGCAACCGAACTTTAGTTGCGTTGCCAGTCGGCAACTGAAAATTAATGGTTGCTAGAAAGGCACTAAATAGCAACTGAAACCGACATATCTCAGTCGTCAGTTGCCATCAGTAGTATAATTTTCAGCAACTGGCAACCCAACTGAGGCTCGGCTGCCATTTATAATCGGCCTATTAAAAGATTTTTTTAAAGATTCAGAAATACGCATTGAAAAATATTTATAACTCTAAAAATTTGCATTTATTGCCAAAATATGCAAAAATATGCAACTAAAAATCGATACCAAATAACTTAAAATTTTATGATTCGCATAGATAATTAGTCAATACCTCTTTATCTATCACCACAAAAAACATGCATTTGCATGAAAGTTCGAGCCCTGCTTTTTACAGTTGGCCAATCGACTTGGTTGTTGTACTAGCTGCTAGAAACACAAAATTTTTCTTTAATGTATTACAAATTTTTAGTCCATTCAACAACCGGTATAAAATAAACTTGGTACATTTTTTAAACATTTCGATACGATACTATCGAATGCGGTAATCCATCCATTCGATACGTGTCGAAATTTTATTCGATACGATAGTGTACTCGATATCGAAAGCGACGATTCGGCCCCTGGATTTTTGTTTTTATATATAGCGCCGCCATTTAAGGTTCGATCTCATCATATCGCATATCATTGCTTATGGCTTCACTGTGGCTTAATTTCTTCCCCGGCTGGATTCTTAATCCGACATCAAATTCTGGGCGCCACTTATGCCATCTCAGATCCTTCCCTCCTGATGTCCAATTTTTTGCACGTGAGAAGAAAGCCCTTCTGAAATTTGTATATCTAGCTTTTAATATACTCACTTTTATGTCAGGCCCTAAAATTAAGCCTCTTTTTTCTTTTTCACGCACATATTATATTAGATTGGGACAATCCCAATACAAAACAAAACAATTTGCAATAGAAAACAAAACAATCACCCTGTAGAATGAATGGTATGTATGTATATCAATGACGTTTTTAGAACTATAGATTTTTTTGTCACTCCCCTGAATACAGCACTTTTAATTGTTTATATATAGCGCCGCCATATTAAGTCTGATCTCATCATATCGCACATCGTTGTTTATGGTTTGACTGTGTCTTAATTTTCTTGATCCGACATCAAATTCTGCCACTTATGCCATTTCATATCCTTCCCTCCTAATATCCAAATTTCGCAATACAAAGTTTTAGAAGAGCTTTTCTGCCACGTGCAAAAAATTGGACATTAGGAGGGAAGGATCCGAAATGGCATAAGTGGTGTCCAGAATTTTATGTCGGATTCAAAAGTCACCAGAGGCAAAAATGAAGCCACATTCAAGCCATAAGCAACGATATGCGATTTGATGAGATTGGACTTTAAATGGAGTCGCAATATATAAAATAATAAAAGTGCTATATTTTGGGGCGTGGCAATCAAAATTTTTTACAGTTGTTAAAGTGTCATTAATAAAAATTTCATTCTATGGGGTGACTGTTGCAATTTTTTTTTTATTTGTATTGGGTCTAAGTAATTTGTATGTGGGGCGTGGCATAAAAGTGAGTATATTAAAAGCTAGATATAAAAAGTTTTAGGAGGGCTTTCTTGTCACGTGTAAAAAATGGGACATTAGAAGGGAAGGATCTGAAATTACATACACTCTAAAACATTAGTTCAAATTTACGATCATATATTGTCTAAATTTGTGTTGAAGATTTTTACTTGTTTCAAATTACATCGATTTTGTAGTTATTTTATTAAAGAAAAAACCTTTCAAATTAAACATATTTAGTCCAAGTGAAAAAAATGTAACATAAAGTATAACACGGCTGTGACTGAATGGTAGATACGTCAGACTATCAGTCAGGAAGTCGCGGTTCAAACCTGCACGCAGCCAATCGCTTTTTTAGTTAAAACATTTTGTTGAAAAATAATGCGTGTGTAATTTTAGGTCGATAATAATCTGTAAAGTGTTGCCTACTATTATCGACCTAATTTTCAACAAAAGTGTTTTAGACTGTACATAATTGGCGCCCAGAATTTGATGTCGCATTAAGAAGACAACAGAGGAAAAACTTAAGCCACAGTCAAGCCATAAGCAACGATATGCGATATGATGAAATCGGAGTTTAAATAAAGTGCTGTATTTTGGGGTCTGACAAAAAAATATTTACTGTATTAGAAATATCATTGACATATATTTCATTGTAGGGGCTGGCTGGTGCAATTTTTTTTTATCCTTCTTAATATACATAAATAAATACATATATAATATATGGACCATAGACAACTATCAGAATGAACGGCACTTTTTGCTCCGCTACACTCTTCGTTAACGTTAGCTTATCTGTGTTTGATTTCGTTTTAAAAGCTCTCCAAAAAAATACTTAAAGTTCATTTTCATCTTCAAAGCCCATCAACATCAAACAAAGCCGTCATAATTTTGCGACTTGTCCCCACTGACTAGAAAACTATTCACTTGTTCTTTAATTGTCATAAATCTTCACATATTATTTAAGGAGCTAAATTTATTATAAAAAGTTTTAGTATGTTTCGTTTCTTAGTTATACGAGTAACTTTAATATAATTATCCATTTATTCAGTTCATCAAAAATGTAAACCTTAAACGAGATTTTCTTCCCATTTTTTTTTTGTTTCCTTCAAAAAGAATGTTAACAAAGTATTGTTCTGAATTTCTTGAGGCACAAAGAATACTGTTTAATTTCATATCTTTACAATCCACAGGCAACAGGTGAACAATTAACTGAACAATATACTCATAGTTTATAAATGTATAGTGAAAAATAAATAGTTAAACAAACAAACGAAAAAAGTTGCATAAAAACGCAATTTTAAAGGAACTTAACAAACAAACAAAAAAAATATTAACACAAAAAAGCGACATTACACGCTCTTAAAGCAAAGCGTTGGTGATGAAATTATAAATAATTGTCCACAGCACTAGATGAATTGTTGCTTAAATGACTGACAGACTAGTTGGCTGGTTGGCAGTTTAACAGCCTGGTTGGTAGCCAAGATGAATGGATTGATGCTTTTTTTTTTTTTTGTAATTTGTACACTAAGGAGATCGTAATGTGAGTTTTTTGTACACAAATGCATACACTTGGACTACAATGCAAAAATTGCTTTACACAGAATAATTAACAGTAATAGCAGCAAAGAGTTAAAGTTAACAGAGGGAAGGAAGGTTTCCTCAATAACAGTTTTGCTAAATTTACTTTTTATCATTTTTATGTTTTATCTGAGAACAGTCCCAAAAACCGTGATCTGTTGTTACTGGTGCATAGTGGATTACAGCTTTAAGAGCCAAATAGACTACGCAAGCAGCTTGACAAACATGGCAGAAATTTCCGTTTGCACAAAGCTGTTGTGTAATCTTGCGGACGTATGGGCACTTTTGTTTCAAAAGTTGAAACAAAAGTGGCCTACTTTTTAATACCCACTTCCCCGGCTGTACAGACACGGTCCGTGCGAATAGTTCCATTAGTGGTCACCAATACGTTGTAATTGATTAATTAGTATCCCTAGAGATGATCTCATGGAGAAGCTCGAAAAGCTCTGTCATCCCCAGCCTTTCTATATTCTATAAACTGTGTCTTTCACTCAGCTATGTTTGGATGAGCTGACGAAAGGTTATTTTTATATCGAAAATTGATAAGAGGAGACATGAAGAAGCAAAAATCTTTCGACCAACCAGTCTTTCATCTTTCTTGACAAAAATGTTTGAAATAATCATAGACTTTCATATTATTCAACGACTTGTAGGTTCATCAAGACTCTCGGATAGCCAGCATGCCAACCTTAAGGGACATACAGTGACAGCCCGCTCACACGAGGTGGTAAGGTTCATACAGAGATCCCTTGAACATAAACAGTATCGTTTGGCTGCCTTCCTAGACATATTTAGAAGGTGTCTTCAATAATGTATCAGTGGCAGCCATCCAACATGCTCTACGGGATGTTGATGTTGAAGCAAAGGAATATCACTGCTAAGCTCGGCAATAGCGAAAAGTCAAATGAGCATGCAGGGAAACTCCACAGGATGGGATGATCTCTCCTCTGCTTTAGCTTCTCGTTGTTATCTCGATTCTTTTTAGACTAGTCGCTGGAGGAGTCAAGGTTGTATGTGGTACTCAGTAAATGAGCTAAACGCTGTGGTCTACGAGTAAATACAAGGAAAACAGAACCAGTACTATTTGCAACAAACACCAAAGTTCAGAGTTTTAGACTCCCCAGGATGCAAAATCAGGAACTGTCTCTATCAGATAGCGGAAAATATCTCAGAGTTATACAGGACTCAAAACTATAGTGGAAACTAAATGTGCAACACAGGATTAAAAAGGCCGCATTTGCTTACTACTCCTTTCGTAGGATGTTTAGGTCCAAATATAGCTTAAGCTCTAAGAAGGTAAGCTGGATGTGTACAGCAATTGTACGTCCCATACTGACTTACGGATCAGTATTATTTTCATTAGAGCAACTACACATACAGGATAAAGAGATCTGCTTGCAACGGGACTACAGGCTGTTTATGTACTAGCCCTTCAGAGGCTCTGAATGCTACACTGAAGTTAATACCGATTGGCCACATGTATTGACTCCTTTTCCATTTTATTGGCTGTATTCTCAAGTAGTCGGGGAAGATTGGCTGCATCTAGGTGCTGGAGATCAAGAACTTATGCCAGGATCTTGGATCGATTACCACCGATAGTTAGGGAACCTTCCGATTACGTGGTAGCTCATTTGGACTTTGATAATGCTTTCAAATTCTTACTTCCGTCCAGGCAGGAATGAAAAAGAGGTAATATAGAAAGAGGCTACAATTGCAAAGTATCTTCACTCAAAATAATCCATGCAACGTTTTACGAAAAAAAACTTTCGTAGTTACTTTTTCGTAGAATGTACGAAACTTTCGTAAATATTGCGAAAAAAATTTGGGAGAATTTTTTGAATTTACGAAAGCAACGAAAACTTTTCGTAAAAATTTTTCGTTGTTAAAAAATATATTTGAAATAAAAAAAATTAAATAATTTAGTTTTCACAATTTGACATATTTTTCAGATGTCCGTAAATAAAACAAAATTTTAGCTCTTATAAAATAAGTAGAAAGTGGCTCAGTAGGTACACTGACAAAATTCCATGCAACATGTGCACGAAAACGCTCGTACATATTACGAAATATTTCGTAATTTCGCACCACGAAATTCTGTCGTAAAATATACGAAATGTACGAAAATAATTAATAAATAAAAGTAAGAAAAAAGTATGGCTCAACCGGGGCACGAACTCGCAATCTTCATATTTCAAGTCATAACTCTACCCACTGAGCCACTTTCTACTTATTTTATAAGAGCTAAAAATTTGTTTTATTCATATACATCTGAAAAGTAAGTCAGTTTATAAAAAACTATTTTAATTTATTTTTTTATTTCAAATATATTTTTTAACAAGGAAAAATGTTTACGAAAGGTATTCGTTACTTTCGTAAATTCAAAGAAATATTGCCTAATGTTTTTTCGTAATATATATGAAAGTTTCGTATATTCTACGAAAAAAGTCACTACGAAAGTTTTTTTCGTAAAATGTTGCATGGATTATTTTCAGTGTAGAGTACTTGCCTTGAAATATGAAGATTACGAGTTCGTACCCCGGTTGAACCAAACTATTTTTAATTTTTTAATTATTTTCGTGGTGCGAAATTACGAAATTTTCGTAATATGTACGAGCACTTTCGTGCATATGTTGCATGAATTTTTTTCGGTGGATCAAGAATGATCTGCGGTGTTGGCTGTGCAGTTTTTTCGGATGAGCTTGGTGTAAGACACTCCTTCCGAATTCCTGCTTCATCAGGATATTTCAGACTGAAATGTTGGCTATGCGGGAACCGGGCATTGTGCTGATTCACAGAAGGGTCCAAGGAAGGAACGGCATTTTTGTCGATAGCCGGGTGGCACTTTTGCCTCTAAGGTCGCACATTCCACTTTTTCTACTCTAGTTAGCCAGTACAAGGATGTGCTATCAAGGTTAGGTGATCAAACTGACGTTATTCTCATCTATGTTCGCGCACATCGCAACATCCTTGGCTACAGACAGGCGGTGGAGCTAGCCAGGGCTGACTCTGCTCTGGATGCCTCCATTGCTGAATCTGTTGCCATGCCGTTTGGCACTATTAGAGCAATATCTTCAAAACAAAATTCTTCAAAAAGTTGAGCAAGCTGAGCCCTTGTAACGTAGCTAGGAAGATGTGGCCTTACTACAACGATAAGCACTCAATACAATTAACGAGTGGGAGCCGCAGGGGCATCTTGAGTCTCGTCCCGTAGTAGTGGGACACTGAGCGTAGTAATGGCATATGTTAGTGGGCTAGGCCTTTCCTACAATGCGTTCTGCCTGCCGTAGTTGTCGTAAATATAGTAGGTAGTAGACAGTTTTCCATCTTCTTTGCGAATGCCCGGCATTGCATATCTCGAGGCATAAATTTTGTAGCAATCATATTAGACGACCTATCGGAAATTTGTCTGGGCGACTTATCTAATCAGTCGCCCAGACAAATTTCCGATGCGGTGGGATTGATTGATTTGGCCCTGAGCAGATGTGCCGTGGAATATCTTTAACTCATATTTAATTTCGTTAGCTGTTTGGCTTTTTGTGTTAAGATAAAAAGTTGCCTCAAAAATATTACATTTATTTAAAATAACATTTTATTTTTATCCCATAAATCATTGTAGTATTTATCCAAGAAAAGTTTTAAGCCAAAGTAGAAAATTCCATTCACAAATTAATAAACTGTACTATGTATACCTTCCCAATACACGGAGTATTTTATAAATTTCCTATGAACTTCCATAGAAAATGTAGCTGAAATATGTACTTTTAAATCGCATACAGATAGTGGATGTACAGCAAACAGTTGCTGACAACAATTATGTATTTTAAGGTAATGTTAAAACATTTTAATGTCAATCATAACTTAAGATGCAGAGAAAAAGAAAAATAAAATCTGTACTAGCACAGGCTAGTTAAGATAAAAATAATCAGCCCGGCTAAATCAGGCACCCCAGTCATAAGCAACACACCTAGAATGACAAAAAATAGTCTAAAAAATACATTTTATTTCGTTAAACATAATTTTTGTTATAAATTTGTGTGGTAATTACTTAAATATCGGATATAATTATTTTCAAATTTAATAGTTCTTTTATAGTTACAACAACTAGATAATATTTAGTCATAAAATATCTAACATATGTATTTCCTTTTACCAAAAAACTTCATACGCCGAGACTCCGTGCACCCAAAACAATCAGACAAATTTTATTAACAAATCTAAAACTATGATTAATAGGGCGTGGTTTAAGCTGACAATCTTTTAGGGTGGAGTTTAAGTATGTTGGTTTTTTTATATACAACTAAAGAGCAGAAGAGAGTTACACATCAGTGTTGCCGTAAAGAAGAAAATTTCCTACTATTTTATAGCGTTAATTTTTAGGCTTCCGTACCCAAATTGTGACAAAGCAATCCTATTGTTTTTGCTGTGACGTCCGACTGCCACAGGCTTCTTTTTCGTGAACCGTAGGTTAGGTTGCGAGTGCAAGGTGCCCCTGTGGCTCAGTGATAGCGATGCTATCCTCTCAGTACAGAGGTCGTGGGTTCGATTCCCGCCATAGACCCTAGCTGTTTTCCACAGACAAGCTAATCTTCGCGGGTTGTCTTTGTTAAAAAATAACTCTAGAAGTGACTCACTTGCGTCCGTTAGTTCGGACCCTTTGTGATACCCTAGAGTAGACAGGGTGTAGTTAATAAATCAATGTCACCTTGTCAAACCATAATGATTGATCTATAAGTCCGGCAGTGTCTTAGCGCCCAGAGTTCTTATCCTTACGGTGCCTAGAGCCGGACATTGCAATAGACGAAGAGCCGTTTCCTCTTACTCTTCATACTTACAACTTCTGCAATAGTCGTTGTAATGTAGAGCCATCCTTCTGGCATGGGTCCCGATATTCAAGTGTCCTGTTAGTACTGTAACTAATAGTCTCGTTCGACCTTTACCGAGCCTGATCAGGTCGTATGTCCTACGCAGGTTTTAGTGGGACCTAGCTAATCGGCAGCTGTCTTCATATTCCCACCTATGTCGCGCCAGCCTGTATGATTTATGCTGGATCAGTAGCATACAGTGAGATAGAGGAATGCCAATGAAGTGGCAGATCAATGAGTTGCTCAATATTACACTCTGTTTGGCAATTCTGTCCTTAATATTGTTTCGGGGACAGTTAACCGTAAGATATGTATGGGAAGTGTATTGCTCACCCCAGAATTATTGTTTCCCCTCAAGAATTTTTTAAATTTGTACTATTTTATAATATTTCCTATATTTTTTACCAACAAATTAAGTCTTGGTGTTGTACAAACACTTTCGCGTCACGAGATATAAGAGGTCAAAGTTCACAAAAATCCGATTTTTGTGAAAATCTTTATTCCTGTCTGTTTTGGTGTTACTATTTCCTACAAACTTTGCAAAAAAAAAATATGTTACTTGGTCATATCTTTCGTAATCTAAAACCTATATTATTTTTGCAAATTTCGTGCTGACATCAAATCCTTTTACTTGAAAGAAAAAACACCTTAAGAAATCAGAAATCAAAATATGTAAATGAAAGTCCTGACCGTAAATGATGAACTCCGTTGAAAATGTCCAGTTGAAGTAGTTACATTGAAACCCATCGACAAATTACGATATACATAGTTTAGAATGTTCCACGAGCTAGTGCGTGAATATTAAATGGAGATATCAGAACGTATAGTACTAGGTTATACCATAGGCAAAGTTTTCCCCAAGAACTGCCTCCGTTTAGGAAATAGGAATTCCTAGCATCACTCCTATAGTTTTTACGGTCTCCACCAGTATCAAACTTATTAAAAACAGTACCACCTATTAATGGAAAATTCTAGAAAACTCCGTAGCGCAATAGAGTTAGTTGAGGCAAATCATTAACAAGTGTGAGAGCGCGACGAAAATATATATGGAAGGCCTGGCAACAAACACAAACCTGAACCCACTTAAAAAATAATTGCGATGACTCGCGAGCTGTTGCGACTCTTAGTTAAGGGTGATTAATAACTCTTAGCCTAGACTACGGCCATATCAATTGTTTCAATGATTTCAATTTTGCACGAAAGTTATAGAGAAAACGAATGCCGCGTTTACTCATTGGTAAGAGATAAGCTAATGGGTCGACTATGGATGGCAACCGAATCTCAGTTGGGTTGCCAGTTGCTAATAACGATGTTAGTGATGGCAACTGAGAACTGTTAATTTCAGTTGCTATTTAGTGATTTTCTGGCAATCACGAATTTTTAGTTGCCGGCTGGCAACACAACTGAAGTTAAGCGGCCCACCCACTTGCAATATAATTGTGTGCAATTTTTCGTATTGCACAATAATATCGCCAGTGTGTGTGTCATATTCGACGGTGGCACAATATATTGGCAAAAATTCGAAAGGCTTTTGATTTTTATTCTACAATAATGAAAATTGTGTAATGTGGTGGCAACATTGTTTAGTCTTATGTTTACTTTTTCTCTTTCAGCAAAATTGGGCAATATTTTCTTTGAAAATATTTTGCTATTTATGGCATAGTATAGGTCAAAACGACAATAATATGTGTAATAACCAGGGCTCGGACTTTCATGCAACTATAAATTGATTTTAAACGCTTAACAAATGCACCTAAAAATGAAAAATATGCGCAAAAATATGCATTTACCTACGAACAAAGTACCAAAACTAAAATAATATGAAAATATTTTTTTTAATTTTTTTATTTCACTCCGTCTTCACATTTGTCAAACTTCATACATAAAAACATCAGGGGCCGAATCGCCGCTTTCGATATGGAGCTGATTCGATCGAAGTTTCTTAGTTTGAGATTATGACATTCGATATCGAACAATGTGTTTATATTGTTCGATAGCGAGTCCCACAATCTCGAACTAAGAAAACTCGACAGAATCAGCTCGATATCGAAAGCGACGATTCGGCCCCAGAAAAATGTTAGCGCTATTTTTTCATAGACGCTAAAGACGCTATAAAAACATAAAACAAACATAATTGAGTCTATTATTTAATGCAACCGAACTATAGTTGCGTTTCCAGTCGACAACTGAAAATTAATGGAACTGAAATGGACAGCTCTCGATTGCCAGCTGCCATCAGTAGTATCATTTTCAGCAACTGGCAACCCAACTGAGGCTCGGTTGCCATCCATAATGGGCCTATTAATATTTTTTTTTTAAATTGAGAAATATATATTAAACAATTTTTATTACTCCTAAAATATGCATTTATTTGTAAAATATGCAAAAATAAGCAGTTACCACCAAAATATGCAACTACAAATCGATGCCCAAACTACTTAAAATTTGATGATTCGCATAGATAATTAGTCAATACCTCTTTATCTATCACCACAAAAAACATGCATTTGCATAAAAGTGCGGGCCCTGGTAATAACATATGCAATAATATTGTATAATGGATGGGCCGCTTTAGATTGCTACCCATAATCGATCTTTAAAAATGCCGGATAATTGCAATCAATATGACCTATTATGTTTTATTATTTTTTATTTATTTAAAACCACTAATTTTTCCTAACATTTAGCCAAACAGCGGCAACGCGGTTACAAATTGAATCTTTCTCTCCCTTTTACATATAAATAGTAAATTTACCTGTTTGCATTTGTGTAGGCAACTTTTAAATTTTTATGCAAATCATGTTTATTTCATAAAATAGCATAAAAAGATGGAGAATTATAAACTGGTTTAGACAAACAGCTTAAAAACCATTAGTTGGGCACAGAGACAGACTATAATAAAGTGGCGTTTGAGAAGAAACAAGGTTAAGAAGAAAATGAAGTATGTACGTTATTTAATAAACAGGTACTGTAAATATTTAAGAGCGTATGCAAAAAAAAATAAAAAAGAAACATGTTTTAAATCGTTCAATGTCTATAAATAAAACAAATAATGGTAGAATTGCCAATGGTAATTTATGAGGCAGAGCATAAGCGTGACCATTAGGAAATATGGCGGATGTACGAATGTTAAACTAACAACAAATTCTTTGATTTTAGATTTAAACATAAAAAGGTTGAACGTTTGAATTATATACTTATGTAGGATTTGAAGACAATACAAAAAAACATCTAAATTCACACTCGATTTTGGAGAAGAAAAATCTATCCCAAAAACACATCACATCGTTTATTACGAATTGCAAAGTATCACAATTTAATTAATGAAGAACGAGTCAACGTTCTAAAACTAAAGACTCACTATCCAAAACGATCCTTACATGCGCCAAAAACTGCGTTATTTAATATGTGAATAGTACCTTATGTACTTTAATACGAGATGAGTGATTCTCACTTTAAATGCTTTTTTCGTCTCCGTTGAAAGTATGGTAAAATATTTCATAATATATATGTATAAATTTAAACATGAAAACTGCTTTACACAGAAAAAAATATCATCAAACTGAAACTAATATGTAATTTAAATTCAAACATATATTTTGTTAATATAACAAATTGAGTTGTTGATACGACAAACGCAGAAATTTTTTTCAACAAACTGAACTAACCAATTTTTTTGTTGTGTATTGTGGAAAAAATTAACGATCATCATTATTGATATAACAAATGAATGCACATACGTAAATAAAACAAAGCAAATCAAGAAATTTTTTCAACAAACTGAACTAACAAAATTTTTTGTTATGTATTGTGGAAAAAAATTAGCAATCATCACTGTTGATACAACAAATGAATGAACACACGTAGATGAAACAAAGCAAATCACGTTTTGAGTGTATTCATTATTTGCGTATTTAATAAGGAATTGCTCTGTAGCTGAGAGGTAAGAACGTTAGTCTATTAGTCCAGAGGTCGCCGGTTCGATTCCGCCCAAAGACATTTAGTGTTTTTTACAGACAAACAAAAAGCCGATTCGAGGATTCTGATTGTACATAAAAATATTGTTAATAGTTAATAATGATAGTTAAAATTTGTTCGTAAAATCAACAATTCACATTGTTGATATAACAAATAATCTTAATTGAAATAAATCTGAAATCAAAAAAAAAATTGTTAAAAAAATTTTTCTGATTTTCCTTTAACTTACAATTTCGTAATTGTATTTACAAAAATCGTTGTAGGTTCAAAATCAACTAATTATTTAATTAATATAACAAAAAAATTAATTGTATTTACTTCGACTACGAAATTTTTGTAACAGATTAAATAAAAATGTAGCGTGCTGTATTTAATCTATTACAAAATGTCGTAATCGAAGGAGAAAATCGCCAAACACGATAAGATAGATTATAAATAAATGTAGATACATACTTTTTTTGTGTACGACTGTCCATTATGCTTTAAAAACGAGGAACGAAAATACTGTATATACTCTCTTTATACAAAATGGCGTGTCCGTAACGCATGCTGTTGATTTGCCACATTAAGAAACTATGCATTTTTGCAAAAACAAGATTAAATCTATAATTTTTATTTGCTTCTTTTCTTTCACACATCAAATTTTTGAAAAATATTAGCGTTACGCTTTTTTAGTACGATTCATTACTCAGTTTAATTATTGAAATTGCATTAACAACATCCACTAAAATAACAGCGTAGGTTTGTACTTCAAAATATTCAAAAATGTTGTGAACTTTGTTAAATAGTATTATATTGCAAAACGTTTCATCAATCAATCATGGTTTGTATAAAAAAAATGTATTGAGTGTTATCCATATTTTTTTAATCTAATTGAAATTTTTTTAAGTATAAATAAGGAGTTTATGTTAACACTCATCGAAAATTATACATCTGAAATATTTTAATTTCAAAATATAGCTCTAAAAAATATATTAAATGCGTAGGAAAATGTATTGAGCGTTACGTTAACAAAAATTTCAAGTATAATTTATCTATAAATTTTAGGACGTCGAAAAAAGTTAACAGCAGCTGAAGGGTAGAAACGATATAGAGAACATTAAAAAATGTTGTGAACTTTGTTAAATAGTATTATATTGCAAAACGTTTCATCAATCAATCATGGTTTGTATAAAAAAAATGTATTGAGTGTTATCCATGTTTTTTTAATCTAATTGAAATTTTTAAAGTATAAATAAAGAGTTTATGTTAAAACTCATCGAAAATTATACATCTGAATTATTTTAATTTCAAAATATAGTTCTAAAAAAAATATTAAATGCGTAAGAAAATGTATTGAGCGTTGCGTTAACAAAAAATTTCAAATATAATTTATCTATAAATTTTAGAACGTCGAAAAAAGTTAACAGCAGCTGAAGGGTAAAAACGATATAGAGAACATTATCTGTTTAAAAATTTCTGCTTTGCTTTGAAAAAATTTTGCTTCTACCACACTGTAGGTTTTTATATTTTCGAAGAATGTATTAGGTAGGTCGTATTTTGTTACGAATAATTCTTTGAAATTGACATAACCTTAACATTGTCGGCCGGTCTTTTTAAAATTGGTATTATTTGAAAGAATGCTTAGCTCGCTTTTTGCTCATGTATAAATCTTTGTAAAGAACTATTTTAAAAGATAGTAATTTCTTATTTATCCATGTGAGCCCAAGTCAAAATTAAAAAAACTGTCATAACTTTTAATTTCGTCCTGCTATTATTATAATTTTTTTAGATAGTAGATGTATAGTGCTTTCAAACCCTATACTCACTTTTTGTGGTATATTTTTTTCGCAAAAATCATTCCCAGAACAACCACGAAAGCAAATGTAACACTCAATACACAAAAATATTAAAAAATCTAAAAATATAATTTTATTTCAGGATCCATTGAGTGAGGCACAAACTGTATATAAAATGAATTCCACCATAGTGTAGTGGATAGTGTGCTAGACTATTAGCCGGGGGTCGCAGGTTCGATTCCTGCCAAGACCATGGATGTTTCTGCAGAAAAGCCGCAAAAGGCTTAAGCAGTATGTGTGTTCGTTTTTCTCATATTTCTATTAGTTACATTAGTAAACAAAAAAAAAACACACACACACAAATTGTACATTTAGAATGAGAATCACCCAAATACATTTCGGTAACCGCTAGTTAAAATAAAAACTACTATTAAGTGAAAAATACAATTGAAGGGCTTAGTGCTTATGTGCTCATTTTCTTGCCACCATAGCTTTGTATTCAAGAGATATTTTTGGATAAACTCTAGTATTTTGCACATAATTATGCTGCGTATTTAAAGTACAAAGTTTAAAAAACTTTACAATTTTAAATTTTGTGAAACTTAAAAGTCCCGAGTTATTGCACTACACACAGACAAAAAAAATGTAAAATCAACATGACAACATTTTGATTGGAAATCATATTATATTTACAAGAAATAATTTGTCGTTTAAGTGTGTTATTAGTGTTTATTTGCTTTGCTCATTCCCTGCAGGAGATGCAACTAGTATCAGACTAGTATTTTACTAGTACGAAAGTCACCAGTACTAGTTCTCAACTGCAAACTTTCCTATACCATGTTAATGCTCAAATTAACATTGGGTGTGTCAGGAATTTTACTAGTACCATTGGTACTAGATGCGTACTAGTACAATTACTAGTACAATTGGTTCTACATACATACTAGAGCACTTGGGCCCGATTCGGTGCTTCGGTCCTAGAATTGTTGATTTTATTAAAACCAACGAAATTCGTTAAGTCTCTGTCTACATACGCAATTCTCGTTTCAGCAATTATGAGTTTATAAAAGGAAATGGAAAATATATAGAAATTTGTAGAGAGCTTCATGTACACGGGCACACTTTTTCGTTTTGATATTCGTTCTTTTCAATCTGAAATTTGTCGTTTGAAAAAAAGGAAAAAAAAATAAAAAAACTTCAGTAAAATTTCAAAACATGTGTGAACAAAAATGCAATGCACAAAACTGAATTAAAGTGAATTGCTGAAGCAAAAATTGCCTGTCTAGACTGGGACTAATAAAAAGATTAATTTTTAAATGATGGTTTTTATTATTTAATTTAAAATTAACTTAAATGTTTTTTTGTAATTAAATTAAATCCGCATCCAAAAAGTGATATGAAATATATCATTAATGATATGAGTAAAATCAATCTACAAATGAACTACTTGAAGTACTAGTACTTTCCTATATAAACTCTAGCAGCTTTTGAACTACTGAAATTTCGTTACGTTTTCATGAACACACTCACAATTGGAATTGGATTGGAATTCCGTTTCCAATACAATTCCGTATCGGATCCTATGAACAGGCAGATTTTGAATTTTGAACGAAAACAAACAGTTTTTGAACAAAGCCATTTCGTTACGTTTTCATGAACGCACTCACAATTGGAATTGGATTGGAATTCCATTTCCAATCAAATTCCGTATCGGATCCTATGAACAGGCAGAATATATTATTTTTCGCAAAGTTTTATTTTTTTATACAATATTTTCCAGACCTCTTCCTGGACTCCCTAGAATATTGCTTCGGACCCCCTTTGAGAACCTTTGCCTTAGAGAACCCAAGAAAGGCTGTACTGCAGGCTTTTCAAACTCATTTCAGTGTGAGGGCCAAATTCTTCGAAAATTATAGTCCAAATCATCTTGCATTTAATTTTTTTATTAAAAAATTCAAATTTCTTGTGGAAATTGAATATAAATAATTTACACAGAAAACAAACAAAAAATGTATAGAAAATTTCTACAGATGTGCGATTAATCGATTAATCAATTTTTTTGATTAATTAGAATTCTGATTAAGCAATTAATTGATTAATCGAGAATCCTGGGGGCTTACTCTCTAATTCGAAACGTAAGAAATGCTTTCGCATTGCAACGTAAATAAGATACAAATGCGAACAGTTTTCCTTTCGAATCGCAATACAGAGTAACCCCCCTGATTAATTAAAATGATGATTAATCAAATAATTTTAATTTTGATTATTCAAATTTCAATAATTTTATTCAAAATAATAAAACAACAATAGTTCAAACAAAATGAATTTAATACATACAAACATAAAACGAAAGAAATACAAAAAATAAAAAAATAAAAAACAAAACCATAAAATAAAAAATCACAAACCAAAATTAACAACACAAATTATTCAATTGTTCAAAATATAAACTATTCAAAATCATGATTAATCAAGTAATCGTCATTTTGAATAATCAAATTTAAAATTATTTGATTAATCAGCATTTTGATTAATCAGGATTCTTGATTAATCGATTAATCACAATTTTGATTAATCAAAAATTTTAATAACCGATTAATTGCACATCCCTAATAGAAATATATTTATTAATAAAAATAATATAAATTAGTTTTTGCCGGATATAATGCACTGCTTGTCATTTTTCAATTCATCAAAGTCTGGAGTTAAATTTTTGATTGATGTAATTTTTGATATCGATGCTATCAGCTAATCTAGTTCGCTGAGCATTTTTATTCATCTTCATTTGTGAAAAAAGCTGTTCACAAATATACGTGCTACCAAACATGGATATGCGCATTACAAAGTATCGGTTTGTTTTAATCCTGCGAGTATCACTAAAGATATGACAGTAGTCGAAATTCAATATGACGGTCAATAAACGCCATTTTATGAAAACGAAAAAAAAAACAAAAAGTCGGCGAACTATTTTAAAATTGGTATCATTGAACAGGTATTTGAAAATAATCTTTAGGTCTGTCTCTCTTATGATTTTTCATTTCGAATGACCATTTGGAATCTTTAACAGTTTAAAGTTAGTGACTAATTAATTTTTAATACGAGTAAGATTAAAATAAAAATTAAGTTATGTATTAACAAAATAATTCACTTATAGTAAAAAATCATGGGGCGCTTTATGTTAAATGTTACAGTATATAGAAAATTGCCCCCACCCTTTTTTACTATAAGTGAATTATTTTGTTAGTACATAAGTTAATTTTTATTTTAATCTTACTCGTATTAAAAATTATTTAGTCATAATTGATTATTGGGATTTCTGGACCACAGGCTTACAAATTATTTTCTATTCTTTAGTTCGGTTTGTTATTAAAGCGTGTTTTTAAGTTTTTTTAAACTAAATATAATTTATTTTCTTAATTTTTAGTCGCAATACGATGCCAAAAGTAATTATAATCAAAAGCCTCGATTTGATCATATCTTATGTTTATTATACTATAGTTTATTTAAATACGGGCAGCTGTCAAGCTTGGTTTACCTGCCTGTTAAATAGAATACTCTATTTTTCACAATTCACCTTTTGTGTGGTTTTTACAGAGAAATAAACACGTTTTACTAAAGCCTATACAACAAAATGATTTTGTGTTGCATTCAATAAACACAAATATCTTTATTACCTGTTACAACGTAACTACATTTATCCGTTGATAATATAGTATTATCCACGATAAAATCGGTAGAGCACACTCCTCAAAAATCTCAAATTAAAAAAATCTAGAAAACTATCTACTCATAGAATTCTAAATTTCGTCTTGTTTCGCAGTTAGGCGATCATAACAGATCAAAAAATATAGTGGTACTATTTGGTATTTCTTTTGTTGTATAGTGTAATTATTGATTATTTTACATAAGAAGTACCCCTACCCCCGCACCGACTCCTCCAGTCTTTTACTTATCTTCGTATATTGTCTGCAAATTAACTCGTAGCAAGTTTTAAGACTTACTAACATAGCTTTCAAGATATCAAGTAATTACTAATTCCTTTGTCCATTTCCTCGTAGCTTCCCCGCCAGTTTTTTACCTACGATAGTGTCTTGTCTGCAAATTAATTCATACCAAATTTAAAGGCTTTTACTATCTAAGCTTTCCAGATATAACGCAATTGATATTTACTTTATATTGGGAGTACCCTTTCCTCGCAACTACCTCGCCGTGTCTTGTTTTCCAATTAAGTCATACCAAATTTGAAGACTCTTGCTATTATAGCTCTCAAGATATAAGATTATAATTAATTACTTTGTGTGGGAATTGCTCCTTCCCCCGATTCTATTCTACCAATATTTTGACATACTTCATATCTTGCTCTCGAAATAGTCCATACCAAATTTTAATACTCTGATATCCATTAAATTATATATCATCGGAACCTAATGCGCCACAGGCTTCTATCTCGAGAACCGTCAGCCTTTTCCAAAAAAGTTCATTTAAAAAACCTTTTCCAATTAGTACCGTTCCCGAACACATTTTAAAAGGGTATATTTAACAAATGTACGTTGTCCATATCTTCAGCACGCAATTCATACATTAATTTTGCACAATACCCTTCCGTATCGCGCTTTTTTTAACCAATTTCTCGTCCATGTCCTACGCATTCGCTTAGTTTTTTCGTATTTGTGATGTTCGTCGTCCCCTTCTTCATTTAAAATATCCGTGGCCAAAATAGCAATAGCATCCCACTTTCTCTTCGACATTTCCAGGATTTTCCCAGGAAGTGAAGTTATTAGAAATTATCTTATCATCTCTAACGAATGTAAATTTTTTGCTTTAAAGGAATGATAAATAGCTATTTTTGATAATAGCTAAAAAATATGTTACATTTTTTCCAGAATAGAAAACGTCATAAGACTTTACCAGACAATCAATCAACCAGATTAGTCGGCAGCTTTCTGGCACGATGTTTCTGCAAATTTACTGAAATATTATTCGATTAATTTCCTTTAAGATATTTAACAAAAAAATCTGCACATTTTCTGATCTACTTCTTACGAGTTTTAGCAGCCACTTCTGCACATTGTCTGATTTTAGTTTTTGTTATTGTTCTATTTTTTCTCTTTAGAATTTCTGCATAAATGTTTGAAGTTTTAAGCTTATAAACTATGGGTAAATGTTTTCTGATGACCTGCCATTGACAGCAGAAAAATGTATGCCGGAAGAAGAGTCAAAGAGGTCTTACAACATTCTGGGGCCGAATTACCGCATACGTGATCGAGTAAAATTGTTCGAAAATTTTCCTTTTGGGATTACGGCATACGATAATCGAGTACATGCTGCTTAAATTCCACTCGTTAGCACTAGAGCGATCGAAAACAATATTTTCTTTTATATTGTTTGTTTTGCAAAAAAGCATAGACCATTACCAATAAACCTTATTACAGTTGTTAAAGCGACTTGGTTGTTGTACTAGCTTAAAGAAACACACAATTTTTCTTTAATGTATTACGAATTCTTAGTCGATTCAACAACCGGTGTAAAACAAACTTGGTACACTCTTTAAAATGTTCAATACGTTAGCTATCGAATGCGGTAATCCAGCCATTCGATACGTGACGTAATTTTATTCGATACGAAAGCCTACTCGATAACGAATGCGGTAATTCGGCCCCTTCAGATAAACGACATTTCAGATAAATTTCAAATTTTACCTCCGAATTTTGACAGATATTTTCCGATGTTTTGTCAGACATTTTTCCGACATTCCTGAGACATATCGAAAATTCCTTTTGAATTTCCCCAGAAAATTCTTCAGAGTCTACAGAATTCTTTGAGACACTGCGGCAAAATATTTAGAATTTCCTCAGACAAAGAGTTCCGCTTTCTTGTCAGCAAATTCAATTACAATTTCTTTTTCTATTTTATTTTCATTGGTTTTTATGTTATTTAATATGTTATAAACATTAGTTAATCCTGTATTGATCTGTTTTGTTGTTTTTTGTTAATAAAAATATGGTTTATTGTATTTAAAATGGATATTTTGCATTTGCCGATTTGTTGCCGATTTTTTAATATTGAAGTGCCGATTATGCCGATTTTATTTTGAAAATATGCCGATTTTTTGTCAAAATCATCTGGCACCCCTGCATGCAAGTAAAAAGCTTCTGAGGTATCTCTGCAGAGAAGAGAACGCGACTGAATAATTGAGAATAAATTACGTTTTCTGCCATCTGCCAAATTCCAAGACTGAACAATTTTTTAATCAACTCAAAGAAGTAAATAAATACTAATTTTCTGAGAAATTTTTTATTTCACATTTTGAAATAAAATCTTTAGTCCTTTAATATAACTTAATTAAAAATAAAAATACATACACACAAAAGTTTAAATTTTGCTTTATTGAAAATGGTAAATTACATTACAATATCGCTCATTTGTTGCAACGTCGTCATAACTCAAAAAAATAGTTTTACAGAAAACGAGTTTAAAGTTTTCAAGTCACGCACACACAACTTAATGGATAAAACCAAATTTCATTATTATCAAGGTGGATTTATACAGGTGATATTATAAGCACAGCTGTTCTACTTTTTTTCCGCAAATTAGATGCTCGTATGTCAAAATTTGTATATGTTCGCATAGGGGCTGAGATGTCTAATGTTATTGTAATGTTGTAGTTGTTTTAGAATCAACACCACCCGATAAAATTAATTCACCTTGATTATTCTCTGCAGAGTTGAGTGTACAAGATGTTTATATGAATTTTTGACACAATATGAAGAACGATATCGCGATTAATTCTGCATTATTAGTTAATAAATCTCAGACTTTGACTTATGACAACGTTTCAGCCGATGAGCGATATGTAATTATTGTGCTTTACATAAAACTGCATCATTTTTTGCGATTTTTTCCCAAAGTCATAGTGTTATGCGATGCCATATAATGATTTTTATGGGTTGTGAATTCTATATATTCTTCCTCCAATTTTTGTCTGGTTTCGTCTAGCCTGCGTTTTTCTTCAGCATGATCTTTTCTTAACTTTTCGAAACGTAAGTGTAGTTCGCGTTCATTTTCTTTCAGTTCAGCTTCCTTTTCTTTAACACGTTGCACGAACAATTGACGTACTTCTTCCTCTTTAGCCAACAATTCACTAACATGATTGGATCGCTTAAATTCGAAAGTTTTCTGAAAAGAAACTGGTTTATTTTCATTGTCGACATCGCAGAAACCCATTTCTTGCAGACGCTTTTGCCTATACAGCTCGTAGTGTTTGATGTGAGTCTGTTCGCGTAAATCTTCCATGTTGGTGCGTATAAGCATTTCTCTTAGCTTCACAAAATCACAATGTATTTCATTTTCAACTTGTACCGTACCCCAGGGATATTGGCGGGCTCTTACTTGTTTGTTGCCAATTTTAATAAAATCGGTACTACCCACCACAGCAAAGGGTATGTGTTCATTCATTGTAGCATTAGTATCAGCAACCGTTTCATCATTAATAGGAAACTGATAGATTTGTACTTTGTTACGTTTTAGTTCTTCCATTATTTTCTCTTTGAATCTTTTCAGTTCCGTTTTGGAAATAGTATCAGCTTTGGCGATAATGGGTATTATGTTCACTTTACTATCCAATTGTTTCATGCACACCAAATCCAATGACTTCAGACCGTGACCTGTGGGACATATGAAATAGAGACAGGCATGTATGCGACTGTCATGGAAGTCCAACAAGGAACGCTTAATTTTTAACTCCTCTTGCAAATACGTTTCAAATTGAACATCTATATAGTCAACTACCGATTTAAAAGAATCATGCTTATTAATTTGATCGCCATACCCCACAGTATCACAAATGGTTAATTTGAGGCGCACATTACTCTCTTGCAACTCATAAGTATGGGCCTTTAGTTTGACTTGCGATAAAGTATGACAACTGGCTTTTGATTCAAAGCTGGTGTTGAAAAGAGTATCCATTAGAGTAGATTTACCCAAACCAGTCTCCCCAATACACATCACATTAAAAACAAAACCAATTTCTACACTTTTATTGACCAATTGATCGGGTAAACTGTCAAAACCAACGTGGCCAGCCTGTTTAAGTAAGCGCACAGTTGTTTCTTTTGTATTAGGCAAAACCGCTGCTTCCACCGACATGATTTTAAAATTAATCAATTTAAAAATTCACTGTAAGATGTTTAACTGTTGCGTTCCCGTTTGCAAGTGTACTGAATAGTTAGTAGAATTTAACAACTTATGATGCTAAAGACTCTTTTTTAAATTTACCTGCTTGCGTTTTTAGTTAATCCTAATTTAAATGACAATTGTTCTAAGAATTTCTACGAGTATTTCCAAATGATTGGGAAATTTCTTAAGCAGATACATAAGTAGTTTACAAATTTTGTTTTGAGCTCAGGTAGTCAGTTATACAGAGATATTTGCAGGGATTTAAAATTCAGACGGAAAGAATATTTCTCTTCGATAATTGAATATACATACATACTTACATAGCCGTGTGATGCTTGTTACACTCTAAGACATTACTTAAAATTTAGGATCATATATTGTATAAATTTGTGTTGAAAATTTCTCGTTGTCTAAAATTGCATAGTTTTTGTAGGTATTTGCAATAAAAAACATAATTTGTCCAATTTGATTTCACAAATTAAACATTAGTTCGAGTGGATAAAATGGCAGAAAAAGTATAATTAGGGAGTTCACAACAGCGTTCTAAAATGCATCTTAAGATAACGACGTTTTAATTTTAGTCTTTTATTACGGGTTGGCAAGTTTGTTGTTTTTGTTTTGTGTGTAAATGGAGTTCACTACCAGATGACAAGTTTAAAAGTGTAAAAAGCATGTTTTTTCAATGCGACAATATTTTAAATAAAGAATTTGTGTGTGGTTTAAGTGCATTGGTGTTTCTTTGGCACTATCGTGCTTGTGTTGTTGTTTTGTTTGTTGTGTATTTTGAGTTCTTGTTCTATACATGTAAATAGTGAGAAATATTCGGCAAAATTTAACGTTACTTTTGTTACTTTAATATGCTGTGCTCTGTATCGTTGCTCAAAATAAAATTTTAAGGTGTAACGATATTGCTATTTCCAAATTTTAAGATACACATTGTGAATTCCCTAAATATGCCTATGGCTGATAGGTAGATACGTCAGACTATCAGCCAAGAGGTCGCGGTTCGATGCTGCAGGCAGCCAACCGCTTCGCCGCAAATTTTTTATTTATTTAAGTAAACATATTTTGTTCAAAAATCAACAAAAAGAATGCCTATCTAATTTTAGGTCGATAATAATGAGTAAAGTGTTGCCTACAATTAGCAACATAATTTTCAACAAAAGTGTGTAGAGTGTAACTAAGTTTTTTTTTAATTTTGTTACTTTAAAAAAAAGGCAATTTATAATCTTTACTTTGACAGATAGATATTTTTTCGGTAAAAATAACAGTTGAAATGTTGCTGATATTGTAATAAAAAATGTAGTAAGTAAAATTTGATTTACTACTTCATGTGGTTGTTTTCACTGTCTCAGTCGTTTGTGAAAGGAAGAAACAATAAACACCTGTTGTTTGATCGAAAAATTAAAAGTCGAATTTTAATTTAATTTATATACCAGTAAAATTTTATTAGTTTAATTTTTGGCCGAAAAAATATCGTTAAAATTTTAGCTGTTATTTTTTACCGAAAAAATATTAGTAAAATTTTAATTTAAAAGTTTTTATTTCTTTTGGGTTAAACATGTCTATATCTATGCTTTTTTTTCTGTAATTCGCAAAAGATTTTTGAAAGTTTGTGAATAATGTGAAAGGTTTGAAGCTTTTTAAAACTATAGTTGAATTCTACTGATAATTTGTTGAAGCACCAATGCTGGCATATAAACATGTTTAACCCACAACAAATAAAAACTTTTTTAAATAAAATTTATTAAATGCAGTAAAATTTTAAATCTTCAGATATCAGTTTTGCAAACGCTACGTACGTAAAAAAAAGTCATCAACGTTGTTTTAACGATTGCACGAGTAATCGCCAAAAGCACCAAAATGAGCAAACGCCCAATGTTTTTGGGTTTTTATTCATAATGAACGCAGACGCTAAAAAGTGCAAATCGTCCAAAGTTTTGTGAAGAGTCGCCAAACCCAGTTGGGAAAATGAACAATCGCCCATTTATTTGGATCATTATTCATTGTGTCAAATTACCAAAGTTTAGGGAGAATAATCACACAAAAAGGGTGAATGAACAATGGTCCAAACAATTTGGATGATTGTACATTGATTTGAGTCTTTCGACATTATTGAAATTCTTAGGGAATTTTTCATTATGAACGATCATCCCAACTTCAAAAATGTCAAAAGACCCAAATTTGTTTTTTGGACGATTGTTCATTTATCTTATTTCTGGTGGAGGGCAATGAATAAGAGTACTTATTTCTCTCAACGCTGGGCAAGGTGCAGAGGTTAGCATGTCTTGATATTACTAGTGCAATGCTTCACTTAACTACCCTTGATATCTACATCAAATACATATCTGCACGGTCTGCCCGACTACATGACTCCAGCCATGAACTTTGACAAACCCTTCTCAGTTGCGATCCCAAATAGGGAAGACTGGAAGGAGAACTGTGCAACTCGGAATAATGCAGTGTTTATCCTTACAGACGGCTCCACAATGGAAACTGGTACCGGATCGGGGGTTTCTCTGAGGTTCTTGATATTTCGGGCTCTCTGAGGTTACCCGACACCTCAACCCTGTTCCAGGCAGAGATTTACGTCATTACCGAAGCAAAGACCACCTTAGAGACCAGCACTATAAATATTTGTGTAGATAGTCTGAACGCAACTAGGGCCGTAAATTCAAAGATGATGAAATCGAAGTGTGTACTGGCATGTATTCAATCTCTGCCCGATAGTTTGCCTTCCGGGAGATGAACGCTTTCAGGCGAACTAAATAGCTGATGAATGCGCAAGATATCGATATTCCCTTAGTTGAGTTGTCAAATGCGATTAAGGAGTGGGCGCTAAGAAAGGCAGCAATCAGGTAGCCTACAATGACTACTTTCGGAGTACGGTAAGACCAAGTAGCTCCTAACACTTGAAAAGAAGTCGCTTGCATTTTGTAAAATTTTATTTGTTGTAACATTATGGAAAAAAACACAAATTTGGATACAAAAAATACAATAATTTTAGAAAAATAATTACAGAATAAAAAAATTTTTTAAACGCAGTTTTAAAGGCGTTTGCATGCATTTAAGAGCGATAGTTCATGAACGAAGAACTGGAAAAGAAAAATAAATAAATTAATTAAATTAATCCTTTTTGAATATATTTCCAACTTTTCAACATACCCTCCAAACGTAGGCTTTTGCTGAGGAGCCTGTGTAGAGTGAGCCAAGTTTCCAAATGACAAGCCGGAGTCTTGAGAGCCCAATGTTTCAAAAATATTTCCCTTAGGCCCTGTTGCTCCTTGAGTGGGAGCACTAAACCCAGAAGCAGTTGGTGATGTGTTTGCAAATGAGCCAAAACCTTTGGGACTGCCGAATGTTGGAGCTCCACCAAAAGTGGGTTGTGCGCCAAAAGCGGGCTGAGGGCTGCCGAATGTAGCTGTACCGCCAAAGAGTGGTTTAGTAAATGCCGATTGCTGTGGAGGCGAACCAAATCCAGGGGATGCTGGGGCACCAAATCCACCTGAAGTGGGAGAGCCAAAAGCAGGAACGGCGGAAGCCTGAGAAAACGAACCAAATCCTGCTGAAGCGGTAGATGCACCAAATGTTGGAGCTGTAGCCGCTGCAGCAGCACCAAATAATGAGCCTCCCGAAGCTGGCGAGTTAGCAGAGGCGGAGCCTGAAAAAATAGATCCTCCTGAAGTTCCAAATCCTACAGAAGGGGGCGATTGAATATTACCTCCACCAAAAATACTGCCTGCATTTGCACCAAAAGTAGTTTTACTAAACATCGAACCACTACTTGCGGCTGCTTGTTGTGGTGGCGAACTAAAAATACTGCCACCTTCTGCAGGTTGATTTGCAGCTGCATCAAACATAGAAGCGACTGTATTCGCTGGGACTGTTGAGGCAAACGGGCTAGATGCGGCGGCACTTCCCCCTCCAAATATTGACCCTGCTGCTGAACCTCCAAAGCTTGTAGAACCTCCTCCAAAAATACTGCCTCCCGTAACTGTTGCAGGCTTAGAACTGGCTGCAGCAGCTGCAAATAAGCCTGTACCAGCTGGTTGGGTGTTAGCGCTTGCACCGCTAAAAACGGATTGCTCTGGTTTGGGTATTCCTCCAAAGATACTTCCCGCTGATTGAGGAGTAGCAGCTGCTGCGGCAGCAAATATGGATCCTGATCCAGGTGTAGAAGCTGTAGTTGCGGCTGGTGCTGTAGAGCCAAAAAATAAAGGCGCTGGTGGAGCCACTGCAGCACCTCCTCCAAACATCGAAGTTGTTGTAGACGTAGTGGCGGCTGTAGTCGTTTGTCCAAATCCCCCACTAAATATGTTCCCAGCTGTTGTGGTAGTTGCAGTAGCCGTAGTGGTAGAGGCAGGCGTTAAAGATGACACCGAAAGTGAGCTAAATAGTGAATCTGCTGTGGAAGCTGTTTCTGCGGCTGCTGCCGTAAAAGAAAACGAAGTGGTTTTTGCTGTTGGTGGTGTAGCAGCGGCGGATGAAGCAACCGTAGTTGTTTCTGTGGCAGGCAATGAAGATGAAATCGTTAAAGATTGTGTGACTGACGTAGCTGCTGAAGTTCCTGTTGTAGCCGGTTTTTCAAAAACATTTGCAGTTGGAGTGGCACCGGCAGCTGACATAAATGAAAGTCCTGCACTTGTAGTTGTTCCAGTACTTGAGCTCACAAACGATTTTGCATCATCTCCAGCAATGGAAAATGGTTCAGTAGCAGCCGACGATGTGGCAACAGCAAAACCAGAGAAAATATTTCCAGTTTTATTAGAGTCTCCAGCTTCTTTTGCAGTTGGTTTGCAAATATTAAGGGAATCAAATAGGGAGTCATTGGAATCTTCTGTTAAAGTTGGCGTAGCCGCAGCAGGGTTGTTTCCTAGTAAACCCGAGGAGGTTGTTGTAATATTAGGCGCAGTAGAAGACTTGGTGCCACCAGCGTTAATAGATGCGGCGGAGCTATTAAAGCTAAAACTTAAGTTTATTGAAAGTTAAATTAAATCTTGATAGAAGAAGCGAAGTGAATGGTATAGATGTTAATGAATAAATGGTAGAGTGACATACATATAAGATTAGATTATCGAAGAGGGGTCCGAAACAGTAAAGGTCAGCTTCGTTATCTCTCCGCAAAAAAGTTCCTATGTAGAGGTAGATCACTTGAGACCATTGAATTCAGTGCTAATATAATACCCTGGAGACAGTGATACATATCTTGAATTAATATAGTTGTATCATCGCCGAGTCCAGCCACAAAGTCTCTGCTACGAAAAGTTATATAACTTTCATACTTTTATAATAGGCTGGGAGCTCTGTATACGTTGTCCTGCCACAGATCGCCTCAAAAACAGTAATCCTGTCTAACCATGAGCGGTTTCGGTCATTAGCGTAAGCGAGCACAGGGGCCCCTAGTTTTTATATATTAAAATGAAACATCTAAGCACGGCAAACTAGACCCATCGATTATTTTTAATACAATCTATAGGGTAAGACATTGGCAAGGAAAGTGAAACTCAGTTTCCGCTTCCTCCTCACCGTAACAACTCCTGCAGTAGTCGATTTAACTTATAACCGCTAGTGTGATTTCTTAACCTTCAGTGTCGTATTTAACCTTTAGTATTGCCATGCCAAAAGACAGTATTTTTTGTATTACTATGTTAATCTAAGCAAATGTTGCAAAAAAAACACACACACATACCGCTTAAGTCTATTTCGGCTTTTGTACAGAAACACACTATCCACTACACTACGGTGGTGCCCACCATCAAAACAGCGAAAAAGAAAAAAATTACGCACATTGCAAAATAATGTTAAAATTAAGAAAAAAATTAATTAAAAGAATCCTAAAAAAATCATCGAACAAAGCTAGAGGAGGATAAGACAGATATGTGTCTTGATTAGCGTCGGTACCTGCCATTACGGCCTTATCCGACGGTGTTCTCAAAACACAGAGTGAAGTTGAGTGTTCACCACCACCCCCGAGTTACCCCGAAGGCACACCTTGTGTGGCTTGCAAGGATCACACAGGTAGCAACACCCCACCATGCATAAACACCTTGTTAGAGTGTTTGAGCTATCTAAACTCTGCTACATCAGCAGCTTAACGCGATGTATATAAGGCTTCCGGAGAAACAGAAGCTGGCAGGTATCTACACCATGTGTAGACGCCCCTAGCAAAATATTCCCCTTCCACCCGCCACAAAGCACTACCGAGTGTAACTTCTGTTGGTTTGGCAACAGTACAAAGAGGCTTTCTGTTGGTGGACCGAAGTCCACCCAATCACTAGCACTGGGCGAGCATCAGTCTTTTAACCAACACCTCCCCCAGCGATTTTGGTGGCAACCAGATCAACCACGTGGACTCCCAAAGGAGACCTCACCAACAACCAGACACAGAATCATCCTTCCTGATGAGGGTGAGACGAAGTCCTCCTGCGACATCATCCCACATAATCTCGCTCATACGGCGAGCATCATCTCTTTACCCTCGGAAGGCAGGTCATCTGTGGGGCAACTGGTTCCCGTGGTGCCAGTTCAAGGTACTGGTCAAGCCTCAAAAGAAAACCCCTAGAGGCTAACTTTCTATTGACTTTGGTTTAGGGTAAACCATAGGTGCCTGTTCACCTCCTTACTGACTCGAGTAGGCAAGCCTACTACCTTAAATAAATATATGTACGGCCGTTGCTCTGTCTCCAGAGATTGGGTAGTACACATAAGTTTTACGGGTAATTGGCCAAAGGTAATATCAGCAAAAACCAATTACCCTATCCCCAGAAAGCACAACATCAAGGATTATCACCAAGATGTACACACCGTGCTCACCGGGGGGAAGGAGGATAAGACAGTAAAACTGCAGACCAAACAAGACCTGAAAATACTATATGGTTAGGACAATATAGAAAACCTCGCAGCTATCAGCTAAAAGTTGCGCTGCCATGTTCCGCCGACAATTTTTGGAACGCTCCATATCGCAAAGCTATAATGTGGAGAGCGAAAATTCTGAAACGAGACTCTGAGTCCCACTCCTTCATCCCTACTGCAGTTGAGAATCTTTAAAGCGAAACCTCCTAAGGCCCTTGGACCCAATGGCATCTCCATGCTAATGTTGAAAAAACACTGTGCAGTTTCACTGATTTTCCTCACGCGAATTCTAGAGTTCTCGATACGCCAGCTGATAATTCCAGATATCTGGAAGGTTGCAAGGATCATCCCGATTCCAAAACCAGCCGGGTTTGTGGAGTTCAAAAATCAAGTTACCGCGTGCCACAAGAAGGACTACTATCACCCATACTCTTCTGCTGATGACTGCACCATCATGTCATACGGTGTGAACATTCCCGATATAAGCGCCAAAATATCACAATACCTGGCCACCATTACAGACTTCCTGAAGGAGCGTAACTTGAAGCATCCGCAAAGCCATCAGTATACCTTTTTATTTCTTGGACTAAGGAAGTAAGGATTATACTAGACATCTCTGTCGAAAGCAAGCTTATACTAACGGTGCGTAGCCCTAAAATCCTCTGTGCAGTCTTTGACAATCGTATTCATTTCGCGTTACAATATCTGGCCACCATTACAGACTTCCTGAAGGAGCGTAACTTGAAGCTAGCATCCTCAAAGCCATCAGTGTACCTTTTTATTTCTTGGACTAAGGAAGTAAGGATGCTACTAGACATCTCTGTCGAAAGCAGGCTTATACTAATGGTGCGTAACCCTAAAATCCTCTGAGTAGTCTTTGACAATCGTCTTCATTTCGCGTCACAATATCTGGCCACAATTACATACTTCCTGAAGGACCGTAACTTGAAGCTAGCATCCTCAGAGCCATCAGTGTAGCTTTTTATTTCTTGGACTAAGGAAGTAAGGATGGCACTAGACATCTCTGTCGAAGGCAAGCGTATGCTGACAGTGCGTAACCCTAAAATCCTCTGTGTAGTCTTTGACAATCGTCTTCATTTCGTGTCACATGTCACACAAATACTTCAACCAAAAAGTGAAATCACGGAACAAAGTCCTGAACGCTCTTTCTGGCAGCTCCTGGGGCATAAATATAGGTTAATTGTAGCGGCTTCTTAAATTATTCTGCCCGCCACAATATGGGCCTCGCCTCTCAGTGACACCCAATACCGAGTATTACAAACCACACAGAAAAATCCACTGGAATTCGGAACAGGATGTGTAAAAATGAACAACAACACTATCCATCTACATGAGCAGACATTAATACTACTAGTTAGGCAGCACAATGTACTGCTGACAAAGCAGTTCACGATGTTATGTCACCTGGCAAGCCCACCCTAATCATCAAATTCTGATGCAGGACCCTCTCCCAAGGCACATCCGAAAGGACGTTAGGCACTATCGCGAGGACATTATAAACGCCATAACATCCTACGTTAACAGAATGTAACATGAAAGCATTGCATCAACAAACGGTCACTGAAACTATTAATAGTCATAGATGCATCAAAGTCTTTAATGCTCATCAGCGTGACTATTTTAGCATTTTTGCTGCCAAATTTAGCATAATTATTTTGATTTAGTTGCAAATTTTCCATTTACCAGTTAGCATTATTTTTAATATTTTTCAATTATTTATTTGGAGTTTTCTAGCATTGTCACATGTTCCTAAACGATAAATGCATTATTTGCAGTGTAGTAAGGAATCACTTTTTCAGAATTAATGAATTTTTTTGTATTAGCATCTAAGCAAAAAATATTTTGAGTTAATCAACTCAAAACTGTTTTAGTAAATTTCTATCTAAATAAATTATGCAGATGTGTGTGAAGTTAAATTTTAAAATTTGAAACCCTAGACAAAAACCATAGAATTTAACAGAGGTCTGTTAACAGTTTAACATGACTCTGTTAAACATTTAAAATTTTGTTTTTTTCATTTAAAATTGAATAATTACTAAATTGTTAAACAAATTGCACCAGCAAATAATTAAATATCTTATTTACGTCATACTTTGTACCTAGATATGGCTTTGGCAAATAAATACATAAAAATAAGCGGATTTTAGATCGCTTGAAAAAAAATTAATATATAAAAGACTTTAGTCCTTTTCTCGAAAATGGTAGGAGATGGGGTAAATTTTTTTCACGGAGGGGACTCCTAGTAGCGTCTAGATAATTGTCGGATAGTCAAATATCTTAACATTCTGTTTTTTTAGAAATTATAGGCCGATTTCAAAAAAACCATATTAGAAATCTGAAAAAGGACTATAGTCCTTTTCTCGAAAATGGAAGGAGATGGGGTAAATTTTTTTACGGAGGGGACTCCTAGTAGCGTCTAGATAATTGTCGGATAGTCAAATATTTTAACATTCTGTTTTTTTAGAAATTATAGGCCGATTTCAAAAAAACCATATTTGAAATCAGAAAAAGGACTATAGTCCTTTTCTCGAAAATGGAAGGAGATGGGGTGAATTTTTTTTACGGAGGGGACTCCTAGTAGCGTCTAGATAATTGTCGGATAGTCAAATATCTTAACATTCTGTTTTTTTAGAAATTATAGGCCGATTTCAAAAAAATATATTTGAAATCTGAAAAAGGACTTTAGTCCTTTTCTCGAAAATGGTAGGAGATGGGGTAAATTTTTTTCACGGAGGGGACTCCTAGTAGCGTCTAGATAATTGTCGGATAGTCAAATATTTTAACATTCTGTTTTTTTAGAAATTATAGGCCGATTTCAAAAAAACCATATTAGAAATCTGAAAAAGGACTATAGTCCTTTTCTCGAAAATGGAAGGAGATGGGGTAAATTTTTTTTACGGAGGGGACTCCTAGTAGCGTCTAGATAATTGTCGGATAGTCAAATATTTTAACATTCTGTTTTTTTAGAAATTATAGGCCGATTTCAAAAAAACCATATTTGAAATCTGAAAAAGGACTATAGTCCTTTTCTCGAAAATGGAAGGAGATGGGGTGAATTTTTTTTACGGAGGGGACTCCTAGTAGCGTCTAGATAATTGTCGGATAGTCAAATATTTTAACATTCTGTTTTTTTAGAAATTATAGGCCGATTTCAAAAAAACCATATTAGAAATCTGAAAAAGGACTATAGTCCTTTTCTCGAAAATGGAAGGAGATGGGGTAAATTTTTTTTACGGAGGGGACTCCTAGTAGCGTCTAGATAATTGTCGGATAGTCAAATATTTTAACATTCTGTTTTTTTAGAAATTATAGGCCGATTTCAAAAAAACCATATTTGAAATCTGAAAAAGGACTATAGTCCTTTTCTCGAAAATGGAAGGAGATGGGGTGAATTTTTTTTACGGAGGGGACTCCTAGTAGCGTCTAGATAATTGTCGGATAGTCAAATATCTTAACATTCTGTTTTTTTAGAAATTATAGGCCGATTTCAAAAAAACCATATTTGAAATCTGAAAAAGGACTATAGTCCTTTTCTCGAAAATGGAAGGAGATGGGGTGAATTTTTTTACGGAGGGGACTCCTAGTAGCGTCTAGGTAATTGTCGGATAGTCAAATATCTTAACATTCTGTTTTTTTAGAAATTATAGGCCGATTTCAAAAAAACCATATTTGAAATCTGAAAAAGGACTATAGTCCTTTTCTCGAAAATGGAAGGAGATGGGGTGAATTTTTTTTACGGAGGGGACTCCTAGTAGCGTCTAGGTAATTGTCGGATAGTCAAATATCTTAACATTCTGTTTTTTTAGAAATTATAGGCCGATTTCAAAAAAACCATATTTGAAATCTGAAAAAGGACTTTAGTCCTTTTCTCGAAAATGGTAGGAGATGGGGTAAATTTTTTTCACGGAGGGGACTCCTAGTAGCGTCTAGATAATTGTCGGATAGTCAAATATTTTAACATTCTGTTTTTTTAGAAATTATAGGCCGATTTCAAAAAAACCATATTTGAAATCTGAAAAAGGACTATAGTCCTTTTCTCGAAAATGGAAGGAGATGGGGTGAATTTTTTTTACGGAGGGGACTCCTAGTAGCGTCTAGATAATTGTCGGATAGTCAAATATTTTAACATTCTGTTTTTTTAGAAATTATAGGCCGATTTCAAAAAAAACCATATTAGAAATCTGAAAAAGGACTATAGTCCTTTTCTCGAAAATGGAAGGAGATGGGGTAAATTTTTTTTACGGAGGGGACTCCTAGTAGCGTCTAGATAATTGTTGGATAGTCAAATATTTTAACATTCTGTTTTTTTTAGAAATTATAGGCCGATTTCAAAAAAACCATATTTGAAATCTGAAAAAGGACTATAGTCCTTTTCTCGAAAATGGAAGGAGATGGGGTAAATTTTTTTTACGGAGGGGACTCCTAGTAGCGTCTAGATAATTGTCGGATAGTCAAATATTTTAACATTCTGTTTTTTTAGAAATTATAGGCCGATTTCAAAAAAACCATATTTGAAATCTGAAAAAGGACTATAGTCCTTTTCTCGAAAATGGAAGGAGATGGGGTGAATTTTTTTTACGGAGGGGACTCCTAGTAGCGTCTAGATAATTGTCGGATAGTCAAATATCTTAACATTCTGTTTTTTTAGAAATTATAGGCCGATTTCAAAAAAACCATATTTGAAATCTGAAAAAGGACTATAGTCCTTTTCTCGAAAATGGAAGGAGATGGGGTGAATTTTTTTTACGGAGGGGACTCCTAGTAGCGTCTAGGTAATTGTCGGATAGTCAAATATCTTAACATTCTGTTTTTTTAGAAATTATAGGCCGATTTCAAAAAAACCATATTTGAAATCTGAAAAAGGACTTTAGTCCTTTTCTCGAAAATGGTAGGAGATGGGGTAAATTTTTTTCACGGAGGGGACTCCTAGTAGCGTCTAGATAATTGTCGGATAGTCAAATATTTTAACATTCTGTTTTTTTAGAAATTATAGGCCGATTTCAAAAAAACCATATTTGAAATCTGAAAAAGGACTATAGTCCTTTTCTCGAAAATGGAAGGAGATGGGGTGAATTTTTTTTACGGAGGGGACTCCTAGTAGCGTCTAGATAATTGTCGGATAGTCAAATATTTTAACATTCTGTTTTTTTAGAAATTATAGGCCGATTTCAAAAAAAACCATATTAGAAATCTGAAAAAGGACTATAGTCCTTTTCTCGAAAATGGAAGGAGATGGGGTAAATTTTTTTTACGGAGGGGACTCCTAGTAGCGTCTAGATAATTGTTGGATAGTCAAATATTTTAACATTCTGTTTTTTTTAGAAATTATAGGCCGATTTCAAAAAAACCATATTAGAAATCTGAAAAAGGACTATAGTCCTTTTCTCGAAAATGGAAGGAGATGGGGTGAATTTTTTTTACGGAGGGGACTCCTAGTAGCGTCTAGATAATTGTCGGATAGTCAAATATTTTAACATTCTGTTTTTTTAGAAATTATAGGCCGATTTCAAAAAAACCATATTTGAAATCTGAAAAAGGACTTTAGTCCTTTTCTCGAAAATGGTAGGCGATGGGGTAAATTTTTTTCACGGAGGGGACTCCTAGTAGCGTCTAGATAATTGTCGGATAGTCAAATATTTTAACATTCTGTTTTTTAGAAATTATAGGCCGATTTCAAAAAAACCATATTAGAAATCTGAAAAAGGACTATAGTCCTTTTCTCGAAAATGGAAGGAGATGGGGTAAATTTTTTTTACGGAGGGGACTCCTAGTAGCGTCTAGATAATTGTCGGATAGTCAAATATTTTAACATTCTGTTTTTTTTTAAATTATAGGCCGATTTCAAAAAAACCATATTTGAAATCTGAAAAAGGACTATAGTCCTTTTCTCGAAAATGGAAGGGGATGGGGTGAATTTTTTTTACGGAGGGGACTCCTAGTAGCGTCTAGATAATTGTCGGATAGTCAAATATCTTAACATTCTGTTTTTTTTAGAAATTATAGGTCGATTTCAAAAAAACCATATTTGAAATCTGAAAAAGGACTTTAGTCCTTTTCTCGAAAATGGTAGGAGATGGGGTGAATTTTTTTTACGGAGGGGACTCCTAGTAGCGTCTAGATAATTGTCGGATAGTCAAATATTTTAACATTCTGTTTTTTTAGAAATTATAGGCCGATTTCAAAAAAACCATATTAGAAATCTGAAAAAGGACTATAGTCCTTTTCTCGAAAATGGAAGGAGATGGGGTAAATTTTTTTACGGAGGGGACTCCTAGTAGCGTCTAGATAATTGTCGGATAGTCAAATATTTTAACATTCTGTTTTTTTAGAAATTATAGGCCGATTTCAAAAAAACCATATTTGAAATCTGAAAAAGGACTATAGTCCTTTTCTCGAAAATGGAAGGAGATGGGGTGAATTTTTTTTACGGAGGGGACTCCTAGTAGCGTCTAGATAATTGTCGGATAGTCAAATATTTTAACATTCTGTTTTTTTAGAAATTATAGGCCGATTTCAAAAAAACCATATTTGAAATCTGAAAAAGGACTTTAGTCCTTTTCTCGAAAATGGTAGGAGATGGGGTAAATTTTTTTCACGGAGGGGACTCCTAGTAGCGTCTAGATAATTGTCGGATAATCAAATATTTTAACATTCTGTTTTTATAGAAATTATAGGCCGATTTCAAAAAAACCATATTTGAAATCTGAAAAAGGACTATAGTCCTTTTCTCGAAAATGGAAGGAGATGGGGTGAATTTTTTTTACGGAGGGGACTCCTAGTAGCGTCTAGATAATTGTCGGATAGTCAAATATCTTAACATTCTGTTTTTTTAGAAATTATAGGCCGATTTCAAAAAAACCATATTTGAAATCTGAAAAAGGACTATAGTCCTTTTCTCGAAAATGGAAGGAGATGGGGTGAATTTTTTTACGGAGGGGACTCCTAGTAGCGTCTAGATAATTGTCGGATAGTCAAATATCTTAACATTCTGTTTTTTTAGAAATAATAGGCCGATTTCAAAAAAACCATATTTGAAATCTGAAAAAGGACTTTAGTCCTTTTCTCGAAAATGGTAGGAGATGGGGTAAATTTTTTTCACGGAGGGGACTCCTAGTAGCGTCTAGATAATTGTCGGATAGTCAAATATTTTAACATTCTGTTTTTTTAGAAATTATAGGCCGATTTCAAAAAAACCTTATTAGAAATCTGAAAAAGGACTATAGTCCTTTTCTCGAAAATGGGTGATGGGGTAAATTTTTTTTACGGAGGGGACTCCTAGTAGCGTCTAGATAATTGTCGGATAGTCAAATATTTTAACATTCTGTTTTTTTAAAAATTATAGGCCGATTTCAAAAAAACCATATTTGAAATCTGAAAAAGGACTATAGTCCTTTTCTCGAAAATGGAAGGAGATGGGGTGAATTTTTTTTACGGAGGGGACTCCTAGTAGCGTCTAGATAATTGTCGGATAGTCAAATATCTTAACATTCTGTTTTTTTAGAAATTATAGGCCGATTTCAAAAAAACCATATTTGAAATCTGAAAAAGGACTTTAGTCCTTTTCTCGAAAATGGTAGGAGATGGGGTGAATTTTTTTTACGGAGGGGACTCCTAGTAGCGTCTAGATAATTGTCGGATAGTCAAATATTTTAACATTCTGTTTTTTTAGAAATTATAGGCCGATTTCAAAAAAACCATATTAGAAATCTGAAAAAGGACTATAGTCCTTTTCTCGAAAATGGAAGGAGATGGGGTAAATTTTTTTTACGGAGGGGACTCCTAGTAGCGTCTAGATAATTGTCGGATAGTCAAATATTTTAACATTCTGTTTTTTTTAGAAATTATAGGCCGATTTCAAAAAAACCATATTTGAAATCTGAAAAAGGACTTTAGTCCTTTTCTCGAAAATGGTAGGAGATGGGGTAAATTTTTTCACGGAGGGGACTCCTAGTAGCGTCTAGATAATTGTCGGATAGTCAAATATTTTAACATTCTGTTTTTTTAGAAATTATAGGCCGATTTCAAAAAAACCATATTTGAAATCTGAAAAAGGACTATAGTCCTTTTCTCGAAAATGGAAGGAGATGGGGTGAATTTTTTTTACGGAGGGGACTCCTAGTAGCGTCTAGATAATTGTCGGATAGTCAAATATCTTAACATTCTGTTTTTTTAGAAATTATAGGCCGATTTCAAAAAAACCATATTTGAAATCTGAAAAAGGACTTTAGTCCTTTTCTCGAAAATGGTAGGAGATGGGGTGAATTTTTTTTACGGAGGGGACTCCTAGTAGCGTCTAGATAATTGTCGGATAGTCAAATATTTTAACATTCTGTTTTTTTAGAAATTATAGGCCGATTTCAAAAAAACCATATTTGAAATCTGAAAAAGGACTATAGTCCTTTTCTCGAAAATGGAAGGAGATGGGGTAAATTTTTTTTACGGAGGGGACTCCTAGTAGCGTCTAGATAATTGTCGGATAGTCAAATATCTTAACATTCTGTTTTTTTAGAAATTATAGGCCGATTTCAAAAAAACCATATTTGAAATCTGAAAAAGGACTTTAGTCCTTTTCTCGAAAATGGTAGGAGATGGGGTAAATTTTTTTCACGGAGGGGACTCCTAGTAGCGTCTAGATTATTGTCGAATAGTCAAATATTTTTACATTCTGTTTTTTTAGAAATTATAGGCCGATTTCAAAAAAACCATATTAGAAATCTGAAAAAGGACTATAGTCCTTTTCTCGAAAATGGAAGGAGATGGGGTAAATTTTTTTTACGGAGGGGACTCCTAGTAGCGTCTAGATAATTGTCGGATAGTCAAATATTTTAACATTCTGTTTTTTTAGAAATTATAGGCCGACTATAGTCCTTTTTCAGATTTCAAATATGGTTTTTTTGAAATCGGCCTATAATTTCTAAAAAAACACAATGTTAAAATATTTGACTATCCGACAATTATCTAGACGCTACTAGGAGTCCCCTCCGTGAAAAAAATTTACCCCATCTCCTACCATTTTCGAGAAAAGGACTAAAGTCCTTTTTCAGATTTCAAATATGGTTTTTTTGAAATCGGCCTATAATTTCTAAAAAAACAGAATGTTAAGATATTTGACTATCCGACAATTATCTAGACGCTACTAGGAGTCCCCTCCGTAAAAAAAATTCACCCCATCTCCTTCCATTTTCGAGAAAAGGACTATAGTCCTTTTTCAGATTTCAAATATGGTTTTTTTGAAATCGGCCTATAATTTCTAAAAAAACAATGTTAAAATATTTGACTATCCGACAAGTATCTAGACGCTACTAGGAGTCCCCTCCGTGAAAAAAATTTACCCCATCTCCTACCATTTTCGAGAAAAGGACTAAAGTCCTTTTTCAGATTTCAAATATGGTTTTTTTGAAATCGGCCTATAATTTCTAAAAAAACAATGTTAAAATATTTGACTATCCGACAATTATCTAGACGCTACTAGGAGTCCCCTCCGTAAAAAAATTTACCCCATCTCCTTCCATTTTCGAGAAAAGGACTATAGTCCTTTTTCAGATTTCTAATATGGTTTTTTTGAAATCGGCCTATAATTTCTAAAAAAACAGAATGTTAAAATATTTGACTATCCGACAATTATCTAGACGCTACTAGGAGTCCCCTCCGTAAAAAAAATTTACCCCATCTCCTTCCATTTTCGAGAAACGGACTATAGTCCTTTTTCAGATTTCAAATATGGTTTTTTTGAAATCGGCCTATAATTTCTAAAAAAACAGAATGTTAAGATATTTGACTATCCGACAATTATCTAGACGCTACTAGGAGTCCCCTCCGTAAAAAAAATTCACCCCATCTCCTTCCATTTTCGAGAAAAGGACTATAGTCCTTTTTCAGATTTCAAATATGGTTTTTTTGAAATCGGCCTATAATTTCTAAAAAAACAGAATGTTAAAATATTTGACTATCCGACAAGTATCTAGACGCTACTAGGAGTCCCCTCCGTGAAAAAAATTTACCCCATCTCCTACCATGTTCGAGAAAAGGACTAAAGTCCTTTTTCAGATTTCAAATATGGTTTTTTTGAAATCGGCCTATAATTTCTAAAAAAACAGAATGTTAAAATATTTGACTATCCGACAATTATCTAGACGCTACTAGGAGTCCCCTCCGTAAAAAAAATTTACCCCATCTCCTTCCATTTTCGAGAAAAGGACTATAGTCCTTTTTCAGATTTCAAATATGGTTTTTTTGAAATCGGCCTATAATTTCTAAAAAAACAGAATGTTAAGATATTTGACTATCCGACAATTACCTAACGCTACTAGGAGTCCCCTCCGTAAAAAAAATTCACCCCATCTCCTTCCATTTTCGAGAAAAGGACTATAGTCCTTTTTCAGATTTCAAATATGGTTTTTTTGAAATCGGCCTATAATTTCTAAAAAAAACAGAATGTTAAAATATTTGACTATCCGACAATTATCTAGACGCTACTAGGAGTCCCCTCCGTGAAAAAAATTTACCCCATCTCCTACCATTTTCGAGAAAAGGACTAAAGTCCTTTTTCAGATTTCAAATATGGTTTTTTTGAAATCGGCCTATAATTTCTAAAAAAACTGAATGTTAAGATATTTGACTATCCGACAATTATCTAGACGCTACTAGGAGTCCCCTCCGTAAAAAAAATTCACCCCATCTCCTTCCATTTTCGAGAAAAGGACTATAGTCCTTTTTCAGATTTCAAATATGGTTTTTTTGAAATCGGCCTATAATTTCTAAAAAAACAGAATGTTAAAATATTTGACTATCCGACAATTATCTAGATGCTACTAGGAGTCCCCTCCGTAAAAAAAATTTACCCCATCTCCTTCCATTTTCGAGAAAAGGACTATAGTCCTTTTTCAGATTTCTAATATGGTTTTTTTGAAATCGGCCTATAATTTCTAAAAAAACAGAATGTTAAAATATTTGACTATCCGACAATTATCTAGACGCTACTAGGAGTCCCCTCCGTGAAAAAAATTTACCCCATCTCCTACCATTTTCGAGAAAAGGACTAAAGTCCTTCTTCAGATTTCAAATATGGTTTTTTTGAAATCGGCCTATAATTTCTAAAAAAACAGAATGTTAAGATATTTGACTATCCGACAATTATCTAGACGCTACTAGGAGTCCCCTCCGTAAAAAAATTCACCCCATCTCCTTCCATTTTCGAGAAAAGGACTATAGTCCTTTTTCAGATTTCAAATATGGTTTTTTTGAAATCGGCCTATAATTTCTAAAAAAACAGAATGTTAAAATATTTGACTATCCGACAATTATCTAGACGCTACTAGGAGTCCCCTCCGTAAAAAAAATTTACCCCATCTCCTTCCATTTTCGAGAAAAGGACTATAGTCCTTTTTCAGATTTCTAATATGGTTTTTTTGAAATCGGCCTATAATTTCTAAAAAAACAGAATGTTAAAATATTTGACTATCCGATAATTATCTAGACGCTACTAGGAGTCCCCTCCGTGAAAAAAATTTACCCCATCTCCTACCATTTTCGAGAAAAGGACTAAAGTCCTTTTTCAGATTTCAAATATGGTTTTTTTTGAAATCGGCCTATAATTTCTAAAAAAACAGAATGTTAAGATATTTGACTATCCGACAATTATCTAGACGCTACTAGGAGTCCCCTCCGTGAAAAAAATTTACCCCATCTCCTACCATTTTCGAGAAAAGGACTAAAGTCCTTTTTCAGATTTCAAATATGGTTTTTTTGAAATCGGCCTATAATTTCTAAAAAAACAGAATGTTAAGATATTTGACTATCCGACAATTATCTAGACGCTACTAGGAGTCCCCTCCGTAAAAAAAATTCACCCCATCTCCTTCCATTTTCGAGAAAAGGACTATAGTCCTTTTTCAGATTTCAAATATGGTTTTTTTGAAATCGGCCTATAATTTCTAAAAAAACAGAATGTTAAAATATTTGACTATCCGACAATTATCTAGACGCTACTAGGAGTCCCCTCCGTAAAAAAATTTACCCCATCTCCTTCCATTTTCGAGAAAAGGACTATAGTCCTTTTTCAGATTTCTAATATGGTTTTTTTGAAATCGGCCTATAATTTCTAAAAAAACAGAATGTTAAGATATTTGACTATCCGACAATTATCTAGACGCTACTAGGAGTCCCCTCCGTGAAAAAAATTTACCCCATCTCCTACCATTTTCGAGAAAAGGACTAAAGTCCTTTTTCAGATTTCAAATATGGTTTTTTTGAAATCGGCCTATAATTTCTAAAAAAACAGAATGTTAAGATATTTGACTACCCGACAATTATCTAGACGCTACTAGGAGTCCCCTCCGTAAAAAAATTCACCCCATCTCCTTCCATTTTCGAGAAAAGGACTATAGTCCTTTTTCAGATTTCAAATATGGTTTTTTTGAAATCGGCCTATAATTTCTAAAAAAACAGAATGTTAAAATATTTGACTATCCGACAATTATCTAGACGCTACTAGGAGTCCCCTCCGCAAAAAAAATTTATCCCCATCTCCTTCCATTTTCGAGAAAAGGACTATAGTCCTTTTTCAGATTTCTAATATGGTTTTTTTGAAATCGGCCTATAATTTCTAAAAAAACAGAATGTTAAAATATTTGACTATCCGACAATTATCTAGACGCTACTAGGAGTCCCCTCCGTGAAAAAAATTTACCCCATCTCCTACCATTTTCGAGAAAAGGACTAAAGTCCTTTTTCAGATTTCAAATATGGTTTTTTTGAAATCGGCCTATAATTTCTAAAAAAAACAGAATGTTAAGATATTTGACTATCCGACAATTATCTAGACGCTACTAGGAGTCCCCTCCGTGAAAAAAATTTACCCCATCTCCTACCATTTTCGAGAAAAGGACTAAAGTCCTTTTTCAGATTTCAAATATGGTTTTTTTGAAATCGGCCTATAATTTCTAAAAAAACAGAATGTTAAGATATTTGACTATCCGACAATTATCTAGACGCTACTAGGAGTCCCCTCCGTAAAAAAAATTCACCCCATCTCCTTCCATTTTCGAGAAAAGGGCTATAGTCCTTTTTCAGATTTCAAATATGGTTTTTTTGAAATCGGCCTATAATTTCTAAGAAAACAGAATGTTAAAATATTTGACTATCCGACAATTATCTAGACGCTACTAGGAGTCCCCTCCGTAAAAAAAATTTACCCCATCTCCTTCCATTTTCGAGAAAAGGACTATAGTCCTTTTTCAGATTTCTAATATGGTTTTTTTGAAATCGGCCTATAATTTCTAAAAAAACAGAATGTTAAAATATTTGACTATCCGACAATTATCTAGACGCTACTAGGAGTCCCCTCCGTGAAAAAAATTTACCCCATCTCCTACCATTTTCGAGAAAAGGACTAAAGTCTTTTATATATTAATTTTTTTTCAAGCGATCTAAAATCCGCTTATTTTCATGTATTTATTTGCCAAAGCCATATCTAGGTACAAAGTATGACGTAAATAAGATATTTAATTATTTGCTGGTGCAATTTGTTTAACAATTTAGTAATTATTCAATTTTAAATGAAAAAAACAAAATTTTAAATGTTTAACAGAGTCATGTTAAACTGTTAACAGACCTCTGTTAAATTCTATGGTTTTTGTCTAGGGTTTCAAATTTTAAAATTTAACTTCACACACATATTATGCAGCACTAAATTACTCATTTCATGTTCTATTTAATTTTTCAATTTGGTAATTTTAGTTAATAATGTTTGTGTAGTTATTGTTATAAATATGATTTAAACAGCTCCAGTTTCCTTGAATATAGGCGATATTTTTAGGATCTTTGGTTAGTGTAAAGTTTTGCATATTGTTATCTTTTGATCAGTTTTTATATGAGAAATGTATTTTTTGTAGTAAATGACGAATTCCTGAGAATTTTTAATAAAACTTTATGTATAAAATGAAAGCAAGACTACAGTCACTTACCTAGCTGGTGTAGTTGTGATTGTTGCAGTTGCAGTACTACTGATAGTAGTTTTTGTTTCAGTTGGTTTAGCAGCCTGAGACAAAGTTGTAGTGGTAGTTACAGCTTTACTGGAACTATTTGTTGCTGGAGTAGAAGCTGTAGTTGCAGCTGATGTTGCAGTGGCATTAAAAGAAAACGCAGATGAGGAAGATAGTGCAGAAAATGGTGTAGCAGCAGTATTTGATGCTGAAAAGGGTGTAGGAAATGGCCCAGTACTTGTTGTCGATTTCTTCGAAGTCTCAAAATCTGCAAATGCGGCAGGTGCTGATGCTGTGGAGGCTGCAGTTGTTGGCGCAGCGGCAACACCAAATTGTTTAGGAGTTTCTTCAGGTTTCCTGGTTTTATCTTTATCTTGGCTACCAGTTTGTGTGATTGGTTTTGTTGTGGCAAAAGCCGAAAAGCCAGTAGCAGAGGGTGCTGTAAGATCTTGTGCTGTTGACTGCACTATATTAGTTTGAGTAGCCATTTTATTGCCCAAGTTTGCAAATGGTTTAGCAGCATCATTTCCAGCAATTACTTTAGCCGAAAAAGAAATTGGTGTTGGGGTGATTTTATTTTCTTTGCCTTCGTTGCCCGTTGATGCGGCTGTGTTTATTATAGGTTTGGGTTGATTAGAATTAGGCCCTGCCTGTGACGATGTTATGCCAAAGCCTGTGAATGGAGTAGATGTGGCTATAATTTTCGATATGTCTTCTGATTTCGGAACTGAAACAGACGTTTTAACAAATGAGCTATTTCCGCCAAAGGATAATGTGGCCGCTGTTGAAGATGTTGGCGTACTGAAACTGGGAGGTTGTGAAGAGACTATAATTGGTTTTGAAGCAGTAGGTTTAGCCAAAACAGGTTGTTGGGATGCTTGAGGTTTTAACAATTGTTGTGACATTTGATTCTGATAGTTTTGATGCTGCTGGGGTTTAGAACCCAACGAAGGCTGTAAATTTATTGGCGTCTTATAGGCTGCAAACTGCTGCTGTTGCTGCTGATATTGCCGCAGATATTGTTGATTAAATTGTTGCTGGTCTAGCAGCTGTAGGTATTGTTGATTATATTGTTGCTGGTCTAGTAGCTGCAGATGTTGTTGTTGTTGTTGTTGCAGTTGTTTTTTAGCCATTTCTTTTTGTTTGCGCTCAGTTTCCAATTTTGTTTCCATAATAACTTCGGACTTAAGTCCCACACGATCCGGTCGTTTAGGTTTAATAATGGCAATTTGTTGCTGTTGTTTAGTGAAATTTCGAATGGCATTTAATTTTTCCTCCGATAGTTTGGCATGAGTTTGAGAAACAACTTGTGAAAGACTCATTGAGAGTATAGAATCAGCCAAAGATTCCATGGTACTAGAACATTTATAATATATAGTAAAAATGTTTATGAAAAGAACAAAACTACATTAATTCTACCTTTGATTTTTTGTTAAAGCCCCTACAGCCGCCAATGTAACATCAACATCACTGGCTGCTTTGTAATTTAAACCCTTTTGTTTTAGTATTGTTTTAATATAATTCATTTTAGTTCTTTGTTTGGATAGAAGATCTTTTAATTTCGACATGCGCTGATAAATGCCATCCAAACAAGGTATATGCATTTGATTTTTGGAATTACGACGTACAACATCTTGATATTGGGACCATTGGGAATCGATTAATTGATTTAATTGAGATAATTGGTTTTGATTTGAATCTACATAGAGCTTTAATTTAGCCAACTGGCGGCGACTAGTAGGATCCGTAGTAGAAACCGCAGATAAACGGATCAAACTGCAAATTGTAATATGTATGAAATATTTAAATTTAGTTATTCATATTCTATTTTCATGTTCTCTTACTTGGGGTTATTGTATAAATCTAATTTTGTACGACATTCAGCCAACATGGCATATGATTCATTCATAGAATGTCTTAAACTTTGTACATCTTGTTCAAATTCATGGTCGTTGGCCTGTTCTACAATTTCTTGCAGATCATTTAAATGTTTTGTATAGGATTTTATTTCATTTGTGGAGCCAATCTATAACAAAAAAAAAAAGATTTAAATCATTTCAATTCTATAAAACCTAAAAAGAAAGACATTACATTTTCCAATAATTGTTTGGATTGTTGCCGAATTTGTCTTAGCTCCGTTTCGAAGGTTTGTATTTGTATTACTATCATTTGTTTTACTACCTCATCGATTTCTCCAGTATTTAGGTTTATTTTATTTGAAGTTACTGCTGATTTTACAAGCTTTGCATCTGTTTGTTTACCTGCTTGTTGTTGTGGCACATTAGGTGGTGTAAATGTGGGTGGCACTGTATATAAAGGCTTATTTACTTCCGTATTTTTATTCATATTGACTGGCTGTTGGGCAGGTGGTGGATTGTTTGGTTCACTAGGCTTAGCTGCAATCAATTATGTTAACGTATTTGTCATTGAAATATTCATATAATTTTCTTACCGGAAAACGCAGAGCCAGTAAAACCTCCAAATGCTGTTCCTGCTGTCATGCCACCAAATTGCTGGGAAAATGGTCCTGCATTTGCAGCTGCAGTATTTGCTGCAGTTGCTGCTCCAAAACCAAATCCAGTAGAAGGTTTGTTTGTTGCTGCTGTGGGGGCCATCGAGGCTGCAGTAGTTGCTGGGAAACCAAAACCTGTTGTAGACTTTGTATCCGCTGGTTGAGAGCCAAACATAGGCGCTTGCTTATCTTTCTATAAGGAAGAGTATTTATTTATTTTTTTTTTCTCCTCTCCAAATATATAATTTATGCAAAAATTTATAATTAAAAATTCGGGAAAATTTTATTTAATTTATATTTTATTTTTCAATTTCTTCTACTAAGCCGATTCATATGAAACTTATCTGTAGGGCAAGTTTTCTTTCTTAAACGACTTCAAAAAAGGAGAAAGGTTATCTATCAATTCGGCATGTTTTTTTATGTTCCCTCAAAACTCCACCATTTATAAACCGATTTCCGATTTTTTTATTTAAAAGGATGTATGTACTTCCAGATTGGTCCCGGTGAAAAGTGGGCAGGGTCACGGCCATACGAAGTAAATACCCATACCTTTTCATCTACTTCTACTCAGCCGATTCCTATGAAACTTTGCACACACATTAAGCTTCTCTTTGAATAATACATCATGATTAAAAAAGTGGGCAGTGCCACGCCCGTTCAAAGTATATATCACTTTTTAACAACTTCTACTAAACCGATTCTTGTGAAACTTTGCATACTCATTTAGTTATTGTTATAGTACAACGATATGGTTAAAAAAGTTGGCAGTGCCACGCCCATGAAAAAGAAATATTAATTTATACTACTTCTGCTTAACCGATTCTTATGAAACTTCACACACAAAGTCTACTGAAGTCTACTGACGATTTCGTAAAGCGCCAATGAAATGCATATAGACAATGCTTAACTATCAGCAAATAAACTTCATTTAGAATAAAATTATGACAAATGTCAAATAATAGATTTCTTAAAGCTAAAAAATAATAGACAGATTTGTTGGAAAAATGTTTTTTTCGCAATTAGAAAAACAAATCGACCAAGTATTATACCATTTTGGAATTTGGGTAAGCGCGAAAACTTTTGATGTCACTTTCCAAAAGAACCTAGAAAAAAACTTTCGTAGTTACTTGTTTCGTATTATATACGAAACATTCGTACATTCCACGAAAAAAGTTTTAGTCTAGAGTTTTATTATTTTACGAAAGTAACGAAACCCACTCGTATTTACTTTTTTCGAAGAATGTACGAAATTTTCGAACATATTGCGAATTAGGTTAAGTCAAGAATTTTATTATTTGACGAAAGTAACGAAAACTTTTCGTAGTTATTATTTTTTTTGTAAAATATACGAAACTTTCGTACATATTACGGAATATATTTTTACACCAGAATTTTATAAATTTACGAAAGAAACGAAAACATTTACTAGTACGTTTTTTCGTATAATATACTAAAATTTCGTACATATTACGAAATCAATTATGGACTACATAAGTTGTTCTTAAAACTACTGAATCATATAAAATTGGGCGCTAAGTAACCCGTATACATATAAGTTGTAGACAGCGTTACCGTTGAACATTTTCAAAAATAGGCACAAAAAGGGGATTTTGATAATAAAAGGGGCATAAAAAGGGGATTTCTGAGAAAAGAAGGGGCTTCTTTAATAACAAGAAATATGTAAAAAAGTTATTTAATTTAAAAAATAAAGGTTAAACTGCAGCTCATCTGATTAGGTTTAAGATTTTAGCAATAACTTTGGTAGTTCTATCAAAAACGATTGCTCAAACTACTAATAAAATTGGACTTATTAATAAATAATATTCATTAAGTGTAATCTGTGCAAAAAAATTAACGGGAATATCGTACTATTATCAAATAATTGCTGCAAAACAAATTTTGCCTAAGAGCAGTGCCTAACCAGAATAGGTTTCTAATTAATTTTAAAAAATCTTTTCTTTAAAATGGTAATAATTTTCGTAAAGCAACTAAAATAATTCGTAATATTCTCTAAATATTATCTTCAGTTATGAAAATATTTCGAAAAATCTAAAATTTTATTTGGCTTTTTACAAAATTCTTTCATAATATATACAAAGCTCTTTCGTAAAATACAAAAAATATTTAGGGTCATTATTACAACTTGACAATAGCTAAAAGCATGCTTTTGTCGGACGGATAAACAGTTTATCATTATTACAAATTTACTTTAACCTACTGGTAGGATGCACCTGGCTTTAACTTATCGCTCACTTTCATTTAAAGTAAAGTTTTAATAAAGGTAAACCGTTTATTCGTCCAACAAAATCCTGCCTTTAACTATTACCAAGTTGTAATAATGGCCCTCAGTAATATTCTCTAAATATTCCCTTAAACTATGAAATTATTTCGTAAAATGTAAAACTTTTTTCTCTTTTCTACGAAACTCTTTCGTATTATACAAAAAGTTATTTCTTAAAACACAAAATATACTTCGTAAAATAAACACAAAAATTTCGTTCGTTTCGTACATTTTACGAAAGAATTTCGTGGTGCGAAACTACAAAACATTTGAGTGTTTTTCTTCCGACGGGTTTTTTCTGCCAGTTTGTCCGATATAACTGTGTTGGCAGGTATTCGTTCAAGTCTCGTTATTAACAGCGGACAACAGAAAAACGATTTAGTATTCAATAGAACACTGAAGATAGCACATAGCCGAAACCGGTCTGTTTACAAACCAAATTTGACGTGGGATGACGGAAAATCGTTCCAAATACAAAATATTTCTTAAAATATACGAACGATTTCGTTCATATGTTGCATAGTTTTTTTTTCAGTGTAGTAAATTTTTTTCAACACGACCGGTTAATACGTCGTTTGAAAAAACGTAAGATTTCCTTTTGGAAAATCAGGAGGGTTACCCTGTAATGCGATGCGAAAGGAAAACTTTTCGCATTTATATGTTATTTACATTGCAATGCGAAAGCATTTCTTTCGTTTCGAATTACAGAGTAAGCCCGCAGGGCACTGCGGTATGAATTTTTAACTATCATTTACAGAAGGATATCTCACAATAATATAGGAGAAAAAAATATAAGAAAAGTAAAGATTTGTAGTTACAGCAATAGAAAGATCATCACAGGGTGATGGCAACGCCTTTTAAAAAAAGTGACATATTTTTTTACTTTTTTCGGAGCACTTACTACTTGCCCTATTACCCGCTTCCGGCTTGACGTTGATTTATGGGACACCCTGTATTTACACATTTAAAAATTTAAGTAAGCTTTGAACTAAAACAAAATTTGCCGACTTCATGAATAAGTTTGCAGCAGAAAACCTTCTCTAATGTAAACCTTAATCTGTATGGACTATGTTGGCTAAAAATATTTTTTTTATAATTTTGCTGGTCTTCGATTAATACCACGAAAGAATTTTATAACTAAGTTTAAAAATTATTTACACAACTTTATTTCATTTCCTTTAAAAAATATTTTTTAAATAAGTTTTTAAAATCTACGATATTAGCTTGATATTCGCTGGAAGTTCCAGAGATGGTCTTCAAGGTCAACCGCATTTCATATATGTTTTTATATAATTTTTTTTCTACCTACAAATTTATATTTAGAAAATAAAAGGTTCCCGACAATTTAAATACGTATAAAAAAATTCTGTGAAAAACTTTGTTCCAAAATGGTTTTGGATAGGTTTTTGATAGGTACGTTGTTTTTAACCCCCGACAAAAAAGAGGGGTGTCATAAGTTTGTAGTGTGTGTCTGTGTATCTGTGTGGATGTACGAACCCTCGTACAGACCAAACGGCTGGACCGATTTTGATTTAGTTTTTTCTGTTTGAAAGGTGAATTGATCGAGAGGGTTCTTAGCTATGGTTGAAGAAAATTGGTTCAGACGTTTAGAAGATATCACATCTTTTCTAGATGTATCCTGTTGAATCTGTGTGTCTTTGACATGGTAGCTCCCAAACGGCTAGCTCGATTTTAATTTGGTAAATTTTGTTTGAAAGGTGACTTGATACAAAATCTTCCGACCTATGTTTTAAGAAAATTAGTCCAGCCGTTTTGAAGTTATCATCTATTTTCTTCGGGGGTTTTTTAAATTTGTATTTTATTGTTATTAATTTTTAATTTAAAAGGTTTATACTTACAAGCGTCGGTGTCGATGTTGCTATATTAGAGCCCAATGCAAATGTCACATTGCTCACGCTCAATTCACTTGTATTACCCGCCGATTTAGCTGCAGAACTTCCTCCAATCACAGTTTCACTTAAACATACAAACTGTCCCGATACATCGTTTAATGGTGGAGGAGGTGAGCATAAGTCAACGGCATTTGGTGACAAATTCAAAAAATTATATGAAACCAAATGACCATGAGTTGATAAAACATGAATCATAGGCATAACAGGCAATTTCTTTTCGCCTATTATAACTTGATGCGAAGAGGCTGTATCGAAAGCAAAACCTAAGGGATACGTCTCATCTTTTGATACGGTTAATGGCATTTCTATGCGAGCCTCATCTAACAATGTGTATTGCGTCCAAATGGGCGATTCGCCAGTTTCCTTAGTGCCCAATAAGCCCACCTCAATGCCATTAGCCGAAGTAACTAATAAGAGATTCCACTGAGCTATATGAGTAAATGATAACTGATGTATACGAGGAGAAGGAGCACTATAGCAGACGTCATAATAATTGATATATGAAGGTTGACCTGCTTTGGGTGCATTTACGATAAATAGCGAAGGGCACATATATTGACCTCTTTGTAAAAATATAGCTGCAAACTGAAAGGTGGACAGCCAATGAATTGCTATGCAGTCAAAGGGTCCCGGGTGTACGCCAGCCGGGCATGGAATAACTCTTGCTGGTTGTAAATTTGGTTTGAATTGTTGTAACTTGCCTTCGGCAAAACCAAAAACTATTTGTTTCCCTTTAGGAGACCAACAGCCAGACTTGACTTGGTGTTCTTTACCCAACGTAATTTTTTCGTATTGACCACCATTACTTAAAGTAAACATTGCTACAGAGCCATCAGTTAAAATCAAAGCCATATTATTTGGTATGACGGGATTCCAGAGTATTTGCAAAGCAAAGATATTGTTCTCTGGAGCAACAGGTAGGTTATACAAAGAGTTTAGAGTCTGGAAGTAATAAAGTTAAACATTAAAAAATAAGTTCCACCAATAAGGTGAAAACACCTACCGGTGCAACAAAACTATCAACTTGATAGATTTGTAAAAAGCTAGTGTTATTTGAAATATAATTAACAGCCAGCATAGAACCATCACAGCTACAGGCCAAAACATAAGGATCTCCCGGCAAATGTATTACGCGAACATTTACATTCTGGCCCGTTGTTTTGGAATCTACTACATCGCTTAGTTTGAAAACTAAAAATGTAAAAAGTGAATCATATATTAATAATTATATACATATGTATGTACATTAAACCGACTCAACTTGTATGAGGATGAAAAATGCGTTTTTGTTACCCCTCTCAAATTAAAGACCGGCCTTTTTAATGAGGATTCCTAAAACATTTGAGGGGTCTAGCGATGACCGCCCGTGAGCTGGACCGTGGCTAAAAAAGGTATATTTTTGTAGTTTTTTGCATATTTTCGTATTTTCTCCCAAGACAACATGGAAAAAATTACATCGTTTGAAAGATCTTTTCAAGCTGCATCCAATGGTGCATTATGCTTTGTCATTAATACCATCAGCAATGCAGTATTCCATAAAAAAACATGTTTTTAAGCGTTTTTATTGCAGGTGCTACTTGTATTAAAGATCTTTGAAAAGATCTTTCAAACGATGTAATTTTTTTATATGTTGTCTTGGGAAAAAATACCAAAACATGCAAAAAACTACAAAAATATACCTCTTTTAGACACGGTCCAGCTCACGGGCGGTCATCTCTAGACCCCGCAAATGTTTTGGGAAACCTCATTAAAAAGACGGATCTTTAATATGAGACAAAAAAATTTTTTTCGGTGAGTCGGTTAATGTACATATATCAAAAGTAATAATCCTTTTTTATCATACCCTTCAACTCCTTGCTGTTGGAATCAGCGGCAAATAGTAAGCCCTTGGACGACGACACGGCCAATAAACTAACCAAACTTTTTACATCTTTTCCTTCGGGAAATATATTGAATTTGGTATGTAATTTAAATTGTATATCCTAAAACAGTGTAAAATTCAGTTTTTATAAAGCCATATTATTATAAAAACAATTTGATAGGACGAATAATTTGCAAGTTTGCTTTTGTTTATACACAAGTAGTATGTACCTGCACATCTTGAGATGGTGGAGCATTTTGAGCCATCTTTTTATTTTAGTAATATTAAAAAACTTTTAATATATAATGCGTTTGCACTTTCACTGAATTTTTTTTTTAATATAAACACAAATTCTATATATGATAGCAAGAAATTTTTTACAAGAACTTATGTGGTTGATTAATCGGCGTGAACAAATCAAACTCACCACAACAAACCGTAACAGCTGTTCCCTGTTCTTTCTGTTGTTGCTATTGTATTATTTGAAAAGTGGTGAATTATTTTAACTGAGAAAAGATACAGTAAGCAATGAATATAATAAAATAAATAATTTAAAAGGCTCTTACATATATTAAAACATTTCTTTATTTCGTACCCAAGAATTAGTTTAGATTTAACAACAAAAATACTTTTTAGACCAATAGAAAACAAACTGCGTACAGTTTTTTGGGTAAAAAATAAAACTATGGGGTGATAATCACCAACAAACTTTGAGCATTTTTTCCGGAATGTAAAAGTTTGTTGGTGATTATTACCCTATAGTTTTATTTTTTACCCAAAAAGCTGTACGCAGTTTGTTTTCTATTAGTCTAAGTTTGATTTTGGCTTTTATTTTATTCTTGCACAAGAATTATTTTAGATTTTACAGCAAAAATACTTTTTGGGTGTTTTTGAGAATTTTTTGCGGAATGTAAAAGTTTGTTGGTGATTATCACCCCATAGTTTTATTTTTTACCCAAAAAACTGTACGCAGTTTGTTTTCTATTGCCCCAAGCTTGATTTTGGCTTTTGATTTAATCTTGCTCAAGAATTATTTTAGATTTTACAGCAAAAATACTTTTTGGGTGTTTTTGAGCATTTTTTGCGGAATGTAAAAGTTTGTTGGTGATTATCACACCATAATTTTATTTTTTACCCAAAACACTGTACGCAGTTTGTTTTCTATTGATCTAAGCTTTAATTTGGCTTTTGTTTTAATCTTGCACAAGAATTATTTTAGAGTTTACAGCAAAAATACTTTTTGGGTGTTTTTGAGCAAATTTTGCGGAATGGAAAAGTTTGTTGGTGATTATCACCCCATAGTTTTATTTTTTACCCAAAAAACTGTACGCAGTTTGTTTTCTGTTGGTCTATGCTTGATTTTGGCTTTTGACTTAATCTTGCACAAGAATTATTTTAGATTTTACAGCAAAAATACTTTTTGGGTGTTTTTGAGCATTTTTTGCGGAATGGAAAAGTTTGTTGGTGATTATCACCCCATAGTTTTATTTTTTACCCAAAAAACTGTACGCAGTTTGTTTTCTATTGGTTTAAGCTTGATTTTGGCTTTTGATTTAATATTGCACAAGAATTATTTTAGATTTTACAGCAAAAATACTTTTTGGGTGTTTTGGAGCATTTTTTGCGGAATGGAAAAGTTTGTTGGTGATTATCACCCCATAGTTTTATTTTTTACCCAAAAAACTGTACGCAGTTTGTTTTCTATTGGTCTAAGCTTAATTTTGGCTTTTGTTTCAATCTTGCACAAAAATTATTTTAGATTTTACAGCAAAAATACTTTTTGGGTGTTTTTGAGCATTTTTGGCGGAATTGAAAAGTTTGTTGGTGATTATCACCCCATAGTTTTATTTTTTACCCAAAAAATTGTACGCAGTTTGTTTTCTATTGGTTTAAGCTTAATTTTGGCTTTTGACTTAATCTTGCACAAGAATTATTTTAGATTTTACAGCAAAAATGCTTTTTGGGTGTTTTTGAGCATTTTTTGCGGAATGGAAAAGTTTGTTAGTGATTATCATTCCATAGTTTTATTTTTTACCCAAAAAACTGTACGCAGTTTGTTTTCTGTTGGTCTATGCTTGATTTTGGCTTTTGACTTAATCTTGCACAAGAATTATTTTAGATTTTACAGCAAAAATACTTTTTGGGTGTTTTTGAGCATTTTTTGCGGAATGGAAAAGTTTGTTGGTGATTATCGCCCCATAGTTTTATTTTTTACCCAAAAAACTGTACGTAGTTTGTTTTCTATTGGTCTAAGCTTGATTTTGGCTTTTGATTTAATCTTGCACAAGAATTTTTTTAGATTTTACAGCAAAAATACTTTTTGGGTGTAACGCAGTTCGTTTTGTAAGGAGTTTAACTGTATACTGGTATTTCTTTTTTTTGTGCACAGTCATTATTTTATATACTTTGATTGTAACGAAATTAATCAATAACAAGTAAGTATTAAAATATCGGCGTGTTTATTATAGCCGAGCTTTACTGTACAATTGAACTGTACGTTTCTTAAGTCTTTGCATGATTTTGTTTTGTTTTAAAACTCACCACAGCAAATAAAAGAAAACAATGGAAAAATGTAAACACAAACAGCTGTTACAGTTTGTTGGAGTTTGATTTGTTCACATACGTTTAAATAAAAGATAAGGTAGATTAATACAGGTAGTGGTGAATACACAGCCTTTCATCTATTTTCATTATTGCAACCATGATGATATAATATAGGTGGCATTACTACGCCAGATGACAATTTTTTGCTCGAGGATTGTTTGTCGAGATCGCTGTCAGTCTTGTTTGCTTATAAAATGAAATTGTGATTAGTTTATTTTACTAAAGTTTCTAATAATTTTAATGTAAATACAAGAAATAACTCTGACGGTAAACGTGTATGCGTGTGTGTTTTTTAATTCAATAATTTATGTAATTCATCACTAGCAGCGAATTAATATCAAGTGGCCTTATCAATAAAACAACACACATACAAAGTAGGTGTAGGACTATTTTTATTTGTGCTTTGACAGTTCTTGTTAAAGTTTTTCTGTTTTCTTATATAGAGTTTGACTGCTGGGGTGTAATCAGCTGATGATTATCTGTGATGATAAGGCTACCTGGTACTGAGATCGCCTTGTATACGACCAAGGCGAATGCAGTACCAGGTAGCCCTATCATCACAGATGATCATCAGCTGATTACACCCAATCAGTCAAACTCTATATAAGAAAAGAGAAAAACTTTAACCCGAACTGTCAAAACACTAATAAAAATAGTCCTACACCTACTTTGTATGTGTGTTGTTTTGATGATAAGGCCACTTGATATTAATTCGCTTTGGTATACGACATTACCCAAACAAAAATTCCTTTTTTTGTTGTAATGTTGTATCTGTTGCCCTAGTAGTCCCACCTATATTATTTCATCATGGTTGCAAACATATACACAATAGGGGAAAATTTTTTCAAAAATAGGACATCGACTTGGTGTAGGCGGCAGCATCTGCCTCTCCGAAACTCTTTAACCGAGTTCGATGAAATTAAAAAAAAATTGAAAAATTTTGCCCCTCCGTAATTATTTAACCGATTTTGATCAAATTCAGAAGGCTCAACACCTCTCGTGAATCTATTTTTGGAAAATTTTATGAAATTGAAAACGTACCACCTTATCGTGTTTGGTGATTTTCGCTTTCGACTATATTTTTGTAATAGATTAAAGATAGCACGCTACAATTTTCTTTAATCCAAACACGATAAGGGCCATAGATATGTAGATCTAAATCTAGGAGGATACATACATCTTTGCCAATATTATAAATGAGAAAGCATTTTTGTTTGTTTGTTACGCATTAATGGCGTAAGAAAATGGCCGAAGAAAAACTACGGGCTGTTTAGTGCAAGAAGAAGAATATTATGCCTTCAAATTCATTCTCATTTACCCAATCTTGTATTACGGGAACAGTTTTCGACACAGAGGTGGTCGGTGGTTTTCGTGCGAATTGGGACATGATACAATAATACAAGGTAAAACTGTCAGCGCAAATGTGTTGTGGATTTTATATTTCACGAATGTCAAATTCGCTTTATCAGACATTCAGGAAACATTTTACACTAACAATACCTGTTATTTTTATTGTTGTAGGGACAGTTCTACCTGTTTTTATTGTATCATGGTACGGGATCGCAACTAATGTCTAATGCCGCCGAAAATAGTTTGGCGTACTTCACCTGAAAAAGCCGCCGATTGTCCTTGTAAAATATAAAATAATCTGGTTGTATGTGATGGAAATCGATCGATTTCAAAAAACAAAATCTCTTGAAAGATGACTTGTTGATGTTTTTATTGTTTCCGAGGCTTAGAATATTTTATGCGATCTTAGATTCGATTTCAATGTATTGTGCGATTTACATAACCCATTTTGGCTAATATTAATTTCCTGTAGCAGCTGCTTTTGTTGAAATTGCGTTTGGGAACTGAAGGTGTTGCCAAATGATCGACGGCGCTGGCATGCTGGCGTAAGCTCCGGATAGGGCTCGCCGTATTGGGGTTGTTCTTGTCGACCATCAGGTAAATTAGACAGCTACAAAAAATCATGCCAGCTGTACTAAATAAATTTAGTAAAAAGGTATTTGTTATAAAAACTTAATAAATATGTTCAGAGAACCCGAAAGCAATTGCATCTAGTTATCTCCCTGCTGCACACATTTTATCAAAATCTTCCGGCTGGTGTATTTGCCAGGAAAAACTGCCCTCCCCTACTGAGATCATGCGACCTCACCGTGGCATCATATATAGAGTCTGTGTATTTTGTAGATGCCCCTAAGATTTTTTTATTTTTACAACTTCACACTTTCCCTTTTACTTACCGCATCCTAAACTTCCTATTCCTTCATATTAAAATGATAAAACAAAAAAAATATTTCATTTCAAAATGTACATGGCCGTTTTATTTAATACAAGAAGATTTTAGCAATTCATTCTATGTTTTTACAAATGTAAGTTCTTGTGGTCTTGGGAAAACAGGAAGAATTATTAAAATTTTAGCAAAACATTAAATTACTTATATTTAACAAAGATGATGCAGGCGGATAATAAGGGAATGTAATTTAAAAATTTCTTTACGTTTTAAAATTATTCTCAATATTAGTAATAAAATGCGATTTAAAATTTCTTTACATAAAAAATTATTTCAAATCGAAAATTTTTCTTTTGCTTTAAAAGAAATTTTAAGGTTATAAAAATTCCTTTTTTTTCTAATTATAAATTAACTTTTTCTGATCAACAGGCCTTTAATTTAATTGCATTTTTTATTTATGATGAATCTTTAATAAAACTTTTCTTCTTTTCTCCTACTTCATCTTGGATGCTTGGCTACTTCGCTTATTTTGGGCTTCCGAGCGACGCCGGTACTGCCGTCCGTCCGTCAACGTGTCCTTACGTCCGATTTGTCTTACACGGTAAGTTGCAAAAAATCACTGTTTCTATATATATATTTTTCACCTTTCAAACTCCTTATATTAAGGAAAACACCGATAATTGTGGGCAACTGACCCCTAACGCAAGACGTAACTAATCAGGCCTGAGCTCAACCCCTACTTAGCTGGACGCGCACTCCGGAATAATCTCTCAGAGGACTGAGTTTTCTTTTTCGGTACTACTAAAATGTTTTCCTATATATCGCGTTTTATTTATAATGATAAATATATATATATATTTTTATATTAGGTAGTCCGTGAGTCGTTCGTGTTATTACGTCCGAATGTCTATGGCGGTTACCTGGCACCCCAGGAGTGGCGGTGCCTGATGAAAATGGCTGAAGTAATCCCTCGTTGGAAGCGTAAGAGGTGGTAGTAGTTGGCGGGAAAATTAGATGCGGTTATTATTTCATTACTTATATATATTTTTATATATTTAATTTTCACAATTTACTTGTGTATGTGTTCGTTATGGCTTTTTTTTTATTTTACTTTTGTTTTTTGTATAAATAAAAATTCGGTATTCAACCACACAAACTTGTCGTTGAACAAATGGTCACTATATCTTTTTTTTTCTAAGTAGATTTCCTTTTTTTGGTTTGCTCTTTACCACTTTACGCTTCGGCGGATCCAATCAGAAGGGCTGATTTTTCTTAGTTTCCTCTGACGAGACCTCCTAACCGATCGTACCATTTTCCACCATTTTTTCTCAAAAAAACTTTTCAGCTATTTAAAACCTACACATTTCCAGTACATTTTGTTTTGTTGTTTTCATTTCTTTAATCTTTTTTTTTTGTTTATTTTTCCCGTTGTCCTCTACATATATACCCTACTCTTTCTGGCGAGCCATTCACAATAGGTGTCAGCTGACAAACATAAATTGTTGCCACCTAACTTACAACCACAGGGTGCACATGACAAACCCAAACACTCCTGTAGACCATTTATGGACACAGGATGGGAGGGCGTGCATCCGAAACTGGCTAAACTAATATGATGCAGATGGTATTTTGGCGATTGATTCATCAAAAAAAAAATCGCGACGGCAACACTGCTTTTGATTTCACCACCCTAACTTTTAGTAAAAATTGTCCTGCCCTGGCAACGCTGTCACTTACACATGAATGGATACGATGGATGAGTGAATGGTAAGTAGAAATTAATTTAATAATTTTGTTAATATACAATGAAATTATTAAATTAATAAAGAATTGTTGCTAATCATTTTATATAATTTCCTTTTCAGCGGTTGTAGCTGTTTGCGTGCGGTGGCAGACTACCCGCAGTTGGTAAGTAAATAAAAGAATTTTACATGGCTAATAATACTAATGACCCCTTTCTATCCTTTTTCCTACAGCAAAGACCGGACGACATGGCCCACACGCTAGGATATAGGTAAGTACATGAAATTAAGTATAAAAGTGTTACATGGGCAGAATTAAATTCATTCATTCATCCCCATTCGGTAATTTTTCCTTCAGACCACCCGGCTGACCATTCTGCCGCCGGCGTTTGGCCGTCGCCGAAAAAATTGTATGTATTACTGAAAAAGTAATATTATTATACAAGAAATAATTCCTGCCCTAGAAACTAATAAAATATTAATTGTTATTGTTTCTATTTTATTTTCAGAAGCAAATAAATTATTTTGCAAAAAAAAAAAAAAGAAATCACCAAACAGAGAGATGACCAAACCGTGATTAAGCAGTTGAGCGCTCAAATGAGTGGCATCGCAACTCCGGACAAAAAGGTAAGTTCAAAAATTCTTCTGTTGCGCTAGGATTTAGCCTTGCGTTTACATGTAAAAGAGAACTAATTAAACTACGCGGCAAAATTTTTTTTCACATTTCGTTTCGCCCGAACACAGACGGGAAATAATCGCTCAAACGGTCGCGATTACATTTCGATTAAAAATTTAACACAGATTTCCGTCAACCTTGTAGAATTAATCACTCAAGTAGTTTATTGGAAGATTGTTATAAATTTTCCGCAAAACCTTGAGCTTTAGCAAATTTGAAATTTGCAAGTTTAAATACATTTCTCTTTGTCGCTTGAATTTTATTTAACAAGAGAATTAAATTCGTAATTGGAATCATCCTTTACTTTTTCCCTTCTGTGTAGGCTCAAAACTAAATTGAAAAAAAAATCTTACTTGTACGAAACAGAAAAAATAAAAATCTTGATGCTAGGTTAGCTAGTCAAGGTACTAAACCTTTCAACGCTGGGAACGCAGGGACTAAAACCCCCAAAGATTTTAAGGCTAACTTAAATCTTTGGCGTGAAGTACCCCCTGCGATTCCTTCAAAAAAAACTTTTGAACTCGCAGAACTTTTTCCGGTCAAAAAAACACAAAATACGATTAACTTTAGCATCCCCAAAATGTTCAGCAAGGAAGTAAACTAAAAAAATTTTCTACTTCATATCTTTCCTTTCTGAGCATTACGGTGCCGCTAACTATTCCTAAGCAAAAACTTATACATGTAATCCACAATATTTTTTTTTATTTTTTTATTTTCATTTTTATTTTTTTATTTTCATTTTTATTTTTTTTTTAAACTATTCTTGTAATTTATACTTTAAATTTATCCTATTTCACTACTTCATTTCCACGCTTCATAGGTAAGAAAAATTCAATTGGACCTCGAGATGGAAGACCTAGCCTACCTGTGGACATCAGGCTTGCGTTCATTTACATGAATGCCCAACAGGCAATAAAAAGAAATAAAAATAAAATAAAAAACCAAAATATATTCGAATAAAAAGCATATGTACTAAAGTCCCTCTTTTATATTACAGGTATTCTTCTTACGCAGTACGCAGCACCTATAGACGGACGTCCCTGGAAGTAGCAACTCTAATTCATCCCCTTACTTCCAGGCTTATCTACTAACATTATAAATAAATCTGCGGTGAGTACTAAACCTTATAATTATGTATAACTTTAGTATATAAAAAAACCCATGTCCGAAACTATGCAATTTAAATCTCTGGCCCTACCAGCAGTGTGAATTTGGCAGTACCAATGAAGCGAAAAAATGTGAAAACACCCTTTTTCCCAAATTCATTGAGCACCGCGGCTATTCCATCTAAAAGTATGGTCATGTGATTATTTGCATAACTACGGTACAGAACGGTATAAAAATATAGTAAAGTATACTTCATATACCTATTTAAAACAAAAAGGAAATTTTAGCAAAACTAACAATAGGCAGATAGATAGGCTTACTTACTAATCAAGGACATATCCGGGATAAACTTTCCCACTACTTGTATGCTTGACTTTCATGACTTTCCAACTCACTGTTAGTCTGATGTAGGGGACGTTTCTTTTACTTGACGCCAAATCACCCAATATCCAAATCCATCCATATATAGAAAGCTAGTCAGACTATTTTACCTCAACTTGCTGTAAGAACGGGCTCAGAAAAAGTTATCATACTAGGTGACAAACAATTCTCAGTCCTTAATGGCAAAGTTCCCCAGGGCGTTATTACAGAATTGCACTAATAGTATGGTGACAGTTACAAAAGGTAACTAGCTTAGAAACTTAAGCGCCATAATTAAGTAAAATCTGCACTTTCTCTATAACTAACTGCGATTTGTGATATGGTGAAACACCTTCAAGCAAAACCGTCTCCCACTTCACCCTGACGTGAGCTAACAAAATCATTGGTGAAAAAATAAACAAATTGAAATACAAGTAGTTGAAACAAACATCAGAGTAATCAGGAAGTATATAGAGTATTTAGCAAAACGTTTCAATAACAATTTCGCATTGTGTAGGTGTTGGGTGAGGAAACGCTGGGACTGGAACCACCAAGGACGTTAAAGTTATTGCTTTAAATCCTTGGCATGAAATACCCCCAGCGATTTCCCTTGAAGATCCTCAATCTCATAGAGGCTATTCCCGACCGGTTTCACGATTCGACACTTTACGAACTTTCGTGCGAGCTTTGCATTAAAACCGCGCTTAAAATCGCTTTGTTGGAAATTCCTGCGATATACTTCTTGTCCTTTCCACGCTTCATAGGTAAGAAAAATTCAATTGGACCTCGAGATGGAAGACCTAGCCTACCTGTGGACATCAGGCTTGCGTTCATTTACATGAATGCCCAACAGGCAATAAAAAGAAATAAAAATAAAATAAAAAACCAAAATATATTCGAATAAAAAGCATATGTACTAAAGTCCCTCTTTTATATTACAGGTATTCTTCTTACGCAGTACGCAGCACCTATAGACGGACGTCCCTGGAAGTAGTAACTCTAATTCATCCCCTTACTTCCAGGCTTATCTACTAACATTATAAATAAATCTGCGGTGAGTACTAAACCTTATAATTATGTATAACTTTAGTATATAAAAAAACCCATGTCCGAAACTATGCAATTTAAATCTCTGGCCCTACCAGCAGTGTGAATTTGGCAGTACCAATGAAGCGAAAAAATGTGAAAACACCCTTTTTCCCAAATTCATTGAGCACCGCGGCTATTCCATCTAAAAGTATGGTCATGTGATTATTTGCATAACTACGGTACAGAACGGTATAAAAATATAGTAAAGTATACTTCATATACCTATTTAAAACAAAAAGGAAATTTTAGCAAAACTAACAATAGGCAGATAGATAGGCTTACTTACTAATCAAGGACATATCCGGGATAAACTTTCCCACTACTTGTATGCTTGACTTTCATGACTTTCCAACTCACTGTTAGTCTGATGTAGGGGACGTTTCTTTTACTTGACGCCAAATCACCCAATATCCAAATCTAACCATATATAGAAAGCTAGTCAGACTATTTTACCTCAACTTGCTGTAAGAACGGGCTCAGAAAAAGTTATCATACTAGGTGACAAACAATTCTCAGTCCTTAATGGCAAAGTTCCCCAGGGCGTTATTACAGAATTGCACTAATAGTATGGTGACAGTTACAAAAGGTAACTAGCTTAGAAACTTAAGCGCCATAATTAAGTAAAATCTGCACTTTCTCTATAACTAACTGCGATTTGTGATATGGTGAAACACCTTCAAGCAAAACCGTCTCCCACTTCACCCTGACGTGAGCTAACAAAATCATTAGTGAAAAAATAAACAAATTGAAATACAAGTAGTTGAAACAAACATCAGAGTAATCAGGAAGTATATAGAGTATTTAGCAAAACGTTTCAATAACAATTTCGCATTGTGTAGGTGTTGGGTGAGGAAACGCTGGGACTGGAACCACCAAGGACGTTAAAGTTATTGCTTTAAATCCTTGGCATGAAATACCCCCAGCGATTTCCCTTGAAGATCCTCAATCTCATAGAGGCTATTCCCGACCGGTTTCACGATTCGACACTTTACGAACTTTCGTGCGAGCTTTGCATTAAAACCGCGCTTAAAATCGCTTTGTTGGAAATTCCTGCGATATACTTCTTGTCCTTTCCACGCTTCATAGGTAAGAAAAATTCAATTGGACCTCGAGATGGAAGACCTAGCCTACCTGTGGACATCAGGCTTGCGTTCATTTACATGAATGCCCAACAGGCAATAAAAAGAAATAAAAATAAAATAAAAAACCAAAATATATTCGAATAAAAAGCATATGTACTAAAGTCCCTCTTTTATATTACAGGTATTCTTCTTACGCAGTACGCAGCACCTATAGACGGACGTCCCTGGAAGTAGCAACTCTAATTCATCCCCTTACTTCCAGGCTTATCTACTAACATTATAAATAAATCTGCGGTGAGTACTAAACCTTATAATTATGTATAACTTTAGTATATAAAAAAACCCATGTCCGAAACTATGCAATTTAAATCTCTGGCCCTACCAGCAGTGTGAATTTGGCAGTACCAATGAAGCGAAAAAATGTGAAAACACCCTTTTTCCCAAATTCATTGAGCACCGCGGCTATTCCATCTAAAAGTATGGTCATGTGATTATTTGCATAACTACGGTACAGAACGGTATAAAAATATAGTAAAGTATACTTCATATACCTATTTAAAACAAAAAGGAAATTTTAGCAAAACTAACAATAGGCAGATAGATAGGCTTACTTACTAATCAAGGACATATCCGGGATAAACTTTCCCACTACTTGTATGCTTGACTTTCATGACTTTCCAACTCACTGTTAGACTGATGTAGGGGACGTTTCTTTTACTTGACGCCAAATCACCCAATATCCAAATCCATCCATATATAGAAAGCTAGTCAGACTATTTTACCTCAACTTGCTGTAAGAACGGGCTCAGAAAAAGTTATCATACTAGGTGACAAACAATTCTCAGTCCTTAATGGCAAAGTTCCCCAGGGCGTTATTACAGAATTGCACTAATAGTATGGTGACAGTTACAAAAGGTAACTAGCTTAGAAACTTAAGCGCCATAATTAAGTAAAATCTGCACTTTCTCTATAACTAACTGCGATTTGTGATATGGTGAAACACCTTCAAGCAAAACCGTCTCCCACTTCACCCTGACGTGAGCTAACAAAATCATTAGTGAAAAAATAAACAAATTGAAATACAAGTAGTTGAAACAAACATCAGAGTAATCAGGAAGTATATAGAGTATTTAGCAAAACGTTTCAATAACAATTTCGCATTGTGTAGGTGTTGGGTGAGGAAACGCTGGGACTGGAACCACCAAGGACGTTAAAGTTATTGCTTTAAATCCTTGGCATGAAATACCCCCAGCGATTTCCCTTGAAGATCCTCAATCTCATAGAGGCTATTCCCGACCGGTTTCACGATTCGACACTTTACGAACTTTCGTGCGAGCTTTGCATTAAAACCGCGCTTAAAATCGCTTTGTTGGAAATTCCTGCGATATACTTCTTGTCCTTTCCACGCTTCATAGGTAAGAAAAATTCAATTGGACCTCGAGATGGAAGACCTAGCCTACCTGTGGACATCAGGCTTGCGTTCATTTACATGAATGCCCAACAGGCAATAAAAAGAAATAAAAATAAAATAAAAAACCAAAATATATTCGAATAAAAAGCATATGTACTAAAGTCCCTCTTTTATATTACAGGTATTCTTCTTACGCAGTACGCAGCACCTATAGACGGACGTCCCTGGAAGTAGTAACTCTAATTCATCCCCTTACTTCCAGGCTTATCTACTAACATTATAAATAAATCTGCGGTGAGTACTAAACCTTATAATTATGTATAACTTTAGTATATAAAAAAACCCATGTCCGAAACTATGCAATTTAAATCTCTGGCCCTACCAGCAGTGTGAATTTGGCAGTACCAATGAAGCGAAAAAATGTGAAAACACCCTTTTTCCCAAATTCATTGAGCACCGCGGCTATTCCATCTAAAAGTATGGTCATGTGATTATTTGCATAACTACGGTACAGAACGGTATAAAAATATAGTAAAGTATACTTCATATACCTATTTAAAACAAAAAGGAAATTTTAGCAAAACTAACAATAGGCAGATAGATAGGCTTACTTACTAATCAAGGACATATCCGGGATAAACTTTCCCACTACTTGTATGCTTGACTTTCATGACTTTCCAACTCACTGTTAGTCTGATGTAGGGGACGTTTCTTTTACTTGACGCCAAATCACCCAATATCCAAATCTAACCATATATAGAAAGCTAGTCAGACTATTTTACCTCAACTTGCTGTAAGAACGGGCTCAGAAAAAGTTATCATACTAGGTGACAAACAATTCTCAGTCCTTAATGGCAAAGTTCCCCAGGGCGTTATTACAGAATTGCACTAATAGTATGGTGACAGTTACAAAAGGTAACTAGCTTAGAAACTTAAGCGCCATAATTAAGTAAAATCTGCACTTTCTCTATAACTAACTGCGATTTGTGATATGGTGAAACACCTTCAAGCAAAACCGTCTCCCACTTCACCCTGACGTGAGCTAACAAAATCATTAGTGAAAAAATAAACAAATTGAAATACAAGTAGTTGAAACAAACATCAGAGTAATCAGGAAGTATATAGAGTATTTAGCAAAACGTTTCAATAACAATTTCGCATTGTGTAGGTGTTGGGTGAGGAAACGCTGGGACTGGAACCACCAAGGACGTTAAAGTTATTGCTTTAAATCCTTGGCATGAAATACCCCCAGCGATTTCCCTTGAAGATCCTCAATCTCATAGAGGCTATTCCCGACCGGTTTCACGATTCGACACTTTACGAACTTTCGTGCGAGCTTTGCATTAAAACCGCGCTTAAAATCGCTTTGTTGGAAATTCCTGCGATATACTTCTTGTCCTTTCCACGCTTCATAGGTAAGAAAAATTCAATTGGACCTCGAGATGGAAGACCTAGCCTACCTGTGGACATCAGGCTTGCGTTCATTTACATGAATGCCCAACAGGCAATAAAAAGAAATAAAAATAAAATAAAAAACCAAAATATATTCGAATAAAAAGCATATGTACTAAAGTCCCTCTTTTATATTACAGGTATTCTTCTTACGCAGTACGCAGCACCTATAGACGGACGTCCCTGGAAGTAGTAACTCTAATTCATCCCCTTACTTCCAGGCTTATCTACTAACATTATAAATAAATCTGCGGTGAGTACTAAACCTTATAATTATGTATAACTTTAGTATATAAAAAAACCCATGTCCGAAACTATGCAATTTAAATCTCTGGCCCTACCAGCAGTGTGAATTTGGCAGTACCAATGAAGCGAAAAAATGTGAAAACACCCTTTTTCCCAAATTCATTGAGCACCGCGGCTATTCCATCTAAAAGTATGGTCATGTGATTATTTGCATAACTACGGTACAGAACGGTATAAAAATATAGTAAAGTATACTTCATATACCTATTTAAAACAAAAAGGAAATTTTAGCAAAACTAACAATAGGCAGATAGATAGGCTTACTTACTAATCAAGGACATATCCGGGATAAACTTTCCCACTACTTGTATGCTTGACTTTCATGACTTTCCAACTCACTGTTAGTCTGATGTAGGGGACGTTTCTTTTACTTGACGCCAAATCACCCAATATCCAAATCTAACCATATATAGAAAGCTAGTCAGACTATTTTACCTCAACTTGCTGTAAGAACGGGCTCAGAAAAAGTTATCATACTAGGTGACAAACAATTCTCAGTCCTTAATGGCAAAGTTCCCCAGGGCGTTATTACAGAATTGCACTAATAGTATGGTGACAGTTACAAAAGGTAACTAGCTTAGAAACTTAAGCGCCATAATTAAGTAAAATCTGCACTTTCTCTATAACTAACTGCGATTTGTGATATGGTGAAACACCTTCAAGCAAAACCGTCTCCCACTTCACCCTGACGTGAGCTAACAAAATCATTAGTGAAAAAATAAACAAATTGAAATACAAGTAGTTGAAACAAACATCAGAGTAATCAGGAAGTATATAGAGTATTTAGCAAAACGTTTCAATAACAATTTCGCATTGTGTAGGTGTTGGGTGAGGAAACGCTGGGACTGGAACCACCAAGGACGTTAAAGTTATTGCTTTAAATCCTTGGCATGAAATACCCCCAGCGATTTCCCTTGAAGATCCTCAATCTCATAGAGGCTATTCCCGACCGGTTTCACGATTCGACACTTTACGAACTTTCGTGCGAGCTTTGCATTAAAACCGCGCTTAAAATCGCTTTGTTGGAAATTCCTGCGATATACTTCTTGTCCTTTCCACGCTTCATAGGTAAGAAAAATTCAATTGGACCTCGAGATGGAAGACCTAGCCTACCTGTGGACATCAGGCTTGCGTTCATTTACATGAATGCCCAACAGGCAATAAAAAGAAATAAAAATAAAATAAAAAACCAAAATATATTCGAATAAAAAGCATATGTACTAAAGTCCCTCTTTTATATTACAGGTATTCTTCTTACGCAGTACGCAGCACCTATAGACGGACGTCCCTGGAAGTAGTAACTCTAATTCATCCCCTTACTTCCAGGCTTATCTACTAACATTATAAATAAATCTGCGGTGAGTACTAAACCTTATAATTATGTATAACTTTAGTATATAAAAAAACCCATGTCCGAAACTATGCAATTTAAATCTCTGGCCCTACCAGCAGTGTGAATTTGGCAGTACCAATGAAGCGAAAAAATGTGAAAACACCCTTTTTCCCAAATTCATTGAGCACCGCGGCTATTCCATCTAAAAGTATGGTCATGTGATTATTTGCATAACTACGGTACAGAACGGTATAAAAATATAGTAAAGTATACTTCATATACCTATTTAAAACAAAAAGGAAATTTTAGCAAAACTAACAATAGGCAGATAGATAGGCTTACTTACTAATCAAGGACATATCCGGGATAAACTTTCCCACTACTTGTATGCTTGACTTTCATGACTTTCCAACTCACTGTTAGTCTGATGTAGGGGACGTTTCTTTTACTTGACGCCAAATCACCCAATATCCAAATCTAACCATATATAGAAAGCTAGTCAGACTATTTTACCTCAACTTGCTGTAAGAACGGGCTCAGAAAAAGTTATCATACTAGGTGACAAACAATTCTCAGTCCTTAATGGCAAAGTTCCCCAGGGCGTTATTACAGAATTGCACTAATAGTATGGTGACAGTTACAAAAGGTAACTAGCTTAGAAACTTAAGCGCCATAATTAAGTAAAATCTGCACTTTCTCTATAACTAACTGCGATTTGTGATATGGTGAAACACCTTCAAGCAAAACCGTCTCCCACTTCACCCTGACGTGAGCTAACAAAATCATTAGTGAAAAAATAAACAAATTGAAATACAAGTAGTTGAAACAAACATCAGAGTAATCAGGAAGTATATAGAGTATTTAGCAAAACGTTTCAATAACAATTTCGCATTGTGTAGGTGTTGGGTGAGGAAACGCTGGGACTGGAACCACCAAGGACGTTAAAGTTATTGCTTTAAATCCTTGGCATGAAATACCCCCAGCGATTTCCCTTGAAGATCCTCAATCTCATAGAGGCTATTCCCGACCGGTTTCACGATTCGACACTTTACGAACTTTCGTGCGAGCTTTGCATTAAAACCGCGCTTAAAATCGCTTTGTTGGAAATTCCTGCGATATACTTCTTGTCCTTTCCACGCTTCATAGGTAAGAAAAATTCAATTGGACCTCGAGATGGAAGACCTAGCCTACCTGTGGACATCAGGCTTGCGTTCATTTACATGAATGCCCAACAGGCAATAAAAAGAAATAAAAATAAAATAAAAAACCAAAATATATTCGAATAAAAAGCATATGTACTAAAGTCCCTCTTTTATATTACAGGTATTCTTCTTACGCAGTACGCAGCACCTATAGACGGACGTCCCTGGAAGTAGTAACTCTAATTCATCCCCTTACTTCCAGGCTTATCTACTAACATTATAAATAAATCTGCGGTGAGTACTAAACCTTATAATTATGTATAACTTTAGTATATAAAAAAACCCATGTCCGAAACTATGCAATTTAAATCTCTGGCCCTACCAGCAGTGTGAATTTGGCAGTACCAATGAAGCGAAAAAATGTGAAAACACCCTTTTTCCCAAATTCATTGAGCACCGCGGCTATTCCATCTAAAAGTATGGTCATGTGATTATTTGCATAACTACGGTACAGAACGGTATAAAAATATAGTAAAGTATACTTCATATACCTATTTAAAACAAAAAGGAAATTTTAGCAAAACTAACAATAGGCAGATAGATAGGCTTACTTACTAATCAAGGACATATCCGGGATAAACTTTCCCACTACTTGTATGCTTGACTTTCATGACTTTCCAACTCACTGTTAGTCTGATGTAGGGGACGTTTCTTTTACTTGACGCCAAATCACCCAATATCCAAATCTAACCATATATAGAAAGCTAGTCAGACTATTTTACCTCAACTTGCTGTAAGAACGGGCTCAGAAAAAGTTATCATACTAGGTGACAAACAATTCTCAGTCCTTAATGGCAAAGTTCCCCAGGGCGTTATTACAGAATTGCACTAATAGTATGGTGACAGTTACAAAAGGTAACTAGCTTAGAAACTTAAGCGCCATAATTAAGTAAAATCTGCACTTTCTCTATAACTAACTGCGATTTGTGATATGGTGAAACACCTTCAAGCAAAACCGTCTCCCACTTCACCCTGACGTGAGCTAACAAAATCATTAGTGAAAAAATAAACAAATTGAAATACAAGTAGTTGAAACAAACATCAGAGTAATCAGGAAGTATATAGAGTATTTAGCAAAACGTTTCAATAACAATTTCGCATTGTGTAGGTGTTGGGTGAGGAAACGCTGGGACTGGAACCACCAAGGACGTTAAAGTTATTGCTTTAAATCCTTGGCATGAAATACCCCCAGCGATTTCCCTTGAAGATCCTCAATCTCATAGAGGCTATTCCCGACCGGTTTCACGATTCGACACTTTACGAACTTTCGTGCGAGCTTTGCATTAAAACCGCGCTTAAAATCGCTTTGTTGGAAATTCCTGCGATATACTTCTTGTCCTTTCCACGCTTCATAGGTAAGAAAAATTCAATTGGACCTCGAGATGGAAGACCTAGCCTACCTGTGGACATCAGGCTTGCGTTCATTTACATGAATGCCCAACAGGCAATAAAAAGAAATAAAAATAAAATAAAAAACCAAAATATATTCGAATAAAAAGCATATGTACTAAAGTCCCTCTTTTATATTACAGGTATTCTTCTTACGCAGTACGCAGCACCTATAGACGGACGTCCCTGGAAGTAGTAACTCTAATTCATCCCCTTACTTCCAGGCTTATCTACTAACATTATAAATAAATCTGCGGTGAGTACTAAACCTTATAATTATGTATAACTTTAGTATATAAAAAAACCCATGTCCGAAACTATGCAATTTAAATCTCTGGCCCTACCAGCAGTGTGAATTTGGCAGTACCAATGAAGCGAAAAAATGTGAAAACACCCTTTTTCCCAAATTCATTGAGCACCGCGGCTATTCCATCTAAAAGTATGGTCATGTGATTATTTGCATAACTACGGTACAGAACGGTATAAAAATATAGTAAAGTATACTTCATATACCTATTTAAAACAAAAAGGAAATTTTAGCAAAACTAACAATAGGCAGATAGATAGGCTTACTTACTAATCAAGGACATATCCGGGATAAACTTTCCCACTACTTGTATGCTTGACTTTCATGACTTTCCAACTCACTGTTAGTCTGATGTAGGGGACGTTTCTTTTACTTGACGCCAAATCACCCAATATCCAAATCTAACCATATATAGAAAGCTAGTCAGACTATTTTACCTCAACTTGCTGTAAGAACGGGCTCAGAAAAAGTTATCATACTAGGTGACAAACAATTCTCAGTCCTTAATGGCAAAGTTCCCCAGGGCGTTATTACAGAATTGCACTAATAGTATGGTGACAGTTACAAAAGGTAACTAGCTTAGAAACTTAAGCGCCATAATTAAGTAAAATCTGCACTTTCTCTATAACTAACTGCGATTTGTGATATGGTGAAACACCTTCAAGCAAAACCGTCTCCCACTTCACCCTGACGTGAGCTAACAAAATCATTAGTGAAAAAATAAACAAATTGAAATACAAGTAGTTGAAACAAACATCAGAGTAATCAGGAAGTATATAGAGTATTTAGCAAAACGTTTCAATAACAATTTCGCATTGTGTAGGTGTTGGGTGAGGAAACGCTGGGACTGGAACCACCAAGGACGTTAAAGTTATTGCTTTAAATCCTTGGCATGAAATACCCCCAGCGATTTCCCTTGAAGATCCTCAATCTCATAGAGGCTATTCCCGACCGGTTTCACGATTCGACACTTTACGAACTTTCGTGCGAGCTTTGCATTAAAACCGCGCTTAAAATCGCTTTGTTGGAAATTCCTGCGATATACTTCTTGTCCTTTCCACGCTTCATAGGTAAGAAAAATTCAATTGGACCTCGAGATGGAAGACCTAGCCTACCTGTGGACATCAGGCTTGCGTTCATTTACATGAATGCCCAACAGGCAATAAAAAGAAATAAAAATAAAATAAAAAACCAAAATATATTCGAATAAAAAGCATATGTACTAAAGTCCCTCTTTTATATTACAGGTATTCTTCTTACGCAGTACGCAGCACCTATAGACGGACGTCCCTGGAAGTAGTAACTCTAATTCATCCCCTTACTTCCAGGCTTATCTACTAACATTATAAATAAATCTGCGGTGAGTACTAAACCTTATAATTATGTATAACTTTAGTATATAAAAAAACCCATGTCCGAAACTATGCAATTTAAATCTCTGGCCCTACCAGCAGTGTGAATTTGGCAGTACCAATGAAGCGAAAAAATGTGAAAACACCCTTTTTCCCAAATTCATTGAGCACCGCGGCTATTCCATCTAAAAGTATGGTCATGTGATTATTTGCATAACTACGGTACAGAACGGTATAAAAATATAGTAAAGTATACTTCATATACCTATTTAAAACAAAAAGGAAATTTTAGCAAAACTAACAATAGGCAGATAGATAGGCTTACTTACTAATCAAGGACATATCCGGGATAAACTTTCCCACTACTTGTATGCTTGACTTTCATGACTTTCCAACTCACTGTTAGTCTGATGTAGGGGACGTTTCTTTTACTTGACGCCAAATCACCCAATATCCAAATCTAACCATATATAGAAAGCTAGTCAGACTATTTTACCTCAACTTGCTGTAAGAACGGGCTCAGAAAAAGTTATCATACTAGGTGACAAACAATTCTCAGTCCTTAATGGCAAAGTTCCCCAGGGCGTTATTACAGAATTGCACTAATAGTATGGTGACAGTTACAAAAGGTAACTAGCTTAGAAACTTAAGCGCCATAATTAAGTAAAATCTGCACTTTCTCTATAACTAACTGCGATTTGTGATATGGTGAAACACCTTCAAGCAAAACCGTCTCCCACTTCACCCTGACGTGAGCTAACAAAATCATTAGTGAAAAAATAAACAAATTGAAATACAAGTAGTTGAAACAAACATCAGAGTAATCAGGAAGTATATAGAGTATTTAGCAAAACGTTTCAATAACAATTTCGCATTGTGTAGGTGTTGGGTGAGGAAACGCTGGGACTGGAACCACCAAGGACGTTAAAGTTATTGCTTTAAATCCTTGGCATGAAATACCCCCAGCGATTTCCCTTGAAGATCCTCAATCTCATAGAGGCTATTCCCGACCGGTTTCACGATTCGACACTTTACGAACTTTCGTGCGAGCTTTGCATTAAAACCGCGCTTAAAATCGCTTTGTTGGAAATTCCTGCGATATACTTCTTGTCCTTTCCACGCTTCATAGGTAAGAAAAATTCAATTGGACCTCGAGATGGAAGACCTAGCCTACCTGTGGACATCAGGCTTGCGTTCATTTACATGAATGCCCAACAGGCAATAAAAAGAAATAAAAATAAAATAAAAAACCAAAATATATTCGAATAAAAAGCATATGTACTAAAGTCCCTCTTTTATATTACAGGTATTCTTCTTACGCAGTACGCAGCACCTATAGACGGACGTCCCTGGAAGTAGTAACTCTAATTCATCCCCTTACTTCCAGGCTTATCTACTAACATTATAAATAAATCTGCGGTGAGTACTAAACCTTATAATTATGTATAACTTTAGTATATAAAAAAACCCATGTCCGAAACTATGCAATTTAAATCTCTGGCCCTACCAGCAGTGTGAATTTGGCAGTACCAATGAAGCGAAAAAATGTGAAAACACCCTTTTTCCCAAATTCATTGAGCACCGCGGCTATTCCATCTAAAAGTATGGTCATGTGATTATTTGCATAACTACGGTACAGAACGGTATAAAAATATAGTAAAGTATACTTCATATACCTATTTAAAACAAAAAGGAAATTTTAGCAAAACTAACAATAGGCAGATAGATAGGCTTACTTACTAATCAAGGACATATCCGGGATAAACTTTCCCACTACTTGTATGCTTGACTTTCATGACTTTCCAACTCACTGTTAGTCTGATGTAGGGGACGTTTCTTTTACTTGACGCCAAATCACCCAATATCCAAATCTAACCATATATAGAAAGCTAGTCAGACTATTTTACCTCAACTTGCTGTAAGAACGGGCTCAGAAAAAGTTATCATACTAGGTGACAAACAATTCTCAGTCCTTAATGGCAAAGTTCCCCAGGGCGTTATTACAGAATTGCACTAATAGTATGGTGACAGTTACAAAAGGTAACTAGCTTAGAAACTTAAGCGCCATAATTAAGTAAAATCTGCACTTTCTCTATAACTAACTGCGATTTGTGATATGGTGAAACACCTTCAAGCAAAACCGTCTCCCACTTCACCCTGACGTGAGCTAACAAAATCATTAGTGAAAAAATAAACAAATTGAAATACAAGTAGTTGAAACAAACATCAGAGTAATCAGGAAGTATATAGAGTATTTAGCAAAACGTTTCAATAACAATTTCGCATTGTGTAGGTGTTGGGTGAGGAAACGCTGGGACTGGAACCACCAAGGACGTTAAAGTTATTGCTTTAAATCCTTGGCATGAAATACCCCCAGCGATTTCCCTTGAAGATCCTCAATCTCATAGAGGCTATTCCCGACCGGTTTCACGATTCGACACTTTACGAACTTTCGTGCGAGCTTTGCATTAAAACCGCGCTTAAAATCGCTTTGTTGGAAATTCCTGCGATATACTTCTTGTCCTTTCCACGCTTCATAGGTAAGAAAAATTCAATTGGACCTCGAGATGGAAGACCTAGCCTACCTGTGGACATCAGGCTTGCGTTCATTTACATGAATGCCCAACAGGCAATAAAAAGAAATAAAAATAAAATAAAAAACCAAAATATATTCGAATAAAAAGCATATGTACTAAAGTCCCTCTTTTATATTACAGGTATTCTTCTTACGCAGTACGCAGCACCTATAGACGGACGTCCCTGGAAGTAGTAACTCTAATTCATCCCCTTACTTCCAGGCTTATCTACTAACATTATAAATAAATCTGCGGTGAGTACTAAACCTTATAATTATGTATAACTTTAGTATATAAAAAAACCCATGTCCGAAACTATGCAATTTAAATCTCTGGCCCTACCAGCAGTGTGAATTTGGCAGTACCAATGAAGCGAAAAAATGTGAAAACACCCTTTTTCCCAAATTCATTGAGCACCGCGGCTATTCCATCTAAAAGTATGGTCATGTGATTATTTGCATAACTACGGTACAGAACGGTATAAAAATATAGTAAAGTATACTTCATATACCTATTTAAAACAAAAAGGAAATTTTAGCAAAACTAACAATAGGCAGATAGATAGGCTTACTTACTAATCAAGGACATATCCGGGATAAACTTTCCCACTACTTGTATGCTTGACTTTCATGACTTTCCAACTCACTGTTAGTCTGATGTAGGGGACGTTTCTTTTACTTGACGCCAAATCACCCAATATCCAAATCCAACCATATATAGAAAGCTAGTCAGACTATTTTACCTCAACTTGCTGTAAGAACGGGCTCAGAAAAAGTTATCATACTAGGTGACAAACAATTCTCAGTCCTTAATGGCAAAGTTCCCCAGGGCGTTATTACAGAATTGCACTAATAGTATGGTGACAGTTACAAAAGGTAACTAGCTTAGAAACTTAAGCGCCATAATTAAGTAAAATCTGCACTTTCTCTATAACTAACTGCGATTTGTGATATGGTGAAACACCTTCAAGCAAAACCGTCTCCCACTTCACCCTGACGTGAGCTAACAAAATCATTAGTGAAAAAATAAACAAATTGAAATACAAGTAGTTGAAACAAACATCAGAGTAATCAGGAAGTATATAGAGTATTTAGCAAAACGTTTCAATAACAATTTCGCATTGTGTAGGTGTTGGGTGAGGAAACGCTGGGACTGGAACCACCAAGGACGTTAAAGTTATTGCTTTAAATCCTTGGCATGAAATACCCCCAGCGATTTCCCTTGAAGATCCTCAATCTCATAGAGGCTATTCCCGACCGGTTTCACGATTCGACACTTTACGAACTTTCGTGCGAGCTTTGCATTAAAACCGCGCTTAAAATCGCTTTGTTGGAAATTCCTGCGATATACTTCTTGTCCTTTCCACGCTTCATAGGTAAGAAAAATTCAATTGGACCTCGAGATGGAAGACCTAGCCTACCTGTGGACATCAGGCTTGCGTTCATTTACATGAATGCCCAACAGGCAATAAAAAGAAATAAAAATAAAATAAAAAACCAAAATATATTCGAATAAAAAGCATATGTACTAAAGTCCCTCTTTTATATTACAGGTATTCTTCTTACGCAGTACGCAGCACCTATAGACGGACGTCCCTGGAAGTAGCAACTCTAATTCATCCCCTTACTTCCAGGCTTATCTACTAACATTATAAATAAATCTGCGGTGAGTACTAAACCTTATAATTATGTATAACTTTAGTATATAAAAAAACCCATGTCCGAAACTATGCAATTTAAATCTCTGGCCCTACCAGCAGTGTGAATTTGGCAGTACCAATGAAGCGAAAAAATGTGAAAACACCCTTTTTCCCAAATTCATTGAGCACCGCGGCTATTCCATCTAAAAGTATGGTCATGTGATTATTTGCATAACTACGGTACAGAACGGTATAAAAATATAGTAAAGTATACTTCATATACCTATTTAAAACAAAAAGGAAATTTTAGCAAAACTAACAATAGGCAGATAGATAGGCTTACTTACTAATCAAGGACATATCCGGGATAAACTTTCCCACTACTTGTATGCTTGACTTTCATGACTTTCCAACTCACTGTTAGTCTGATGTAGGGGACGTTTCTTTTACTTGACGCCAAATCACCCAATATCCAAATCCAACCATATATAGAAAGCTAGTCAGACTATTTTACCTCAACTTGCTGTAAGAACGGGCTCAGAAAAAGTTATCATACTAGGTGACAAACAATTCTCAGTCCTTAATGGCAAAGTTCCCCAGGGCGTTATTACAGAATTGCACTAATAGTATGGTGACAGTTACAAAAGGTAACTAGCTTAGAAACTTAAGCGCCATAATTAAGTAAAATCTGCACTTTCTCTATAACTAACTGCGATTTGTGATATGGTGAAACACCTTCAAGCAAAACCGTCTCCCACTTCACCCTGACGTGAGCTAACAAAATCATTAGTGAAAAAATAAACAAATTGAAATACAAGTAGTTGAAACAAACATCAGAGTAATCAGGAAGTATATAGAGTATTTAGCAAAACGTTTCAATAACAATTTCGCATTGTGTAGGTGTTGGGTGAGGAAACGCTGGGACTGGAACCACCAAGGACGTTAAAGTTATTGCTTTAAATCCTTGGCATGAAATACCCCCAGCGATTTCCCTTGAAGATCCTCAATCTCATAGAGGCTATTCCCGACCGGTTTCACGATTCGACACTTTACGAACTTTCGTGCGAGCTTTGCATTAAAACCGCGCTTAAAATCGCTTTGTTGGAAATTCCTGCGATATACTTCTTGTCCTTTCCACGCTTCATAGGTAAGAAAAATTCAATTGGACCTCGAGATGGAAGACCTAGCCTACCTGTGGACATCAGGCTTGCGTTCATTTACATGAATGCCCAACAGGCAATAAAAAGAAATAAAAATAAAATAAAAAACCAAAATATATTCGAATAAAAAGCATATGTACTAAAGTCCCTCTTTTATATTACAGGTATTCTTCTTACGCAGTACGCAGCACCTATAGACGGACGTCCCTGGAAGTAGCAACTCTAATTCATCCCCTTACTTCCAGGCTTATCTACTAACATTATAAATAAATCTGCGGTGAGTACTAAACCTTATAATTATGTATAACTTTAGTATATAAAAAAACCCATGTCCGAAACTATGCAATTTAAATCTCTGGCCCTACCAGCAGTGTGAATTTGGCAGTACCAATGAAGCGAAAAAATGTGAAAACACCCTTTTTCCCAAATTCATTGAGCACCGCGGCTATTCCATCTAAAAGTATGGTCATGTGATTATTTGCATAACTACGGTACAGAACGGTATAAAAATATAGTAAAGTATACTTCATATACCTATTTAAAACAAAAAGGAAATTTTAGCAAAACTAACAATAGGCAGATAGATAGGCTTACTTACTAATCAAGGACATATCCGGGATAAACTTTCCCACTACTTGTATGCTTGACTTTCATGACTTTCCAACTCACTGTTAGTCTGATGTAGGGGACGTTTCTTTTACTTGACGCCAAATCACCCAATATCCAAATCCAACCATATATAGAAAGCTAGTCAGACTATTTTACCTCAACTTGCTGTAAGAACGGGCTCAGAAAAAGTTATCATACTAGGTGACAAACAATTCTCAGTCCTTAATGGCAAAGTTCCCCAGGGCGTTATTACAGAATTGCACTAATAGTATGGTGACAGTTACAAAAGGTAACTAGCTTAGAAACTTAAGCGCCATAATTAAGTAAAATCTGCACTTTCTCTATAACTAACTGCGATTTGTGATATGGTGAAACACCTTCAAGCAAAACCGTCTCCCACTTCACCCTGACGTGAGCTAACAAAATCATTAGTGAAAAAATAAACAAATTGAAATACAAGTAGTTGAAACAAACATCAGAGTAATCAGGAAGTATATAGAGTATTTAGCAAAACGTTTCAATAACAATTTCGCATTGTGTAGGTGTTGGGTGAGGAAACGCTGGGACTGGAACCACCAAGGACGTTAAAGTTATTGCTTTAAATCCTTGGCATGAAATACCCCCAGCGATTTCCCTTGAAGATCCTCAATCTCATAGAGGCTATTCCCGACCGGTTTCACGATTCGACACTTTACGAACTTTCGTGCGAGCTTTGCATTAAAACCGCGCTTAAAATCGCTTTGTTGGAAATTCCTGCGATATACTTCTTGTCCTTTCCACGCTTCATAGGTAAGAAAAATTCAATTGGACCTCGAGATGGAAGACCTAGCCTACCTGTGGACATCAGGCTTGCGTTCATTTACATGAATGCCCAACAGGCAATAAAAAGAAATAAAAATAAAATAAAAAACCAAAATATATTCGAATAAAAAGCATATGTACTAAAGTCCCTCTTTTATATTACAGGTATTCTTCTTACGCAGTACGCAGCACCTATAGACGGACGTCCCTGGAAGTAGTAACTCTAATTCATCCCCTTACTTCCAGGCTTATCTACTAACATTATAAATAAATCTGCGGTGAGTACTAAACCTTATAATTATGTATAACTTTAGTATATAAAAAAACCCATGTCCGAAACTATGCAATTTAAATCTCTGGCCCTACCAGCAGTGTGAATTTGGCAGTACCAATGAAGCGAAAAAATGTGAAAACACCCTTTTTCCCAAATTCATTGAGCACCGCGGCTATTCCATCTAAAAGTATGGTCATGTGATTATTTGCATAACTACGGTACAGAACGGTATAAAAATATAGTAAAGTATACTTCATATACCTATTTAAAACAAAAAGGAAATTTTAGCAAAACTAACAATAGGCAGATAGATAGGCTTACTTACTAATCAAGGACATATCCGGGATAAACTTTCCCACTACTTGTATGCTTGACTTTCATGACTTTCCAACTCACTGTTAGTCTGATGTAGGGGACGTTTCTTTTACTTGACGCCAAATCACCCAATATCCAAATCCATCCATATATAGAAAGCTAGTCAGACTATTTTACCTCAACTTGCTGTAAGAACGGGCTCAGAAAAAGTTATCATACTAGGTGACAAACAGTTCTCAGTCCTTAATGGCAAAGTTCCCCAGGGCGTTATTACAGAATTGCACTAATAGTATGGTGACAGTTACAAAAGGTAACTAGCTTAGAAACTTAAGCGCCATAATTAAGTAAAATCTGCACTTTCTCTATAACTAACTGCGATTTGTGATATGGTGAAACACCTTCAAGCAAAACCGTCTCCCACTTCACCCTGACGTGAGCTAACAAAATCATTAGTGAAAAAATAAACAAATTGAAATACAAGTAGTTGAAACAAACATCAGAGTAATCAGGAAGTATATAGAGTATTTAGCAAAACGTTTCAATAACAATTTCGCATTGTGTAGGTGTTGGGTGAGGAAACGCTGGGACTGGAACCACCAAGGACGTTAAAGTTATTGCTTTAAATCCTTGGCATGAAATACCCCCAGCGATTTCCCTTGAAGATCCTCAATCTCATAGAGGCTATTCCCGACCGGTTTCACGATTCGACACTTTACGAACTTTCGTGCGAGCTTTGCATTAAAACCGCGCTTAAAATCGCTTTGTTGGAAATTCCTGCGATATACTTCTTGTCCTTTCCACGCTTCATAGGTAAGAAAAATTCAATTGGACCTCGAGATGGAAGACCTAGCCTACCTGTGGACATCAGGCTTGCGTTCATTTACATGAATGCCCAACAGGCAATAAAAAGAAATAATAATAAAATAAAAAACCAAAATATATTCGAATAAAAAGCATATGTACTAAAGTCCCTCTTTTATATTACAGGTATTCTTCTTACGCAGTACGCAGCACCTATAGACGGACGTCCCTGGAAGTAGTAACTCTAATTCATCCCCTTACTTCCAGGCTTATCTACTAACATTATAAATAAATCTGCGGTGAGTACTAAACCTTATAATTATGTATAACTTTAGTATATAAAAATACCCATGTCCGAAACTATGCAATTTAAATCTCTGGCCCTACCAGCAGTGTGAATTTGGCAGTACCAATGAAGCGAAAAAATGTGAAAACACCCTTTTTCCCAAATTCATTGAGCACCGCGGCTATTCCATCTAAAAGTATGGTCATGTGATTATTTGCATAACTACGGTACAGAACGGTATAAAAATATAGTAAAGTATACTTCATATACCTATTTAAAACAAAAAGGAAATTTTAGCAAAACTAACAATAGGCAGATAGATAGGCTTACTTACTAATCAAGGACATATCCGGGATAAACTTTCCCACTACTTGTATGCTTGACTTTCATGACTTTCCAACTCACTGTTAGTCTGATGTAGGGGACGTTTCTTTTACTTGACGCCAAATCACCCAATATCCAAATCCATCCATATATAGAAAGCTAGTCAGACTATTTTACCTCAACTTGCTGTAAGAACGGGCTCAGAAAAAGTTATCATACTAGGTGACAAACAATTCTCAGTCCTTAATGGCAAAGTTCCCCAGGGCGTTATTACAGAATTGCACTAATAGTATGGTGACAGTTACAAAAGGTAACTAGCTTAGAAACTTAAGCGCCATAATTAAGTAAAATCTGCACTTTCTCTATAACTAACTGCGATTTGTGATATGGTGAAACACCTTCAAGCAAAACCGTCTCCCACTTCACCCTGACGTGAGCTAACAAAATCATTAGTGAAAAAATAAACAAATTGAAATACAAGTAGTTGAAACAAACATCAGAGTAATCAGGAAGTATATAGAGTATTTAGCAAAACGTTTCAATAACAATTTCGCATTGTGTAGGTGTTGGGTGAGGAAACGCTGGGACTGGAACCACCAAGGACGTTAAAGTTATTGCTTTAAATCCTTGGCATGAAATACCCCCAGCGATTTCCCTTGAAGATCCTCAATCTCATAGAGGCTATTCCCGACCGGTTTCACGATTCGACACTTTACGAACTTTCGTGCGAGCTTTGCATTAAAACCGCGCTTAAAATCGCTTTGTTGGAAATTCCTGCGATATACTTCTTGTCCTTTCCACGCTTCATAGGTAAGAAAAATTCAATTGGACCTCGAGATGGAAGACCTAGCCTACCTGTGGACATCAGGCTTGCGTTCATTTACATGAATGCCCAACAGGCAATAAAAAGAAATAAAAATAAAATAAAAAACCAAAATATATTCGAATAAAAAGCATATGTACTAAAGTCCCTCTTTTATATTACAGGTATTCTTCTTACGCAGTACGCAGCACCTATAGACGGACGTCCCTGGAACTAGCAACTCTAATTCATCCCCTTACTTCCAGGCTTATCTACTAACATTATAAATAAATCTTCGGTGAGTACTAAACCTTATAATTATGTATAACTTTAGTATATAAAAAATCCCATGTCCGAAACTATGCAATTTAAATCTCTGGCCCTACCAGCAGTGTGAATTTGGCAGTACCAATGAAGCGAAAAAATGTGAAAACACCCTTTTTCCCAAATTCATTGAGCACCGCGGCTATTCCGTCTAAAAGTATGGTCATGTGATTATTTGCATAACTACGGTACAGAACGGTATAAAAATATAGTAAAGTATACTTCATATACCTATTTAAAACAAAAAGGAAATTTTAGCAAAACTAACAATAGGCAGATAGATAGGCTTACTTACTAATCAAGGACATATCCGGGATAAACTTTCCCACTACTTGTATGCTTGACTTTCATGACTTTCCAACTCACTGTTAGTCTGATGTAGGGGACGTTTCTTTTACTTGACGCCAAATCACCCAATATGCAAATCCAACCATATATAGAAAGCTAGTCAGACTATTTTACCTCAACTTGCTGTAAGAACGGGCTCAGAAAAAGTTATCATACTAGGTGACAAACAATTCTCAGTCCTTAATGGCAAAGTTCCCCAGGGCGTTATTACAGAATTGCACTAATAGTATGGTGACAGTTACAAAAGGTAACTAGCTTAGAAACTTAAGCGCCATAATTAAGTAAAATCTGCACTTTCTCTATAACTAACTGCGATTTGTGATATGGTGAAACACCTTCAAGCAAAACCGTCTCCCACTTCACCCTGACGTGAGCTAACAAAATCATTAGTGAAAAAATAAACAAATTGAAATACAAGTAGTTGAAACAAACATCAGAGTAATCAGGAAGTATATAGAGTATTTAGCAAAACGTTTCAATAACAATTTCGCATTGTGTAGGTGTTGGGTGAGGAAACGCTGGGACTGGAACCACCAAGGACGTTAAAGTTATTGCTTTAAATCCTTGGCATGAAATACCCCCAGCGATTTCCCTTGAAGATCCTCAATCTCATAGAGGCTATTCCCGACCGGTTTCACGATTCGACACTTTACGAACTTTCGTGCGAGCTTTGCATTAAAACCGCGCTTAAAATCGCTTTGTTGGAAATTCCTGCGATATACTTCTTGTCCTTTCCACGCTTCATAGGTAAGAAAAATTCAATTGGACCTCGAGATGGAAGACCTAGCCTACCTGTGGACATCAGGCTTGCGTTCATTTACATGAATGCCCAACAGGCAATAAAAAGAAATAATAATAAAATAAAAAACCAAAATATATTCGAATAAAAAGCATATGTACTAAAGTCCCTCTTTTATATTACAGGTATTCTTCTTACGCAGTACGCAGCACCTATAGACGGACGTCCCTGGAAGTAGTAACTCTAATTCATCCCCTTACTTCCAGGCTTATCTACTAACATTATAAATAAATCTGCGGTGAGTACTAAACCTTATAATTATGTATAACTTTAGTATATAAAAAAACCCATGTCCGAAACTATGCAATTTAAATCTCTGGCCCTACCAGCAGTGTGAATTTGGCAGTACCAATGAAGCGAAAAAATGTGAAAACACCCTTTTTCCCAAATTCATTGAGCACCGCGGCTATTCCATCTAAAAGTATGGTCATGTGATTATTTGCATAACTACGGTACAGAACGGTATAAAAATATAGTAAAGTATACTTCATATACCTATTTAAAACAAAAAGGAAATTTTAGCAAAACTAACAATAGGCAGATAGATAGGCTTACTTACTAATCAAGGACATATCCGGGATAAACTTTCCCACTACTTGTATGCTTGACTTTCATGACTTTCCAACTCACTGTTAGTCTGATGTAGGGGACGTTTCTTTTACTTGACGCCAAATCACCCAATATCCAAATCCAACCATATATAGAAAGCTAGTCAGACTATTTTACCTCAACTTGCTGTAAGAACGGGCTCAGAAAAAGTTATCATACTAGGTGACAAACAATTCTCAGTCCTTAATGGCAAAGTTCCCCAGGGCGTTATTACAGAATTGCACTAATAGTATGGTGACAGTTACAAAAGGTAACTAGCTTAGAAACTTAAGCGCCATAATTAAGTAAAATCTGCACTTTCTCTATAACTAACTGCGATTTGTGATATGGTGAAACACCTTCAAGCAAAACCGTCTCCCACTTCACCCTGACGTGAGCTAACAAAATCATTAGTGAAAAAATAAACAAATTGAAATACAAGTAGTTGAAACAAACATCAGAGTAATCAGGAAGTATATAGAGTATTTAGCAAAACGTTTCAATAACAATTTCGCATTGTGTAGGTGTTGGGTGAGGAAACGCTGGGACTGGAACCACCAAGGACGTTAAAGTTATTGCTTTAAATCCTTGGCATGAAATACCCCCAGCGATTTCCCTTGAAGATCCTCAATCTCATAGAGGCTATTCCCGACCGGTTTCACGATTCGACACTTTACGAACTTTCGTGCGAGCTTTGCATTAAAACCGCGCTTAAAATCGCTTTGTTGGAAATTCCTGCGATATACTTCTTGTCCTTTCCACGCTTCATAGGTAAGAAAAATTCAATTGGACCTCGAGATGGAAGACCTAGCCTACCTGTGGACATCAGGCTTGCGTTCATTTACATGAATGCCCAACAGGCAATAAAAAGAAATAAAAATAAAATAAAAAACCAAAATATATTCGAATAAAAAGCATATGTACTAAAGTCCCTCTTTTATATTACAGGTATTCTTCTTACGCAGTACGCAGCACATATAGACGGACGTCCCTGGAAGTAGCAACTCTAATTCATCCCCTTACTTCCAGGCTTATCTACTAACATTATAAATAAATCTGCGGTGAGTACTAAACCTTATAATTATGTATAACTTTAGTATATAAAAAAACCCATGTCCGAAACTATGCAATTTAAATCTCTGGCCCTACCAGCAGTGTGAATTTGGCAGTACCAATGAAGCGAAAAAATGTGAAAACACCCTTTTTCCCAAATTCATTGAGCACCGCGGCTATTCCATCTAAAAGTATGGTCATGTGATTATTTGCATAACTACGGTACAGAACGGTATAAAAATATAGTAAAGTATACTTCATATACCTATTTAAAACAAAAAGGAAATTTTAGCAAAACTAACAATAGGCAGATAGATAGGCTTACTTACTAATCAAGGACATATCCGGGATAAACTTTCCCACTACTTGTATGCTTGACTTTCATGACTTTCCAACTCACTGTTAGACTGATGTAGGGGACGTTTCTTTTACTTGACGCCAAATCACCCAATATCCAAATCCATCCATATATAGAAAGCTAGTCAGACTATTTTACCTCAACTTGCTGTAAGAACGGGCTCAGAAAAAGTTATCATACTAGGTGACAAACAATTCTCAGTCCTTAATGGCAAAGTTCCCCAGGGCGTTATTACAGAATTGCACTAATAGTATGGTGACAGTTACAAAAGGTAACTAGCTTAGAAACTTAAGCGCCATAATTAAGTAAAATCTGCACTTTCTCTATAACTAACTGCGATTTGTGATATGGTGAAACACCTTCAAGCAAAACCGTCTCCCACTTCACCCTGACGTGAGCTAACAAAATCATTAGTGAAAAAATAAACAAATTGAAATACAAGTAGTTGAAACAAACATCAGAGTAATCAGGAAGTATATAGAGTATTTAGCAAAACGTTTCAATAACAATTTCGCATTGTGTAGGTGTTGGGTGAGGAAACGCTGGGACTGGAACCACCAAGGACGTTAAAGTTATTGCTTTAAATCCTTGGCATGAAATACCCCCAGCGATTTCCCTTGAAGATCCTCAATCTCATAGAGGCTATTCCCGACCGGTTTCACGATTCGACACTTTACGAACTTTCGTGCGAGCTTTGCATTAAAACCGCGCTTAAAATCGCTTTGTTGGAAATTCCTGCGATATACTTCTTGTCCTTTCCACGCTTCATAGGTAAGAAAAATTCAATTGGACCTCGAGATGGAAGACCTAGCCTACCTGTGGACATCAGGCTTGCGTTCATTTACATGAATGCCCAACAGGCAATAAAAAGAAATAAAAATAAAATAAAAAACCAAAATATATTCGAATAAAAAGCATATGTACTAAAGTCCCTCTTTTATATTACAGGTATTCTTCTTACGCAGTACGCAGCACCTATAGACGGACGTCCCTGGAAGTAGTAACTCTAATTCATCCCCTTACTTCCAGGCTTATCTACTAACATTATAAATAAATCTGCGGTGAGTACTAAACCTTATAATTATGTATAACTTTAGTATATAAAAAAACCCATGTCCGAAACTATGCAATTTAAATCTCTGGCCCTACCAGCAGTGTGAATTTGGCAGTACCAATGAAGCGAAAAAATGTGAAAACACCCTTTTTCCCAAATTCATTGAGCACCGCGGCTATTCCATCTAAAAGTATGGTCATGTGATTATTTGCATAACTACGGTACAGAACGGTATAAAAATATAGTAAAGTATACTTCATATACCTATTTAAAACAAAAAGGAAATTTTAGCAAAACTAACAATAGGCAGATAGATAGGCTTACTTACTAATCAAGGACATATCCGGGATAAACTTTCCCACTACTTGTATGCTTGACTTTCATGACTTTCCAACTCACTGTTAGTCTGATGTAGGGGACGTTTCTTTTACTTGACGCCAAATCACCCAATATCCAAATCCAACCATATATAGAAAGCTAGTCAGACTATTTTACCTCAACTTGCTGTAAGAACGGGCTCAGAAAAAGTTATCATACTAGGTGACAAACAATTCTCAGTCCTTAATGGCAAAGTTCCCCAGGGCGTTATTACAGAATTGCACTAATAGTATGGTGACAGTTACAAAAGGTAACTAGCTTAGAAACTTAAGCGCCATAATTAAGTAAAATCTGCACTTTCTCTATAACTAACTGCGATTTGTGATATGGTGAAACACCTTCAAGCAAAACCGTCTCCCACTTCACCCTGACGTGAGCTAACAAAATCATTAGTGAAAAAATAAACAAATTGAAATACAAGTAGTTGAAACAAACATCAGAGTAATCAGGAAGTATATAGAGTATTTAGCAAAACGTTTCAATAACAATTTCGCATTGTGTAGGTGTTGGGTGAGGAAACGCTGGGACTGGAACCACCAAGGACGTTAAAGTTATTGCTTTAAATCCTTGGCATGAAATACCCCCAGCGATTTCCCTTGAAGATCCTCAATCTCATAGAGGCTATTCCCGACCGGTTTCACGATTCGACACTTTACGAACTTTCGTGCGAGCTTTGCATTAAAACCGCGCTTAAAATCGCTTTGTTGGAAATTCCTGCGATATACTTCTTGTCCTTTCCACGCTTCATAGGTAAGAAAAATTCAATTGGACCTCGAGATGGAAGACCTAGCCTACCTGTGGACATCAGGCTTGCGTTCATTTACATGAATGCCCAACAGGCAATAAAAAGAAATAAAAATAAAATAAAAAACCAAAATATATTCGAATAAAAAGCATATGTACTAAAGTCCCTCTTTTATATTACAGGTATTCTTCTTACGCAGTACGCAGCACCTATAGACGGACGTCCCTGGAAGTAGTAACTCTAATTCATCCCCTTACTTCCAGGCTTATCTACTAACATTATAAATAAATCTGCGGTGAGTACTAAACCTTATAATTATGTATAACTTTAGTATATAAAAAAACCCATGTCCGAAACTATGCAATTTAAATCTCTGGCCCTACCAGCAGTGTGAATTTGGCAGTACCAATGAAGCGAAAAAATGTGAAAACACCCTTTTTCCCAAATTCATTGAGCACCGCGGCTATTCCATCTAAAAGTATGGTCATGTGATTATTTGCATAACTACGGTACAGAACGGTATAAAAATATAGTAAAGTATACTTCATATACCTATTTAAAACCAAAAGGAAATTTTAGCAAAACTAACAATAGGCAGATAGATAGGCTTACTTACTAATCAAGGACATATCCGGGATAAACTTTCCCACTACTTGTATGCTTGACTTTCATGACTCCAACTCACTGTTAGTCTGATGTAGGGGACGTTTCTTTTACTTGACGCCAAATCACCCAATATCCAAATCCATCCATATATAGAAAGCTAGTCAGACTATTTTACCTCAACTTGCTGTAAGAACGGGCTCAGAAAAAGTTATCATACTAGGTGACAAACAGTTCTCAGTCCTTAATGGCAAAGTTCCCCAGGGCGTTATTACAGAATTGCACTAATAGTATGGTGACAGTTACAAAAGGTAACTAGCTTAGAAACTTAAGCGCCATAATTAAGTAAAATCTGCACTTTCTCTATAACTAACTGCGATTTGTGATATGGTGAAACACCTTCAAGCAAAACCGTCTCCCACTTCACCCTGACGTGAGCTAACAAAATCATTAGTGAAAAAATAAACAAATTGAAATACAAGTAGTTGAAACAAACATCAGAGTAATCAGGAAGTATATAGAGTATTTAGCAAAACGTTTCAATAACAATTTCGCATTGTGTAGGTGTTGGGTGAGGAAACGCTGGGACTGGAACCACCAAGGACGTTAAAGTTATTGCTTTAAATCCTTGGCATGAAATACCCCCAGCGATTTCCCTTGAAGATCCTCAATCTCATAGAGGCTATTCCCGACCGGTTTCACGATTCGACACTTTACGAACTTTCGTGCGAGCTTTGCATTAAAACCGCGCTTAAAATCGCTTTGTTGGAAATTCCTGCGATATACTTCTTGTCCTTTCCACGCTTCATAGGTAAGAAAAATTCAATTGGACCTCGAGATGGAAGACCTAGCCTACCTGTGGACATCAGGCTTGCGTTCATTTACATGAATGCCCAACAGGCAATAAAAAGAAATAATAATAAAATAAAAAACCAAAATATATTCGAATAAAAAGCATATGTACTAAAGTCCCTCTTTTATATTACAGGTATTTTTCTTACGCAGTACGCAGCACCTATAGACGGACGTCCCTGGAAGTAGTAACTCTAATTCATCCCCTTACTTCCAGGCTTATCTACTAACATTATAAATAAATCTGCGGTGAGTACTAAACCTTATAATTATGTATAACTTTAGTATATAAAAAAACCCATGTCCGAAACTATGCAATTTAAATCTCTGGCCCTACCAGCAGTGTGAATTTGGCAGTACCAATGAAGCGAAAAAATGTGAAAACACCCTTTTTCCCAAATTCATTGAGCACCGCGGCTATTCCATCTAAAAGTATGGTCATGTGATTATTTGCATAACTACGGTACAGAACGGTATAAAAATATAGTAAAGTATACTTCATATACCTATTTAAAACAAAAAGGAAATTTTAGCAAAACTAACAATAGGCAGATAGATAGGCTTACTTACTAATCAAGGACATATCCGGGATAAACTTTCCCACTACTTGTATGCTTGACTTTCATGACTTTCCAACTCACTGTTAGTCTGATGTAGGGGACGTTTCTTTTACTTGACGCCAAATCACCCAATATCCAAATCCATCCATATATAGAAAGCTAGTCAGACTATTTTACCTCAACTTGCTGTAAGAACGGGCTCAGAAAAAGTTATCATACTAGGTGACAAACAATTCTCAGTCCTTAATGGCAAAGTTCCCCAGGGCGTTATTACAGAATTGCACTAATAGTATGGTGACAGTTACAAAAGGTAACTAGCTTAGAAACTTAAGCGCCATAATTAAGTAAAATCTGCACTTTCTCTATAACTAACTGCGATTTGTGATATGGTGAAACACCTTCAAGCAAAACCGTCTCCCACTTCACCCTGACGTGAGCTAACAAAATCATTAGTGAAAAAATAAACAAATTGAAATACAAGTAGTTGAAACAAACATCAGAGTAATCAGGAAGTATATAGAGTATTTAGCAAAACGTTTCAATAACAATTTCGCATTGTGTAGGTGTTGGGTGAGGAAACGCTGGGACTGGAACCACCAAGGACGTTAAAGTTATTGCTTTAAATCCTTGGCATGAAATACCCCCAGCGATTTCCCTTGAAGATCCTCAATCTCATAGAGGCTATTCCCGACCGGTTTCACGATTCGACACTTTACGAACTTTCGTGCGAGCTTTGCATTAAAACCGCGCTTAAAATCGCTTTGTTGGAAATTCCTGCGATATACTTCTTGTCCTTTCCACGCTTCATAGGTAAGAAAAATTCAATTGGACCTCGAGATGGAAGACCTAGCCTACCTGTGGACATCAGGCTTGCGTTCATTTACATGAATGCCCAACAGGCAATAAAAAGAAATAAAAATAAAATAAAAAACCAAAATATATTCGAATAAAAAGCATATGTACTAAAGTCCCTCTTTTATATTACAGGTATTCTTCTTACGCAGTACGCAGCACCTATAGACGGACGTCCCTGGAAGTAGCAACTCTAATTCATCCCCTTACTTCCAGGCTTATCTACTAACATTATAAATAAATCTGCGGTGAGTACTAAACCTTATAATTATGTATAACTTTAGTATATAAAAAAACCCATGTCCGAAACTATGCAATTTAAATCTCTGGCCCTACCAGCAGTGTGAATTTGGCAGTACCAATGAAGCGAAAAAATGTGAAAACACCCTTTTTCCCAAATTCATTGAGCACCGCGGCTATTCCATCTAAAAGTATGGTCATGTGATTATTTGCATAACTACGGTACAGAACGGTATAAAAATATAGTAAAGTATACTTCATATACCTATTTAAAACAAAAAGGAAATTTTAGCAAAACTAACAATAGGCAGATAGATAGGCTTACTTACTAATCAAGGACATATCCGGGATAAACTTTCCCACTACTTGTATGCTTGACTTTCATGACTTTCCAACTCACTGTTAGTCTGATGTAGGGGACGTTTCTTTTACTTGACGCCAAATCACCCAATATCCAAATCCAACCATATATAGAAAGCTAGTCAGACTATTTTACCTCAACTTGCTGTAAGAACGGGCTCAGAAAAAGTTATCATACTAGGTGACAAACAATTCTCAGTCCTTAATGGCAAAGTTCCCCAGGGCGTTATTACAGAATTGCACTAATAGTATGGTGACAGTTACAAAAGGTAACTAGCTTAGAAACTTAAGCGCCATAATTAAGTAAAATCTGCACTTTCTCTATAACTAACTGCGATTTGTGATATGGTGAAACACCTTCAAGCAAAACCGTCTCCCACTTCACCCTGACGTGAGCTAACAAAATCATTAGTGAAAAAATAAACAAATTGAAATACAAGTAGTTGAAACAAACATCAGAGTAATCAGGAAGTATATAGATTATTTAGCAAAACGTTTCAATAACAATTTCGCATTGTGTAGGTGTTGGGTGAGGAAACGCTGGGACTGGAACCACCAAGGACGTTAAAGTTATTGCTTTAAATCCTTGGCATGAAATACCCCCAGCGATTTCCCTTGAAGATCCTCAATCTCATAGAGGCTATTCCCGACCGGTTTCACGATTCGACACTTTACGAACTTTCGTGCGAGCTTTGCATTAAAACCGCGCTTAAAATCGCTTTGTTGGAAATTCCTGCGATATACTTCTTGTCCTTTCCACGCTTCATAGGTAAGAAAAATTCAATTGGACCTCGAGATGGAAGACCTAGCCTACCTGTGGACATCAGGCTTGCGTTCATTTACATGAATGCCCAACAGGCAATAAAAAGAAATAAAAATAAAATAAAAAACCAAAATATATTCGAATAAAAAGCATATGTACTAAAGTCCCTCTTTTATATTACAGGTATTCTTCTTACGCAGTACGCAGCACCTATAGACGGACGTCCCTGGAAGTAGCAACTCTAATTCATCCCCTTACTTCCAGGCTTATCTACTAACATTATAAATAAATCTGCGGTGAGTACTAAACCTTATAATTATGTATAACTTTAGTATATAAAAAAACCCATGTCCGAAACTATGCAATTTAAATCTCTGGCCCTACCAGCAGTGTGAATTTGGCAGTACCAATGAAGCGAAAAAATGTGAAAACACCCTTTTTCCCAAATTCATTGAGCACCGCGGCTATTCCATCTAAAAGTATGGTCATGTGATTATTTGCATAACTACGGTACAGAACGGTATAAAAATATAGTAAAGTATACTTTATATACCTATTTAAAACAAAAAGGAAATTTTAGCAAAACTAACAATAGGCAGATAGATAGGCTTACTTACTAATCAAGGACATATCCGGGATAAACTTTCCCACTACTTGTATGCTTGACTTTCATGACTTTCCAACTCACTGTTAGTCTGATGTAGGGGACGTTTCTTTTACTTGACGCCAAATCACCCAATATCCAAATCCAACCATATATAGAAAGCTAGTCAGACTATTTTACCTCAACTTGCTGTAAGAACGGGCTCAGAAAAAGTTATCATACTAGGTGACAAACAATTCTCAGTCCTTAATGGCAAAGTTCCCCAGGGCGTTATTACAGAATTGCACTAATAGTATGGTGACAGTTACAAAAGGTAACTAGCTTAGAAACTTAAGCGCCATAATTAAGTAAAATCTGCACTTTCTCTATAACTAACTGCGATTTGTGATATGGTGAAACACCTTCAAGCAAAACCGTCTCCCACTTCACCCTGACGTGAGCTAACAAAATCATTAGTGAAAAAATAAACAAATTGAAATACAAGTAGTTGAAACAAACATCAGAGTAATCAGGAAGTATATAGATTATTTAGCAAAACGTTTCAATAACAATTTCGCATTGTGTAGGTGTTGGGTGAGGAAACGCTGGGACTGGAACCACCAAGGACGTTAAAGTTATTGCTTTAAATCCTTGGCATGAAATACCCCCAGCGATTTCCCTTGAAGATCCTCAATCTCATAGAGGCTATTCCCGACCGGTTTCACGATTCGACACTTTACGAACTTTCGTACGAGCTTTGCATTAAAACCGCGCTTAAAATCGCTTTGTTGGAAATTCCTGCGATATACTTCTTGTCCTTTCCACGCTTCATAGGTAAGAAAAATTCAATTGGACCTCGAGATGGAAGACCTAGCCTACCTGTGGACATCAGGCTTGCGTTCATTTACATGAATGCCCAACAGGCAATAAAAAGAAATAAAAATAAAATAAAAAACCAAAATATATTCGAATAAAAAGCATATGTACTAAAGTCCCTCTTTTATATTACAGGTATTCTTCTTACGCAGTACGCAGCACCTATAGACGGACGTCCCTGGAAGTAGCAACTCTAATTCATCCCCTTACTTCCAGGCTTATCTACTAACATTATAAATAAATCTGCGGTGAGTACTAAACCTTATAATTATGTATAACTTTAGTATATAAAAAACCCATGTCCGAAACTATGCAATTTAAATCTCTGGCCCTACCAGCAGTGTGAATTTGGCAGTACCAATGAAGCGAAAAAATGTGAAAACACCCTTTTTCCCAAATTCATTGAGCACCGCGGCTATTCCATCTAAAAGTATGGTCATGTGATTATTTGCATAACTACGGTACAGAACGGTATAAAAATATAGTAAAGTATACTTCATATACCTATTTAAAACAAAAAGGAAATTTTAGCAAAACTAACAATAGGCAGATAGATAGGCTTACTTACTAATCAAGGACATATCCGGGATAAACTTTCCCACTACTTGTATGCTTGACTTTCATGACTTTCCAACTCACTGTTAGTCTGATGTAGGGGACGTTTCTTTTACTTGACGCCAAATCACCCAATATCCAAATCCATCCATATATAGAAAGCTAGTCAGACTATTTTACCTCAACTTGCTGTAAAAACGGGCTCAGAAAAAGTTATCATACTAGGTGACAAACAATTCTCAGTCCTTAATGGCAAAGTTCCCCAGGGCGTTATTACAGAATTGCACTAATAGTATGGTGACAGTTACAAAAGGTAACTAGCTTAGAAACTTAAGCGCCATAATTAAGTAAAATCTGCACTTTCTCTATAACTAACTGCGATTTGTGATATGGTGAAACACCTTCAAGCAAAACCGTCTCCCACTTCACCCTGACGTGAGCTAACAAAATCATTAGTGAAAAAATAAACAAATTGAAATACAAGTAGTTGAAACAAACATCAGAGTAATCAGGAAGTATATAGAGTATTTAGCAAAACGTTTCAATAACAATTTCGCATTGTGTAGGTGTTGGGTGAGGAAACGCTGGGACTGGAACCACCAAGGACGTTAAAGTTATTGCTTTAAATCCTTGGCATGAAATACCCCCAGCGATTTCCCTTGAAGATCCTCAATCTCATAGAGGCTATTCCCGACCGGTTTCACGATTCGACACTTTACGAACTTTCGTGCGAGCTTTGCATTAAAACCGCGCTTAAAATCGCTTTGTTGGAAATTCCTGCGATATACTTCTTGTCCCGGGACAAACTTTATCGTACGGCATCTAGTATTATAGGTTTTTTCGTTTCTTAAATACGCTTTATGCAACGATTCCCGAATTTGCTGTCGGACAAGAGACATTTTATCATGAGGCCCGACTTCTAACTCTGGGTCGGACAAACTTTTCAGTTTTCTCGCTAGTTTATAAATACTACCATGACCGATCATGTTCATACCGAAAAGTGCAAAGTATGGTGTTACTCCAATCGCATTTTGAACTGAAGATCGCAACGAGAATTCAATCTCGGATAAATGCTTGTCCCACTCGGACTGATCACTCTGCAAGTATGAACGTACTGCAGCTAAAATGGATTGGTTAACCCGTTCCGACGCGTTCGCTTGCGGTGAATGAGTTGCCGTTCGTAAATGTTTCACTCCGAAGTTTCTTATCAAATCCGCGAATTCCTGACTTACAAATTGTTTACCGTTGTCCGATACCAACACTTCAGGCGTGCCAAATTTATGAAACACCTCACTGATTAAAAACTTACTAACGTTTTTAGTACTAGCTTTTGGCATAGCCTTAAGAAGCACAAATTTCGTCAGGTGATCCAACACGATAAAAATATAGCAATTTCCGGCTTTCGAACGCGGATACGGACCGAGGAAATCTACAAAAATGCGCTGAAAAGGCCGTTCACTAACCGCCTCTGCTCCCATAGGTGGTCGCAAAGTATTATTAGCAGGCTTTGATTCCTTGCAGATTTGGCAATTATTAACAAAATCGCGAACTTGAACGGTTAAATTTGGCCAATAGAAGTACTCTTTGATTCTACGAAGAGTCTTCCCCACGCCTCCGTGAGATGCTTGCGGTGAGTTGTGTGACTTGTCGATGATGGCCTTGGTCAATTCTTGAGGCACCCACAGTTTCCAGGAGAAATCCTCATTCAAGACCACACCATCATAAGGTCGCACTCTTTTGTAAACAAAACCCTCAACTACCTTTAAGTCAGGCAACCTTTCAGAATTTGCTTCTATGGTAGACGCAAGCTCTAAATAGTCCTCGGAATTAAATGCATTTGAGTCGAGGTCGACCAGCCCTGCTACATCTACACAGACTTCATCCATTTCGTAACGTGATAGGGTATCGGGTACTACATTTTGTTTCCCCTGCCTATGCTCTATGGTGAAATCATAAGCTTGCAAATGCAGGCTCCACCGAGCTAACCGGCCCACAAGGTCTTTCTGTGACATAAGCCATTTAAGACTACTGTGGTCGGTTATCACAGAGAAGGGCATAAGTTCTATGTAGGGCCTATTTCACTACTTCATTTCCACGCTTCATAGGTAAGAAAAATTCAATTGGACCTCGAGATGGAAGACCTAGCCTACCTGTGGACATCAGGCTTGCGTTCATTTACATGAATGCCCAACAGGCAATAAAAAGAAATAAAAATAAAATAAAAAACCAAAATATATTCGAATAAAAAGCATATGTACTAAAGTCCTTCTTTTATATTACAGGTATTCTTCTTACGCAGTACGCAGCACCTATAGACGGACGTCCCTGGAAGTAGTAACTCTAATTCATCCCCTTACTTCCAGGCTTATCTACTAACATTATAAATAAATCTGCGGTGAGTACTAAACCTTATAATTATGTATAACTTTAGTATATAAAAACACCCATGTCCGAAACTATGCAATTTAAATCTCTGGCCCTACCAGCAGTGTGAATTTGGCAGTACCAATGAAGCGAAAAAATGTGAAAACACCCTTTTTCCCAAATTCATTGAGCACCGCGGCTATTCCATCTAAACGTATGGTCATGTGATTATTTGCATAACTACGGTACAGAACGGTATAAAAATATAGTAAAGTATACTTCATATACCTATTTAAAACAAAAAGGAAATTTTAGCAAAACTAACAATAGGCAGATAGATAGGCTTACTTACTAATCAAGGACATATCCGGGATAAACTTTCCCACTACTTGTATGCTTGACTTTCATGACTTTCCAACTCACTGTTAGTCTGATGTAGGGGACGTTTCTTTTACTTGACGCCAAATCACCCAATATCCAAATCCAACCATATATAGAAAGCTAGTCAGACTATTTTACCTCAACTTGCTGTAAGAACGGGCTCAGAAAAAGTTATCATACTAGGTGACAAACAATTCTCAGTCCTTAATGGCAAAGTTCCCCAGGGCGTTATTACAGAATTGCACTAATAGTATGGTGACAGTTACAAAAGGTAACTAGCTTAGAAACTTAAGCGCCATAATTAAGTAAAATCTGCACTTTCTCTATAACTAACTGCGATTTGTGATATGGTGAAACACCTTCAAGCAAAACCGTCTCCCACTTCACCCTGACGTGAGCTAACAAAATCATTAGTGAAAAAATAAACAAATTGAAATACAAGTAGTTGAAACAAACATCAGAGTAATCAGGAAGTATATAGAGTATTTAGCAAAACGTTTCAATAACAATTTCGCATTGTGTAGGTGTTGGGTGAGGAAACGCTGGGACTGGAACCACCAAGGACGTTAAAGTTATTGCTTTAAATCCTTGGCATGAAATACCCCCAGCGATTTCCCTTGAAGATCCTCAATCTCATAGAGGCTATTCCCGACCGGTTTCACGATTCGACACTTTACGAACTTTCGTGCGAGCTTTGCATTAAAACCGCGCTTAAAATCGCTTTGTTGGAAATTCCTGCGATATACTTCTTGTCCTTTCCACGCTTCATAGGTAAGAAAAATTCAATTGGACCTCGAGATGGAAGACCTAGCCTACCTGTGGACATCAGGCTTGCGTTCATTTACATGAATGCCCAACAGGCAATAAAAAGAAATAAAAATAAAATAAAAAACCAAAATATATTCGAATAAAAAGCATATGTACTAAAGTCCCTCTTTTATATTACAGGTATTCTTCTTACGCAGTACGCAGCACCTATAGACGGACGTCCCTGGAAGTAGTAACTCTAATTCATCCCCTTACTTCCAGGCTTATCTACTAACATTATAAATAAATCTGCGGTGAGTACTAAACCTTATAATTATGTATAACTTTAGTATATAAAAAAACCCATGTCCGAAACTATGCAATTTAAATCTCTGGCCCTACCAGCAGTGTGAATTTGGCAGTACCAATGAAGCGAAAAAATGTGAAAACACCCTTTTTCCCAAATTCATTGAGCACCGCGGCTATTCCATCTAAAAGTATGGTCATGTGATTATTTGCATAACTACGGTACAGAACGGTATAAAAATATAGTAAAGTATACTTCATATACCTATTTAAAACAAAAAGGAAATTTTAGCAAAACTAACAATAGGCAGATAGATAGGCTTACTTACTAATCAAGGACATATCCGGGATAAACTTTCCCACTACTTGTATGCTTGACTTTCATGACTTTCCAACTCACTGTTAGTCTGATGTAGGGGACGTTTCTTTTACTTGACGCCAAATCACCCAATATCCAAATCCATCCATATATAGAAAGCTAGTCAGACTATTTTACCTCAACTTGCTGTAAGAACGGGCTCAGAAAAAGTTATCATACTAGGTGACAAACAGTTCTCAGTCCTTAATGGCAAAGTTCCCCAGGGCGTTATTACAGAATTGCACTAATAGTATGGTGACAGTTACAAAAGGTAACTAGCTTAGAAACTTAAGCGCCATAATTAAGTAAAATCTGCACTTTCTCTATAACTAACTGCGATTTGTGATATGGTGAAACACCTTCAAGCAAAACCGTCTCCCACTTCACCCTGACGTGAGCTAACAAAATCATTAGTGAAAAAATAAACAAATTGAAATACAAGTAGTTGAAACAAACATCAGAGTAATCAGGAAGTATATAGAGTATTTAGCAAAACGTTTCAATAACAATTTCGCATTGTGTAGGTGTTGGGTGAGGAAACGCTGGGACTGGAACCACCAAGGACGTTAAAGTTATTGCTTTAAATCCTTGGCATGAAATACCCCCAGCGATTTCCCTTGAAGATCCTCAATCTCATAGAGGCTATTCCCGACCGGTTTCACGATTCGACACTTTACGAACTTTCGTGCGAGCTTTGCATTAAAACCGCGCTTAAAATCGCTTTGTTGGAAATTCCTGCGATATACTTCTTGTCCTTTCCACGCTTCATAGGTAAGAAAAATTCAATTGGACCTCGAGATGGAAGACCTAGCCTACCTGTGGACATCAGGCTTGCGTTCATTTACATGAATGCCCAACAGGCAATAAAAAGAAATAATAATAAAATAAAAAACCAAAATATATTCGAATAAAAAGCATATGTACTAAAGTCCCTCTTTTATATTACAGGTATTTTTCTTACGCAGTACGCAGCACCTATAGACGGACGTCCCTGGAAGTAGTAACTCTAATTCATCCCCTTACTTCCAGGCTTATCTACTAACATTATAAATAAATCTGCGGTGAGTACTAAACCTTATAATTATGTATAACTTTAGTATATAAAAAAACCCATGTCCGAAACTATGCAATTTAAATCTCTGGCCCTACCAGCAGTGTGAATTTGGCAGTACCAATGAAGCGAAAAAATGTGAAAACACCCTTTTTCCCAAATTCATTGAGCACCGCGGCTATTCCATCTAAAAGTATGGTCATGTGATTATTTGCATAACTACGGTACAGAACGGTATAAAAATATAGTAAAGTATACTTCATATACCTATTTAAAACAAAAAGGAAATTTTAGCAAAACTAACAATAGGCAGATAGATAGGCTTACTTACTAATCAAGGACATATCCGGGATAAACTTTCCCACTACTTGTATGCTTGACTTTCATGACTTTCCAACTCACTGTTAGTCTGATGTAGGGGACGTTTCTTTTACTTGACGCCAAATCACCCAATATCCAAATCCATCCATATATAGAAAGCTAGTCAGACTATTTTACCTCAACTTTGAAATCTCCTTTTTTCAAAAAATGACTCATTGTTTTCGCTTTTTTTTTCTTTAAAAATTCTGTGCATGCCTATCGATTTTTCTTTATACATACATAACATTTTTACGAAATCTTTTTATTGTTGTGCCTGCATGTTTGTATTACGGATTTTCTTTAAAAAAAAATCAAGCACACGCACACATTTCCTCACTGCGTTTTTTAACCTTATCTTTATTTTTTGTTCAAATTGCCTGTGACGATATATTTTTTTTGTCTTTCGAACTTATGTGGTCGAAGAAGTTAAAGCTAAATTTTGTTTTATTATAAAAACTGGTCAATAAAATTTATATTCCATTCCAAGATCATTACGAATTCTGAGCTTTATTAAAAAAATTAAAGAACGGATTCTTTTAATTGTTTGAAAAAGTAGAGCCTTTAAATCTGAACATACAAGTTCTTAAAAAAAATCCTTTTAAGAACTATTTTAGTTATGAACCTTTGTGCAATTAAAAGTATGTACTTCTATTTCGTGGGAGTCAAAAATTTCGTGTCATCATGTATTTCGGTAAAACGAACCATACTCAATCAAAAACTTGACTTCGAATTATTGTGTAGCTGCGTCCGTTGTTTGCATTTATTATGGCGATATGTACTACATTGTTAATTTTATACCTTCTATCTATTTTTTAGAGGTGTAGACTTAAAATTTAAATAATACATTTTTTTATATCAGCTTTTAAATAAAACATTATTTTAAATGTCATATTAGAGAATGTTATGTCAAAAAAAGTTCAAAACAGAGCATTTAAATATGAACTAAACAAAAATTAAATTTGAAAAAATGTACCGTTTGTCAATTGCAAACTGTGCCACAAAAAATTAAACGTCAACGAATGGTTTCGCAAATGCTATAAACGTAGAATAAATAAGAAATATTGATGCATATTACAATGTTTAAAATGCAACATTGAAGAAGTACAGATGATTACATTAAAAATCGGCCCGATTGTGTAAGACGTTGGCGTAAACGCCTGTCGTTTTTTGTAATAGATTAAAGTAACACACAACCCGTGTTCTTTAATCTACTACAAAATCTACTACCAATATATACTGAGAAGAAACCTTGCCAGGTATATGGGGTCTTAAAGGATTCCTCCATGTTCTGTAAAACGAGTCGATTTAAAAACGCTCGATTTGGAGAAATTTAATCTAATAGCAAATTTTTTCAGACTTTTTTGAAGTTTCATATTTTTTTAGAGCTTAAAATATCATACCTGAAATTAAAATACATCAATGGGGGCATTATTTATTTTTTGAAAACGAGAATTTTACTCGGAATCGGTTTACAGAACAGGGCCGTATGTATTTTTACTAATTAAATAACAAATAAAACATTGCGTTTTCAATAAAAAATATTTAGGTTTCTTTTAGCTTTTATTTTTGTGCGATTTAGCTTTTTAAAAATACCGATTTAACTTAATTTTTTCCTCCCATATCCTGGCGACACTTTTAATTTATGAAAGACATCAAACATTTTTCTCCGTTTTAAATCATTTGGTTTTTATAATCGATTTTTCCATCACATTACAGAATATTATTATATAAACAAAAAAATAAAATGTTAAAAATAGTTTTTTTAAATAGATAATCCCCCCATTACGAATGGCGTCGTCGACGTCATATTAACATGGCATCAAAAACTGTCACTTGTCTACAATTTATCGACATCAATTGACTACTATGTATTAATATGCTCTATTAATTTTCGAAGCCTTAGCAAATATTAAAATATTGCCAATAGCAGTAAATTATTGTCGAGAACGAGTATACAAGTTACAAGTTTTAATGTCATCTTAATGTGTTGATGTGACGTCGACGACGCCATTCATAATAGGGAGAATATATCTTAATTATAAAGTTATCAAAAAAATTCTTATACATTCTTTGTTTGTTTTTGCTTTGTCAATATTTAGTATTTTGACTGTGCGAACTATTTGGATGTAAATGTACACACTGAGGCCGACGAGTTGCCCAATAATGGAGTAAAAACAAGTCCCAATATGAATCCAGTACGTCAAAAAAACATAAGAGAAACCAATAATCGGCAAATAAAAAAAAATAAATTTCTGGTCGACTTATTAGATGATGGCGATGAACAGAATAACATGGAAAATACAAAGGACGACACGCAAAATAAAAATGAAATGTTCGAATACGACATGGAAGAGGACGACGATGGCGTGGAGATAGTAAATGATGAGAATAACGAAGTAGAAGGTACAGAAGAGGATAATTTGTTATTCTTAAGATCAAGTTCTATAGAAGATGTTGTAGGCGATAATGGTGGCGTTGTAGGTAAGTCAGGCAGTAAAAAATATCGTTCACATGTACGTGGTGAAGCATATTGTAATTTATGCGACAAAACATTTCAATACTATTCGCTATATCGCAATCACATGATCAAACATTCCAATGTAACGCCCTACAAATGTGAATACTGTAGCAAAGCCTTTAAATCTAAACAAGCTATACGTTATCACATGAATACTCATACTAAGGAAGTACAATATACGTGTCCATTGTGCCCCATGACTTATGGCACAGAAAATCAATTTATAACACATGTTTTGAATCACGAAAATGAAACATGTTTTCCATGTATGGTGTGTGCAAAAATCCTTAAGACCGACCAAGATCGTGAGGAACATTTGTCTACCCACACAGAAGAGCGTCCTTTTGGTTGTAACTACTGTAACAAACGTTTTCGTCAAAAGCATCATCTTTCAAACCATTTAAAATTACATTGTCAGTATCGTTGTGATTTCTGCAAAGCGGAGTTCACTTCGACACAAACTCAAAGGCGTCCTTATGCTTGTGCCTCTTGCGAAGAATACCCCGAAATTAGAATACAAGTTGAAAAACAACGTTCGAAATCTTTAAATAATAGCGAGGTAAATCCCTTGGAAATAAAAACTCATGATGGTGGCGGTGATGGTGGTGGTGGTGGTGGCGGCGGTAGGACAAAAGATGCTGATAACACTGAATGTGTTGATTTGGCAACGGATGACGATGATGATGAAAGCGAGACCAGCACGAGTAAGATGGGAGGATCAAATGCTCGAAATCGAGTAACATGCCAATATTGTACACGTGCGTATAAAAATAGTAGTGCACTTAATTATCATATGCGCCAAAAACATGCTCATGTATGGAGAGATGTGAATTGAGATAAAAAAAAGTTTTAAACATTAAAATAATAATAAAAAATGGGATTTATAGGAGATAACATTAAATTAAAAATTTTAAAAACCCTGAAGAAAATGTATGATAACTGCAAAACGGCTGGACCGTTTTTTTTTTCAAATATAGGTTAGATCACTTTAGCCACCTTTCGAATAAAATAATTAAAATTACAATCGATCAAGCCGTTTGGAAGCTACGGTGCCACAAACACACAGATTCAAGAGGATACCGCTAGAAAATAGGTGATAACTTGTGAATGGCTAGACCGATTTCCTTTAAGCTAAGAACTCTCTCGATCAAGTCACCTTTTAAACACAAAGAACTAAATTAAAATCGGTCCAGCCATTTGGGCTCTACGAGAGAACAGACAGACATACAGATACACACTACAAACTTATAACACCCCTCTTTTTTGGTCGGGGGTTAAAAAGATTCTGAATGAGAAAAATTTGTAGAAAAATTGAAACAAAACGCATTTATTGGGATTAATAGAAGAGGGAATGAAAAATCAAAAGGAGATAGAAAGGACACTAACTTCTTGATGAAGAAAAGTACAGAGCACTCACTGGTCTTGTTAGAATGTTTTTTCTTACTAATGATAGGCCTCCGATTTTGACGAAACTTGGCACGTTTCTTCAGTTTGGTGTTATTGGAAAATTTGGTTAACATTTTTTTAATTAAAAATTTTGAAAATAATTCGACATTAAAAATTTTCAAAAATTTTTTTTGTAATTGTCATAATTTTTGGTCTGTTGGTTGATGATAGTTAACAACATATTTTTTATAATATTAAGGACTAAGCTGGGATTAGAAAACAATTATTTTTGAAAAATTTTCTTTCAGAAAAATTTTTTTTAGTTAAAATAAATTTTAATTTCTCAATTTTTAAGAAAAATGCATTTTCGATTTTTTTTAATTTTTATGTTAAATAGTTCTCTAATAGGTTCTCTATATTTACAGGTTTGAAGTGGTTTGTTTTCTTTAAATAAAGAAATCAAGAATTTTTGAACATTACACTTTTGAAAAGAATGGGTTGAAATGGGTTAATAAGGCAGAGAAAGATTTTAGTAGTTTCTGTAAAGTATTTGATTTTACGTATTATAATATAATTTTGGTCAATATTTTTTAACGTTACGGATTAGAAAAAGTACTTTTTATGTCGTGGAGGTACTACGGTATTTAAAAAATGAAAAAGTACTGCAAATAGTACAATAGTACTGAATTTTCCATCACTGTACTTGATGCTCTTATATTTTTTAAATGAATTTAAATCTCTTATAAATCCCATATTAAGAGAAGTAAATCAAGTGAATAAGAAAAATTATAATAGATTTTCCATTATAATAAGTATACTTATATATAAGTTGAATTAAGACACAATATACAAAAACTTCCCCTTTTTAGTGAACTCTTACAATATTTAAAAATTATTATGTATAAACCAACCAACATTTATATTATAAACTATATGGTGAACCTTACAGCATTCCACATATTTCTCTAGTCTTCTTTTCCTTTCCACAACCTATAATAAATAATTTGATTATTGACTATTAATTTTACAGTATTCCTATTTTTCACATTAGATATTTATTTTTTATTAAAAGAACTGAGAATAATTTAAAACCCAATTATTTTAAAAATAATAAATACATATATCGATGGTGTTGCGCAAAAATGGTCAATTTCATACTCTTTTCCACAGCAGATTGTCCCTTTTTACGCGACACCATCGATATTTAGTAGTAATAAGCATAAAATTATATTTTTCTATTAGTTCTTAATTATATTATCTATTTAATTAATTGTATATAATTATAATTATATTAAGTAATTTAAAAAGTTTTTGACACGGTCTGGATTTTTATCCTCTCCGATTTCAATTAAATTCGACATATGTATGTATATATTCTACTTTTATATGCGCATCACAAACCGAAAGAATTAGTTCGATACCTCTAATAATTCTATTTTATGTCGTTCTAAACTTGAATAACTTTAGAGGACGTCATCGAATATTAATAATTTCGATGTCATTCGAAAGGTTTCAGTCTCCTTTCAAAAAAATATTGATTAAAAAGGACACAGCGTTCTGCTATAATATGCTATATGTTGAATTTCATTAAAATCGGAGATGATAAAAATCCAAGCCCCTGTTTTTGTGTCGAAAATTTTTGAAATTAGTCTATTAAAGCAGAAAAAAGTAAGTTTGTATCAGAGATTAGAAAATTATCAATTTTCAATAAAAAATAACTAAAAAAAAATTAGAAATAATTTGCTGACTAATGGAAAAGTTAGATAATAATTAGAAAATAATCAGGCCCAATGTGTTTGTTGTAAATTCCAAACGAAAAAAGTGCTGCTTATATTATTTCGCATGAAGACTCAAAATGTTGTAGATACATTTCATATGTTTTTCACAAAATAAACAGAGTACCACTTCTGCAACACTTTTTTATGAGAAATTCGTGACAATTTTTTTTTATATGAACTTTTGACAGCAGTTCGCACGAAATGATGAACACAGTACCATGCTTATGATGTATGGGATTGTAGAAGTTGTTCTCGATTATCGGGTATATACAAACGAAGCAGCGAGCCAAACTTGACAATATTTATTTTTGAAATAAAAAATTTTTTTTTTGTCATGGCTTAATGTCCTTGCTGAACTTGTTGCCTGTTCGCCGATGTCGAAAGAGTGCTTTCTTTCGAACAATTACATTTTCAATTCAATTTTATTAATCTATAAATAACTGAGCCCCGTGGGCCATAAATAGTTAACAAATACCTACATAACAAAAGCTATATATATACAAAACGTATATTAAAATATTAAGCTTAAAATTACATATACAAATAATAATGAATACAAATTATAATAACAAGTAATAAATAGGCAAAAAGAAAAAGAAAGATAACATAGAAAATAAATTGCTAATTATGTCTTATGTTCAAGATATACTAAAATCTTGGTTCTAAAAGTTTGATGCGATCATTCAAATGACATATGATTAAAATTTCTAGATAGTCGTTCATGAAGCGACCGTTCCAAAATAAATGTTACGCCCCTATTGCCGTTCTCAACTCAGTTTGGTCGTCTGATAGTCGAACTAACTTTCACGTTACCAATTTTTTTTTAGTATTTTGAAGCACAACTGTTTCAGTTGAATTATTATGGCGTTACAGACTTAAAATATCAAGTTTGACAGAAAAGCAGACAAATTATTGAGATTTAAGAAAATAAAACACTCAGACGACCAAACTAATAGCCCTTGAAAGTATGCTGCGTTGCTGAATTGACGATTTAAAACAAAAACAATTCCTAAAAATTTGTTTTTGCTTTAAACGTCATTGTGCGAAAGAAAGAACTCTTTCGATATCGGCGAACAGGCAAAGCAGTTAGGTATAAATGGATTAAAATCATTGCTAAAGTTTTATATTTTTAAATTAAAATCGTTACATCTTTATTAAAGAATTAAACCTAAAATTGTTCGTTATAAAATTTTTGTTTATTAGTTTAACTTACAATCCGAAGTGATTCCGACATGCATGCATTCACGTACATATAACTTGTCTTTGCAATAGACTTGTTCAATTCACAAACTGTTGTACGTGTTGTAGATCGTAGAAATGTTGTTGGCAATTTCCATATAAACATGTTTTTTCTAAGCAAATGTTTATTTGGAAATTACCACCAACATTTTTACGATCTACAACACGTACAGGTTCTGAATTGGTCAACTATATCATGTCTCACTATATGTTTGAAGCAGTTTACAACGCTCTTTAATCTCTTTTTAAACTCGTCCAACAAAGTCTTCAATTATAATGACGTCTTTGATTTTTACTAAGAGCTAACAGTACAAGATCATCAGGTGATTTTGTGTCAAAATTAAAAGGTTCTATAATGTGTTTAACTTTTTGCTGATGAAACTGTGGAGTCAAATATTTTAAAGGCAACGGATCCAAATACTTTTTATCACCAATGCTTAAAAAACGACCTATAACTGATGGTTCTGCTAATGAATGCTGCAGTAACAATTGTGAGATGTCTGTGACACAATATTCATTGGAGGTGGGAATAAAAAATGTACGTTTTTCTGATATATCCAGGCGATCACAATCTATGAATGGTATTTCAAAGTCTGATTCGGCGCAATATTGTTGGGGTTTTATCATAGCTCTAGTGGGCAGTGTCTTCTGATGCGTTTCAAATTTGACGGCTAATGCAGTTGTTAGATCTATGGTGGCAGTTGTTGAATCTGATTTTATATTACCATCACAGGAGTTTTCTTGTACTTTTAATTTCTTAATAGCTGTTGTTAAGCTACCCATGTTTGTACTTGTTGCTTGTGGATTTAATACAGGCAGCTCGAATTTTACTGCCGTCTTATTATCACAGGAAGATTGCAACTTTGGCAATACAAAACCGGTATGTTTTTCTCTCAAGTCATTATTGGTATGTTTATCTTGCAATTGCTTTAATAAAAATTGGTTAAGTTGTGTAGATGGATTGTTAGGTTGAACTGTATTAGGATTAGTATTATGATCAATATTCTTCATATTGCCTCCCGGAATTTTTAGTAGTGGTATGTTAAATTTCGGCGAACTACAAGCTGCCGCTTCTGCAGCTGTCTGGGTATCACATTTATTTTTAATTGCATTTAACAACAATTGATTTTCTTGTTTACTGCTCACAAATGTTTTTATATTAATTTCCATGGAATCCCCTTTGTATTTGTCGCAAAAAATTTTGATATTGCACAATAAGTTTATTTAGTACATACAGTTGCTTGCTTTTTAAGAACAGTATAATAAATATTTTTAATAATAAAAATATAGAACAAAAACTTTCGAAACTTCTTAAAAACGTAAATGACGCATTAAATAAAATCGGCGTGAACAAATCAAACTCACCACAACAAACCGTAACAGCTGTTCCCTGTTCTTTCTGTTGTTGCTATTGTATTATTTGAAAAGTGGTGAATTATTTTAACTGAGAAAAGATACAGTAAGCAATGAATATAATAAAATAAATAATTTAAAAGGCTCTTACATATATTAAAACATTTCTTTATTTCGTACCCAAGAATTAGTTTAGATTTAACAACAAAAATACTTTTTAGACCAATAGAAAACAAACTGCGTACAGTTTTTTGGGTAAAAAATAAAACTATGGGGTGATAATCACCAACAAACTTTGAGCATTTTTTCCGGAATGTAAAAGTTTGTTGGTGATTATTACCCTATAGTTTTATTTTTTACCCAAAAAGCTGTACGCAGTTTGTTTTCTATTAGTCTAAGTTTGATTTTGGCTTTTATTTTATTCTTGCACAAGAATTATTTTAGATTTTACAGCAAAAATACTTTTTGGGTGTTTTTGAGCATTTTTTGCGGAATGTAAAAGTTTGTTGGTGATTATCACCCCATAGTTTTATTTTTTACCAAAAAAACTGTACGCAGTTTGTTTTCTATTGCCCTAAGCTTGATTCTGGCTTTTGTTTTAATCTTGCACAAGAATTATTTTAGACTTTACAGCAAAAATACTTTTTGGGTGTTTTTGAGAATTTTTTGCGGAATGTAAAAGTTTGTTGGTGATTATCACCCCATAGTTTTATTTTTTACCCAAAAAACTGTACGCAGTTTGTTTTCTATTGCCCCAAGCTTGATTTTGGCTTTTGATTTAATCTTGCTCAAGAATTATTTTAGATTTTACAGCAAAAATACTTTTTGGGTGTTTTTGAGCATTTTTTGCGGAATGTAAAAGTTTGTTGGTGATTATCACACCATAATTTTATTTTTTACCCAAAACACTGTACGCAGTTTGTTTTCTATTGATCTAAGCTTTAATTTGGCTTTTGTTTTAATCTTGCACAAGAATTATTTTAGAGTTTACAGCAAAAATACTTTTTGGGTGTTTTTGAGCAAATTTTGCGGAATGGAAAAGTTTGTTGGTGATTATCACCCCATAGTTTTATTTTTTACCCAAAAAACTGTACGCAGTTTGTTTTCTGTTGGTCTGTGCTTGATTTTGGCTTTTGACTTAATCTTGCACAAGAATTATTTTAGATTTTACAGCAAAAATACTTTTTGGGTGTTTTTGAGCATTTTTTGCGGAATGGAAAAGTTTGTTGGTGATTATCACCCCATAGTTTTATTTTTTACCCAAAAAACTGTACGCAGTTTGTTTTCTATTGGTTTAACCTTAATTTTGTTTTTTGTTTTAATCTTGCACAAGAATTATTTTAGATTTTACAGCAAAAATACTTTTTGGGTGTTTTTGAGCATTTTTTGCGGAATGGAAAAGTTTGTTGGTGATTATCACCCTATAGTTTTATTTTTTACCCAAAAACCTGTACGCAGTTTGTTTTCTTAATATTTGTTTCTCTTAATTTTCTGACAGGGCTATTATCGGCGTGAACAAATCAAACTCACCACAACAAACCGTAACAGCTGTCCGTTGTTCTTTCTGTTGTTGCTATTGTATTATTTGATAAGTGGTGAATTATTTTAACTGAGAAAAGATACAGTAAGCAATGAATATAATAAAATAAATAATTTAAAAGGCTCTTAGATATATTAAAACATTTCTTTTTTTCGTACCCAAGAATTAGTTTAGATTTAACAACAAAAACACTTTTTTGGGGAATGTAAAAGTATTTTAAATTTCATTTGAACAAAACGGCTCACAAAGACCCAAAGAGTATTTTTGCTGTAAAATCTAAAATAATTCCTTTTTTGCGGAATGGAAAAGTTTGTTGGTGATTATCACCCCATAGTTTTATTTTTTACCCAAAAACCTGTACGCAGTTTGTTTTCTATTGGTCTAAGCTTAATTTATTTATTTATTTATTTTATTTATTTATTTTATTTATTTATTTATTTATTTTCAATACAGAGAAAGCCCACATGGCCAATTATATATGTATTGAATGATAAAAAATTATAAACTAAAGTTAACTACAATTTCAAATTTACTACATTTCATAGGTAATAATTTAAATTTTTAAAGGTAGTAATTTAAAAAAAAATGATATAAAAATTACATTAATGGAGTTAACTTATATTTATATTTACATATATGTACATATAACAAATTTGGATAATTTGAATAGTTTTAGATATGAATTTTTACAATAAATGGATAATTATGTAATTTGATAATTTGATTATTTGATAATTTGGCTCCCCAGCCATAAAAATATTGCATAATAATAAAAATATATCACAATGTGAAATTAAAATGGGATTAACTATAGCCAGAAATAAAAAAATACTATAATAGAGAACTAAATTAGGAAGAATTATTATTGAAATAAATCAAAAGTTTTTTTTTATAAGTAAAAAATGAGTAGGAAAATAATTTAAGTTCATTTGGCAAGACACTCCAATTATGGTGTATTATTTTAACAAATGAGTGATCGACGAGAGACGTACGGCCTAAAGGCACAGATATTTGAATGTTACGGGTAGAATTTAAGAATGAAAATAAATTAACCAATTGTAATGGTCGATTAGATTTAATAATTTTGTAAAAATGAATTAGAACTCGTAAGCTAATATAATCTTTAAAGTTACATTTTATAAACAACAAAATGAATTCAGAAGTGCGATCATGTTCATGAACTCTAACATTAAAAACATACCGGGTTATCCTTCGAATAATTCTTTCAATGATATTCAGGTTGTAAGACCATGTTGCTGAATATACCTCTAGACAATAATTAACGCGTGACATAATAAGAGATTTAGCAAGGCTACTTCTGACATGTCTAGGCGTATAACATCTTAAAGAATAGAGCCTTCTCAGAATTTGACAACTAGTTTTAGCAATATGATTAATGTGATCATTAAAGTTGAGTCTATTATCTATAATAATACCAAGACATTTAATGGATTCATAATATGCACAAGAATTATTTTAGATTTTACAGCAAAAATACTTTTTGGGTGTTTTTGAGCACTTTTTTCGGAATGGAAAAGTTTGTTGGTGATTATCACCCCATAGTTTTATTTTTTACCCAAAAAACTGTACGCAGTTTGTTTTCAATTGGTCTAAGCTTAATTTTGGCTTTTGTTTTAATCTCGCACAAGAATTATTTTAGATTTTACAGCAAAAATACTTTTTGGGTGTTTTTGAGCATTTTTTGCGGAATGGAAAAGTTTGTTGGTGATTATCACACCATAGTTTTATTTTTTACCCAAAAAACTGTACGCAGTTTGTTTTCTATTGATCTAACCTTAATTTTGGCTTTTGTTTCAATCTTGCACAAGAATTATTTTAGATTTTACAGCAAAAATACTTTTTGGGTGTTTTTGAGCATTTTTTGCGGAATGGAAAAGTTTGTTGGCGATTATCACGCATAGTTTTATTTTTTACCCAAAAACCTGTACGCAGTTTGTTTTTTATTGGTCTAAGCTTAATTTTGGCTTTTGTTTTAATCTTGCACAAGAATTATTTTAGATTTTACAGCAAAAATACTTTTTGGGTATTTTTGAGCATTTTTTGCGGAATGGAAAAGTTTGTTGGTGATTATCACCCCATAGTTTTATTTTTTACCCAAAATCTTGTACGCAGTTTGTTTTCTATCGGTCTAAGCTTAATTTTGGCTTTTGATTCAATCTTGCACAAGAATTATTTTAGATTTTACAGCAAAAATACTTTTTGGGTGTTTTTGAGCACTTTTTTCGGAATGGAAAAGTTTGTTGGTGATTATCACCCCAAAGTTTTATTTTTTACCCAAAAAACTGTACGCAGTTTGTTTTCTATTGGTCTAAGCTTAATTTTGGCTTTTGGTTTAATCTTGCACAAGAATTATTTTAGATTTTACAGCAAAAATACTTTTTGGGTGTTTTTGAGCATTTTTTGCGGAATGGAAAAGTTTGTTGGTGATTATCACCCCATAGTTTTATTTTTTACCCAAAAAACTGTACGCAGTTTGTTTTTTATTGATCTAACCTTAATTTTGGCTTTTGCTTCAATCTTGCACAAGAATTGGTTTAGATTTTACAGCAAAAATACTTTTTGGGTGTTTTTGAGCATTTTTTGCGGAATGGAAAAGTTTGTTGGCAATTATCACCCCATAGTTTTATTTTTTATCCAAAAAACTGTACGCAGTTTGTTTTCTATTGATCTAACCTTAATTTTGTTTTTTGTTTTAATCTTGCACAAGAATTATTTTAGATTTTACAGCAAAAATACTTTTTGGGTGTTTTTGAGCATTTTTTGCGGAATGGAAAAGTTTGTTGGTGATTATCACCCTATAGTTTTATTTTTTACCCAAAAACCTGTACGCAGTTTGTTTTCTATTGGTCTAAGCTTAATTTTGGCTTTTGTTTCAATCTTGCACAAGAATTATTTTAGATTTTACAGCAAAAATACTTTTTGGGGTTTTTTGAGCATTTTTTGCGGAATGGAAAAGTTTGTTGGTGATTATCACCCCATAGTTTTATTTTTTACCCAAAAACCTGTACGCAGTTTGTTTTCTATTGGTCTAAGCTTAATTTTGGCTTTTAATTTAATCTTGCACAAGAATTATTTTAGATTTTACAGCAAAAATACTTTTTGGGTGTTTTTGAGCACTTTTTTCGGAATGGAAAAGTTTGTTGGTGATTATCACCCCATAGTTTTATTTTTTACCCAAAAAACTGTACGCAGTTTGTTTTCAATTGGTCTAAGCTTAATTTTGGCTTTTGTTTTAATCTTGCACAAGAATTATTTTAGATTTTACAGCAAAAATACTTTTTGGGTGTTTTTGAGCATTTTTTGCGGAATGGAAAAGTTTGTTGGTGATTATCACCCCATAGTTTTATTTTTTACCCAAAAAACTGTACGCAGTTTGTTTTCTATTGATCTAACCTTAATTTTGGCTTTTGTTTCAATCTTGCACAAGAATTATTTTAGATTTTACAGCAAAAATACTTTTTGGGTGTTTTTGAGCATTTTTTGCGGAATGGAAAAGTTTGTTGGCGATTATCACCCCATAGTTTTATTTTTTACCCAAAAACCTGTACGCAGTTTGTTTTCTATTGGTCTAAGCTTAATTTTGGCTTTTGTTTTAATCTTGCACAAGAATTATTTTAGATTTTACAGCAAAAATACTTTTTGGGGTTTTTAGAGCATTTTTTGCGGAATGGAAAAGTTTGTTGGTGATTATCACCCCATAATTTATTTTTTACCCAAAAACCTGTACGCAGTTTGTTTTCTATTGGTCTAGGCTTAATTTTGGCTTTTAATTTAATCTTGCACAAGAATTATTTTAGATTTTACAGCAAAAATACTTTTTGGGTGTTTTTGAGCACTTTTTTCGGAATGGAAAAGTTTGTTGGTAATTATCACCCCATAGTTTTATTTTTTACCCAAAAAACTGTACGCAGTTTGTTTTCAATTGGTCTAAGCTTAATTTTGGCTTTTGTTTTAATCTTGCACAAGAATTATTTTAGATTTTACAGCAAAAATACTTTTTGGATGTTTTTGAGCATTTTTTGCGGAATGGAAAAGTTTGTTGGTGATTATCACCCCATAGTTTTATTTTTTACCCAAAATCTTGTACGCAGTTTGTTTTCTATCGGTCTAAGCTTAATTTTGGCTGATGATTCAATCTTGCACAAGAATTATTTTAGATTTTACAGCAAAAATACTTTTTGGGTGTTTTTGAGCACTTTTTTCGGAATGGAAAAGTTTGTTGGTGATTATCACCCCAAAGTTTTATTTTTTACCCAAAAAACTGTACGCAGTTTGTTTTCTATTGGTCTAAGCTTAATTTTGGCTTTTGGTTTAATCTTGCACAAGAATTATTTTAGATTTTACAGCAAAAATACTTTTTGGGTGTTTTTGAGCATTTTTTGCGGAATGGAAAAGTTTGTTGGTGATTATCACCCCATAGTTTTATTTTTTACCCAAAAAACTGTACGCAGTTTGTTTTTTATTGATCTAACCTTAATTTTGGCTTTTGCTTCAATCTTGCACAAGAATTGGTTTAGATTTTACAGCAAAAATACTTTTTGGGTGTTTTTGAGCATTTTTTGCGGAATGGAAAAGTTTGTTGGCAATTATCACCCCATAGTTTTATTTTTTATCCAAAAAACTGTACGCAGTTTGTTTTCTATTGATCTAACCTTAATTTTGTTTTTTGTTTTAATCTTGCACAAGAATTATTTTAGATTTTACAGCAAAAATACTTTTTGGGTGTTTTTGAGCATTTTTTGCGGAATGGAAAAGTTTGTTGGTGATTATCACCCTATAGTTTTATTTTTTACCCAAAAACCTGTACGCAGTTTGTTTTTTATTGGTCTAAGCTTAATTTTGGCTTTTGTTTCAATCTTGCATAAGAATTATTTTAGATTTTACAGCAAAAATACTTTTTGGGGTTTTTTGAGCATTTTTTGCGGAATGGAAAAGTTTGTTGGTGATTATCACCCCATAGTTTTATTTTTTACCCAAAAACCTGTACGCAGTTTGTTTTCTATTGGTCTAAGCTTAATTTTGGCTTTTAATTTAATCTTGCACAAGAATTATTTTAGATTTTACAGCAAAAATACTTTTTGGGTGTTTTTGAGCACTTTTTTCGGAATGGAAAAGTTTGTTGGTGATTATTACCCCATAGTTTTATTTTTTACCCAAAAAACTGTACGCAGTTTGTTTTCAATTGGTCTAAGCTTAATTTTGGCTTTTGTCTTAATCTTGCACAAGAATTATTTTAGATTTTACAGCAAAAATACTTTTTGGGTGTTTTTGAGCATTTTTTGCGGAATGGAAAAGTTTGTTGGTGATTATCACCCCATAGTTTTATTTTTTACCCAAAAAACTGTACGCAGTTTGTTTTCTATTGATCTAACCTTAATTTTGGCTTTTGTTTCAATCTTGCACAAGAATTATTTTAGATTTTACAGCAAAAATACTTTTTGGGTGTTTTTGAGCATTTTTTGCGGAATGGAAAAGTTTGTTGGCGATTATCACCCCATAGTTTTATTTTTTACCCAAAAACCTGTACGCAGTTTGTTTTCTATTGGTCTAGGCTTAATTTTGGCTTTTAATTTAATCTTGCACAAGAATTATTTTAGATTTTACAGCAAAAATACTTTTTGGGTGTTTTTGAGCACTTTTTTCGGAATGGAAAAGTTTGTTGGTGATTATCACCCCATAGTTTTATTTTTTACCCAAAAAACTGTACGCAGTTTGTTTTCAATTGGTCTAAGCTTAATTTTGGCTTTTGTTTTAATCTTGCACAAGAATTATTTTAGATTTTACAGCAAAAATACTTTTTGGATGTTTTTGAGCATTTTTTGCGGAATGGAAAAGTTTGTTGGTGATTATCACCCCATAGTTTTATTTTTTACCCAAAAAACTGTACGCAGTTTGTTTTCTATTGATCTAACCTTAATTTTGGCTTTTGTTTCAATCTTGCACAAGAATTATTTTAGATTTTACAGCAAAAATACTTTTTGGGTGTTTTTGAGCATTTTTTGCGGAATGGAAAAGTTTGTTGGCGATTATCACCCCATAGTTTTATTTTTTACCCAAAAACCTGTACGCAGTTTGTTTTCTATTGGTCTAAGCTTAATTTTGGCTTTTGTTTTAATCTTGCACAAGAATTATTTTAGATTTTACAGCAAAAATACTTTTTGGGTATTTTTGAGCATTTTTTGCGGAATGGAAAAGTTTGTTGGTGATTATCACCCCATAGTTTTATTTTTTACCCAAAATCTTGTACGCAGTTTGTTTTCTATTGGTCTAAGCTTAATTTTGGCTTTTGATTCAATCTTGCACAAGAATTATTTTAGATTTTACAGCAAAAATACTTTTTGGGTGTTTTTGAGCACTTTTTTCGGAATGGAAAAGTTTGTTGGTGATTATCACCCCAAAGTTTTATTTTTTACCCAAAAAACTGTACGCAGTTTGTTTTCTATTGATCTAACCTTAATTTTGGCTTTTGTTTCAATCTTGCACAAGAATTGGTTTAGATTTTACAGCAAAAATACTTTTTGGGTGTTTTTGAGCATTTTTTGCGGAATGGAAAAGTTTGTTGGTGATTATCACCCCATAGTTTTATTTTTTACCCAAAAAACTGTACGCAGTTTGTTTTTTATTGATCTAACCTTAATTTTGGCTTTTGTTTCAATCTTGCACAAGAATTGGTTTAGATTTTACAGCAAAAATACTTTTTGGGTGTTTTTGAGCATTTTTTGCGGAATGGAAAAGTTTGTTGGCAATTATCACCCCATAGTTTTATTTTTTATCCAAAAAACTGTACGCAGTTTGTTTTCTATTGATCTAACCTTAATTTTGTCTTTTGTTTTAATCTTGCACAAGAATTATTTTAGATTTTACAGCAAAAATACTTTTTGGGTGTTTTTGAGCATTTTTTGCGGAATGGAAAAGTTTGTTGGTGATTATCACCCTATAGTTTTATTTTTTACCCAAAAACCTGTACGTTGTTTGTTTTCTATTGGTCTAAGCTTAATTTTGGCTTTTGTTTCAATCTTGCACAAGAATTATTTTAGATTTTACAGCAAAAATACTTTTTGGGTGTTTTTGAGCATTTTTTGCGGAATGGAAAAGTTTGTTGGTGATTATCACCCCATAGTTTTATTTTTTACCCAAAAAACTGTACGCAGTTTGTTTTCTATTGATTTAACCTTAATTTTCGCTTTTGTTTTAATCTTGCACAAGAATTATTTTAGATTTTACAGCAAAAATACTTTTTGGGTGTTTTTGAGCATTTTTTGCGGAATGGAAAAGTTTGTTGGTGATTATCACCCTATAGTTTTATTTTTTACCCAAAAAACTGTACGCAGTTTGTTTTCTATTGGTCTAAGCTTAATTTTGGCTTTTGATTCAATCTTGCACAAGAATTATTTTAGATTTTACAGCAAAAATACTTTTTGGGTGTTTTTGAGCATGGTGATTATCACCCTATAGTTTTATTTTTTACCCAAAAAACTGTACGCAGTTTGTTTTCTATTGGTCTAAGCTTAATTTTGGCTTTTGATTCAATCTTGCACAAGAATTATTTTAGATTTTACAGCAAAAATACTTTTTGGGAGTAACGCAGTTCGTTTTGTAAGGAGTTTAACTGTATACTGGTATTTCTTTGTTTTGTGCACAGTCATTATTTTATATACTTTGATTGTAACGAAATTAATCAATAACAAGTAAGTATTAAAATATCGGCGTGTTTATTATAGCCGAGCTTTACTGTACAATTGTACTGTACGTTTCTTAAGTCTTTGCATGATTTTGTTTTGTTTTTAAAACTCACCACAGCAAATAAAAGAAAACAATGGAAAAATGTATACACAAACAGCTGTTACGGTTTGTTGGAGTTTGATTTGTTCACATACGTGGTTGATTAAGCGCCACAACACGAAGCCGTTTAGCGCATAGTCGGCTTAACAGCCACCGCCGTTTGTTTTAAATTGCGCCCCCGCTGCTGTATGCGGCTGTGATCGGCGCACGTCTCAGCCAACAAGTGAATATCATATAACTTGGAGGTTACACGTTCAAGTTTTGTTTCAATTTTTGTTTCAAGTTTCAATACATTCACACTTTTTTACTAACACACTCACATAATTGGAAATTGACAACCAACTTGATTTCAATTTTGCTTTCAAGATTTGTTTCAATTTTTCGTTCAATTTAAACAGCTGATCTCTATTATTGTAAGTAAATTACAGAAAGACTCGCCTATAACAAACTTTGTGCAAACAGCAAAAAAAACCGCTATATGACAAGTTCGTAATAAGCTGTTTAAATTGAACGAAAAATTGAAACAAATCTTGAAAGCAAAATGGAAATCAAGTTGCTAGTCAATTTCCAATTATGTGAGTGTGTTAGTAAAAAGTGTGAATGTATTGAAACTTGAAACAAAAATTGAAACATAACTTGAACGTGTAACCTCCAAGTTAACAAGCAATACGTGTGATCAACTTGAAAGCAATTTCTTGAACATGTAACTTCAGAGTAATATAAACTTGGTAAGCCGCCGACAGTAATAATATTCGACTTCGTGCTATGTTACACCACGACCACACGAGCAATAAGTTTTGCAATTATTGCCGTGGCAACCGTCAAATTCGGTTGCCGATACAAGATATTTGAGTGGGGACCGTATGAATATGTGTTCATATACATATTCAGCAACATATGTTAAAATACATTGCTGAGAAATAATCTTTTAACACAAGCTGTCAAACTGAATTGCCATTTAAGTTTTTTTTGTGAAAAGTGAAAAAAATTAACAATAAAGCTACTTTCGAAAAGAACATCGCTGTAAAATGTAAAAAATATTATTTATATAATTATAAATTACATTACATGAAAGAAATAACGCACAACCTTCATCAGTAAAATTGTCAATTTAGGCCCAAATTAACAGTCATTAGTTAATTATTAGTAAACAAAAATGATAACTATTGTTTAACTAAAACTTCATATTTACAGTGTGTTGTTTAACTAAAATTTTTAATATGGGTAAAGAATGGTAACCCTATCAAATATAAATAAACAAGCAAAAATAAAGAAAATGTTTTAGCACACAAAGCTAATGGAGCGAATGTTTTTTGTCGCTCCCAAATGTATGCTATATGAACGTAAATAAAGAGCCTTAGCTCTTCCCACCTTACTGAATTCGTCTTGAAAAAACCTTTTTATATGAACGACAAAATATCTCCTGGTTCATACACTTCAACTTTTGTTGCGCAACTTTTAATTCAGCCGCGAGAACGACAGAGAAAAACTGTGTGGCTTTCTCTGTCTTTCGCGCAGCTGCATTAAAAGCTGCGCAAGAAATGTTGGAGCGTGTGAACCAGAAGTATGTGCGGGCTTCTTTCGTGAAAGGTAAAGTATGATATTTTGTTGACATTAACCGATTTTAGCCGAAATACATTAGCAGCCGACGGATTTATTTGTCGGCAGCAGCCAGCGAGCTTTCTTCGGCGCAAGTCGACTCAGTCTTGGATCATGCCTTGAAGAAAGAGTATAGTGTAAGCACGGCTTATTTGCAGTGCTGTCGACTTTTAAATTTCAAAAAGTATCAGCATTTTTGACAGCCCAAATTTAAATTCTCCACGGCGAATTCTCTTGCGACTACCTGATGTTGAACTGTCTTGACCATGCTTTAGTATTTGTTGGTTTAAAACAAAAATTTCCCCCAGCACTTGGTTGCAATAAAAACTATTCTGAAGTATTTATATATTTTATACATGAATTTTTAGAAGTTTATGCAATTATTGTTGTAATAATTAATGAAAATATGTTATTAGAATGCTTTTTAGTACATTCGAGCTCAAAAATTTTGATTTGCTAAACTTTTTTTCAATTTTTGTATTTGGTAGTAAATTTTTTTTGTATCTATTTTTCAAATTGCTGATTTTAAACCAAAACAATTTTGCATTAGGTATTTTATATATAGCCCCATACGTTTTGTCATTTACCTTACTTTCTTATAGCTACTATTCGTGTATGAAATCCTCTGGCTCACTTATTATATCATTGAATTGGGAAACAATTTTAAATTCATTAACATATTTTCTTGACTTTATAAATAGTGGATGTAATAGGCAGATTTTGTAAAAAATGTCGTTTCTAAACGTTTCAAATTTGTATGAAAATTAACGCAAATAAGTTATATAAATTTTTTTCCTACAAATTTCCAAACGCAAAAAGCGTTTATATATGCAAAATCTGGCCTTAAGTATATTAAAATATCAATCTCTCGTAACACAATTATTTATAAAAATTTATATATGGGTTTTTAATTTCTATAACACTACTTTTTGATATTTTTCAGAACATATGTCTAAATCGGATTTATAGCATATATATATGTTACATTTTTTCCTTAACATATAAAGACCTTTCAAAACATAAATATGTATCTACAAGAAAGCTGCTTGTGCTGCGATCATTTGTATTATATATCATAGCTGTTAATATAAAACGATAAGTACTAATTTTCGTGATATAATGAGACGATTTAACTCAGTATATTTTGCGAACTTTCGAAAATGACTTTTTCGAAAAGTTTTTTTCAAATAAATTTTAACTACTAAGCCGTGTGAATCTCAAATCATATCAGCTTTTAAACTCAAAACGCAACGTCGAGTGCTGCTAATTTTATCAAAATCAATTGATTCGTTCGAGAGATATCGTTGAGGAAAATTAAAAAAACGCTGAATTAAAATCAAAATATTTTGATATTTCGTGTTGGTTTTCGTGCTTTGGGATAGTAAAAAAAGATCAATTTCTTACCACCAATATTATATTGTATGTATCGTTGCTTGGCAAATAAATTTTCATAATATTCTTTTTATTATTGTAAAAATATTACTAGTAAATTATGCTTGCTGTAAACTATTTACATAACGTTGGGTATGGTAGCACTGTTTGAGGCAAAAAAAAAAATTATGGCATTTTGTGAAATTGTCAAAAGAAACCAAGAAGAAAAAAGAAACGAAAAAAATTGCGTATGTGTTAGTTGATTTTATAAGGAATTGAATTTTTCTTATCATTGTCTAATCGAACGTTTAAAAAGCCAACAAATTAATTTCATAATTAACTTTTAGTTCAAATCAATATGTAAACTTTATATCTAAAATTTAATAAAAGAAAAGCTTGAAAATTCTAGTGTGTCGTTTTTGGTGTGCGTCTGCGAAGCAAAGAAGAAAAAGTCCAAAAATTTTAACGCCGCGTGCCTTCAGCCGCTACGTACTACGTGTGACTTAATTTTTTTCTTTGCAAAATTTTGTTGCGTTAAAATTTCATTTTCATAAATTTCGCCTACAAAGGCAGGTGTTTTAAAAAAAAAAATTTGATACTGACTGCAATTTAAATTGGCGAAGGCCTGAAAAGGCCGAAAAAGGAAAGAGAATCAAGTAAAAATATTTCAGATTTAATAAAATCTAGCAACAACGTGATTTCGCCTTTGGGCTGAGGTTAATAGTCTACATACAAAGCAGCCGCATATAAAATACCTAAAAGCCGATGAAAATCCGAAATCAACATGTCTACAGATTCAAAATCTCAGTCTACTTCACAACCTCCACTCTCTCAACTGTGGCCGGGGTTTGGTTCTACAACGTCAGATCTCAATAACCCTCAGGAACATCACCAATCAAATCAGTCGTCATCAGTTTTGTATTCAAGCTTGGGAAAACAACAACAGCCGAATAACAATAATTATGTGAATTTTAACCAGTTTATAATGCAGCATAATCTTGCATCACCACATCAAACTAATTCACCCATGTCCTCATCCCTAGAAGATACATTTGCCAAGCAAGATGGACGACATTCATCTTACGATGATGTATTTAACATTATGCACAACATTGGGGGACTGAATAACAATAATAGTGCTAAAGGCAATAACAACATCAGCAGCAATGTTGTTTCTGTTGCTAGTAATAACACTGACCCCATTAACACGAATCATCAACAGCAACAACTCAAATATCAAAATTATAATGTAAGTTTATGACATAGAATTTAGTAATTACGCTACGGAACGAAACTATTTTTTTTATAACACCTGATAACCACTATATTTTAATGAACTCAAAAGCTTTTTCAAATACATAGTAATTTTTGTATTGAAAAGAGCTTCCGGCTTAGTTTGGGCAACTTCGGACACGTAAAGAAACAGACCTATCATCTGTCCCTCTGGAACAATTTCATTTCATTTCATTTTCAAATGAATCAGCTGCTGGTCAGAATTTATTCTTTACTGTGCGACTATGGTAGAATAATCATTGGCGTAGATAGGCCTTTCTGAAGGGCAACGCCCCCCAAGACTTGTTTTTGCCCCCTAAAATTACTGAAATACATAATAAAATTTATTAAAAACTTCTCTACAGAAATCATTACAATTTTTATAAAACCAGTTTCCAATAATTGCCAAATTTTTGTTTATTACGTAAAAACCGTAAACAAAAACGTACGAGTGTGTTTATTTTATTCTGATGATATATTTTTGTATATTCTCTAACAAAATATAAAAAGTAGTACATAGAACATATTAAAAACCTTTTGATACTGGGCCCAGTTGTACATAAAATTTGTTCAATAACCCATCAGCAACATGATTTTTAAAAGTTTTAGACCTTCAAAAAACTTTTATATCGATGGTCATAAGTTGACAACACGTAACTGGGTTTTATAACTTTTCAGTAGGAGACATTACTAGAGTCCGACCGAATATTCGGTTTTCTTTTCGGATTCGGCCAAAATTGTGGTTTCGGCAGATATTCGGTTTAGGCCAACTTTTTGGCCGAATACCGAAACCGAAACTTTTTTAAGGAAGTTAATCGAAATAGTATTTGAAAAAATTTCATTTTCAATCTTCACGATAAATTCAATACCGTCAAGAAAAATTCTTTATTGTGTATACCATTGATGAAACGCGGGCGTAAACAAAAAACTTCACTTTAGTAGAAATGAATGAAATCGTACAAATTTAGTGTAAACAATAGCTAAATATTCCACTTTATATCTTTTTAGTTATTCCGACTCAACTTTTTGATTGGTGCTCTTGTAACGTCATCAATAGAGTGATAAAACACTCGTCAATGTATGTGTACCGAACCCAATATTCCAGTTCTATTCATCATTTAAGCTAATTTCACGCCAAGTTTTTATTAGTCATATGCTCGTAAATGTTTTAAGATTTACATTTGCTCGATGGAATGAAATATATTCAATTTCTACTGTTATTTGTACTGACACTGTATGAAATACTCTTACGCCCTTTTTCAAAGTGTACAGTTAAAAGATAACGTATACTTTAACGGAGAGTTTTGTATGCCGAATTTGCCGTTAAAGACCATGTTATCTTTTAATCACATTGTGAAAAGGGCCGTTAATAAATTAAATGACTTTCCAGTTCTGTTAAGTTTTCAAAATGTCAATATCAGGTAATGCTAAAAAAAGTTTCGGCAAGTTTCGGTTCGGGTTCGACCTAAAAACTGGTTTCGGTCGGACTCTAGAAATTTTATTTCGAGTAAATCAAGGTCAAGTACAATGCAGTAGCATAAAACGCAGCTGAGTATTAGAATTTTTAATAAAAACACATAATTTTTACGTGTATTTTGTATGGAAAATCTTTTCAAGCTTTGGGAAAGTACTTAAAACTAATATTGAGGGCTGTAAATTTTAGTGTACTTGCTTTTAAAAATATCCAACAGAATTTCAAGTGGGGACTGAAAAAAACATACTTGCAAAAAAAAAATAGTCGCCGTAATACTAGGTAGGCCAGGAACGCCAACTGATTATATTTTTTTTATTTGCTTGTTTCGTGATACGAGCTATCAAATGTTCTTTATACATTAAATAAATGTTTGTTGCTTATGTTATACAAACACACACATAACCTCTCTATTAATGTTTGACATGACCAATCACAAAATGTACATTTGTTTAGTTATGCGGCTACCGGTTATATTATTCTACCATAATCCACAATATTATGGCATTAAAAAAATATAATATGCACAAGACACAACATAACATTTTTCACCACGTTATGCAAGTGACCTTTCAAAACTTGTTAAATTGTTAAAAATCTGAATACGCTATTGAAAACTAAATTTTGAAAAAAAAAATTTCCAGTAAACTTTTTTATAGTATTACCTTTCAAATAGGTATAAATAAGGGGTAAGTATTATTGCAAAAAGTTCTTATAATTACGAAATAACTAACGCACTTTCTTCTGCAATAAACGGAGAAAATCGACTTTTTTTTCAAAATTTTAAAACTACGTATAACTTTTGACTGAGTACTGACTGTTAGTCGAATACATATCCCCTAAACTGTAAACGGAAACCCATAAATGTAGTGTACTTTTTGAAATTTATTATTTCGGCTTTTAGTTCAATATTTGAATTAATGTAAATTCAAATTATTTTATTAAGAGAGGAGTGTTGGAGTATTCAAATCGGATTAGCAGAACGGATCAGTACTACTGATTTCGCCAGGCCGCTACACCGTCTCATGAGCGTTCTTGTTCACTTTCACACTTATGAAGATGGATGCTTTTTACAAGGAAACATCAGCTATTTAACTAATTTTTGTAATGAAATAGAATACAAGACTTTTTCATGTAAATTCTTGCATTCATTTTATTGTAACTCAACTTTTTTTTACCCCTTCGATAGAAGAATCTACTTGCAAAAACTATTTTTATCAGATCAAATATATCAGCTTGGCATAGGTTTAACATTTTCAGAAGACCGAGTAGACCCACTTTGGGGTCTTGTGGCTCCATCCCCCCTTAAAGATATTAAGTCCAAACTCCAAACTTAAGCTCAGCAACACCTCTTTAAATGCCGTATGAAATTTTATAAGAATCGGGCAGCGCCTTTAGAAATTGCAGATTTATTTCCATTTTTTTACAAAATCTCACTGTGCGCCATACGTGCATCCCGAGACTATTTTTCTGAAACCGCAAGATCGTTTAATCTTATCTAATATTATTTATGTGTTGTATGTCCCTTGTCTGCACTATCTCTACGCCGTCTGATATTATTTTTATCGTCTTGTCTGATTTTCTGAAATTGATTATTTTACATTTTTCGGGGCTAATTTACATGTCAAGATTTTTGGTTTTGGTCAGGAAATCATAAATTTGTCAATGCATTTGTGTGTTTGTGTATGTGTGGTCTTGGCCAAAGCCCACAATGAAGTAGTCGTCAGCGAACTGATGGTGTAATAAGAGAGATTAGAGGTTGAAAAGCAGAGGGATGAGAGCGCTCCCCTGTCTAAGATCAAATGTTAAAGGCATAGTGGCTTCGCCCAGCGTCAAGATTCTGTTTTTCCGAGAGTTTACTCCTACCCCGTATAGTTTTTTCCTTAGTATGTCGATGTTAAACCTCTCGTAGGCTTTTTCAGATCTACACTGGCTCCCAGAACCTCGTATCGCCTATCTCTGGCGAAGTAAACGTCGTTTATCAGATCATTTACACATTGTGATGTTGAAGGGTGTTTTCGGAAAGCGTAGCCCACTTGGGTCCCTATAGGTCCCGTTGTGTTATTAGGTTAGGTTGTGTCTTTCGGAAATTAGTCCCCTAGATTCCACAAACAGGCCCAGTTCCATCTTGATCTGCCCTTCTTTGAGTTTCAGCAGGGTAGATAAAAGACTGATTGGTCTGTAGTTGCCTATTCCACTTAAATCCCTGTCTCCATTATGAATCGGCTGCATTCGGACTCTTCTCCAATCGACTAGTATCGTCCCATCTATCCATAATTTGGATATAATGTTGAATACTGCTTGTTTTTCTTCTTGGTATATTTTCTTTTGCATTGCATATGATATTCCATCTTCGCCCTGGCGGATCTGGAGTTACGGGTGGCAAGTATTTTATAAAATCTTGTAGGCTGAATTCAAGAAAAACAGAACGTGTTCACGTGTCATAATCCTAAAATGGTATTTTTACGTGACGAGTTGTACATTCACTGATGTGACGATTCTACCCTGGTTTGTTCTTGCTTATGTACGGGGAAAAAAAATTTGTGTCGGTCGATTGTTGTTGAGGGGTTGCAATTTTCGCTTATTAATTGGAGATATTGGGTTAACAGCACAAACTAAAATAAACATGAAATTACTGTGCGAGCATCTGAGAGAGAGTGTTGTCGCGGTATTGGATTACTATGAGCGCAGTATTGGGAAATTAAAGTAATATTTTTATGTATAAAGTACTATGGCGGATCAAAACTTTTGGAAGAGTCGTTGTGGTGGTCCATATTTTTTTGCATAAAGTCGCAATTTCTGCATGGGTAGTTAAAAGTAAGTCTATCTCTGCCTCGTTCGATTTAACCATATATAGCGAGTAATACTGACGTTTTTTGCTTTTTTCAATGTCGCTCGATAGTCTTTCAACCTCAGTTGCTCTGTGAGGTTGTTATTGATTTGGCGATTTGTGTGTGTCGCTTGTATTAAAATCCCGCAGGACGTTGTTTTGTTATTCCATCGTTGCCTTAGCTTTCTGCCTTTGTCGTTCTCTGTTCTGATTTATTTTTAGATAGCCTGCGGAGTGGGAAGTGTTGTTCTTGGTCGGGATTCTGTCAGAAATTTGTCTCAATGTTGAGAATTCTGGCTGTTCATTATCAACTAGTACCTCGAATTTGTTAGAAAAAACAGCTATGTATTTAATTTAATCGTCATAGTTCTCTTGATGTTGGTGAATGTGCTTGATTCTCCAGTTATGCTAATATGTATATAAAAAATCCGACAACAAAATTATCTTTAAGCTTAGCGAACATTGTTTCGCAATCCGGCCATTACTTTCAGAGATATCGTATAAGTTTGAGCCAAAAATTAAATATATCGGGCCTGTCCCACGATGTCGACAAGTCGATGTCGTTCTCTTATTTATATTGAAAACAATAACAAATAATTTGAATTTGTTTTTGTTTTCAATATAAATAAGAGAATAACATCGACTTGTCGACATCGTGGGGCAGGTCCTTCATAAACAATTTTAAAAGTTGTCTCACTAAATTGTGAACAAAATCAAAAGTTGTGCACCAATTTCAAATAAAAATGGCTCATTTCCTTAAGAATATATTAAGCTACATGATACTGGACAAAAAAAAAGGGACCGTTGGTGTATTTTTATATTTTTATAAAATTTTACACACAAATTTTTTAAAATTTTTTATGAAATTTTTAATTTTTAGGCTCAAATATATTCGATATCTCTGAAACTAATGGGCGGATTTCGAAATAATGTTCGCTAAGCTTAAAGATAGTTTTGTTTTCGAATATTGGTTTTCCTTTTTCGCTGAATAGGGCAAAACAATCTCCAGTTATGCTAATATACATATGTATGTCGTGCAAGTGCCTTCATTTTCGAAATAAAGTTATATCTCGAAAACTAAAGCAGATAAACAAAATTGGAGTGCAGATTCGTGTTCAGCGGTAAAGCAAAAGCTGTTGAAAACTTCACAGCCAAGAATTTTTTAGAAGAAAAATTTTCATGATTTGGTCATATTTTTTGAGAGTAATTTTTGCATCAAGGCTCAATTTTTTCCACTTTAAAAAATAACGGGCAACCTAATGGTATGGTATGCATTTAATGGCTAATAATTTCCATTATTTTCTTCTTTCAGTTTTTTAATCCATCTCTGCTCCAATATCCATTTGCCAATAATCAAATTTCTAACAACAATAACAGTGTATTTTCGGATGGTTTACATAACTACAATATCAATCCCGATGCAGGAGGAGCTGGAACTCCAAAATCAGCTGTCAATCCAATATCATCTTCATCGGGAAGTCAAAGTTATTATGATGGGGCAAATTCATATAGTAATTTTCATACCAATGGTACCACTTACTATGCCAACCCTTTTGCCACGGGTTTTGATTTTTCCAATACAAAACTGCAAATTAACGCACCAGAATTTGTGCCTAGATTTGATAAACTTTCGTTGAACGAAACTCCTCAAGGAGCAAAACAACAAACGGAGAGTATTCCCTTAAACTTTGAACCCATAATTGACAAATTTATTCAGCCACAGGATGAATATATTGAACGAGCTGTTGTCACTTCAAGTGCTATTAAAGGTATAGAAGAAAATGTGGAGACAAGCTTTGAAAAAGAAGAAAAACGTGAGCAGCAGAGACATGAACGTACTCGAGGAAATAATCGTTATCAAAATAAACATGAGAAAGAAAATAACAAGAGAAATAATAATCGTTTGGAAAAGAATATGGAAAGATTTTCGAGAAATTTACAAGAAAAGCAACAAAATAATGATTCGGCTTCTAACTCGAACTCTTCGACACCTTCTTTAACTATGAACGGTAAGGAGCGAGATTATCAAAACCAGGGAGTTTCTAAGTCTACGGGGGCATTTAGCAAAAATCAGCGCGGATCCATAAATGGGGGTAATGGTGACAAACAAAGAAATTCTGACAGTCAAGACAATGTTGGAGATAAAAACAATTATCAAAAGCGCTATCAAAACGGTAGACGCTCTCAAGATTTTGCGGAACGAGAAGATCGATTTGAACGTTATATAGAACGTGGTGAACGTTCTGAACGTGGTCATAACCAACGTAACCAGCAACGAAACGACTATCATCAACGTTATGACAATTATCGCAGCAATAAAAGACGTGATGATTGGAATCGTAATCGTGATCGCATAAATGGCTTTCGTGTTGAAGAAAAATACTCCAATGACAATGGCAAGGAAAGTCCCTTGCTTTCGCCTGAAAAGCGATCACCTAGAAAGTCATATGATAAAGAAAACGAAAAGCTTTCTCAAAGAGAGAAACTTATTAGAGATATAGAAAGTAGACGTCTAGAATGTTTGGTATGCGTTGAGCCCATTAAGGCTTATCAGGGTGTATGGTCATGTCACAGTTGCTACCATATACTCCATTTGCAGTGCATTATAAAATGGGCTTCTTCCTCAAAATCGGATAATGGATGGCGTTGCCCAGCTTGTCAGAATGTCGAAAAAGATGTTCCCCGTGACTATTATTGCTTCTGTGGCAAATTGAAAAATCCACCAAATAATCGTCAGGATATTGCTCATTCCTGTGGTGAAGTTTGTGGTCGCGTAGAGGGCTGTTCCCATGCCTGTACTCTACAGTGTCATCCAGGACCATGTCCTCCCTGTCAGGCTCAAGTTAAGAGGGAATGTGGTTGTGGCAAAACTTCAAAAATCATGCAATGTTGTGTTAAAGAAACCATAGAATGTGATTCAACTTGTGAAAAACTACTGAACTGTGAACTACACACTTGTCAGGAGAAATGCCATGAGGGAAAATGTCCCGTTTGTAAGGAAAAAGTAGATCAGAAGTGTCACTGTGCTAAACACGAAAGACAAGTAACTTGCACACGCGAATCCCATGACAAACATAACTATTCATGCGGCAAGCCTTGCGGCAAGGATCTAAGCTGTGGCAATCACAAATGTAAAGACTGTTGCCATCCCAATGAATGTAAACCCTGTAAATTGAGTCCTGATTATGTGACTTCTTGTCCTTGTGGTAAAATGCCTATTGTATGCGAACAGCGTAAATCTTGCTTAGATCCAATAGCTGTATGTGAAGGTGTTTGTGGTAAAACTTTGAAATGCGGCAAAGCCACCAATCCTCACCACTGTACATCTAAATGTCATTTGGGAAATTGTCCCCCTTGCAACAAACAGACAGCTGTCAAGTGCCGCTGTGGTCATATGGACCAAATGATAAAATGTCGCCAACTGTCGACACGAGCCGATGACGCTAGATGCAAGAAACGTTGCACGAAAAAACGTTCATGCGGCAAACACAAGTGTAATCAAGAATGCTGCATTGACATCGATCACTTTTGTCCACTGCCATGTAATTATACACTTTCTTGTGGCAAACACAAGTGTGATCAACCCTGTCATCGGGGCAATTGTCCGCCGTGTTATCGTTCCTCTTTCGAAGAACTGTTCTGTGAGTGTGGTGCTGAAGTTATCTATCCTCCTGTTCCCTGTGGCACCAAACGTCCCGTTTGCAAACGCCCATGCTCGCGTAAACATCCTTGCGATCATCCTCCACAACATAACTGCCATTCGGCTGGCACTTGCCCTCCCTGTATGATGTTCACCACAAAATGGTGTTTTGGCCAGCATGAACAACGTAAAACCATTCCGTGTTCTCAGCAGAGTTTCTCCTGCGGTTTGCCTTGCAACAAGCCTTTGCCATGTGGGCGTCACAATTGCATTAAAACCTGTCATGAGGGACCATGCCAAATGGCTGGAGAAATTTGCAAACAAAACTGTAGTACACCACGTGCCACTTGTGGTCACAAGTGTATGGCACCATGCCATAATGGAGATTGCCCAGAGACTCCCTGTAAAGAAATGGTAGGTGCCTGAGTTAGATATCATGAAATTTCCTATAATATAATTTTTCTCTCATTAGGTTGAGGTGCAATGCGAATGCGCCAATCGTAAGCAAATGCGCACTTGTGCTGAATTAGCTAGAGAATTTAGTCGTATAGCAACGGCCCAATTGGCCTCCTCTATGGCTGAAATGCAGCGTGGCAACTATATGGAACTATCTGAAATTTTAGCTCCTGTCAAACTATCTGGAAAATCAAATAAAACTTTAGATTGCAACGAAGAATGCCGCACACTCGCACGTAATCGCCGCTTGGCTATTGGCCTACAAATACGTAATCCAGATTTGCCATCGAAACTTCAAACAAAATATTCTGATTTTACACGAAACTTTGCCAAACGTGATCCAGCCTTGGTCAAATCTATACATGAAGCTCTAACTACTCTGGTGAAATTGGCCAAAGAAAGTAAACAAAAATCACGCTCGCATTCGTTTCCGACTATGAATCGTGAAAAGAGGCAGCTGGTACATGAAATGTGTGAAATGTTTGGTGTAGATTCGATTGCCTATGATGCAGAACCCAATCGTAATGTGGTAGCCACCGCTTATAAGGATAGAGTAAGCTTAATTTTAATAGTTGTTAATAAATTATTCAACTTTTATAAAATATATTTTTTACTTTTTAGTCTTGGCTTCCTGCTGCTAGTATTATGGAAGTAATCGCTCGTGAGGCAGGCCAAAGACGTGTGCCAGTGCCAAGTAATAATGCATGGGGCTTAAAGAGATAATGCACTCACTACAAATGCGTTTAACTTTTATTACAATATTTTGTTCCAAATATCATTTAAACATATAAAAATACCCCGATAAGATATCTCATCTTCTATCTAAAACAACTGATTTATTTAACACCATACAGCCCAACTAACCACCTTTTGGATTGAAACCAGAAACTAATCAACTAATAAACAATAAAAAAAGCCAAGTAAATGGGTTTACTAGAAAATGAAAAAAGAAAATTCCAAATAATTCTTTATATACATACTACATACATATATTTTTTTGTAATATTTATCATAAAACATGGTTAATCAGGTATATAATGGAAATCGTTTACGAACTATTAATTATCGAAATCGGTCGAAACTCCTCACACAATTTTAAAACGAAAACCGAAAACAACGGATCGATTTCCATCACCTACCTGAAGGGTTGGTTACTCTGTAATTCGAAAAGAAAAACAAATTTTCGAATTAAAATGTGAAAAATATAAAAAAATCGAAGTTTTATTTCGGAGTCGACTTATAGAGTAAACCTTCTGAATATTTGTATTTCCCTTTTTTTGTCTCTTTAAAAACATTAAAACATATTAAATTTTATTATTTTTTTTTTATCATATTTTTAATAGTTACATATACATATATTACGGCAAATGGATTGATTAATGAACATTAATACTACTTTTTATTTTTTCTTACAGAATATTTATTCAAAAATATTCTTTTTTTTTTTGCTTTGCATAAACTTTATCATTTATTAGAAATAAAAATCTAATGAAAAACTAAATAGAATAACAAAAAGAAAAATAAAACTTGTTTATCAAATAAAAAGTTGTTTATTAATGAACACAAACATATGCGAGAACTTTAATTTTTATAAGAAACACTGGCAACATTGTTTTCTGTGACAGCCGATTTAACTGTTATGTTTTATGGGTCTTACACCCATGATACAATAGGTGCAATCCCGTACTCTATTGGGATCCCGTGGGATACCAGTTTGCACGAAAACTGTTCCCATACTGCAAGATTGGGTAAATTAGAGTGAATTTGAGAGAAAAACATTCTTCTTCTTCTTGCACGAAACAGCCCGTACTTTTTCTTCGACAAGATTCTGTAAAGTGCCAAACAGTCAGCTGTTTGTGAAAACCATACAATAAAATGAAAAATATGATTTTAGTACACTAAAATCAAGGTACATTAAACAGGTATCACTACAAGATCAGCTGTTCTAGTAAATTTGAAAATGTGTGCATCACACAGACAATAGATTTTGACACATTTCTGCTATTTTTCTATTAGCAACGGGTATGTGTTAGTAACTTTGAGGGAACTTATGAATGTGTGCGACACACAGACAATATATTTGACATATTTCTGGTATGTTTCTACCAACAAAATACGTGGGTTTTTTTGGTGTTGTATTTATTGTCGTCGTGGTGGTACCTGTATTATTGTATCATGACTAAAATACTGAAATACTGACAAACTGAAATAATTGCTATTTTTGTAAAATTTAAAGCAAAATACATTTGTGTGTACAAGGGATGGGCAAGTGAAAAAAATATATCGATATATATCGATATCTCGAAATATCGACATCAGCAAAATTACACTCAAAGAATGATAATTTTTCGAATAGACAAAGTATAAATAAAACAAAAGATTTTGCTAGTAATATTCTATTTGATGAAGACTGCCGAAATGTTTTTAAAATTGCACGAAAAACAAAACCAAAGCTAAAAAATATCGAATTTGATGCTGTCGATATATTTGGAAAAAATATCGATGTATCGATATATCGAAATTAAAAATATTGACGTTATATATGTATGTATATCGATATATTTTTAAGAAAATATCGATATATCGATATTTTGCCCATCCCTAAATATCTAAAAACAAAAAATGCTACTAAAAATTAGTATGTTGCATTTTATTTTTAAGTTTATTTTTAAAACACTTTCATGTCATCTTTTGGGATAAAAATTTGGTTTTTGCTGTTCCCGTACTTTTGAACATTTTTGTATTTGGTGAGAGTAATTCTTGCTTACTCTCATTTTACCGAACTTTACCCAAAAAGTACGTTATCGGAGCTAACTTTAGTTTCCTTAGTTATGAGATCTGTCTCTTTCATACCGGACGCAAGTAATTCAGAAGATCTTTTCGACAATCCAAGGTCTCTAATTATATCATTAAGCTGGTCTTGATTCCATGCTCTCGTCATTTTCAGATGTAGGTGGTATTGTTGGATCTGAACTTTCTGATTGGTAACACATACTGGAGGTTGAGTATCCTGGTGAAGATGAAAGCACTTGACTAAAGCTTGGACCCCGATCTTGAGCATATTCCATTTCTTGTGAATGTAGAACTGCAAGTGTAAACCCATCAGCAGACATCGTGGGGTAAGGCCATCGCATAAGTTTTCCGAAACCGCTTTTTGTACTTAAACAAAAATAACAATGGGATTCGTGGCTCGCTGATTCTCTCCATAGCATAGGCTTCGAAATTTCCAAGTGCCGTCTGTAAAATGAAAAAAATTTTAAATAAGGAATATTAATATTAAGGAAATTGTTTGCCGCTTTAACTTATGGACACTGCTTTCCTGTACTCTAAATATAAAATTAACTCTTGTTGTACAGGACTTGAACATACAAATAAATAAATAAATAAATACTGTCGTAAGTATAAAATATTCCAAATGTATGAACCTATACTTAGTTTATGTTAGAAGACATCATATACATATAAATCCAATCGACTTGAATTGCATATTGTACTCGGTGTCCAATGCTGGTTCAAATTGTGCGGAGATACATATATTATAGCAATCTTGATATGACTTTTGCAATAAAGATGAGAAGCAGTTCCGTTTTTTCTCGATGATATATTGGCCGCACACATAACAAAATAAGTCCGGATTGTTTTTACATAAAAATGTTCTGGATTTCTTGCTCATTTGTATTAATACTTGAAAATTGTTTTTAACTTGTAAGCTGAATGACTAATCTTTATGTAGGGATAAAATGATGTTTCCGTTATCGCAAACACTTTTTAAATGAAATAATACGGCTTAAGAAGCTCTTATAAATGCTGATACTATAATTTGAGATAACCCTTTGTGGAGGTATAGTTTGTGTATGTTGCAAATTTTTCGTTATTCCCAAGAATCTGAAAAACATTAAGGAATTTTATGAAAAAAAAAATCCGTTACAGGTAGCCAACGCTAAAGAAGAGCAATTCAGCGTGCACGCACATTTATGACCGTTTATTAGTTTGCTACCGCAATCGTAAAAATGGAACAACCTTATATACTCCAACTCCCAGAGTCAGGTGCTATATAAAAGTCAAAGGCCTGAACAATTTACTCAATGTGGGAGTACGCCAGGGTTGTGTTGTGTTGCAAATTCTTTTCCTGTTTGTCAAGAACAAACATTGAAGCACCAGATGGCTTTCAGTGGGCGGCCTTCTCAAAACTAAACAATCTTGACCATGCCGATGATTTATGTCTCTTAGCACACATGTTCGAACATATAGAGAACAAACGGAAAGCTCTCCATAACAACGCTCTCAATGTTAGTTTGCGAATAAACTTTCGGAAAACCAAACTAATGAGAATAAATACCACCAATACCATCTGTCTAACTCTCAACAATAACTGGCAGCCATAGAAGATGAAGAATCTTTCTGTTACCTAGACTGCACAATTACAACGAACAGCGGTGCAAACGAAGACGTTTATGTTTCTGCGCGAATAAACAAGAACCATCATGCCATGCATTGTTTTAAAAAAGTATGGATATCATCCGAGATATCAACACAATTGAAGACCAAAGTATTTCACACATGTTTGAAACCCATACTCCTTTACGGATGTGAAACTGGGGGTCTATCCAAAAATGACGAACTAACCCTGCGTTTAGACCTGTAAGTACTTGCGTGCAAGTTCTGTGTACGTATTATCAACGAAAGATCAATTTGTATTCGTTTCTCTGTCTTTCTCATAGCTGAACCAAAAGTGTGTTAGTAGAAAAGTTTGAGTGTATTGAGTTTTTCGAACTTGCACTTGCATGTGTAAAGGCCAGGTTGAGCCGCTCCGAAGCACGAACCATCAACCAATCTAGTACAACATCCTGAAAAGGAAGTTTGGAAACGAGGTAGCCAAGGCAGCACCGCAGTACACCCCGCCATGGTTCTCGGCACCTTGGCCGTCCAAAAACAACTTGGCGCATCGCAAACGTCTGTAAGCTGACTACTGCAGGGTTTTCGTGGAACGAGGCAATAAGAACAGCCCACAACATAGTCCGTTGGAAGTCATTAATTGACACCGTTTGCTCCCCAGCTGGAGAATATCGGAGCATCATTATCAAAAGGACAAGGAAATATTAACAAGGTAAGCTTTAAGTTTCTTGTTGTTTTCCCTTTTGGAGTCAGTGTTGATATATCGAATTTTCAATGCAAGCATTTATTTATTTGTTTTGCTTAGCGGAAAAACTGTTAAATGAAACCTATGCTTGATTTAAAAATCTCCAAGCAAACAGCTGCTTTTTAAAAGTTATGTCAATGATATTGAGCTACGAAAACTCATTCGCTTACAGTTTTTTAATTGACAAAATTTTTAAAGAATTTCTAATGACTCCTATTCATATTGTTAGCCTGACTAGAGCTTTCGGCTGACTTCCAAAACGTCAATTGCTTTGAATTCGAACAATGTACACACAGAAAATTTTCCATGTAAAATCGTCGAAAACCAGGTTAATTTAACATTTTTCGGTAGTGATTTTTGCTTCTTAGGTGTTTCATGTTAAATCAACATGATTTATAATAATCTGGAAAGAAACTTTTTCCTTTTGAATTAACTATATTTCATGTTGATTTAATATTCCAGTACAGTTAAATCAAAATGAAGTTGATACTGAAATAATACGAAAAATGATATTGAATCAAAGTAATTTCGAGTTGAAACAACGTGAATTTGATATTGGAACAACACGAAGAATCATGTTGAATCAACGTAATTTCGAGTTGAAACAACGTGAATTTGATATTGGAACAACACGACGAATCATGTTGAATTAAAGTTATATCAAGCTGAAACAACATGAATTTTATGTAGCTATTTTATTAATTATTTTACTTACGTGATAGTCATCAGAAAACTTTTCGTTGTAGCTGACTGCCCCAGCCAAGATTTGAACTCGTGCAACCTGCATGATAGTCCACGCGCTAACCACTGCAGCCACAACAGCTTCAAACTTTTCTTTACTTATACACTAAATAAATACCATCGTATGTAAAATGGATTTCATTTTAATTCAACATGATTTAAATGATTATATAACATAAAACTTATTTGAAATTAAAGTTATAGTCATGTCGATTGAAAATGTAAACTTAACGTTTTTAACGAAATTGTTTTAACGGTGATTTAAGGTTAGATTAATTATGGTAATTTTAAACCAGCAGCAGAAAATATTCGCTGGTAATTCGTTTTTTGTCGTATACATAGACGACACATGTAAGAATAAACAACAACAAGTCAAACAACTAAGCAGAACAGTGAATTGTAGCAATGAACAAAGCAAGTAAACACTAACACACTCAAACGACAAATTATTTCTTGTAAATTTAATATGATTTGCAATCAAAATTGCGGCATGTGGATTTTACATTCCTTTTTTTTCTGTATGTATAGTGCTTCATATCGTCGCAGTACAACACATTGACAATGCATACCTTTTTTAAAACGTCGTCGACAAGTATCAGAAATGCCGCAAAAGAGTAATCAGGGTATCGGTTTCAAAGTTGATGCAATGTGTAGCAACTTCGCATCATACACGATCAAAATAAGGCAGCAGAACTGTATACAAACTTTGTATTGATACGATTTGGAAGTCAGCCTTCTTGTAACTTTTTTTGCGAAATGAACCATTTTAAATCATTTCTCATAAATCTTGCGTATTATAAACACAATGAATCCTTTCTTTCTTTTAGTAGGGTTTTGGGCAAGAGAATATATTTAATACAATTAAATACTCGTACATGCTTTATGTATTTCTTGTATCTTTCAATTTATAAACGTTTTATGTTTTCTACAAATGTATTCATTATTCCTCCCACCTAAAGCTCATTAATATATTATTCGTAATGTTCATAGGGGTAAACTAGGAAAACGCAAATGTGTCCAGACACAAGTATTAATACCCAGCAGACATATTAATACATTCATACATACGTAACATGCAAAAATACCACTAAAATAACGTAACCCACAAAAAGCTAATTTTACAGAAGAAGGATTTTTTTTCGTTTTTGTACAACTTGATAAGTTTTTTTTTTAAATTTAAATTTAAATCTAGCCTACTATGTAATGATTTATGCAAGATATACACAGAAAAAACTAAATTTTATTTTCAGTAAAGAAATTCAATGAATTAGTAAATATTTTGTCTAGAAACGGACATACAAAAAAATGTGCAAGTATAGACAAAAATATCTCCACAATTTCGAGGAAAAAAAATTATTTTTTCAGTAAACAAGTTATATAAATCTATAAAGCAATTTGTCTAATAGGGCATTTACACTGTCTCGAAATCTAGTACTTACGAGAATTCGAGCTAAATCTAGTTGTTTTTTACTAGATTTCCCATACAAAACGAGATCTACTTTGTGAGTAGATTTGAACGAAATCTACTCAAAATCTAGTATTTTTGTTTTCTTTCTACTACCCTGTACAACAATTTTCTATAAACGGTGAGTGAATTAGCTACGCTCTACAAAAATTGTCTAATAAAAGTGTGTGTATTAGCTAAGGGGGAACTTCTTGGGTTACAGTATAAGATAAATTTCAGTCAAAGTATTTATTCTTGGATACGAAATCTAGAAAAATTTCAAAAAAGCTTTGTGTAAACGATACAGATTTCGAAAAAGGTTTCAAACCATATCTACTAGATTTCGAGACGGTGTAAATGCCCTATAAATATATTTAGAATTTCTAAACAAAATAATTTACTGAGTCAAACAAAAATATTTACTAGATTTTCTGTAATATAGCAATAAATATTTTTGTCGGAATTTATAAAACAATTTGTCTAAATATACTTACAAATACTAAAAAAATATTTGACTGAATCAACCAAAAATATTTACTGGATTTCTTACAATATATCAAACAAACTTCAGAAAAAATCTTCAGTTAACAAACTTGGTACAAACAATCACATTCCTTTTGCTATCATTGTTTTTGTTGTTGTTATATACATATGTGCATGTCGTCATCGGGGATGTTTTTTTGATGATACAGAAAGCGGGGTTTGCTGTTGTTTTTGTTGTTTGCGACCTAAATAAAAGTGAAACAAAAAATTTACTGATTCAGTAAAGAAAATTTACTGAAAATTAAATTTATTTTTAGACAAACTTTTGTTTGCAAATTTTTTGGTGATATTTTTTTCTGTGTAGTTAAATTTTATGTTAATTCTCCGTAAAGAGTTTTTTTAAGTTACACTGAAATATGATTGCGAAATTAACGTAATCCACAGAAAACTAATTTTATAGAAGAAGTCATTTTTAGTTTTTATTATTTCTTCAGCATTTTTTTAAAACGAAAATAACAAAAAAGAAAGCAACCGAAATTAACATTAAACTTAAAATTTAAGTTTAAATAAATCATTAAAACAAGGTTAATTATATAATTTAATACGTCATTTATTTTTTGAACTGAATAGGTATAAGTCTAAAATTTATTATTTCGGCTTTTTAGTTAATTATTTGATTTAATGTAAATTCATTTATTAAGAGTGGAGTGTTCGAATATTGAATAAGATTAGCAGAACGGAGCAGTACTACTGATTTACATTTTACATACATATAAAAATTATTAGGGGAGCTACTCTGTAATTCGAATCGAAAGAAAACATTTTCGAAATGCAACGTAAATAACATACAAACTCAAACAGTTTTCTTTTTGAATCGAAATACAGGGTAGCCCCCCTTTTTACACCTGATTATAATACACGTTTTTTTTTTATTAAGTAAGAATTGGACATATGGTAATTTCCAAGGAACGAGGAAAAGTTAATTAATTCCAACCTACAAAGCAGAACTTTACAACGTCATTCCTTGGAAATTATATATTTATTTATTTATTATTAAATTTCATACACACCAACATTATATCTTATAAGTTAAAGTGCCGAAATTTTTTGTTTTACAATATAGGCCAGTAATCGTGTGCAGTATACGTTATTTATTAAGAACTAGCTCATTGCTGAGAAAAATTGGTGACGTTTTCGATTACTAATATTTGGTTTGTACGTAGGCTTGCAAGATCCAAATTGTGAGAAAGCTTGACATTTAGAGAAAAAAAGCTTGATTTACGAAAAAAAAAATTACATTTACTTAAAGTTATTCAAAAAAACTAATATTCAATCATTAACCGACTTAAAAAAGGAGAAGGTTAGGAGTTCGTTTGTATTTTTTATGTGTGTTCCCTCAGGGCTATTCCATTTGGAACATTTTTTCTATATTTGGATTGAATTACATGCTTCGAAATTGGTCCCGTTCTTTTATTTCCTAAAAATTTTTACTTTCCCACATATATTTGCTATTTCTGGAAACGATTTTAGCTAATTCTCTACTTTCGTTTGTTTGCAAAAAATTTAAAAAATTTTAAATTTTCATTAAAATTAATCCTTATCATTAACTTGCGAAATTACATTCTTTCTTTCAAAACACATTATTAACAGGACTCGAAAATACAAACGAAATCATTTTATAAAATATCTTCTACGTCCAGTTTTTAAATTAAACCATATTTAGCTTGCAGTCGGTATATAACTCATCATTTACTATAGACTTGGCGAATTTCCATTAATAGTTCCCAAAGCAAAAGTTTTTATTATTAATAGAGGTACGACAGCTTTTTGTAAAAATTTATTAGCTTTTGTGTTGAAAAAGAAAAGCCCTTGAAGAAAGACTGTCGTCATAACCTTTGCTTTGTTTGTTTCAATATAAATTATCATTTAGAAAAAAATTGAGCACAGAACAACTACGCAACATGTACACAGAAAAATTTATCACCAAAAAAATTTCAAACAAAAGTTTGTCTAAAAATAATTTTCATTTTCAGTAAATGTTCTTTACATAATCAATGAATTGTTTGTTTGAATCTTATTGAGGACGCAAACACAAAAAAAACAACAAGAAAAACTGTACCGTAAAAAAACAACCCCGATGACAACATATACACAAATAACAACAACAATAACAATGATAGCAAAAGGAATGCGATTGTACCAAGTTTGTTTACTGAAGATTTTTGAGTGATTCAATTCGTTAATGTCGTTGTGTTAATTCTCATTCATTTTTTTAGAGTCTTTAGATAAACATTCTGACTTGAATACATTTAAGAAAGTGAAATTTCTTAAATGCTTATTCATTATCATGATGCAAATGACCCAGACAAAAATTTTGTTTGTTATAAACTATTTTGTTTAATATTTGTTAGTATTTTTAGACTAATTGTTTTATAAATTCAGACAAAAATATTGTTTGATATTTTTCATAAAATCCAGTAAATCTTTTTGTTTGATTTAGTAAATTGTTCTGTTTACAATTTGTAAATATTTTTAGACAAATTGTTTTATATATTTAAACAATTTGTTCACCGAAAAAAATATGTTTTTCTTCAATGAAATTGTTGAGATATTTTTGTCTATATTTACAAATTTGTTTGTAGGTCCGTTCCTAGACAAAATATTTACTATTTCATTGAATAGCTTAACAGAAAATGAAGTTTAGTTTTTTCTGTGTACACTGCAAATAACTTCATATCGCAATTTAATTCGACGAACTCACGAGAATATCATTTCCGAAAAATCACTAATTAGAGCAGCAACTTCATCACTAGATGTACTGTCTCACGAAAGAAGAGAATGGATACCATATCGAACCTGGGATAAGATAGTAGCTCGAAAATGTATGTTACCACTCATAATAACACCAATATTGTACGCCTCAGCAATACAGCAACCTAAATCACGAGATTAAACGCTCAGGGAGAAGGTCAGTAACAAAAGTAAAAGCACAGATGCTTTTGGAAATTCCTTTAATTTCCCAAGTTTTCTGCAGGTTCAGTCAATTATTTTGTGGTTTTTGTCACGTTTTTGTTGTTTTTGCACGTAAGAAGAGATGCAAAACAAAAAGCACTGGACTGCGATTGCTTACAACTTCCAAAAGCAAAAGTTTTTGCTTCTTCGGCTGTGACTGTATGCGACTTGCAAAAGCATATAGACTACTTTTGCTGTTACTTGCGATTCTAACCAAAAGCAAAAGAAAAACAAATTCAAACTTTTCAAATAGTCGACTTTCGAAAGTACTGCGCACTTGTTCATAAATCGTTTTGTGATTTTGCTTTGGCTGAAACGGCGTTTTTTTCAAAATCAGAAGCAAAATCAAAAGAAATGAAAATCATTGCAGTTTTTAAACACAAATTTTTTCATACTGAAATAACATTAGAATTTAGCAATAACCCAAATTGGTTTAATATTTATTAGAGGCTTGAAAATCTGTTTTTCATTTGAAGAAATTTCATTATTTCCAATTTTAATTAAATTGTTTCATTAGAAGATTCATCAATTCGTGTTGCTTCAAAGATAAAAGATATGGCCATATATCTGCATTTATTTGAAATCCACGCATTATACCCCCTAATGTGCAAAAATGTTTACGTTTTGATAAAAGCGAAATGAAATAAAATTTCAGATTTAACACACATACGCACACACACACACACACACACATCCAACAATCATACTACCGAGATGCATTTAACTGCGAAATTCATTTGTAACCTGTAGTACTGCAACAGCATTGAGATCCTTTTTTTATTTGCTCATTGGACGGGTTGTCCATTTCATTTTACCTCTGTTTCGTAAAATTTTTTTTCTAGTGGTTTGTTTTTATACCTCTTAAGCATTTTTTCGTCTACACCACAAATGCAATAAAAGCCTTTCTTTAAAATTTTTCTGTTGTTGTTGATGATGCTGTTATTTTTGCTCTGTTTAGGTGAATGCAAGTTATTGCAAATTGTAAGAATGAGTAGAGCGAGAGCCTTTTTTGTTTCAGGCTTTTTTTTGGTGAATAACGTACAATTTAAAATTGCTAAGTATGTCTGTCTGAGTGCGAGTTTTTATGCATGTACTTAAAGTACGAGTACCTACATAAGAAATAAACTTTTTGTAATACTGGTCAGTGAAAATACCTTTAGGACAAGCCAATTTGTATACTACAGTGAAGAAATTAAAAAGTGATTAATTTGAAAGCTTAGAAAAGTTTTAGCAGAAAATAATTTTATAACAAATTTAATTTGGTATAAGTTGTTAAACGTTAGTTGATAGCACGTATAATCTTTAGTTATTTTATATATTCAGCCATGTCACAGAATACCATTCCGATCGGAAGTGGTTTCAAATCCGTAAGTGGCTTCTTCAGAAAACGAAAAACGAAAATTTTCTTTGTAATCAAACAACTTTTAAATTTCAAAGTGGAATTGAAAAACACTTTTCTACAGACTTCATTTGCAGTAAATATTAAAAATCGTGCATACTTTTAGGAGTGTCAAATAAATATTTGGTCATGAGCTATCCATGTTAATAAAAAGCTTAAGAGATTTGCATCTAAAAACAAGAGTAAGCAAACGCCTCAAGGTATAAAAACTTTATCATTGTAAAAACGAAATACAAAATAAACAGAATCTAAAGCACCAAAAATATACTTTTTCGGAATGACAACTACGGAATCAAAACCAATCCGAACGGAATCTGTGACATGGCTGATTATATGACTTTTTCGAAAAAAGTCATAACAGTTACGGTCCCTGGTAATATGTACGTATTTTCATCGCATACACAAGCGTATGACTAATATTAACTAAGCATGTGTCATATTAAGTATACGCTTAACTCTTGTATAATAAACAAAAGCACGCACTGTGATCAGCGGCTCTGTTGATCATATAAAGTGGCAATTTGTCCCCATTTTATAAAGTGGTACATACTTTTTCTTTTAATCTGAGTTTTATATAGTAAAAAGTGGTAAATGTTACGAAACTTAACTCTAAACATATATTTTTGAATAAATTAGTTATAAAGTCTTCCAAAGAAGTAAATTAGCTGAAACTAGGGATGTAACCGATTCCGCTACCGATACCGATATATCGGCGATACTTCAGATTTTCCGATCTATCGGTATCGGCGATATTTTACTGTCGATACGACGATACTTTTAAAATTTTTTTCAGAGTTTGTTTTTAACAAATTATTTATTTTTTGTTAGTTTTACCATGAACTAAATTCATTTCGTTATTTCTTAAATCTTATTAATATCAGTTCTAAAAATAAATACTTTGCGCTGTTATTTTGTAAAAAAATAATTACTTTTTGTTCATTTTACCATGAATTCAAATTCAATTCGTTGTTTTTTAAATCTTATTCCCAGCAAAAAAAAAAAAAGACATTACTTATTGTAATCTCTATAAAATACGCTTTATATGAAAATATAAAAATGGGTAGGGTAAGCAAATTGTTGCAAAAAATACGCAAAATATAAAAAAAATCGGAAAATAAAACATTAAATTTTTCTTTTGACGATATTTCCATGAAATATAAGTCAAAACAAAATCTTTTAAATATGCACGGAAAGTTTAAGTCCTCTTCTATTCGACACTGTTTAAAAATTGAAAATCGGTGCAGAAACAACGCAGTGAAAATTGTTTTTGTCCGTGAAGTCCCAAAAAATCGTTTTCTTATCGATAACGATTTTGAGGATGTATTGCAATTTTTTGAAATGGCAAAATGATCTACTCAACTAGACCTACAAGCCTCACTAAGTCGTTTTTCACGAGTAAAAAAAAACATGCCATTTTGTAACAGCGTGTACTTAAGCTATTAAGTTATTTAGAAGAATATTAGTTTATAAATGTCCTTTAAAAATGGAGTTTTTAAAAAGCATGGCGAGTATTTTTTAAAATTATAAAGGAATTAAAAATTTTTACTTGCTTTTCTACTAATTATCTGCATATTTTTAATTTAGATTCTTTGGAAGCAATGAAAATGTAGTTGCTTAAAAATTACCTTCATATTTTTATACTTGAGGTTTGTTAATCTAAACTTGAACTCAATTTCAATATTCGTATCGGTATCGGAATCGGTATCGGCAATATTTATTTTTAAGTATCGGTATCGGATCGGCAAAACGGCGTATCGTTACATCCCTAGTTTAAACTATGTACGGAAAAAAGTAAAAACAAAATTCAATTACGAAAACTATAGATTCAGTTGAAAAAATAATTAGTTTCCAACCAATCACAAAATTTTATACAGAAAAAAATTATTCGTAAAAATTTTCAATTAATATACATAATCAAAAATTAAAACTACAATAGTTGCGCATCCTCGATTGATGCGTCGACCTAAAATATTACATTACAACATTCAGTAATTGCAACTTTGCAAAAAAAAAAAAAAATTGATGCTGTACTTGCAACATATGTGAATTTCCAAATGCTTTTTACTTCATTATGGGTTTTATATTAGCGGAATTCAGTATTTGATGCAAATAGACTTGCGGAAGTGCAAATGCAAAATATCATAGCTTTTTCTTAAAAAATCTACTATATTTTGCATTTGCACTTTTGCAAGACCATTCATTATATTTGCATTAAACATTGAACTCCGCTATTATTTTTTAAAGTTTGAAAATTTTTTAAAACAATTAGTTTAATATAATTCTACTAATATTATGAATGAGAAAGTTTGTATGTTTGTGAGTTTGGATGTTTGAAACACTATTACGCGAAACTCGTTGAATGGATTTGTGTGAAGTTTGGTAGAAGGATAGCATATAAAATAAACTTTAACTCCCCCTAAACTTAAGGTCAGACATAGAAGCGAATTCTAGTATCTTAAAATTTTTCTTAGTTACAATTTGGAGAGGTCATTCTTTATGAAGATAGTATATACAGTACTTTCATTCTTTGTTTTTAACACATGATAGACAGTCTTAAAATAAAAAAATGAGTACCTTTATTTATAAAATATTTAATTACGATAAAGTTGATTTCATTCTCAAATGTATACGTTTTTATAAAAAATATTTTACTATACTTTTAACGGATACAAAACGCCATTATAAACGAGAATATCCTACGCTTGAGATAATAAATTCGCTCCGCGGAAATGCTTCTATTACGTAGATGAGATTTTTAAGTTAGGAACACAAATTTTAGACCCTAAACACAAATAAAAAATATTATTGCGACTTATTATTAGTCTTATGGCGTTTTCTTTTCTACAAAAGTGTGTTGCACTATTTGCCCTTTTTAATGAGAATTTGCAATAGAATCATGTTTCAAAGAAGTGAATTTATTAGAAATTATTGTATCATCCCTTACGAAGGGAAATTTTTCCTTTAAAGGAATGTTAACTTGCAATTTTTTTAATAAAAAGTAAATAAAAGTCATATCTTTTTGTAGAATAGAAAACGCCATTAGTCTCTACACAAAAAAAATTATGATAGCTTTTTTTTTTAAACAAACATGTTTTTGAAACTGATTTTAAGTCTTTATTATTGTCTCTATTTAGTTAGATAAATAATTTTGTTTGACTTATTATTTCATTTCATTTACCTACCACCAATGTTGGCAACCTGATAAAATTATAAAATTCTTTGATTTATTTTTTAAATTTCTCTAAAACATTTTTTGATTGAAACAATTTGTTTATTGAAAAAATCAGATTTTTTTTTCAAACAAATTATTACAAATTTTTGCATATGAATTTACAAATTTATTTATAGGACCTAAATTAAACAAATTTACATTTGATTCAGGCAATTTGGTATTTGAAGTGCAAAATTAGTTTTTTCTGTGTAGTACATAATAATTATAGAAATAAATCTTAAAGTTTGTTTTTAAAAAAATAACAATGCAATTCGCAAGGGTGTACTAACTGTTGTCAGTTTTTTTGTACTAAATTAAAAAAAGCTTTTTAAAGGTACTTTCGAATTAAATCAGTAAACTGCAAACTACCATTTAATACATGAAGATATTTTTACTTTCATTGCCACATAAAATCATCACAGCCTCTGATTAATATTTAATTAAAGTATTAAGTATACGCCATCATGAGTAACACATGGTTTCATGTTTTTCACGTTTTGATATGGTTCCTTATTGCCAGGGCTCTGACTTTCATGCAACTAAAAATTGATTTTAAGCGCTAAAAAAATATGCGTAAGAATATGCATTTACCTATGAAGAAAGTACCAAAACTAAAATAATATGAAAATATATATATTTTTTAATTTTTTTATTATTATTATTAGAAAGCGCTAAAAATATGCGTAAGAATATGCATTTACTTATGAAGAAAGTACCAAAACTAAAATAATATGAAATTATTTTTTTTTGAATTTTTTATTATCATTAGAGAAGAAAACATAAAACAAACGTAATTGGGTCTATTATTTAATGCAACCGAACTTTAGTTGCGTTGTCAGTCGACAACTGAAAATTAATGGTTGCCAGAAAGGCACTAAATAGCAACTGAAACTCATAGCTCTCAGTTGCCAGTTGCCATCAGTGGTATTATTGTCAGAAAATGGTAACCCAACTGAGGCTCAGTTGCCATCCCTAATCGGCCTATTAATATTTTTTTTCAAAAATTGAGAAATATGCATTAAAAAAGTTTTTTTTTACTCCAAAAAAATGCCTTTATTGCCAAAATATGCAAAAATATGCACTTACTAGCAAAATATGCAAAAGTATGCAACTACAAATCGATGCCAAACTTCTTAAAATTTGATGATTCGCATAGATAATTAGTGAATACCTCTTTATCTATCACCACAAAAAACATGCATTTGCATAAAAGTCCGAGTCCTGCTTATTACAATATTAAGCATATTTTTCTGGGTGCTTTAATTTGCAACTATCAAAGGGCGATGACAAAAAATAAATTAGACAAACAAATCGTTTTTGTTTAATTTAAGTTTCGTTTAGTTCAAGCTTATTTTTAGTTCTATTCTAGTTTAGTAATAATAAAATTCTAGTAAACATTTTCAGTTTACTTAGTATTTTATTCCATTTAATTATATTAAAGATTATTTTCAAAGAATTAAAATCTATACATTTAATAGAACCGTAAAAGAGACGTGTCTGGACATGAAATATTTTTTTTGAAAATTTTTATGGCGGCGTACAACACCAACTTTTGGAATTTTTTGTCTGTTTGTCAGCTTGTCTGTCTGCAATTTTACAAATATAAATGTGGCTAGAAATTATAAAGATTTTTTTTTGTTTTTTTTTTTTTAACGTTGGTAGCGCTGTTTATTTTGTACAACGGGAACCTTAAACAATATGCTAAGAACTTTATATATAATGTTTTACGGATACCTTATAGCCATGAAATGAATTTTAAGCACGCGAAGCGGCAGGCACCTCTAGTACATAATAAAATGATGAATTCATTACTGAACCTTAACACACATAATTCGATAAATATTTTACCTCAACCTCATTAAACATTTTTCTACTTATCATTAAAGAAGTATATCTTCAAGATTATTTGTTAAATATAATAAATTAAGTAAAGTGCGACTTTGGCTCGCACACGAAGGGTTACGTACAAATACACATATGTATGGCCCTCTTTGTTTTTGCCCCTTTCGTCATTTTGGCAGTTTTTTCGTTGTTTAATTTTATTTTTTTTTTAAAGTATTTTTCGTTGTTTTTGAGTTTTTTTTGGTTTTTGCGCTTTTTCAATTTTCGTGATTTTTTCATTTTTTTCTGGTGATTTTGGTTTTTTGCAATTTTTTTGTTTTTTGTCGATTAGTTTAGTTTTGCCGATTTTTTGGTTATGGTATTTTTGTAACGTTTTCACTTTCCTACAATATTTTTAGTTTTAGCGATTTATTTTAGTTGTGGCGATTTTTTCAGTTTTGGCGCTTTTTTCGTTTTTGGGGATTTTTTTCGGTTTTTTGTGGTTTTTTTAGATTTAGCGATTTTTTTTTGTTTTGACACTTTTTTTCGTTTTAGCGATTTTTTTTTGGTTTTTGGCGATTTTTTTAGTTATGGCGCTTTATTTGGTTTTTGCGCTTTTTTTGGTTTTTGTGATATTTTTTTCATTTATGGCGATTTTTTTAATTTTTTGATTATATATTTAGTTTTAGCGATTTTGTAGTGCTATTTTCGTTGTGACGACTTTTTTCGGTTTTTGAGGTTTTTTTATAGTTTTTTTGGCGATCTTTTTAGTTGTGGTGATATATTGCGTTTTAGCGATTTTTTAATTTTGGTGCTTTTTTCCTTTAAGCGTTTTTTTCATTTTAGCGTTTTTTTCGTTTTGAAATTTTTTTAATTTTGGATTTTTTTTATTTTTAGCGTTTTTAAAAATTTCATGATTCTACATCCTACGGTTTCAAAGATACAGTATATTGTCTAAATTACATAGTCAAAATTACATTAACTGATAGAATACCCTTTAATTTTTATTGCTTTAAATATCGGTGTTAATTGGTGTAGTCTATTATACAGACTACACCAATTAGCACTTACTTTGAAAATTTAAAGTGTCTATATATAAGTGTCTTCATATTACATTAGTATTTCAACATATTGCGCTGCTCGCTTTAGAATACCCTTTAATTGTTAACTGTCATATATTTGTTGTTGTAGCGGCCAAAGTTTTACATATTCTGTGAAAATTTCAGGTCCGTAGCTCCTACGGTTCCCAAGATACAGCAGATTGTCTAAATTACATAGTAAAATTACATTAACTGATAGAACACCCTTTAATTTTTATTGTTTTAAATATCGGTGTTAATTGGTGTAGTCTATTCTACAGACTACACCAATTAACACGAACTTTGAAAATTTAAAGTGTCTATATATAAGTGTCTTCATAATACATTAGTATTTGAACATTTTTCGTTGCTCGCTTTAGAACTCCCTTTAATTTTTAGTTCTCATATATTTGTTGTTATAGCGGTCAAAGTTTTACATATTCTGTGAAAATTTCAGGTCCGTAGCTCTTACGGTTCCCGAGAAAACATTACATTAGTATTTCAACATTTTTCGTTGCTCGCTTTAGAACACCCTTGAATTTTTAGCTGTCATATATTTATTGTTGTAGCGGCCAAAGCTCTACATATCCTGTGAAAATTTCAGGTCCGTAGCTCTTACGGTTCCCGAGAAAACAGCCTGTGACAGTCAGACGGACAGACGGACAGCGTAGCGAAAACAATAGGGTTCCTTTACACTTTTGGTGTATCGGAACCCTAATAAAAGGAAGTTTTATTTAACTTAATATTACTCATAGCCACCTGAGTCTATAATTATAATTTAATTAAAAAGAATTTGATATTAATTACATGCTCTCATGAATAAGACATAGTACATATTTACATCCATCCACGTGGATCAGTGTTTTTATGTTTGATTATGGCAAAGATTTTATTTTAATTTTAATATGAGAGTATTTTAAGTATTCTATATGTTCCATATAAAACTACGTACATACAATTAATATAATTCATATGTATAGTAAGTATATTCATATGAGAGCAAATATACATAAATGTTACACAGTGCACTGTGGGAGATTTAGGCCGAAACCCCATAACTTTTTTGTTTCTTTTTATAAGGTTACAAATTTTAGCAAGTGAGTTAAATAGAACCATTGTATTGCCGTTTTAAAATTTTTGCCACCCCCACATAAGTAACGCCTCTTATGTTGTTATGCCCATTATGCCGCCATTTTTGTCCAATTTTAAAGGTTTATATATCACTGTAAATGGTCTTAAGGCAGCTAAGTTTCTCACTTTAACGATTTTAAAATCTGACGTCAATTCCTTGTGCTTTTTTGTATTATAGTCTTATTACAAAATTTTTTTATGTTTCTAAGTGATTCCACGTAAAATGGCCCTATGCGAGAAAAAATAAATTTTTTCATTTTAATAAAAATCTCTCAATTGATATTTTTTTAGAGAATGACAATTATAGAAAAAAATAAACTGGGGAAAAACACGTTTTTCGCGAATATCTCGAAAATGCTTCTTATGATAAATAAATAAATGTGATATTCGTGTTCAGCAGCCTCAATTTGGCTTAAAAAAGATTTAATTTTTGAGGTGTATTTATATTGTGGCGTAGTGTTATTTAATTGATATAACAAAAAAATTAATTATATTTACAAATATTTTTTCCTGTGTATAAATAACACCCCTTTTTTTGCTCTGAAACTAATTAAATAACTTTGGATAAAAACCATACAATTCGATTAGAATTCATAGCCCAATTGTTAAAACTCTAAAGGCACTTAGCTAAAACCTGAATGTATTATGTTCCAAAACTTGGACAAATAAATATTAAAAATATCCCAGCATTGAAAATATCGATGATATTTCACGCTGATAAAACAGAAATCAAAAGCTTAAAATAGTTGAACATGATAAGAAAAACACTTAGTGAAGTTCCGAACCTTAAAAAAAAATCAATAATAGTTGAGAATAGTCACGAGATGGCGACTCATCTGTTAATTGGTTGAATAAAGTCAATAGGATTTTCGCTCGTTGGTTGTTTGCTGCCTTCGCTGGCAGTATGGCCTAGGGGAAAAGAGCTCTGATGAGAAGACTGTGGTGGTCTCGAAACATCTGATGTCAGTTCAACCTTCCATACAGCCAAAATTTTTCTTTGAATATTCAATATTTACACGCTTTAAATAAAAATAATTTAATCGAAAATTTTAATAATTTTTATCCAATACTGTTGAAGAAATATTATTAAAAACTAATGACAGAAAAAACTTCCAGCCCAATTATGAATTTTCCCGGGGAGTTTTTTCTCTTCACATTTATTGCTCCCGGGGAAAAACCCCCTTCTCTTCTAAAAAGCCTGCACAGAAAAAGCTAAACTTCATTTTCTGTAAAGGAATTCAATGAAATAGTAAATATTTTGTCTATGAACGAACTTACAAACGAATTTGTAAATATAGACAAAAATACCTCAACAATTTCATTGAAACAAAACGTGTTGTTTTTTCAGTGAACAAATTGCTTAAATCTATAAAACAATTTGTCTAAAAATATTTACAAATTTTAGACAAAACAATTTACTAAATAAAAAAAAATATTTACTGGATTTTCTTTAAAATATCAAACAGTATTTCTGTCTGAATTTAATAAACAATTAGTCTAAAAATGCTAACAATTATAAAGCAAAATAATTTACTTAATCAAACAAAAATACAAAAAAAAATTGTTGTCTGTGTCATCATCATCATCCATTAAACATTTATGAGATTTCACTTTGTTAAATGTGTTCAAGTCTGAATGTTTATCTAAATACTTAAAAAAAATGAATGAGAATTAACACAACGACATTAACTAATCGATTCACTCAAAAATCTTTTGTAAACAAACTTGGTACAATTGCATTCCTCTTGCTATGATTGTTGTTGTTATTTGTGTGTATGTCGTCCTTGGGGGTTGTTTTTTACGACACAGTTTTTATTGTTGTTTTTGGTGTTTGCGTTCTAAATAAAAGTCAAACAAACACTTCATAGATTATGGAGCGACCATTTACTGAAAATTAAATTTATTTTTAGACAAACTTTTGTTTGAAAATTTTTTGGTGATAATTTTTTCTGTGTGGGAATAAACAAATAAGGAAGAGGGAGAAATCTGGATCAGCTAGCTGTTTAGTCTTTTCATTTTATTCTGCACTAACGCAAGAGTTCAGTAATAGAAATTAATAAAAATTTTACGTTTTCATTGATAATAAGATTGTATGTTAATATAAATATTTGTTTTAGCTTAAATAAAAAGTAAAATGTACAGTGTAGTCACTCAGAAGCTCTCGGAAGAAATTTGTGCTGAGGAAGTGATGCGAAAACTGGGCCAGGACCAGATGCATTAAATCGCCAACGATTGTGTGTAAAAAGAATATTAAAAATTTTTTAAGCTGCAACAAATCTCCCATTTACCCATTATGTGAACTTAAAGAATGCGTGCAAAATTGAGTTTGTTTTAAAACTTTATTCCGAAGGCAGAAGCAGTTCATGTTTTTGAAGCGCATGTGTGCACGGCGTGGAGAAAAATTCCTAAAGCAAGAGAGAAATATAACATTGCGGTGTTTATTTAAACTTGTTGTCCTAAATAAATGCTCATACCATTGTTTCACAACATTTTTTAATTTGAATTAAAAATTTTTGCATTAGTTCCCTTCAAAATGCTTGGGAAAAAAACTCGCAAGAATTTCTCCCTCTCCTTCATATTTAGAATACTACTTACTTTTTTCCCTGGGAGCGTTTTTCCCGGGGAGATTGTAATTTATAATAGGAGGAATGTGAAAAGCGAAAAATTTCCCAGGGAGATTTTTATTTAGAATAGGGGAACAGGGGCTTGGCTGTTCATTTTTTTCTGCTAAAATTTTTAAATTTCTATAGCATTTTTTTATATTTTTATCCCACTGTGTATCGTTATGCTTTCACATAAAGCTCAAGGCCGTTATATATTATGAAATGTATTTATTATATTTTGTGTATTTTAAAGCTTTTGACTGACTGTGAAGTTAAACAAAAGACACATAACAATAGCTACAATTTCGCTAACGATACATAAGAAAATAAAAAAAACTTGTTATAAAGTAGAATAAAAATCCAAAGAATACCCATTACATTTGCATAAATGCTTCCTGCCCATCAACAAAATCTATGAGGTGGGTGCAGCATGAATTTGTGTTTCTTATTCTTTTTTACGCCTGTTATTTTTACTTTAACTACTTACTTAGATTATGTTTTCTGTACCATCAAAATGATTTGTGATTGTTGTATACTGAGGCGGAAAAACGAGATAGACTAAATCTAATATGGATACAATGGATAAGTAAACTTTACTTTCGTGGCTGTAGCTTTGTGGTATTTTGAAAAATTTTTTTAAGTCTTATAAACGGAAAAATTTAAGGTAGAATTTTTTTTTTGTTTAAACATCAAAAAACTGTAGCGAAAGTCTTAAGTTTTATATTTATTGACAATTATCCTGCTCAAATAAGGGTTTAATCTTGGGGAACTTGAGATAAGAAGCTTTTGCATATACACATTTGTGTTGGCATTCTATAAGTTGTCTCGAAAGTCTCATTTAATCTCGTGTATGTGTCACGTACTCAGTTTTATGTTTCCTTCTACATATTTTGACAATGACATCTTCGGAATATTTTATTTTTGTTTTTCATTTATCTTTCTTAAACAAAAATTTAGTTAGTGCAACTTTTGTTTCGGTCAATCAACTTATTAATTTATTTTGATTATTATTCTTATTCAAGATTATATTATTTTATTATTATTATTTTTCTTATGTTGTGTTCTATTTCTAGCTTTACGATACGAAAAGTTACTTAAGCCGTCATATAGAATTATTGTATTTTTTTCGTATTTCCCCTAGTTATTTTCATTGTACATACTTAATTTAATTTTGTTTTTATTATTAATCTGCTTTTTGTTTAACACCAAAAATCAAGAGTAAAAATAACTTTGTGTTGCTATTTTTGGATTGTAAACACTTTTACACATATCCTCACGCCTTTAAATTCATAAATTTTTATTTAATCCTGTAGTGTTTTCTCCTTACTATTTTTTTCGTTTTGGTTCAAGGACATATTTAGTATGTAATACAAACGGTTTTAAGGCCAAAACGTGATTTATGGTCAAATTATATATTTTTGTTTTCCTCTTTTTATTGCGGCAACAAATGGCAAATAAAAGAAAAAAAACAGAAACGAAAATAGAAAAAGCGGCTTAATATTAGTAATTTTTTTTTGAGAATATTAAATTGTTTTAATGGTTTGAGATTTTTTCAACAAATTTTAGCTATTTGTAAGGAGCTTTAAAAAGCAATTAAAATGCAGAAAAAACAGACAAACAGTTTAACAACTACTGTCTCATCTATATAATTAATAGGCAAACTCGTTTTTTTATATCCCTTTTACAATCGTAATACTGAACCGATTTTGATAAAACTTATACCATTTGAAGCATATATTTAATTTTTCCTGTTTCTTGGGTACTTTTGGAAATTGTTAAAAAAATAAAGTAATAAACATATAATGTACTTATCTCAAACTTTTGACGGAGGTAACTAACATGCGAATATCATTATTTCTACTGTAAAGTCTAATCATCTGAGACATTTGCCATTATTTTTATAATTGGATATATCCGCGAATGCGAAAACGCAACACTGGGCCTTAACGATATACAAATTACATAAAATTATCAAATGCAAACATATTTATACAATCACTTGCTATTTAAAGCAGCATAATAAAAACATGTATGTATATTAATTGTTGGACGGGGCTCACACAGAAAAACCCGTATTTCTTTCTCTGTCTTTCTCGCGGCTCAATTAAAAGTTGCGAAACAAAAATTGCCCTGTGAGAACCCAGTCTTAGTTATTATTATTTAACACCGCTTTCGCACTATTAAAATTTACTTTGCAAAGTTTTAATTCAGACGGTAGAAAGACAGAAAGATGAAGTATTTCTCTCTCTCTCTCACTCTCTCTCTCTCTCTCTGCCTTTCTACTCGGCTGAATTAAAACTTTGCAAAGTAAACTTTGCTAGTGCGAAAGCGGAGTAAGTGTCGCGTTTAAGTAACGGTAGTTTACATATGTGCTCAGTGGAACAGCCTAAAGCTAATAAACGGGTGCTTGTACCGCATATGGGAAAGTGTAGATGGCAAAACGGCTTCCAACCTAATAGTTGTGCTATCCTCCAAGATGAATAAGGTTTTGCAAGAATTCCACAATGGTCCTAGTGGCGGTCATCTTGGAGTGACAAAGACGCTCGAGAAGCTAAAACAGCATTTTTATTAGGTTGGATATCAGCAAACCGTAGCCGACTGGATAGCAAACTGCCCACAGTGCATCGCAGCAAAAAGTCCAGTAAGAAAAAGTCAAGGACAGCTGCAACAATACAGCTTGGATGCACCATTTGAGCGAATATCAATGGATGTAGCCGGACCTTTCCCCGTCAGCGAGGCCGGAAATCGATATGTTCTTGTGGTAATTGATTATTTTACTAAATGTCGATAAGTATAATAAGTATATACTAGAGTCTGATGGCAATTTAGAGAGATTTAATCGTACCTAAGAGGAATACTTGCGAAAAGTGGTAAGCGTTCATCAAAAGGACTGGGATGAGCATATTCCAAAATTTTTATTAGCATATAGCTGTGCATCACTCGACATCACGAACGCCAGGTGATTTGGGATTTGGCGTTAAGCCTGCACCAACAAGTGAAGACGGTACCAACACTTCCCAAGAGCAAGAAAATTTAAATCAGCCACATGAACTCGTACGCAATTGAATGAAATATAAAATGTAATCTTTTTTACTTTTTTTCCAAATACATGAATAAAATATTTTAATTTAATTTAGCAGTAGTAAGAGCAAATATTTTTCGATAAGAACAACTTATACATATTAGACGCATAATAAATTGTAATTCGTGACTTGTTTATTTTTTATGGATTTTGTTGCGGTAGTTTCTAATATCTGATTTTGGAGTTTTTGTTATTGTTTTGGGATTAAAAGGAGAAGTAAATTAAATTAACCAGAGCAGTTATCCAAAATATGTTGACAATTAGAGCAAAATTTTACAATGCTAGTAAAAAAAAGATCAACAAATTTATATATTTACTAGCTATACCCGGCGTGCTTCGCCACCCCATTGGTGTGCAGATATAGAAAAATTAATTAACTCATTTAAAAATAACCATAAAATTGGTTAGTTTTTTGGCGATCTTTTTAGTTTTGGCGAATTTTTGCGTTTCATCGATTTTTTCATATTGGAATTTTTTAGTTTTAGAGTTTTTTAAAATTTCAAGAGTTTGCCTCTTACGGTTTCCAAGATACAGCAAACTGCTTAAACTATATAGTCAAAATTACATTAACTTTCAGAACACCCTTTAATTTTTTTTGTGTTAAATATTCTACAGACTACACCAATTAACACTAACTTTGAAAATTTCTAGAGTCTATATAAAAGTGTCGGTATATTACATTAGTTTTTCAACATGTTTCGTTGCTCGCTTTAGAACACCCTTTAATCTTTAGCCTGTAGGTCTTACGGCTCTCGAGAAAACTGCCTGCGATAGACAGAAAGACAGACGGACTGACGGACAGCGTATCGAAAACAATAAGATTAATTTACACTTTTGGTGTACAGAGCCCTAAAAAGAACCTTTTCCAAAAAGTGACTTTTCAAAAAGTAACCATTTTCAAAAGAGTACCATTTTCAAAAAGTACCCTTTCCAAAAAGCATTTTTCAAAAAGTATCATTTCTTAAAACTACATTTTCAAAAAAGCAGGTTTTCGAAAAAGTACCTTTACTTTAATATATAAACGGTTAACAAAAAAGTACCAAATTATATTTTTACCCTTTTTCGGCCCCTAAATGTACAAATTTCAAAAAAGTACAAAAGACCTATCCACTCATTTTTCTAACTTATTATGACGCTTTTGGAATTTTATGTATACCTTACTTAGATTCGGAGATACAAGAACACCGAGTTTACCCGTTTTTACCCCTTTTAATCCCGTTAGAGTGTAAGTTTTCAAAAATTCGTTCTTAGAGAATATATACAAACATATGCATATAGTATGTGTATCAATGTGCATAAAAATTAGTTGTATGGAAAAAAGTACCAAAAAGGTCTACCAATTTTACCCATTTATATTCAAATTTGAAAAAATACAAAACTGTTTTTGAGGGCTTTTTAAAAAGAGAGAAGAATGAATTTCAAGTTTAATTTCTAACTTTATTACTTTAGGAGTTAAACTGTTAACAAAAAAAGTACCAAAATTAGATTTTCACCCTTTTTCGGCCCCTAAATGTACAGATTTTAAAAAAGTTCCACACACCTGTCCGCTCATTTTTCTATCTTATTATGATGCTTTTAGAATTTTATGTCTACCTTACTTAGATTCGAAGAAATAAGGTTACCGATTTTATCCGTTTTTAAAGGGGTAAAAACGTCCCCTTAGAATTAGAATTTTCAAAAATCCTTTCTTAGTGAAAATATACAAACATATTCATTCTCTATGTATGCCAATTTGCATAAAAAATAGTTTTATGGAAAAAAGTACCAAAAAGAGCAACCAATTTTACCCTTTATATATCCGAATTTCAAAAAAGTACCAAGACACATTGGAGGGCTTCGTAGGGATAGAAGAATGCATTTTAAATTTAATTTCTATCTTCATTACTTTAGGAGATAAACGGTTAACAAAAAAAGTACCAACATTTTATTTTTACCCTTTATCGTCCCCTAAATGTACAAATCTGAAGAAAGTACCAAATACCTGTCCGCTCATTTTTCTATCTAATTATGATGGTTTTGGAATTTTATGTCTACCTTTCTTCGATTCGGAGATGTTTTACCAGTTTTTACCCCCTTAGCACTTGAATTTCCCAAAACCTCATCTTAGTGGATCTATACATCCTGAGGGGAGCCCACATACGAAATTTCAACTTTCTAGCTTCAGTGGCTTGGGCTGGGCGATGGTGAATCAGTCAGTCAGTCAGTCAGTCCCTCAATAACGTTACTCTTTTATTAATATAGATTGTAAAATTTTCCACTAATTGTCGATATATATATATATTTTAATTTAAAGATTTCTATGCTTGTCCTGTAAAACTTTTAAAATGAAGTACTCGTAGCATTTTCCCTATATGCAGCGCAAAGAATTGAAATTGTGATTATTTTCAACTAATTTTTTTTTCTTTTTAATTCAAAGTGATTATAAAGGCTAAAGTTTTTAACGTTATATTCAGAAAAAATTAGATATGATCAATATTCCAAGGAACAAGGGAAAATGATTAACAATTAATTTTTCATCCTAACGGGCAGAAGTCGCCACACTTCCTGCATTGGCACTCACACGTATCTCCGTTTCTCACCACTTGTTAGATGACTCGGTTGAATGTGATCGCAGTTCATTAAATAATAACATTAAATTAAAGAATTTAAGAACCCTCGAAGAAAATATAATTTTCTGTAAACATAGTTGAGAAGATTTTGGATCAATACACCTTTCAAACAAAACTTACTAAATTAAAATTGATCTATGGGAGCTACGGTGCCACCGACACACATATTCAAGACGATACAGCTAGAAACATAGCTAAGAACACTCTCGATCAAGTCACCTTTCAAACAGAAAAAAAACTAAATAGAATTCGGTTCAGCCGTTTGGGCCTTACGATGGTGCAAACTGACACACAGACACACTCTACAAACTTATAATACCCCTCTTTTTTGGTCGGAGGGTAAATAGAAGTAGTAGTAATAAATTTCCTAGAATTTGTCACTATATTAAAGATTTATTTGTACATCCTTAGAAAATACCCTACAAAAGCAAAAATACTTTTGCAGTTATTAAACAAGAATTCTCTTTCTCTTTACAAGTAAAATGAAAGGTAATAAGATAGTTTTGTTGATGCAAGGACATATGAAAAGGTGTTTATTCTTCTGTTATTAATTAAATACTACTATTAATTAAATAGTATTTGTGGCATAAAAGAGGACATTTTTATAAGATAAATCTTACTTCTTTCATTATGCTGAGCAATAATTCTAAGAAGCTTTATAATAAATCATGATTATGGTTACAGAGAAATGATGAGCTGTTTTCAGGCAAAAAATATAGTTCTAAGTATGAAATGTAAAGATGACCTTCGTTATAGTCATAAAACAAAGTTGTAAATCAAAGTAATAGGAATGAATAATGAACATAAATAAAACTAAGAAAATTACTTTGTATATTTTTTGTTTAAATCAAAAGAGTTTTACATGCATATAAAACAAATTTGCGCTTATGGTAATTATTAAAGGAAAGTATAAAGCAAGAATCTGAAGTCTTCTTTTTTTATAATTTTAAGAATGATTGTAAAACAAGTTTTATCATTGAAAAATTATTAAGTAAACAGTGCTACTTGCTTGTAATGCGAACTAGGGCATATCTATATAATTAATAGATAAACAAACACGTTTTTTGAAATCCCTTTTACGCCCGCAATACTGAACCAATTTTGGAAAGATTTATATGATTTTAAAGGGTTTTTTACATAGAACCGGACAATCTTATTTTTATTTAAATCGGTTCAGTACATTAGGAGTAATATGACTATCAAGTTCTTACTAACACCAAACAAATACGTGTAAACAAATACGTGTTCTTTTCTCAGCTACAACTAAAACACACAAGTAAATTTTCGATTTTTTTTGCACAAATAAAAATTAAAAATACAAAATAGAGTAAATCAAGTATGTATAAAGTTTTTTCTCTTTAAAAGAGAATTAGAATGAAATTCTGGCGTACATACCCAGTAAAAAATTGGTTCAAATAAAGCAGGTTTTTACTATGAGAGAATAAAAGTAGTGGTTACAAACCTGCTGATATCGCTGCTGATTTTTATATGGCGAATTCCCGGTTTGGAGTACAAAAAGCGCTTTTTGAAGCGCTGAAAATCATCACCATTTACAGCACTAAAACTATAAGTATATGAAACGTTCTCGCTTAAAAACCTGCATTGTATCAGCAGTGAAAAATTGGCTTTTTTTGTATAGTTTCTTTCATATACATTCACTGCTCTGCAATAAGCTCTTCTTTTAAAGCGTATGCGCTTTTTGCCTTAGTGTTTGAAAAAACATAAATATTTTACTGGATATTTATGTACATATTATTATTTTTTAATATTTCTACAGTGCGGTCGATTGAGTGGACCGTTGGCTACGCTAGTTCAAATAAATAGACATTTGCAGTGCTAGAACTATTCCAATAGCACACGATAAAATATTTTGTATATATCCCAAAATATTTTCGTCCATTTTCTGAAGTGCCATTTATAAAATCTTTCATGGATTAAGCATGTCATATAAAAAGGTACCAAGCTGACTCATAACTATCGAGGATATCTGAAAATATAAGATAAAATATATTAAGTGAAGTGCGACTTTGGCTGGCACACGAAAGGTTCCGTGCGAATACATACATTTCCGTACGAATACATTTATCTATATTGTTTAATTTTATTATTTTTATTTCTTAACTTTTTTCCGTTGTTTTTGGCGTTTTTTTTTTGGTTTTTGCGTTTTTTTTCATTTTGCAGATTTTTTCGTTTTTTTTGCGATTTTTTGCTTTTTGCCGACTTTTTAAGTTTAGGCGATTTTGGGTTTTAGCGTTTTTTTTCGTTTTAACGTTGTTTCGCTTTTTGGTCCAGTTTTGGGGATTTTTCGGTTTTTAAAGCTTTATTTTAGTTTTAGCGTTTTTTTGTTTTGATACATTTTTTAATTTTGGCCATTTTTTTAATTTTTGGGACTTTTAGTTTTAGCGTTTTTTTTTTGTTTTGGCGTTTTTTCATTTTGGTGGCTTTTTTCACTTTTTGAAAATTTTTTTTGATTTTGATGATATCTTTAGTATTAGTGATTTTTTTTAGGTTGTAGTGCGTTTTTCGTTTTGGTAACTTTTTCGGTTTTTGGCGGTTATTTTAGTTTTTTTTGCGATCTTTTCAGTTTTGCTGATTTTTTGCGCCTTAGCGATTTTTTTAATTTTTGTGTTTTTTTCCTTTAAGCGCTATTTTCATTTTGGCGATTTTGCGTTTTGACCTATTTTTAGTTTTGGAGTTTTTTATTTTTAGCATTTTTTTAAATTTCATGAGTTTCTCTCTTACGGTTTCCAAGTTACAGCAAATTGTCTAAATTGCATACTAAAAATTAAATTAACTGATAGAACAGCCTTTCATTTTTTATTGTTTTAAATATGAGTGTTCATTGGTGTAGTCTATTCTACAGACGACACTAATTAACACAAACTTTTTGTGGTGATAGATAAAAAGTTAGTTAGTTAGTTAGTAAGTGTATATTTTTGCATATTTTGGCAGTAAATGCACATTTTTGTAGTAATAACAATTTTTTAATGCATATTTCTCAATTTAAAAAAAAATATTAATAGGCCGATTATGGATAGCAACTGAGCCTTAGTTGGGTTGCCAGTTGCTGAAAATGATACTAGTGATGGCAACTGGCAACTGAGAGTTGTCAATTTCAGTTGCTATTTAGTGCCTTTCTGGCAACCATTAATTTGCAGTTGCCGACTGGCAACGCAACTAAAGTTTGGTTGCATTAAATAATAGACCATTAAATTATAGACCAAATATATTTTCATATTATTTTAGTTTTTGTACTTTCTTTGTAGGTAAATGCGAATTTTTGCGCATATTTTTATTTTTAGATGCATTGGTTAAGCGCTTAAAATTAATTTTTAGTTGCATCAAAGTCCGAGCACTGGTTATAATTATATGTATGTCGTTTTTCGATTTTTTATGAATTACATTTTTTAAATATTTTATAACATCTTAAATATAAGCAGTGCAGTGGCCACCCATACTATTTCTCAAAGACTACAATCCTACTTACTTTGCAAAAAAAAAAAAGATCGCAACCCATTATCGACAATAGTTGGCGAAGAATGATAATGTATTTCTGATCAAATATAAATAAATCCCATTTTTTTCTAATAGTACTATATAAAATATTTATGTTTAACAGCATGCCACGCCCACAATTACATAATTTAACGTAATTTTTTTGGCTACCTTAGTTAAGATATATTCACTGTTAAATGGCGTTAACATTTTGAAATGCGATAACAATAAAAAATTTAGGATTTAACAAAAGAAAAATTTTAATTTTGAGGAAAATCGGCACAAGGACATGCATACCTCCCATACATTCTGAATTTGTTTAAATTTTAGCTAAAGCTGCTCTCAGAATATAGCAAACATTGATATCTGTCTCTAAAATTTAGTAGTCTAGCGCTGTTGTAAATTTTGTTTCATTCGGTGTAAGGACATGACTACTTCCTACATATCCTTTTTGTAAAGACTAAATTTTAGCTCCATTTATTATTAGAATGCACTAAGAACTAACAAAACTTTCTAAAATTATGCGTTTAAGGTCTGTTGTAAATTGTGGGTTATTCGGTGTAAGGACGTATGTCATTATTCTCAAAAGCTAAATTTTAGCTGCATTTATATTTAGAATGCACTGAATTTTAGCTGCATTTATTATTAGAATGCACTTAGAACTAACAAAGTTTTCTAAAATTATGCGTTTTAGTTCTGTTGTAAATTTTGTTTCATTCGATGCATAGACATGACTACCTCTCATATATCCTTTTTCGCAAAAACTAAATTTTAGCTGCATTTATCATTAGAATGCACTAAATATTAATAAATATTTCTAGAATTATGTGTTTTAGCTATGTTGTAAATTTTGCTTCATTCAGTGCAAGGACATGACTACTTCCCATATATCCTTTTTCGCAAAATTAATTTTTTAGCTGCATTTATGATTAGAATGCAGTAAAAAATAAAATAAGTTTCTGAAACTATGCGTTTAAGCTCTGTTGTAAAATTTGTTGCATTCGGTGTAAGGACATGACTACCTCCCACAATCATTTTTCTCAAAAACTAAATCTTATCTACATTTATGATTAGAATGCACTAAAAATTAGTAAATGTTTCTGAATTGTAAGTCTTAGCTCTGCTCTAAAATTTGTTTCATTCGGCTTATGGACATGACAACTTCCCGTATATCTTTTTGCTCAAAACTAAATTTTGCCTGTATTTATAATCAGAGTGCGCTAATAGCCAATAGTAAATTATGAAACTATACTTTTTAGCTCAGTGGGAAATTTCGTTTCATTTGTACAAGGACTATTTCACTAGCTAATTTTTGTTGTTGCATAAAAAATTTATAAATTAATATAATGTTGTCTTTCAAAATTTATAATGTTGTCTTTCAGAATTTTTATTTTTTATCCGATTTCGATCCACTATGGCTTAAAATTTTTGTAATAGAATGTACTATTTTATAAAGTTATGGACTTTTTAAATTATTTGTGGTACAAAACAGCTTCCGAAATGAGAACCATTGAAGAAAAACATTCAAAATTTCATACAATTTTAATTTTGATCCATTATAACTTAATCATTTTTATCCGATGAAATCTATTACACACTATTTGAGGCGTAATTTAGTTTTCTTTCAAACACGAACGCCAGAAATCATTAAAAACTAATTGTGAATAAGTACGAAATTAACCCTCAAGCAGATTTTAAGTTTTTACTGATTTCTGGCATTCCAGTTGAGCTTAGACATTTATTGTCTTCTAAAACTTATAATAATATTTTATGAGAATTTTTTTTGCTATCTCGCCGTTGAAGGGGAGTTTTTTACCGCTTTTTAAGAAAGAGTCAAAAAAGACCTATACACCGAAGCGGTAGAGGGTTAAAATGTTCCATGAAATGATTTCTCTTGGAATTTAACATAAAAGTGCTGAGCACACCTAATACATTAGACGTAAAATTTGCACGATATCTTATAACGATTATCTATAACAACGAGCAAAAGATGGAGGGTATGTAAAGAAATTTGCGCAACTTTTAAACTTATGGGGATCCCATTATCAAACTTTCACAGCATAATGAGGATACCCTAGGCTAATTTTCGTAAAAAAATTAAAATAAAAAACAACATGTCAAAGCTAGAAAAATTTTAATTTCAATTGGTCATATCTGATTTTTTGCTATAAGAATCACTTATTTTAATTTTTTTGTTTTATTTTTTAGTTCGAAACAATAATGAAAAGTTTTTTTCTTCAAAAACGTCAACACTTTCGCACCGCATAACTCGACAAGTAAACATCATACAAAAATACTTTAGATACACTTTTTTAAATACTAGAACTATATGTAGTTATGCCAAATATGAAGGAAAAATATTTTGGGTTGTCCGCTTCAAAAATAATGCCCCATATTCAAGTGGCAGCCTTTAAAAAATGACGTAGATTTAATAAAATATGGCACCTTTCGTGTCTGATTGACGGCATTGGAAGCTCGGCCAGAAATATGAGTCCCCATGTCGTGTATTATAGGTATAAGAGAATTAGTAGAGAAAATATATGGTTATAGAAAATACCCTAAGTCTGTCTTTTATAAAAACTCCATAAATAGCGTTACTTAATATGTGAATAGCCCATTTTAAAATAATGTTGCTGGATTCTGTTGGATTAAATCCTCAATAAAAGTGTACGTTTGCTATATTGTCTGCCTGTATGCGTCCTGCTTTTATGTACAAACATTTGTTAAATACATATATTTTTAAAGTTGTCTCGCCATCTGTACATTCTACTCTTCCATACATTTCAGTGGCCATTTAGGTGTACATATGTATATATGTACGTCCATTTTCAATGGACAATACTAAATGATGCTTGAAAAGCCACAAAACTCTATTAAATCACGTAAAAGCAATAAAATACACATGCGACATTAGTTTCATTTTTAGTTTAACTTAAGCAAAATTAGAGTAAAAGCACAAACTCGTGCTTCACCATAAAAAAAAGGAAGAAAATAATTGATATCATTCAATACAATTAAATATAGTACAATACAACCAACTGAAAATAAGCAAGAAATAACCTAAATTGTATCTATAAAATATAAATAAATTTAAAACGACATTTTGATGCAATAAAAAAATTCAACAAAAATTATAAGAAAATATATTAAATTTGAGGGGTTTTCTTATACATACATAAATAACATTAAAGTTTAGTAATATTGAGTTTAATTTATAAAAAGAGTTTTTGTTGTTTATCGAGGTCGTTCAATAACAATTTTGCATTTCGCCTCTTATTTCCCCGAGAGTGTCTAATTACAACTGGAGCAACTGCCGACTAACCACATCAAAAGAGAGGGTGATGACTTATAACTAAGCCGCTGTTGTCAGACTATCGGCCATGTCACACATTTCGATCGGAATGGTTTTAATTCCATACTTGCACTCCGATCGTTTTTAACCGACTTCAAAAAAGAAGAAGGTTATCAATAAGTGTGTATTTTTTACTTTTTTATGTTTGTACACGCATAATTTCCGTCATTTGTGAACTGATTTACAAAATTCTTTTTTTTTTAAGGATTTGCCTGTATTTTGCTCCCATAATTTTTTTTTCGAAAATAGGAGGAGGAAATTTGCATAACTCGGTCATTTGTCAACCGATTGTCAAAATTCTATTTTTGATATTTGTACGTAATTATTATTCGAACTGAAATAGGTTTAAGTCGGAAGTTATTATTATTCGGCTTAAGTTCAATAATTGAATTAATGCAAATTAAAAGTATTTTTAAGAGTGGAATATTATAATATATAATCAGACTAGCAGTACGGACTAGTACTACTAATTTCGACATACATTTTTTTCGAAAATCTGTGAGACATTGTTATTTTTACAAGCAAAGCTCATATTAAGCTTTTTATTAATATGAAAAGCTTATGGCCAAATATTTATTTGACGTTCCTAAAACTATACAGTTTTTTTAGTATTTAGTATTTATTTAGAAGGAAAAGTATACTAAGGGAAAAACGCCAATTTAAAAATAAAAACTCGTCATATTAATTCAATAATTTTCAATTCAAAAGAATAATTTTATTAAATTACACTAAATCAATAATTTTCAACTTTGAATAGATATGTCTCAATATTGATATTAAAATGTTCAACATGACTAAATTTTCGTTAATGTTTCTTATTGAATCAATATAGTTTTTATTAATTTTTTTCTCCGGATGTAGAAGTAGAAAAAGTCTTTGTCAATTCCATTTTGTAACTTAAAAGTGGTAGGAAGAAAATTGTCGTTCTTCGTTTTCTGAAGAAGCAACTTACAGAGTTCAAGCCACGTTAGATTGGAATGGTATTCTTTGACATGGCTGTATATTTCCTGCATAGCTGCCAGAAATGCAGATTTTTTACGATATGACAAAAACGATATGATATACTGTGTTGTCATATCGTAAGTTTTTTACGATATGACAACACTGAGAAAGTCATACATGGTGTATTGCGTTCTCAGTGTTGTCATATCGTAAAAAAATTGCGATATGAAAACACAGTATGTTATAGCGTTTTTAGTCATATCGTAAAAAATCTACATTTCTGGCAGCTATGATTTCTTGGTGTTTTGCAGCGATGCCATTTTTGGAAATTTTACGATATAACAATAAAAACGATATGACATACTGTGTTGTCATATCGTAAGTTTTTTACGATATGACAACACTAAGATAGTCATATACGGTGTTATCATATCGCAATGTTGTCATATCGTAAAAATCTTGCGATATGACAACACAGTATGTCATATCGTTTTTATTGTTATATCGTAAAATCCCCAAAAATGGCATCGCTGGTGTTTTTCTAAAAACATGTTCCTCTTTTTAAATTTTCTCTCTCGCTCTGCTTGAAAAGTCTACAACAAATCGCTGTGTGAAATTTAAACATATGGCAACACTGTTGCGAGGAAAATTTCGAAAAAATGATTATGTTAGATTATTAGATTATGTTCAAACTGGCCAGCAGCTTGACGATATTTCCGATTGCATGCAAAGGGTTTAATTACAACTGGAATCGCTCTCGACAAACCACATTAAAAGAGAAAGATCTCCAATAACACTATGCAACAAGAAAAATGTTGGGGAGTACCACTATATTTTTTTTATGTGTTATAGTCCCCTAACTACAAAAACAGCTGAAATTTAAAATTCTATGGATAATTTTTTTCATTAATTTTTTAAAATTTTAAATTTGGGATTTTTAAAGAGGCTGTTCCACTCATTTTATCATAACTTATAAAGAAGTTGCCAAATTTTATTGCAAAAACCACCTAAAACTTTAAATAAAATTACCTTCAAGCCATTCTTAAATATTTTTTTTATATAATCTGTGGTTTCAGAATTATTCAGACCGCAATGAGGAAAAATAAATTTTTTTGGAAAACTTTAATTTTTTAAAAACTTATGTAAAATAACACGGCTAACATTTTATAGAACATTTTAACCCTCTAGCTCTTCGGGATATCGTCTTTTTGGCCCCTAAATAAATAAGGGCCAAAAAACTCCCCTTAAGAGGCGATATATCGGGGTTAATTGTTTCACAAAAATGTTCCACGTGGTGTTTTACATAAAATTGTTGAAAACATCCTACACCCTAAACGTAAGACCTTCAAGATATTCTATGCTGAGTCAGTATAACTATGTGCAAAAGGGGGGGAATTTAACTCTCCCTAATATAAATCCCAGATCTAAACTTACAAAACGCCGAAACACGTATGTATTTTTTTCTTCTACCAGAATCAGTTGTAAAAACCTTGTTATTAAAAAAAGTTGATTTTGTTGTACAGTGTATATATTTGCCATTTTTGCACAAATTAGGTGACTTTAATTTTGAATAAAATCAATATTTATCAATCGATTTTCATGAAATAAAGCTTATTTTATTTATAATATATGTGGCTTTATGATGAGTTGAAAAACTTGTAAGTTTTTGCCATCTTCGAATTTTTATACATTTTTAAATTATAAAAATTTTTCAATTTTTCATAAAAAAAATATGTATTTTTCATCATTGCGCTCTGAATAATTCCGAAATCATTGAGTATATAAAAAAATAATGTTACAACGGCTTAAAGGTAATTCTATTCCAAGTTGTTTAGTGTTTTTGAAATGAAATTGGATAACCCTTTTCCAGTCCGTGTAACAGCCTCTTAAAAAATCCAAAATTAAAAAAGTTTAGAAACAAAGAAAAAAAACTTTATCCATAGAATTTTAAATTTCGGCTGATTTTATCGTTAGAGGGGTATAGCACATAAAAAAACATAGTGGTGTTCAAAGGACATGGCAAAATTTTCATTTTATTGCGTAGTATAACTTTTGTTAATGTTGTATTTAAACATGTGGTAGCATTAATTCGTAAGAACTCTGTTAAAATGAGAGCACTGTCCTAGAATGCAAGAGAAATAAAATAAAACTCTGGTGACATTGTGATCAGGAGTCTGGCAATTATTGCAATTTCATACAAAATGTAAATATAAACGCATTGGCGACAGCGGCTGTGGTGCCAGTTGTAATTATGGAAAATATATGTAACCTCTTTGTCGACAGTAATTGTGGTGCCAATTGCAATTAGATACAAACTCTTTGGCCAAGAGAAGGGCTCAACTCGGAAGAGTGGTTTATGAGTTGAGACGCAGTTAGACAACTCTTTCGGGTCTCACACAAACGTACCTATTTGAACATATAATTATAATGCTGAGATTAAATAATGTACACTCTGAAACATTACTTCAAATTTAGGATCATATATTGTCTAAATTTGTGTTGAAAATTCTCCTTGTCTAAAATTACATCGATTTTGTAGTTATTTTATTAAAGAAAAAACCTTTCAAATTAAACATAGTTAGTCCAAGTGGAAAAAATTTAACATAAAGTATAATACGGTTATGGTGGAATGGTAGATACGTTAGACTATCAGTCAGGAGATCGCGGCTCAAATCTGCACGCAGCCAATCGCTTTTTTTAGTAAAAATATTTTGTTCCAAAATCAACTAAAATAATGCGTGTCTAATTTTAGGTCGATAATAATCGGTAAAGTGTTGCCGACTATTATCGACCTAATTTTCAACAAAAGTATTTTAGAGTGTAGATTCTCCACAACTTGCAATCGTTAATTGCAATTGTTGTCTCTGTTTGACGTTACCAAAGCAGAGTTTAAATCATGCAGGATTGAATATATATTTTCTGTGCCGATACGCACGTCAGCATTCGGGTGTCTAGGATTTCTTTAAAAAATATTTTTATTTTACTGCGAAAAGAAATTTCATTAATTTTTCAAATCTTGCACTAAAACTCCTATTTTAAATACTTTTTCCAATGTAAATATATACATGTATTTATTTTTGAAACTTTTCCTTTTCATTTTATAGCCAATAACAATAAAACCTCAAATCTTTACTTACCTTCTTGCATTTGCAACTTTAAAATTATAGAATTCATTATTAAAAAGAAATAGTCGCGTACTTAGTGCTCAACATTTTACCACAACTTGTTCAAACTCGTTTCTACTTTTAAAACTGCTAAACTAATGGGAGGATTCTAGCTCGAAAATAGTTTTAGAGCATCTACTCAAGTTTATTTATTTTGGATTTTCTTTAAAATAAAAGTTTTAGTTCTATTTGTATGGTCAGTAAATTAAAGGAATTTTTTGTGAGTGTCTTAGAAACAATTTCGTTCTCTGCTTAAAGTAAATAAAAGGAAATACTGAAAGTGAACAAGAAAAATGTATTAGCAGTATTCACAGCATGTTTTATATAGAAATAAAGTTATGGATTTTTGAAGATTCGTCTCCACTGATTTTATTTTTATCATAAAAACGACCTGTACAATTTTGTCGTAAAATATATCAAAAAAAGTTTAGTTTAAATCACCGCACAGTGGTTTCAATTGGGCAAAATTGGAAATAAATCTGCTTTCAAACTTGCGATCTGATTACAAAATGATGTAGGAACTATGCTTTAGAAATGTTGGAATTTGGACCAGCCTGTTGTTGGGTGTCAAAGTTGACTACCTCGGACATGGAAAGCCTTGTTGGCCTAATAACTTTTACAAATATTATCAGATTTTATTGAATTTAAACTAGTTGTAAAGTTTATGAATAGGTAAAGAGTAAACACATTTTATTTCGTTCAAATATCTTTAATATTTTCAAAGGTATTTAATTTTGAATTTAAACATCTTGATTTTGGGCTTCGATTTTGTTGTTCTCTATTTCGTAGATATCTCCGCTAATAGCATAGCCAAAAATTTTCAAAAACTATTTTATGATTTTTAACACAATCCTTGATAGCCTGGTTCACAAATTTTCAACCTTTTGCCATAACCTAAAAAAGAGGTGTTTTCTGAACTTATTTTGGGGTAGGTGAATACGAATATGACATTCGATTAATATTCTTAAGAAGCATTTTCCAGATATTCGCAAAGAACGTGCTTTTCTGCAGTTGTTTTAACCATTTCCAAAAATCTTGAGAACTATTCATCTGGGTTGTACAAAATTTGCAGTGTTGCATTGATATGTCCTTGTGCTTTTAGCCAATTAACGGAATGTAATGATCACTTCAAAAGTCATTGAGTTACACGACTAAAGATTTGAAAAATTTTAATTTTTTTGAGTTGTTTTAAAAATTCACAATTTTAAGTCGCTCTGGTAAGGCAAATTAAAATTTTTAGAGTTTATTTTAGACCAACATCTTAAAGAAAATTTTGTTCCAAGATCAATAATCAAATTAGTATGGTAATTGATGAAGTTATAGATTGCCATAAATGGCGTCATGGAGTAATTTCAAAGCGGGACAATCTTTTGAGAGGTTTTTTTCCAGAGTTGGAAGAAAATTTTGGTTTAGAGCATAAATTAAAAACTAACCATAATATTTTTAAAGTAAAAGTTAACAATAACTTTTCTGAATTGTATCGCAAGAACTGGAAAGAACATTGTAGACAAAGGATGGTCTTGGGTACAGCTATGCTATTTATCGGATTTATAGTTTCAGCGAAGCTTATATATGAAATATCATTAGGCAATACTATGCTATTGCCATCACTTTGCGGTTTCATAGCATTTGGACCGCTAGCATTTTTGTGTGGTGCATTATTATGTGGAATAACGACCTATTTAGTGAAAGGGACATTTTTTCTTTTTGTAATGCCAATCCTGTTAGAGGGATTATCGAAATATGTTTTTAGAAACGAAAGAAACCGCCAAACCTAAGAAATTGCCAAAATTAAAAAAAATCGGCAAAACATAAAATCGCCTGAACTAACAAAAATCAACAAAAATTAAAAAGATCGTAAAAAAAAATCAAAGCGAAAAAAATAACAAAACTAAGGGCCTGTCCCAATTGTAATTTGTTTCTGTTTTCAATATAAATAAGACAACGACATCATCTTGTCGACATCGTGGGACAAGTCCTAAGAAAGTAGACAACGTTAAAAAATTCACCAGAATAAAAAAAGCGCTAAAACAAAAAAGGACCAAACGAAAACACCGCAAAAACTAAAAAATTGCCAAAAATTAAAAAGATATAAAAAATCAAAACCAAAAAGTCTCCAAAGCAAACAAAAATTGCCAATATAAAAAACTTAATTATAAATATGGTATTCGAACGGAAGTTTTCGTGTGCGAGTCGAAATCGCACTTAGCTGAATTTTTTAAATTTCAGTATAGGAAAATTATTATGTATCATTAAATAATTATACGTAGTTTCATTATATATTGTGTGGCTGTTTTTAAAGAGATTTTTATGACGTTGAATAATTTTTCTGTGTACATTATTGGAATTATTTATATCTAGAATACGGACGATTGTGTCGTCCGTTGGCCATACTATTAAACAGTATTTTGCCTTAATGGAGCGACTTAAAATGGCGAATTTTGAAAAATACCTCAAAAATTTCTAAATTTTAAAATCTTAGCCCCTGTAACTTGATGAATTTTTTTCCGATCATTAAAATATATGTTTTGGCTGAAAGAAGAAAAACATATCTATGCAACTGTGTGGATTTTTTAAATTCCAATGAACAGTTCTCAAGATTTTTGGAAAAAGCTTACAAACTGCAAAGAAACAAATTTTTCGCGAATATCTCGAAAACGCTTTTTAAGAAAAATAAATTAATATTATATTCGTGTCCAGCAGCTTCAAATTATCATAAAAAACATCTAATTTTTCAGGTTATTTTTTTTTAGTTGCATAGTGTAATCAACGATATTATAGCATTATGAATTTTCATTATTTTCAATCAACATTAATTATGTTTAATCAAAAATCATCACATGCTGTGATTATCCCCAAGTTTTTAACAGTTATTTTAAACTTTTTAGTTGAAATTTAGCTTTAAAAATTTTGTTTAGCTTATTTCTGGGGCACTGTTTTATTTTGAGCTTGCTGCGGGAGTAAATAAGTTCCATTAAAAGTTTAAACAGCCCTTAACATCTGTTTTGTATACTTTTATTTTCCAGATTATATAGCATATATTTATAAAAGTATTTTAATACAAATATGTACAAATATATGTGTGACAATAACTAAAAGCGTATTATATGTCTGTCTAGTTATTAGAAAATGCTTTGGTGTGGGTGTAAGTGCTTTATAAAACATGTCATATAATGCAATTTTGTCTAAAGTTACTAGTCTAACACATATAATTTTTAGGGTTCCGTACACCAAAAGTGTAAAGGAACCCTATTGTGTTCGCTACGCTGTCCGTCTGTCTGTCTGTTTGGATGCCTGTCACAGGCTGTTTTCTCGGGAACCGTAAGAGCTATGGACCTGAAATTTTGGCCGCTACAACAACAAATATATGAAAGCTAAAAATTAAAGGGTGTTCTAAAACAAGTTGAAATACTAATGTAATATACAGACACTTATATATAGACACTTTAAATTTTCAAAGTATGTGTTAATTGGTTTGGTCTGTAGAATAGACTACACAACTTAACACTGATCTTTAAAACAATAAAAATTAAAGGGTGTTCTATTAATTAATGTAATTTTGACTATATAAATTAGATAATTTGCTGTATCTTGGAATCCGTAAGAGGCAAACTAAATTTTAAAAAAGCGAAAATTAAAAAATTCCAAAATGAAAAAATTTCAAAACGAAAAATCGCTAAAATAAAAAAGCTTAAAGGAAAAAGATGCCGAAATTAAAAAAAAATCGCTAAAACGCAAAAAGTCACTAAAACTAAAAGGATCGTTAAAAAACTAAGAAAACCCCAAAAACCGAAAAAAGTCGTCAAAACGACAAAAAACTAAACCTAAAAATATCGTCGAAAAACGAAAAAAATCGCTAAAAAAAATGAAAAAATGAAAAAAAAACACAAAAATGAAAAAAAGCGCCAAAACAAAAAAAGCGCCAAAACTAAAAAATCGCAAAAAAGAAAAAAATGTCAAAACAAAAAATCCCAAAACTTAAATAAATCGCTAAAACTAGAAATAACGTCAAAAAGCGAAAATACGTAAAAAAACACCAAAACCAAAAAACGCAAAAGAAATGCCAAAACCGAAAAAATCTTCTAAATTCGACAAAGTCGTTCAAACTAAGAAAAATCGGCAAAACAAAAAAACGCTTAAGAAAAGCACCAAAATTAAAAAAATCGCAAAAACGCAAAAAATCACTAAAACTAAAAAAAGATCGTAAAAAAAGCTAAAAACCGAAAAAAGTCGTTAAAACAAAAAAAAAAAAACACTAACAGTCAAAAAAATCGCAAAAACGAAAAAATGTTGTCAAACAACGAAAAAAATTTTCAAAAAATTCAAACAGCACAAAAAAAAACTACAAAACAAAATAAGCGCCAAAACTAAAAAAAATCGTCAAAAGCCGAAAAAATCGCCAAAACAAAAAGAAAGTGTCAAAACCAAAAATAAATCGCTAAGACTGAAAAAATCACCAAACAAATAAACGAAAAAAAAGCGCCAAAACTGAAAAGACGCCAAAACTGAAATAAATTCCTAAAAATTATAAATATTGTCAAAAAGCGAAACGAAAAAATCACCAAAATGAAAAGAGCGCCAAAAAAAATCGTTAAATAAAAAAAAAACTTAAAAAATAATAAAATTAAACGAAAAAATTGCCACAATGAAGACAAGGGCAAAAACGAAAAGGGATATACTATATGTATATTCGTACGGAACCCTTCCTGTGCGACCCAAAGTCGCACTTTACTGAATTTATTTTCATTATTTTATAAAATTTTATTTGAAATAATACAAAATCACTTTAAGTCTGCCAGTTGGAAATAAAGACTTGATGACAATGTTAGAAGATGGAATGTACAAATAGTATGTATTTGATGTAGAGCTGATAATCCCTCAGATATAGAGCTGGTTTTATAATTCCACACATGAAAGAAAAATTTAAGACAAAAATATTTTTCTGAAATAAATACTGAGATTTAAGGCGGCTTTGCACCAGTAGGTTTGCGTTATTAAAAAGCTATAAAAATATTTAGTTACGTTTTTTGTACACATTAAGAATTTTATTTATGTGCCCTTAGAGATGATTTAATCAAAAGTAATGAACCTGGCATAACATAATCTCTTATATCGTTTACTTATATTTTAAAATTTTTACTTTAGAATAAAATTTAGCCAGTATTCATGACATGCCATTAATTACAGTGTACTAGATTTCTTACTAGGTTAAACTTTTTTAATATTGTTGGATTTTTGTATGTGAAAATGTATATGCAAATGTGTGTGCGTATATGTTCATAACAGTTGTGCAACATGTTAACGCAATCCAGTAGAGACTTTTATGTAAATTGGAAAAGTTTGTAAGTTTTGTAATGTTGTACATAGTTTGTATTGCTCTTGCCGCTATTGCTGATATTACTGTTGTTGATGCTGAGCTGTATAATATACAGTGTATATAGCTTCAACAGTTGTTGTCACAAAACAAAATAATGATAGGATTCATTCTATTTACATACAACTAAAAAGTAGGAATTTCTGTAATATTTATTCCCTGGATTTTGTAATTTTTAGGGTTCCGTACACCAAAAGTGTAAATTAACCCTATTGTTTTCGCTACGCTGTCCGTCTGTCTGTCACAGGCTGTCTTCTCGAAAACCGTAAGAGCTACGGACCTGAAATTTTCACAGAATATGTAAAACTTTTGCTGCTACAACAACACATATATGACAGTTACAAATTAAAGGGTGTTCTAAGGCGAGCAACGAAACATATTGAAATACTAATGTAATATACAGACATATATATGTAGACACTTTAATGTTTAAATGTTAGTGTTAATTGGTGTAGTCTGTAGAATAGACTACACCAATGAACACTGCTATTTAAAACAATAATAATTAAAAGGTCTTCTCCCAGTTAATGTAATTTTGACTATGTAATTTAGACAATTTGCTGTATCTCGGAAACCGTAAGAGTTAAACTCTTGAAATTTTCAAAAACGCTAAAACTAAAAATTCCAAAATTAAAAAAATTTCGAAACGAAAAATCGCCAAAATGAAAAAAGCGCTTGAAGAAAAAAAGAACCAAAATTAAAAAAATCGCTAAAACGCAAAAGCCACCAAAACTAAAAAGATCGACAAAAAACTAAAAAAAAACCCAAAAACCGAAAAAAGTCGTCAACACGAAAAAAGCACTACAAAATAAAAAATCGCTTAAACTAAAAATTTCATCAAAAAACTAAAAAAATCGCCAAATATGGAAAAAACCAACAAAACGAAAAAAAACGCCAAAACCAAAAAAAAAAAAATAAATAAAAAAATCGCCAAAACGAAAAAAAGTGTCGAAACGAAAAAAATGGCTAAAACTAAAAAAATCACAAAAAATAGAAAAAATTCCCAAAACCGAAAAAATCGCTAAAGCTAAAATAAATCGCTAAAACTAATAATATCGTCAAAAAGCGAAAAAGCGGTAAAAAAACGCCAAAACTAAAAAATTGGCAAAAAAAAAATTTAAAAAACGATAAATCGCCGAAAAAAGCTTAAAAAATAAATAAAATAAAATTAAACAAAAAATTAAAGCGAAAAAATTTTCAAAATGAAAAAAGAGCAAAAACGAAAAGGGATATATGTATGTGTATTCGTACGGAACCCTTCGTGTGCGAGCCAAAGTCGCACTTTACTGAATTTATTTATATTAAAATTTTACTCTTTATTTATTTTGTGTTCATAAAAGTTTAATAAATTTAAAAAATTAAATAACATAAAAGCAAGTCATTAAAAGAAATGCTGAAAAAATAAATCGAAATTATGTAAACATTTGCTTTGACATTTTATAATCTTACTTAAAAGACTCATATAATATCAAGTAGTCGTATCTTGCTTCCTGCCTTGAATACGACTGTTGATGTTATTAAGTTAACTTTTCATTGGTTTGCAGCGGGCTAATGGGTTGTGGAGTTTTTATACCAATCGAAAGGCATTTTAATAACAATAACAACGTCAAAAGTTGCATTTAAGGAAAAAATTCATTAATAAAAACCCGATTTTTATAACCGTTGACCACTGAGAGCTTGTATGAGACGCGAAAGTAAATGTGTATAAAAATTTCAGCAACTTATCTCAATATTAGATACTTAGCAATTTTTAAATACCGTATGATTGGGTAAATAGTTCCGTTCGGTCGTATAACTTCTAAACGGAAAGAAAAGACGTAATTGAGTCAACCATAATCTATAAGCAACATACTAATGGGTGATTTTATAAGAACTATCGGAAAGTAAAAAAGAAAAAAACACATAAAATTCAGAAAAATGCATGAAATATTTATTTGGATCGATAGTTGGGTCGATATAATTTAATGTTTGAAGATTATTTCATGCAAATGTTGGCCGCGGCTGCGCCTCAAATGGTCCATCCGCTTAGTCCAATTTTGGCATACTCTTTCCAACATTTCGGCCGGTATCTCACGAATAATGTTGGCAATGTTGGCTTCCAGTGCGTCAATCGAAGCGGGCTTGTCGCTATAGACATTAGCCTTAACATAGCCCCACAAAAAATAGTCTAGAGGCGTTAAATCGCACGATCTGGGCGGCCAATTGACTGGTCCCAAGCGTGAAATAAACTGTTCACCGAACTCGCCTCTCAATTGGTCCATTGTTTCGCGTGCTGTGTGGCATGTGGCACCGTCTTGTTGAAACCACATGTCATGCAAGTCAAGCTCTTCCATTTTGGGCAGAAAAAAGTTTGTTATCATCGCACGGTAGCGCTCACCATTCACAGTAACGTTGTGATTCGCATCATCTTTGAAGAAATACGGCCCAATGATGCCGCCAGCCCATAATCCGCACCAAACGGTTGTTTTTTGTGGATGCATTGGTAGCTCTTGCAATGCTTCTGGCTGCTCTTCACTCCAAATACGGCAGTTTTGCTTGTTCACGTATCCATTCAACCAGAAATGAGCCTCGTCGCTGAACACAATTCTTCGATAAAAAGTGGATATTCATCTAACTTAACAGAGCACGCATTTTGGTAATAAAATTCAATAATTTGCAAGCGTTGTTCGTTTGTAAGACGATACATGATTAAATTATAGACCAAACTGAAGATGTTTAACAGTGACACAAGATACAAAACGTGCGTGAGCTGTCAAAACTAGTGTTGCCAAAAAGATAATAGCAAAAAAATCACTCGTTATAATTGATTGATTTATATGAAAATAAATCTCTTTTTAATATTATATTGTTATCTAATTTAACAACAATATAATCTATACACATTAGGGTGAGTCGATTTGTATGGATGCAAAATATAAGAAAATCATAGAGGGAAAAGATTCTACGAGGATTTCTAAGCAACTGTGCCCTAGATACCATGGGCCTAGAATGGATTTTGAGCTTGTGGAAATTGGAAAATATATTGTGAGTGATTTAGTTTGAATAAAACCAACTACTGATTGGACCAGACTGCCTCCGAATTGAAAACAACTTGGTAAGGCAGTTCAGTCTTTTGCAACTAACATTTGAAAAAAATCAGATAGACGACTAGAGCCATTGGTTCCCAAATTAAGAAACCTTTATTATAGGAAAAATTTAAAAAAGTGCTTTAAGCAGTTTTTCTCCACACAAGATAGCGCACACTGTGACTTTTTACACTTTTAGCTGGCCAAAAATAAAATAAAATGTTTCCCGATCTTGATGATTTTTTGATATGTGATAGACAGGAGTACAGGTGATACAAAAACATGCTCATAAAAAGAAGAAAAGGAATGTCAATGAATATAACGGTTATCAAATATTCAGTATTAAGAGAAGATAAAAACAGGGTTCTAAAATTTAGTAATTTTAGTGATATTATTATTGTTGTAAAAGTTTTTGTATGCATACTTTGATTTATATTATTATTTTTTCTTAAAATAGGGTTCATTTTAAATAGTTTTCGTTGCTTTTTGAGTAATGTAATATATAATTTAGCCAAAAGCTCATTGAAGTAAAAATCCACTAAAAGGAAGGCATCAAAAAATATATAAAAAATTTTTAATAGAGTAGAGCTAAATTGTTTATCTGAGCTCTGCTGTCATACTACCACCAGAATGTTAAGTAGAGTCTCTAGTTTAAAAATTAAAAAAGATTGGGTGCTACAAAGCGCAACATTGTTTTTTTAATCGACTTCGAAAAAGAAGCCAGTTATCAATTCGTGTGTATTTTTTTTAGTTTTATGTTTGCACAGGCATAACTCTGTCATTTGATAGCCGAGTTTCAAAATTCTTTTCTTGTTTGAAAGGGTTTGCCTGCGCTTGGTCACATAATTTTTTTCCAAAATCGGAAGGGAGAAAATTTGCTCCCCCATGCATAACTGTGTCATTTGTCAACCGATATTCAAAATTATTATTTTTTGTTTGAAAGAGTTTGCCTGCAGTCTGGTCCTATAGTTTTTTTTTCGAAAATCGGTGGGGAAACTTTCTCCAGCACCCAAAAACATAGACATTGTATGTGCCAAAGTTCATTTCATACAAGAGTTATTGATTTTGGCCACCTAAAGTTGCGAAAAGTCACACAAAAATAAAAAGTGGTCTGTACATTTGAGCAGATCCCCCAACCTATATGTATTTTAGCCCGTTGAATGCGAATCTGAGTTTCGTTTTGCTCATTCACCCACACAATTTGGAACAAATTGCAAAACAGCAGTTTTTCTCGATTTCTAACGGTTTTTTGCAGTAAAAGAGCCAAAAGAACATCAGATTCGGATTCAGCGCCTTGAAATACATATAGATAGGTGGGTCTGGTAAAATTTAAAGACCACTTTTTTTTACCTAGTATGGGGCCTACTAATAAAAGTGGGTGGACCATGCCCATTTTTTACTACAGAGCTTCTGTTATGTATAGACATTATCGATACCAAATTTAATTCCAATATCTGCTCCGGAACGAGAGTTATTAATTTTGGCCACCTAAAAGTGCCAAAAGTCGCACTGTGTGGCGTGTGAGTAACATTATTTGATTTATTAATAAAATATAAAGTATACGACACACTGTCTCAAGCAGTTTTTGTAAATTTTCCTACAATAAAGGCGTCATCAAACATATTTTAAAATTTTCGCAAGTTCGAAATCAATTTACACCGATGGCTTCTAGGGCAAAGCTGCTTACAATTCTTCGTGGAACTATATCCCCCTTCGATCTTTTGTCACAAAAAAAAATCGACCCATCTATATACACATTCCATTAAAAAACGTTCATATTTTTTGAAGCACTAAAGCAAAATTTAAAAATAAAGCGCATAATAATACGCTTTAAAATAAAAGCTTATTTCGGAGCAGTGAATGTATATACATAAGTTGAAGCTATACAAAACAAGCTATAAAAAAGCTATACGAAAAGCCATACACTGAAAGGAAATCGCTTTGTAATGGGAATGAAATCATTACGTTAACCCCTTACATTAATGCAATGAAAAATGTCATTAATGGCATGAAACATTGCATATCAGCAATGAAAAATTACCTAAACGGTATGAAACTTTTTTCAGGCACATTTTATACATTTTGTGTTGTCATTAATAATATGAAACTTTTTCATTTGGAAAATGAATAAGTAAAAAATAGAAATATGACTCAAGTTCAAATACAGATATCGGAAACGAACTTTTTTTTATTGTATAATTTTCTTTTTCCTTTATACTGATTTTGCACTATTGATTTTGCATGGTGACATGGGTGAAGCAGTAAAGGTGTTGGCTTACAAACATGGGATCAAGGGTTCAAGACTAACATTTACAAATTTATTTATAGGAAGTAAAATTAAATAAATATAAAAACCGCCTGGTGGCGCTTGGTTATATACATATGTGAACGTAAACGTTTCATTTTAATTATGAAATTTTTATAATTAATGAAACAATTTTCATACCAGGAATGAAACGTTACGTTGGTTGAATAGCAATGACAAAATCATTGCTGGAACGTAAAAAATCATTATATATATGAAACTTTTCCTTTTAGTGTACGAAACAAGCTATACAAAAAAGCTGATTTCATAGTGCTAACCCAATGCTGGCTTTTAAGCGAGAAAGTTAAGTAAATTTATGTAAGCCTCTTGCTGCCTATTTGCAACACCGCTTTTGGCCTACAGGCTATAGGGTACATTCGTAAGTCCAGTAAATGGGCAATAATCAAAATTCTGCGTTCAAAAATCATTACTTGGCAATACTCTTTTTCGTCAAAAGTTTCTATACGCAAACATTTGAGAGTACTGCCGTAGATTGCTGCAACTACGACCGCAATTTTATTACTCTCGCGATAGTTTGCAGACCGGTTGCAAATATTTACTGCATTTACCAATTCACCAAAAGTTACAAAAGAATAAGAATTCAAAATGAAGTTAGCGCAGTTGGAACACGTCCAATCCACATTGAACCATATTTTCCATTTATTTTTAGTTTTAGTGCTGAAAATATTAATGATTTTCAGTGCTTCGAAAAGCGCTTTTGTATCAAAAATGTAGTACTATAAGTCGCGAAGTCGCGAAGTCGCGAAGTCGCCTATATCTGCGCAACAATGTAGAAATACTGCAAATTAACTTAATGTCATTAATCCAATGAAAACCGTCATTAAAATTATTTCAATGAAAAGTGCCTTAAATAAATGAAATCATTTCATTAAAACAATGTAATTATTTTTTCTAAACTAATGAAAATGTTTCATTATTTTAACGAAACTATTTCTTAATTTTAATGAAAATATTTCATTATTTAAATGACACTATTTCTTTATTTTAATGAAATTATTTCATTATTAAGTAGGCACATTAACTATTTTATTGACAATTCAATGCTGCAAATACGGACGATATACTACATTATTATGCACATCACAAAATTTTTTAATTGTAATGACAGCTTTCAGTGGCGAACTCAGAATCTTGATTTTCATCATTTGTAGCGCTCTCAAAACAATGTGCTCTATGAGTGTGTAATAGTAAGAAAGAGTACAACAAACAATCACAAAAAAAAAACTATTTTTGTAGTTCGCTCTTCGTTGACTACTGTTGAAAGTTTAAGCTTTGTTTAAGCTTTTGTTGAAAAAAAACTGAGTATGCGCTCATTTTCTGATCATAAAAGTTACTTTTGTCGGGAGAAAATGGTACCCTACCCACGAAACTTGTCGAAGAGACTTTTACGACTCGCTTTTTGATCAGTTGTGAGTCATTTGCGAGTCTTCTTCGGGTCATATTTATGCTTTTTGTAATCATTTGCGAGTCATTTTCCAATAACAATATTTAAGTCACATTTGTAATCATTTACTAGTAAAAGATTCTCCATTGTAAGTTGGAGAGGATGATGGATATATGTGTTCCAAATAGGCTAACATCATGTTGAGTACTTATTATTTGGTATTTTTAATAAATGATTTTATATTTTTACTCACTGTTTGTTATTTTAATTTAACTGGGAATCGAACCAAGGCCCCTCACGTTTGCAGTCCTATGCACCAACCATTCAGCTAAAGCACTGTTATACAACACCGAGAGCACAAACTTAATATAAACTTGCTCTTAACCAGTCAGTATTTTATTAAATTATTGATCATATTCGAATGTTTTATGACTCTTCTGGTACCTCGATTCTTCTGAAGTAGTCTTTTATGACTCGTGTTTCTGATCAATTACGACTCATGTTCGAGACTTAAAACAGTCACATTTTGAGGCACTGCATGATCAATTTTTGATTGGGCACATTTCGTAAATTTTAATGTTCTTTTTTAAATTAGTTGCCTTCTAAAATTTTAGCCGTTAGCGACTACATATCGCGCCTTTGCTGCAATAGAGTCATAACTCAAAAAAACGTGATTGTTGAGTTAATAATGCAGAATTAGTCGCCATATAGCTCTTCATATTGTGTAAATATTTCATAAAAATATCTTGTATACTCAATTTCTGAGAGAAGAATAAAATCTTATTTTACCTTTAAGTTGTTAGTAAACTCAAAAGTTTAAACTCGTTTTCTGCAAAAGAAGTTTTTTTTGAGCTATGACTCTATTACAGCAAAGGCTCGATATGTTATTCAGATTTTAAATATATAATTATAATTTCTTTATCAGCTTTAGCTTACGAGATATACCGTTATGGCTAAAATGAAGGCACTTGCAGGACATCCATGAGCATAACTTGAAAAGGGCAAGCTCTATTCAGTTAAGTATAAAAATCCAAAACTCGACAACAAAATAATCTCTAAGTCGTACAAACATTATTTCTAAATCAGCAAAAAAAATAGTTTTTTATAAAGTTTTTTTTTACATTTTTGTCCAATAACATGTAGCTAAATATTCCAAAAGAATTGAGCCCTTAATCATTGAAATTGGTGTAGAACTTTTGATTTTATTCACAATTTAGTGACAGAACTAAATTAATAAAATTTTAATTTCCATGCAACAGCACCAAAAACCAAAACAAATTCAGAAATTGCTGCTGTATGAAAATTAAATATTTATCAATTCGGTTCTCTCACAGAATTATGAGTAAAATCAAAAGTTGTGCATCAATTTCAATAAAAAAATTTCTCAATTCTTTTGGAATACATTTAACTACAAGTTACTAAAGCAAAAATAAGCTCGTTGTTGTATTTTTATTTTTTAACCGACTTCAAAAAACGAGAAAGATTATCAATTCGTCATGTATTTTTTTATTTTTTTATTTTTTTTATGTATGTTCCCTTAAAACTCCGCCATTTAAAGGCCGATTTCGGATTTTTTTTTCTATTCAAAAGAATGTACTTCCAGATTGGTCCCATTGAAAAGTGGGCGGAGTCACGCCCATACGAAGTAAATACACATGCCTTTTCAACTACTTCTAATCAACCGATCCTTATGAAACTCTGCACACACATTAAGTTTTTACTTGAATAGTAAGTACATCATGATTAAGAAAGTGGACAGTGCCACGCCCATGAAAAGTAAATGTTATTTTTCAACAACTTCTACTAAGCCGATTCTTATGAAACTTTGCATACACATTTATTTATCGTTACAATACAACATTATGTTTAGAAAAGTGGGCAGTGCCACGCCCATGAAAAGTAAATAAGTATTTTAACTATTTCTACTTAGCCGATTCCTGTGAAACTTTGCATATACAATTAGTTCTCGTAAAAGTACATAATGATAAAATATGAGCCTATTTTGTAGTCGGTTTTTTTGCAAGAACTATTATGCATTCTTATAAACAAAAATTCCAAATTTTTTATAAAATTTTTAATTTTTTTGGGTTAAACTTTTAATATATCTCTGAAAGTTTGTGGTCGAATTTCGGTTTTTGTTCTTTTTTCAATAGAAAAACTCCTTCTTAAGTTATGCTACTCTATATGTGATGAAAGTGCCTTTATTTTTTACATAACGCTATATCGCGGAAACTAGAGCTAATGGAAAAAAATGGAGGGCAGATTCGCGTTCAGCGTTCCAAATAACTACAGAAACAACTTCTAACTTCATTTCTAACGAACGAAAAAGTTTTTTTTTGAAATTTGTAAGCTTGTGTAATTTATGGGAATAGTTTTCGAGCCTTTTTTAAGCGCACAACTGATTTGTCAGTTTCTGATCCTCTAAAGTAGCCTTAAGAGACTCAGTTTGGTGATTTGTGCTGGTTGGGACACATTTTGTCAAAACTTTATTGGGGTTTCCATAAAATAACAAAAAATGTTGTTGTTATAAATCAAATGAGACTTTCTAACGTAAGTATGCAGCTAATGAAGAAATTCCAATGAAATTCTAACACAGCGTTCGTGAAATTTTACATATATTATGAAATATTTCATTAGATTTGTGAAAAAATTCCAACGAAATCGTTTCATTGGATTTATGAAGCGAAACTCTTTCAGTGTAGTAACTACTTACAGTTATTAGATTTTTTTATTCTTTCTTACAAATTAAAATAATTCTTACAAAAAAACCGACTACAAAATAGGCGTAGCACCGCCCTCATATTTTATCATCATGTGTTTTTACGAGAGCTAATTGTGTGTGCGAAGTCTCATAACAATCGAATAAGTAGAAGTAGTTAAAATTAATATTTACTTTTCATGGGTGTGGCACTGCCCACTTTTCTAACTACAATGTTGTATTCTAACGATAACTAAATGTGTATGCAAAGTTTCATAAGAATCGACTTAGTACAAGTAGTTAAAGTCCTTATTTTCTTTTCATGGGCGTTGATGAAAAAGAATATTTACTTTGCAAGGGCGTTCCACAGCCCACTTTTTATATCCTGATGTAGTATTTAAACAGAAGCTTAATATGTGTATAAAGTTTTATAAGAATCGGCTAAGTAGAAGTAGTTAAAATCCTTATTTACTTTTCATGGGCGTGGCACTGCCCACTTTTCTAAACGTAATGTTTTTTGTATTGTAACGATAGCTAAAGGTGTATGAAAAGTTTCATGAGAATCGGTTTAGTAGAAGTTGATGAAAAATAATATTTACTTTGCAAGGGCGTGGCACAGCCCACTTTTTATATCCTGATGCTGATGTAGTATTTAAACAGAAACTTAATGTGTGTGTAAAGTTTCATAAGAATCGGTTGAGTAGAAGTAGTTGAAAACGAATGTGTATTTACTTTGCATGGGCGTGACCCCGCCCACTTTTCAACAGGATCAATCTGGAAATACATCCTTTTGAAAAGAAAAAAAAAAATCCGAAATCGGTTCAGAAATGGCGGAGTTTTGAGGGAACATACAAAAAAAAAGAATACATGGCGAATTGATAGCATTTCTCCTTTTTTTTGTTAAGTCAGTTATAAAAAGTAAATTTGTTTCCTATATTTACCCTACGTCTATACCTGATATAGTTTTATCATGATAAATGTCAAATTCCATATAGGAAAAACAGCTAACATGAAATAAAATATTTTTCAATATAAAGTTTGACATTTGTCATGATAAAAATATATCAGGTATAAACTAGGGATGGGCAAGTGGAAAAGATATATCGATATATATCGATACCGATATATTTTTAAATATCAATCGGCATCGATATATATCGAATAAAAAATATCGATATATCGAAATATCGATATTTTTCAACAATGATACCACTGCGGGACAGCAGTTTTTTTTGGCAGAAACGAGACTATAATTCCATTAATCTAAAGATAAAACATAGTCAAACTGCGTACTTGGTTTTTCATTTCCTCACTTTTTATCCTTTTTAAAGGACTTAACATTTTTTTATGCATGCTTATTATAAATAACTTTTTTTAATATTAGTTTCTAATATTTTTTAGGAAACTTGGTACCAAATAAAAGGGAAGGCTCTGTAGTATTTTATAAGTTTACTTACTTCAGTTCCCGCAAACAAAAATATTGAAAAAATGTCCTTTTAAAAATATATCCTTCCATATCCTCAAAAGTTTTCACTAAAAATTTTTTTTTTAAATTATATGTTGAGCCTTAAATTAACTCTAAAAGACTTCGAAATTTTATGACATTATCTCCCTTAGTACAAAAGCTGTGATTATTTATTTCCCGGCACAAAATTAATTTTTATAAAAATTGTATGTAGAAAACTAATTTATAAAAAAAAAACATCAATTTTGAGCCGATAGCGATAAAAACGTAAAATGGGTGTGCATTTTAGAGATTATTTAATGTTAATATATAGTTTTATATATATTGCAAAACAATCAATTAAAGATCTTGAAGGAAATATTAGAAAAATTGCTTCCAATGACATATTAACAATTTTTGCTCAGTTGCCCTACAACTATTCTTCCATATCCTTGGCATAAAAACAACTATATATCAATTAATCGAGAAAGTTAATATAGTTAAACTGCGTGCTGGGTTTTTCATTTCCTCATCTCTTGTCCGTTTTAAGTGACTTTACATTTTTGAGAACACTTATTTTAATTTTTGTTTTCATATTAATATGTAAATTTTTTAGCAATAGTAGTACCAAATAAAAGGGAAGGCTCTGTAGAATTTTATAAAAATATTTCCTTCAATTGCCTTGAACAAAAAAAAAGTGTCTTCAGAAAATCCTTTTATATTCTTGAAAATTTACATCAAAAAGCTTTTAAAAACTATATTTTTTAGCCTTAAGTTAACTCTATGAGACCTAAAAATGTTGTGATTTTGTCTCTCTTAGAGCTCTACCTAAATCAGAGCATTAAGCGTCGCGTTATGGGGGTGGGGGTTCAATTTTTGTTACGAACTATGTAATTTATACTGAAAATTTTATAAAAAGCGTTACGAATGGGGGCAGTAACAAAAACTCCGAAAATAGCGTTACGTAATCTGTGAATGGCCCCTTAGCAACACGTTTTGTTAAAAAAATTTACATATTAATATAAAAAAAGTATCAAAATAAGCATTCTCAAAAAATGTAGTCCTTAAAAAGGGACAAAAGGTGAAGAAATGAAAACCCAAGTACGGAGTTTTCCTATATTTAGTCTCTAGATGAATTGATATGTAGTTGCTTTTATGTTAAGGATATGGAAGAAAAGTTGAAGAACAACTGAACAAAAGTTTAAAAGATGTCCTGGCAAACAATTGTTTTAATATTTTCTGCAATATCTTTAATTTATTGCCTTGCAATATATATAAAAATATATATTAGCATTAAATAAGCTCTAGAACGCACACACATTTTACGTTTTTATCGATCTCGACTTAAAATTAATGCTTGTTTTTTATAAATTATTTTCTACATACAATTTTTATAAAAATTAATTTTGTGCCATAAAAAAAACAATCACAGCTTTTGTACTAAAAGAGATAAAGTCATAAAATTTCGAAGTCTTATAGGCAACATATAATTTTTAAAAAATTGTTTAGTGAAAACTTTTCAGGATATGGAAGGATATATTTTTAAAAGGACATTTTCTTAATATTTTTGTTCAGGGGAACTGAAGTAAATATTTTTATAAAACTCTACAGAGCCTTCCCTTTAATTTGGTACCAAGTTCGCTAAAAAACTATTAGATACTAGTATTTAAAAAAAATTATTTAAAAAAGCATTCTTAAAAAATGTTAAGTCCTTTAAAAAGGACAAAAGATGAGGAAATGAAAAACGTAGTACGCAGTTTGACTATATTTTGTCTCTAGATTAATGGATATATAGTGGTGTTTCTGCCAAATAGAAAAAATTAAAATTTGTCACGCAGTGTAATTCATACGTAGTCCCCAATTTTTTTTTTTAAATAAAACAAAAAATGTACCTTTCTTATAAATAATTAAGCTGGAAAGAGTTAATTTCCAAGATCCTTACTGTTCCACCAATATTTCATGAAACATACATCAACAAAATTACACTCAAAGAATGATAGTTTTTCGAATAGACATTATATTACAAATAAAACAAAAGATTTTGAAAGTAATATTCTATTTGATGAAGATTGTACCGAAATGTTTTTAAAAATTGCACGAAAAGCAAAACCAAAGCTAAGAAAATATAAAATTTGATACTGTCGATATATTTGGAAAAATATCGATACATCGATATATCGAAATTAAAAATATCGACGATATATATCGATATATTTTTAAGAAAACATCGATATTTTTTGCCCATCCCTAGTATAGACGTAGGGTTAGATACTATTCAAATATTTTTTTATCATTATAAATTAAATATGAACAGCTTTTGAAGTGGTCATCAATTGCGAAATGGCTTCGAGCTGACGTAACATAAAATAAAGAACCTTTTGTGGCAGGTGTCAAGTTTTAACTGTCAATTTTTGTATTTGGAGAAAAAATTTAATAAATTTTAAATTTTCTTTTTTTGACAGTCTCTCTGATATACTCGTACATAAATATTTCATCAAAACATTTATTTAATAGAACTTTACAACTTCAAAGTATCCCATTTATATCAAAACGAAATAATTTGTCTTATAAATTAAAAAGGAGAAAAAAAGTGCTCAACCCACAACTCACACTTCCAAATAACCTTAACTTTCATTTCAAACAAATTAATTTCTCTATCCTGAAGAGGAGGTCAACAAAATATATTCACTTAATACTCGTAGATATCTTTGTAACAATTTGTTACTCTTAGAATAAATATTTTCCTTTAATACATATTGATGTATGTTATGTTTGTTACAGTTAACAAGTTTTCATTTTTCCTATTTTATATATTTTTAGTATCAAATAAATTGCTTGTAAAGTTTTTCTTTTTCTTTTATTTTTTTTCTTCTTAATTTTAACTCCCATACAAAAAGTACACACAAAGTTACAAGAAGAAAATGCTACTTGAACAATAAAACTAATCTCAAGTTATTTTATGAGTTTATTTCCCTCTACCTTTAACATAAATAAATTGTAATTTTCTTCGATTTCAGAAGAATTTGAAGCAAAAAAAAAAAAATAAAAAATACAAGTTGAACAAACAAGTAGAGATTTGCACAAAAGTACCATTAAAGAAAATCTTCTTTTATTTATGGGTTGAACGAGCTGTCTGTCTGATGGGGTAGTGGGTGAGAGGAAATGATGCAGCTTGTTAGTTTTGGCTAGTTATTAGTTTTTGCTGTCGTTGTATAAAAATTTTTTAATAAGAAACAAATAACCTTCATAAGAGTATTAATTAAAATAGGAAAGATATTAAAAATAATCAACAGGACAATCTTAAAGAATATCTATGTAGATGTTTCCCAGTAATATTTACCAAAGGATAAAATATGTTGTCATTATTCTTGTCTTAATAATATTGTGATGCAGGTTGGGGAAGAAAGATGAAAGAAGGTAAAATATTTTTGCTGATAAAAATATTTATGATCAAGGTATTGCATTTTAATTTTATCTACTTTTTAGTCTTTTATTATATTTGTTTTTTTAAATTTTGTGTGCTTTCAATCAAAATTCTGCGATATTTTTTTATTAATGAAATTTTTTTAAAGAAAAGCAATTCCTGTTTTTCCACCAATCGTTTTTATGTAAATTGTCGGTGTTGGCTTAAAGTAAAAAAAATATGAATAAATACTAATGGTTTCATTCATATATTCGCTATTTTTTGGCGGATCTGCCAATTTATTTTTGTGTGCACGCATGTGTTTATATATATGGGGCATTCCATGCCAAATCGGACGGTTTGAAGCAATACATATTTTATTTGCACAATTTTATGATATTTTTAGTACCCCTAAAAGGAGCCTTCCTGGTACATTTCGAGACTATTTTGATTACTCGTTCAAAAGATATTAAAATTGATTATTAGGCTAAGGTTCGTAACGTTATATTCAGAAAGAATTGGGTATGATTAATATTCCAAGGAACAAAGGAAAAATTAACATCAACTTAATTTTTCAACGTACACAGCAGAACAGAGTAGCGCCACTTTCGGAAGCCGCTACACTTCCATCGTCAGTGCTCACGTGTATTTTGCTATCACCACTTGTCAGGTGGCTCTGTTGAATGTGATTTTAATTCTTATATATACAACTTTTTTCGTGAAAATTGAATACGAGAATTAATTCACTCTCAAGCTGATATTAAAGTGCACTTTCCCAGCGTTGCCATCGGTTTATTTTTCTTCATTCCCATTTTTCTGATTTTTGTTCTACTCAAGACAAACTTTTTTGGTTTGATTGGTTTGATCATATTAATAAACAATTAGCTACTGGCTTGAGCTTTTCACATGTTTACATGTTCACATATACTTAAGTATAAAATCAAACCAAAAAAGTTTGTCTTGAGTAGAACAAAAATCAGAAAAATGGGAATGAAGAAAAATAAACCGATGGCAACGCTGGGAAAGTGCACTTTAATATCAGCTTGAGAGTGAATTAATTCTCGTATTCAATTTTCACGAAAAAAGTTGTATATATAAGAATTAAAATCACATTCAACAGAGCCACCTGACAAGTGGTGATAGCAAAATACACGTGAGCACTGACGATGGAAGTGTAGCGGCTTCCGAAAGTGGCGCTACTCTGTTCTGCTGTGTACGTTGAAAAATTAAGTTGATGTTAATTTTTCCTTTGTTCCTTGGAATATTAATCATACCCAATTCTTTCTGAATATAACGTTACGAACCTTAGCCTAATAATCAATTTAGATTCACAAAGCAAATACGTTCGAAATAATCATATAAACAAAAGATATTAAGTTTTCAAAAAAATCAGGTTTTTTAGTTTTTTACTCATAACTTTCTTAATATTGGTTTAAATTGGACAACTTTTTTTTGGACATTTTTGTTTTTAGATATTCTTTACTGAAAAAATAGAAAAAAAAATATTCGAAGCTTTTGATTTTAAATTTGAAAATGAGTGTAATCTTCGACTTTTTTGAAAATTTATAACTTTTAACTTTTAGGCACCAAACAAGCCCGGTCCAGTAGGGGTCCTTCTATAATTACTACTTTTTTTCGATTTTTTAAAATAAAAAAAAGTTTTTCGATAAAGCATAAGAAATCTTGTAAGTGTTATGTTTATGTCAGCATTTTTTGAAACATCACACGCAACATTTTTGTGAATTATTTTAGCCCTCTAACTCTTCGCTGTATGGGTCATTTTGGCCCTTTCTTAAAAAATTGCTAAAAACTCCCTGACCGTTATTAAGAAAATTATGAGCAAAAAACTAATTTTTTTTTGTAAATTTAATATCTTTTGAACGAGTAATCAAAAAAAATCTGGAAATTTACTAGGAAGGCTCTTTTGAGATGAAATTCGGGAAGTAAAAATTTTTTTTTCAAACCGTGACGTGGAATGCCCCATATGTACATATGTGCTTGTGTACGAAAGTGTATGTAACAAACCGCACGTCTTATGTATGAATTTATATAAATAACTGCAGACTACGAGTACTCGTATAATAATATTTTGTTATGGGAGGATATAAAAATTTTTCTATTTTTTCCCTTTGTTAAGATATTATTTAAGGTTTAAATTTAAAAATGGATAATATTGGTTTCAATTGCAAAAGTTTGGCCATAATAAAATTTAGGTTTCTAGTAAACGGAAACAATAAATGCACAAATAAAAATTTTTATTTTAATAAAATTTGCTATTTTCAAATCACAATAAACCGTTTCAAATTGTTTATTCTTTTGAAAAGTTGTTTGAATGGTGAATAAGAGCTCTAGCGCAACGTGTTTTTCCATATAAACTGACATTTAAAACACGGTGATGGTAGCTGTCTTAAAATATAATTTCTTAGACCAGACGCTAGGGGAGTCAAGGTTTTGGCATATGCTGACGGTGTGGTAACGGGGATGTTTATGGACGTGATAAGTGATGTCATGTCCAACGCTTCGGGCAGACGTATCGAATGGGCTATAGACTGTGGCCTAGGAGTAAACTCAAACCAAATTTAACTATGTAGTACACTTTCTGATTATGTAGCGTTGAGGTACATACAACTGTTCCTAGCGGACAGCGTATAATATCTAGAATACATTTTGGAAACTAAATGTGCAACATAAACAAAGAAAAATTTGACGGCGGGTAGGGTTGAACTTACATGTTTCGAGACCTCGCGGTCGATAGTTTCCAGTGATGCAGTTCAATATCACTTATCTTTAATCAATTCATGCTGTCGCTCTCAGAGTTGTTTTTTTCAGCTTTTTCATTTGATAGTTATTGATATTCACTATTTTTCTTTATGTCTTGTGTTAAAATTCTAGTTTTTTCTTTATTCTAGTATACGTTTATGATATTCAACTAGTTGACTGGAATCTACCTACTTTTCTTGAGTTGGTGTAAGCGGTAAAGAACTGCGATGAGTAGAACGGGAGGTTTCGAATATATAAGTTCAACCCTCCGTGCAGTCAAATTTTTCTTTGTCTACATGCTTCACATTTTTCTCTAAATAGAAATATAATTTAATAAAAAAATTAAATTAAAACCGAACTCAAGCCAAATAATTAAATTCCTTTTGATAACCCAGACAGTTTGACTAAAACTCAGAAAATAATTGTGCAGCATTGGGCTAAAAAGGCCACGGTTGCTTAGTACTCCTATCGAAGGATGTTTGTATCTATATACATGTATCAATATCAATATATTTTTAAATATCGATCGGCATCGATATATATCGAATGAAAATATCGATATTTGGATATATGTATATAAATTTTTTTTCAAGCATAATTAAACATGGGTAATTCTCATTCTAAACGTATATTTTGTGTTTTTGTGTGTGTGTGTGTGTGTGTTTTTTTTTTTTGTTTACCAATGTAATTCATATATGTAGGTATGAAAAGATAGGATTTTTATTATAATTTTGGCCTCATTCAATGGTTCCTGCAATACATTATATTTTTCGATTTTAAAAAATTTTTCTGTATTGAACGTTTAATTTGCTTTCGCGGAATGATTTTTGCGAAACAAATACATCACAAAAAATGAGTATATATAGGGTTTGAAAGCACTATACATGTATTCTCTAAAAACAAAAAATTATAATAATCGCTGGACGAAATTAAAAGTTATGACCGCTTCTTTAATTTTGACTTGGGTTCACATGGAAAACTATAAAATTTTTATGTTTTAAAATAATTCTTTTGAAACAATTATAAATATGCAAAAAGTAGGCTAACTCTTTTTTCAAATAAGAATTATTTTAATCAAACCAAAAAAGTTTGTCTTGAGTAGAACAAAAATCAGAAAAATGGGAATGAAGAAAAGTAAACCGATGGCAACGCTGGGAAAGTGCACTTTAATATCAGCTTGAGAGTGATTTAATTCTCGTATTCAATTTTCACGAAAAAGTTGTATATATAAGAATTAAAATCACATTCAACAGAGCCACCTGACAAGTGGTGATAAGCAAATACACGTGAGCACTGACGATGGCGGCTTCAGAAAGTGGCGCTACTCTGTTCTGCTGTGTACGATGAAAAATTAAGGTGATGCTAATTTTTCCCTTGTTCCTTCTGACTATAACGTTACGAACCTTCGCCTAATAATAAATTTGGATTCACAAAGCAAGTATGTTCGAAATAATCATATTACTAAAACTTATTTTTTAATTAAATCGACCAATAATGTCAAAAGTTAAGTCAATTTTAAATAACTTTTTGTAGCAAAATATGTCCTAACTAATACATTCTTCGAAAATATAACAAGACACAGTGCGAAAGAAACAAAATTTTTTCAAAGAAAACTATAAATTTGTAGACAGGTAATATTCTTTATATCGTTCCTATCCTTCAGCTGCTGTTAACTTTTCTTAACGTCCTAACATTTTTAGATAAATTATATTTTAAATCGCCAAGACTGAAAAAAGTGCCAAAACTAAAATAAATCGCTAAAGCTAAAAATATCGTCAAAAAGCAAAAAAGAAACGTTAAAACAAAAAAAAAAGATCCCAAAACCAAAAAAAAAACGTCAAAAGTAAAATAATCGGCAAAAAGATCGCTAAAAACCAAAAATCGCAAAAAAAAAAACAGAAAAAATCGCCGGAACGAAAAAAAGTGTCATAACCAAAAAAGAAAAAAAATCGCTAAAACTAAAAAAAATCACCAAAAACCGAAAAAAATTCCCAAAAACCGCCAAATTAAAAAAAAAATCGTTACAACTAAAATAAATCGCTAAAACTAAAAGAGTGAAAAAAACGTTAAAAAACGCCAAATAAAAAATCGCCAAAACTAAAAAAATCGGCAAAAATGCAACAAACGAAAAAATCACAAAAATGAAAAAAGCGCCAAAACCAAAAAAAAAAAAATAGCCAAAAACGACGAAAAATACTTTAAAAATAACAAAACTAAAACTAAGCAAAAAAGCACAACGAAAAAACTGCCAAAATTATAAAAGGGGCAAAAACGAAAAGGGTTTTACATATGTGTACTCGTACGGAACCTTCGTGTGCGAGCCAAAGTCGCACTTTACTTAATTTATTAAGTTTTTTATCTCTGCTGAAAAACTTGTCTAAATGGTAGGCCTTTTGCATTTTATATAACGATATATACTTTTCAGCTAACTTAAACAAATTGTGTTTATCAGCTACAAACATTTTAAATTATGCTGCAATCCTTGTTTGCATAATCAGCTTTTATTAAGACATGTGAATAGTATGTAAAAAATGTTCTTTCCATTTCACGATGTCGAACAATTTTTCCTTTCTTACATTTACATTTAAGACAAAAACAAAATTTTAAAATTTGTTGTTGTTTTAAATATATTTGTACGAAGGAAAGAATGTTCCTCGACATCGTGAAATATGCATTTAACAACATTTATAAATAAAATAATAATAATTGAAGTCTATTTGCTGATAGTTAAGCATTGTCTATATGCATTTCATTGGCGCTTTGCCAAATCGTCAGTAGACTTCAACCACAACAATATGTCAAATAATAAATTTCTTAAAATAATAATAAATATAAACTTTTGAAATTGGTGGCAAATGTTCTAAATTTACTTGTCCTATGACTAATGAAAATGGGTGCGCTAAAAGTTAGGATTAGTGATTGAAGAAGATAAGTGGTTATACTCCTCTTAATCTTCCGCAAATTTAACAAGGTCTGTGGTCAGGCACGAATCCAGCTTGGGTTTTTTTTTTGGGGGGGGGGGGGGACTTCTGAGTAAAACATACTATTTTTCCAAACTTCTTTTAGAAACTCTATAGAAATTTACTTGTTTGGGGGGGGGATATTTCCCCCCTGACTGTGTTTAATATTATAGTAATCGGGACTGCGACATATGCATGTTATTCTTGTCTGATACTATTGTATGTTTTGGTAGTGGTGACTTTATAAGATATATAAATATAAATCTTTTTTTTAAATTAAATTTTACTTCAGCTAAAATATATTCTCACTAAAGCGGCTGTCAGACGCATCAATATGCAGCTTCGATAGATGTGTTTACAAAAATAGTAGGGGTAATATTGAAGAATATCAAAATGCATATATTGAAGGTGAATGTTGATGCGTCTGGCAGCCGCTTAAAAGTATATTACGTTTTAAGTAACAACACAACGAATGTACGAGTATTAATAAAACCCCCCAAGTATAATATACACAAAAATATTATTAAAAAATACACCTACAATATGAACTTTCGAATGAGTACTAACTAAATAGCCAGTATATTCCGTAGTATAAAAGTGAACAAGAATTTTGAACAATATAAAGAGTAAAAAATACAACAAGAGGCAAAAAATTGCTTTCATTTTATTTTTTTTTATTGAATTTTACTTTTGATTTTATTAAGTGCAATTTTATATTTATTTCTATTGTTTGATTTTTTTAGACTATAAATTGCAACGAAATGCATGTGTATGTCTGAATGTGCAAGAACAACGAAAGACTCTACTCGTATGAATAACTGAATGAATGAGTAAATTGAACTGATGTTAAAAACGTACTTAGTATTATTATAACCACGCACATACATAATATGTACTTTTTATGTACTTATTTATTATTCATACAAACATACTCAAGTATTTTTATACAAAAACGTAGTGATGGCTTAAGTATTTTTAAAGAACAAACGGATTTGTGGTGGATTGAACACATGTTCTACTTGAATGATTGATAAAGATGAATGAATATGTTTTTTTGTTTGTGTTGTTTTGTATTGTTATGATATAATTAGTTTATTTCTTTTGTTTGCTCAATTTTCATTGGTATATTGGTCAAGTGCAGTATTTATAAAGCTTTTAATGAACATTATAGTTTAGGTGAAAATGCACTACGCAGGTCTTGTGGTTGTGGGTTTTGTGGAGGAAAATTGCTTTAAAATTAAATTGTCGGCACAAAAATATGAAATATTCAATTAATTAAACGTTATTTATTTTAAATTTCAATATGATTTTGATAGTTTTTGCTATGTTTGTGACACTTTTCTTCTCAATCATTTGTGATATGGAGTTGATAGTTTATATTAAAAGTTTGTTAAGAATTGTTATGAAGGAGGGAGGCGAAAATGGCCTTACGTAATATGTGAACACATCCTTACGTTAAATTCAATAGATCCTGATATTTTCTATTTTTCAACGCTAAGCCAAAAGTTTTAGCAGCCATCGCACAGTGGTTCCAATTGAAAACAAAAATGATAATAGATCTTTATCTTTGAAACTTGCGATCCGATTACAAAACAATTTATGTAAAAATCATAGAGGAGGACCTAAGCTTAAAGAACGTTGAAATTTTGACCACCCTGTGGAAACACACGCTGAGGGTGCCAAAGTTGACTAACTCGAGCATGAAAAATATTATCGGCCTCAAAACTTTTACAAATATTTTCCGATTTTAATGAATTTCAACTTGGTGTGAAGCTTATAAATATACAAAATATAAAATCGGATAATATTTGTGAAATTATTAGGCCGACAAGATTGTTCATGTCCGATGTAATCAACTGTGACACCCTGTAGCTCGACGTGCTTCGGTCGTCCTGTATAAATTTTACATACATCGCTTTGTACTCGAATGGCAATTTTGAAAGATACAGATTTTTTTCCAATTGGAACCACTGTGCATCGCAACATTTCATTTCTCTTTAATCTTTGGTTTCTGTATTCCTGCGTTATTATTGACTGTAGGTCACACATGGCAAATATTTACCCAAAAGAACGTAAGCACTACTTTTGCTCAGAGTTAGAGAGACTTAACTTGGTTTTTATATCACAAAATAAAGCTAATTATGATGCAAAAAGCAAGCTATTTTTATATTATTTTTAATAAATGCGAACCCATATTAAAAAAAAAGAATATTGGAATTAAAGGAATTAAATTTGTAGCTTTATTGATGTTTAAGTTTTTTTCAGCAAATATTTTCCAAGTGTGACCGTAACTTAAGAAACCAAATGATATTAGTCATACGCATAAAGGAAATAAAATAATATTCATCATACGCCAAATTCTGGGTTCCATTGTACATAAAGGGGTAAATCCATTATACAGTATTATTGCATATGGTATTGTACATATTATTGTCATTTTGAACTATACTATGCAATAAATGGCACAATATTTTCAAAGTAAATCTTGCCCAATTTTCCTGACAGTAAAAAAGTAAACATAACAATGAACAATCTTGCCACCACATTACAAAATTGTCTTGATTGTACAATAAAAAAAAAATTTTCTTTAAACGGTTATATTTATTTATTGTATCTTCAATAAAATTGAACTGTAAAAATTTTTAATTTTTAACTCCAGCTAATGCCAGACAAAAATATTTTTTTCAGCGGTTGGTTCTTTGGTTGTCTACGTATCTCGTGTTCGCCAGAGAGCAAGGGTGTCCCTCCTTCTCAGCCGAGTGTGGCTTCTAAAGTTAATGATGGTTCGGGCTAGGGGACAATAAAAATCAAAACTCTTTTGATATTTGCCAATATATTGTACCACCTTCGAATATAACATTATTATTATTGGTGGCATTATTGTACAATAGGATAAATTGCACAATTATATTGCAAGTGAGTGGGCTGAAAGAAAAAATAGTAATATGGAATACGGTTGACCTTGCAGACCATCCTTGGAACTTCCTGCTACTTTCAAGCTCAAATATCTGGAAACTCCATAGATTTCTTCAGGTAAAAAATTTTACATCCTTTTACATGTATGCATGCAAGTCTGGGTACTCAAATGAAAGGAAATTTTAGTGGCTTTTTTTCAAAAGCCGGGAAATATTTTGCATACTGTGCTATATATTTTTTTGTTTCATGAAATTTTTTCCAAGCAAAAGCAAATTACTTATGATATTAATTCTTTCACTCTCCACTCTATTTTATTTTGATTTGAAACACTTTGTTATTTCTTTGATGTACGAGTATTAACTTTTTAATGGTCTACAAAATTTTGTTGTTGAAGGATGAGGATTTTGAATTAAAAAGCTAAAGTGATACAATGAATTCTATAAAAACTGCGGAGTTATTTTTAATATAGAGAAAAATCTCTTTATTAAAACTTTGCGGAAATCTCCATGTTCTTTTGATAGAGAATGAAATTCTAGGGTTCTAGGCGAGACATAAAAATAGTTTTGGGACTTGTTTCTAAAATAAATTATATAAAATTTATGATTTAATGATTTTATTCAGTTTCCACATTACAAATAAACTCAAGTTTTGCTAAACGAAAGAATTTCTTCAGCAAGACTTTTTACGCAAAATATTTAATATCTCTAAAGTTCGCAAAAAATAGCAAAATTTGCTGCAATTTTAAGTAGAGATTTCATAATTTATGAGAAATTTAATTTCTACGATAAAGCTCAACAAAGTCCACAAAATCTGTAAAATAGCCCAACTTTGTATGTATGAATGTATGTATGTATGAATGTATGTTTGTATGAATGTATGTATGTATGAATGTAACGGAAACTTTCAACGTAATTTTCACCAACTTCAAGACGTTCGATCAACTTGAAACTTTGCACATGCATTAGGTTCCGATGACAATACAATCTAATTAATATAAAAGTGTACTGTGCCACGCCCATACGACCGAAATATCTTATATCTTGAAAGCTATGGCAATCAGAGTATTAAAATTTGGTATGGACTAGTTGGAGAGCAAGATGCGAAGTATGTCAAAATATTGGTAGAATAGGACCCGAGGAAGAGGCACTCCCCATACCAAGTAATTAATAATAATCTTATATTTTAAAATCTATAATAGCTAGTTTCTTCAAATTTGGTATGAGTTAATTTAAAAACAAGACACGGCGCCCCACTATTATTTTGTTAATACATAACTGAATTTTTATTTTAATCTAGCTAAACATTAATTAGTTATAATTTATTGCTGGAACACAAACAAACTCTTCATACTTACAAATTATATTCTGATTTTCAGTTCCGTTTGCTATTAAAGCATGATTTTAAGTTTTTTTTTAACTATAATTTATTTCTGTCAAATTTAAATTATTTTCACTTTTTATGAAAACAGCAATAATTATCTGAAGACGCTACCCATTGTTGGAAAACAAACCAAATAAGTGGATCTTTAGCTTGAAGAAATCTGACTACTCACAAATAAGAAGATTTACAAATATACCAAATTTTTGCCTTTTAGTACAAAGAGAAAAACTAATGTTCAAATCATGAATGCTTTATATAAAAACTGTTTAGCAAAAAAATAGAAAATAAATAAATAAAAAATACAATATGCCCTCATTAAACTTTATAATTGATATATAAAAAGTTAGCAGACATATTAATGTTTGTAAAGCACAAAGTGCTCTTAAAGCAAATTGACATTCAAGCACTAGTTAGTGTATAAGGAGATGCTTAGTGTTTGTTATGAAAATGTTGTATATTTATCGCTTTCTTTAACTCTATTTCTGTTTTAAACTCTGATTATTTAAAAATATTTATTTGTTATTGGTAATAAGCAGGGCTCGGACTTTCATGCAAATGCATGTTTTTTGTGGTGATAGATAAAGAGTTATTAGCTAATTATCTATGCGAATCGTCAAATATTAAACAGTTTGGCATCGATTTGTTATTGCATATTTTTGCATATTTTGGTGGTAAGTGCATATTTTTGCATTTTTTGGCAATAAATGCATATTTTTGGAGCAATAAAATTTTTTACAGCATATTTCTTAATTTTCGGAAAATAAATAATAATAGGCCGCTGGACGGCAACCGAGCATCAGTTGGGTTACCAGTTGTTGAAAATGATACTACGGATGGCCACTGGCAATTGAGAGCTGTCAATTTCAGTTCCCATGAAGTACCTTTCTGGCAACCATTAATTTTCAGTTTTCGACTGGCAACGCAACTATAGTTCGGTTGCATTAAATAATAGGCCCAATTGTGTTTGTTTTATGTTTTTTTCACTAATAATAATAAAAATTCCAAAAAAACAAATTTTCATATTATTTGAGTTTTGGTATTTTTTCGTAGGTAAATACATATTATTGCGCATATTTTTCATTTTTAGGTGCATTTGTTAAGCGCTTAAAGTCTATTTTTAGTTGCATGAAAGTCCGAGCCCTGGTAATAAGCTAATCTATATGCCTGCATGTACACTGCTATTTGAAAAGCTTTGAAATAATTAATTACTGAGAATATCTCAAATTTCATAAATTAAAGCTTTTAAATTTATTAACTAATTTTTTAAAAGAATGTATTTGAATATTTTTTATACTACATATTTATCATTACTATTAGAATAATAAAGCATTTACACAAATTTCCTCAAACAGTCATAGTTAGTAGTTAACATTAATATGTACATGTAGTCCCTTTACCAGCCTTTAAATGGAGGAAAAAATTTTTGTTTCAAGTTTTTTTTTATTTGTTTATCCTTTTTGCTCTTTGTTGTTTTGTTTTATACTCTTTTCTTGTGCATTGAAAAGAAGTTTTCTCTCTATACGAGTATTTATTCTTTTTTGAACTTTTGTTTTTAATTGGTTTTTTCCATTTCTATTTCCGCTTAATTTAAATGAGTTCATTTGCCTTTTTGTGTGTGTGGAGAAAAGCAATATTACAGAAGCATAGAACTACTACTGCTTATAACAAACTAACTACTAACTTATACTACTAATAACTAAACACATTAAAACATACATGCATTTAAAAGAATATGAGAAAAATTTCCAGCCTAAACCATTCACACAAATACAACAGCTGGAACAGCAAGCATACATAGGCACTGTTAATCATAGTCAAATATTTCCAAGTACTCACATATAGAGATTTTTTATATACACATAGATATGTACATTAGGCTGGCTCGAATTTTATGACAAAATTTTATTTCGAGCTTGCGGTGATTTAGTTCGTATAAAACCGACTAGTAATTGAGCTAGATCCCCTTCGAATGTTATAAAAATTTATATGTTAGCTCACTCAGTCTTGTTCAATTAACATTTGACCAAAAAATTACAAAACCAGCCCCAATGACTCCCAAATTGTGATGCCTTTATTATAGGAAAAATAAATGCAGTAAGGTGCAACTTTGGCTCGCACACGAAGGGCTCCGTACGAAAATATACATATTTGCCCTTTATTTGATTTAGGCAATTTATTCGTTTTGCTCTTTTGTTTAATTTTATTTATTTTTTTATTTTTCAAGTTTTCTTCGTTATTTTAGCGTTTTTTCTGATTTTGGCGCTTTTTTCATTTTGGTGATTTTTTTTCCGATTTTTCGTTTTCTTCAATTTTTGTTTGTTTTTTTCCCGATTGGGATTAGTTTTGACGATTTTTTGGTTTTTAAACTTTTTTTTCGCTTTTGAACGATATTTTTAAGCCATTTATTTTAGTTTTGGCGCTTTTTTCAGCTTTGGCTATTTTTTCAGTTTTGGAGATATTTTTCAGTTTTTGGAGATTTTTTAGATTTAGCAATTTTTTTTCTTGGCTTAGTCACTTTGTTTGTTTTGGGGCTTTTTTCAGCTTTTGGTGATTTTTTAGATTTAGCGATTTTTTTCTTGGTTATGACACTTTTTTTCGTTTTGGCGATTTTTTCGGTTTTTGGCGATTTTATTTAGTTTTCGTGTTTTTTTCGTTTTGGTAATTTGTCCGTTTTTTGCGATTTTTTTTTGTTTTTTGATGATATTTTTAGTTTTAGAGATATTTATGTTTTATAGCTTTTTTCGTTTTGGCGACTATATTCGGTTCTTGGCGTTTATTTAGTTTTTTTTTGGCGATCTTTTTAGTTCTAGTGATTTCTTGCGTTTTTTGCGATTTTTTTAATTTGGTGTTTTTTTTCTTTAAGCGCTTTTTTCATTTTGGCGATTTTTCGTTTTGACAATTTTTTAATTTTGGAGTTTACCTCTTACGGCTTCCAAGATACAGCAAATTGTCTAAATTACATAGTCAAAATAACATTAACTCATAGAACACCCTCTACTATTTATTGTTTTAAATATCAGTGTTAATTGGTATAGTCTGTTCTACAGACTACACCAATTAACACTAACTTTGAAAATTTAAATTGTCTATATATAAGTGTCTGTATAATACAATAGTATTTCAACATGTTTCGTTGCTCGCTTTGGAACACTCTTTAATTTTTAACTGTCATATAGTTATTGTTGTAGTGGCCGAAGTTTTACATATTCTGTGAAAATTTCAGGTCCGTTGCTCTTACGGTTCTTGAGAAAACAGCCTGACAGATAGACGGACAGACAGACAGACGGACAGACAGACAGAAGGACGGACGGACAGCGTAGCGAAAACAATAGGGGGATTTACACTTTTGATGTACGGAACCTAAATACAGAAAGCGTTTAAAGCAGTTTGTAGGTCCCCGGCGTATACTTAATATTTTATTAATACATTAAATAATGATACTCATACGCCAGCTTGTATTGAGGAAATCACTGGTTGGTTTTATACGATGCCCCTAATGTACATACGTACATACATATACAGAAATACATGTGTATATATATACATACGTATGTATTTGCTTGCATATCTATATGCTAATTTCAAATGTAGGAACTGAAATATTCGTAATGGGAGACTGAAATAAAAGGAATTGTACAAAGAAAAAATTCCAACCTTAACATACTACCAGTATATTTGGTATTTTAAATATTTAATATACAAATATGACTAATGAATTCTCAACTATAACGTTCAAAACTACCATTATACACCATTTCCAGAAACAATTTTTATCATTTATTTATGTTTTTAAACATTATGGAAAATATTTTGAGTTAATAGATTACACAAGTTTACAAAATAAATGAACTGCAAAAATGGAAGTTTTCTCAGCTAATATGGGATAGCTGAGCACTAGGTTGGTTCGAAAAAAGTTCAGCCAGTCACCCCCTGGGATTAAAGATTAGTTGAAGGCAATTGCAAAAATATTTTTAGTTTATTTTGTCAAGCCCCTGGATATCGCCATTTTAGTTTTTTGTACAATGCGTCGCCATTTGCAGTCCGATCATAACGTAAGGCATATCGTTGTTTTTGGCTTGACTATGGCTATAGTTTTGATTTGGTGCCTTTTTAATCCGACTTGAAATTCTGTGCGCCTTTTATGATATCTTGGATCCTTCCCCACTAATGTTTTTTGCACGTGGCAAGAAATCTCTTCTAAAACTTATTATGTCCAGCTTGTAGTATTCTTACTTGTATGCTACGCCCCAAAAGCAATCCCCGTTTTTTTCACATACATATTGATTGCAATTAAACCGGGTCTATTAAAATAAAATAAAAAATTGCGCCCTAGAACGAAAAGTAGGTATATCAATGACTTTTCTTAAAATATAAAATATTTTGTATATAAATAGGCCACACAATTTTTTGTCGTACACTTTTTTTATGGTATTGAACCACTTCACTGAACACTAATATGAAATTTATTTATTTTTCTTAATCAAAGTTTTCGAGATATTTGCGAAAAACAAAATTTTCTCATTTTTTTAAGAATTTCCAAAAATGTTGAAAATGATTAATTTGAACAAAAAGTTAATTTTGCACTGTTTCATAGATATCTTTCTCTTTTTTCAGTTAGTTTAAAGATTTCATTAATTGAATGCAAATTCGTTAAGTTACAGGCCGAATACGTGAAATGGTTCAGATCCGAAACTGTTAATATTCAGTATATACGAAATTGTTAATATTCATTGGTTCATTAGGGCAGTTCCAAGGAATAGCCTGCAAGTTCGACCACTTTCCATTTTTAGGGTTCCGTACACCAAAAGTGTAAACACACCCTATTGTTTTCGCCACACTGTCCGTCTGTCTTTCTGTCTCTCTGTCCATCTGTCTGTCTGTCTGTCACAGGCTGTTTTCTCGGGAACCGTAAGAGCTTTATAGACCTGAAATTTTCACAGAATATGTAAAACTTTGGCCGCTACAACAACAAATATATGCCAGTTAAAAATTAAAAGGTGTTCTAACGCGAGCAACGAAAACTGTTGAAATACTAACGTAATATACAGACACTTATATAGAGACACTTTAAATTATCAAAGTTAGTGTTAATTGGTGTAGCCTGTAGAATAGACTACACCAATTAACACCACTATTTAAAACAATAACAATTAAAGGGTGTTCTATCAGTTGGAGACCATAAGAGGTAAAATCTTCATTAAAAAAATACGCTAAAACTGAAAAATTCCAGAATTAAAAAAATGTCAAAACGACAAATCGCCAAAATATAAAAGATGTTAAAGAAAAAAAGCACTAAAATTAAAAAAAATCGCTAAAACGCAAAAAATCACAAAAACTAAAAAGATCGACAAAAAACTAAAAAAAATGCAAGAAACGAAAAAAGTCGTCAAAGCGAAAAAAGCACTAAAACCTAAAAAATCGCTCAAAAATAATAATATTGTCTAAAAATGAAAAAAAAAATTGCTAAAAATGGAAAATGTCACCAAAACGAAAAAAGCGCAAAAAAAGCTCCAAAACTCAAAAGTCGTCAAAAAGCGAAAAAAATCACCAAAACGAAAAAAAGTGCCAAACCAAAAAAAATCGCTAGAACTAACAGACACCAAAAACCGAAAAAAGCGCCAAAACTGACAAAAAGCGCAAAAACTAAAATAAATCGCTAAAACCAAATATGTATATCTTCAAAAAGCGAAAAAACGTTAAAACAAAAAAAATACGCCAAAACGAAAAATTACCAAAACTAAAAAATCGTCAAAAAGCAAAAAAAAAAAAAAAATAAAAAACGAAAAATTGCAAAGAAACAAACAAAAAACACTAAAACGAAAAAAGTGCCAAAACCAAAAAAAAAGTTCGCTAATAAAAAAAAAAAATTCAAAAAACTAAAATTAAACGAAAAAGCAATATGAAACAATTGCCAAAATGAAATAAGGGTCAAAACGAAAGGGATATATGTGTATTCGCACGGAACCCTTTGTGTGCGAGCTAAAGTCGCACTGTACTTAATTTATATGTTATTGCGAATATCAACAATAACACTGCACAGTGGGGCAGAATTAAAATATTTGGAAATAAAGCAGCCATTTGTAAACGTATGTACGATCAGTATGAAATTTCACATGGATATAGTAGAAACATATTTCTCTTTCGGTATTGCTCAAGAGCAGAGATATGAATTCATACGGTAAGGCACTTCGGACACGTACTGAAATATCTTTACTTAGTTTTTAACTTGTTATTTCCTTCACACGTATACTTAATACTATTAATACTATTTTGGCCATTTTTCCAGAAAGAGACAAAAAGACCCGTACAACAAAGAGTTGGAGAGTTAAAGAGTACTCCACAAACATATGCCTCGTAGAGTTTTAGATAAAACTACTGAGCTTACTTTATACCTAAAATGTATGGATCACAAGATTTCTTATGCCGTTCCCTCTTCCAGGGCGAGTCGTTAGAACCTTTTTATTTAGACAAAAATTAGATTGTGATGCACAGTGTAATTTGATTTTGATTACTTTAACACATACAACCGATACAACTAATAGTACACCTTGTGAATTCCTTTTATGTGAGTATAGGTAAAAATTCCAAATGCATTGCTTTATTATGATGAGTTCTGCAACTACAAAAAACAAAAATAGTACATACTACACTATTTACATGAATGTCGATAGATCTGCACTTCGTTTCCACTTTTATGAATGTGCCTTGCCTGTCTGTATATTTATAAGTGAACTTTTTTCAAAGCAATTGCCAGTTTTTCTATACATATTTTTTGTTGTATAAATGTTTGTTAGCGCAACCGTTTCGGATGTGTATGTGTGTGCCATTGTTGTTGTTTTTATATTTTCTAATCAGTTTGACTGGCTGTTGAAATAAAATTGGTTATTTTTATTTGTTAGTTGGTATCAGTGTTGCCAGAGATGAGGATGAACAAATGTTAGATCTTTATGAAAAAATGGTAGAATATGCTAAAAATACTCCGAAAAATATGCAAAAAAAAAAATATATATATGATAAAATAAAGGCAAAACAACATTTTAGTTCTGTAATTGCAAAAATAAATTAATTAAAACCGAATAAAATCTAAATGGTTCGAAAACTAACTGTGCATCACACTTAAATAAGACTAGATGTGCCCGCCCGCTTCGCGCGCTGAAAGTTTGCTTTATGACTATAAAATTATAATAATATAAATTATAATAATATAACGTTCTTTACCTATATAAAAATAGGGCGTCATACTTGGGAAATCCGTCACTACCCGAACTAGCAGACCTGGGGAATGCGACATTAGGGGAAGAAATTCATTCATACGATACTCGGGTTGGTTTAACACTGACCCAACCTCTGGGATAGGTGGGGCACCTCTCTGAATTTCCCTACTATCCATCCCAGGCATCACAAAGGGACCAAAGGACCCAAGTGGGCCGGTTGTTAGAAACATGCACCCTGTTCAACCTAACCTAACCTAACGTTATTTACATATTGTTCCCGTTATGCAATGGTTCCCGTTATGCAATAGAAACAGTGATACCAACGTTAAAAAAAAGAAAAACATTTTTCTAATTTCCAACAATATTTATATTAGTAAAATATGGTATTTTTTTCTATTTTAACTTAGAAATGAGATATTTTATCGCGGTAAAAAGTATCCTAAGAATCAGTACTCTAAAGTTCCTACATACCGAATTTCCTGAAAATCCGTTCAGCGGTTTTTGCGTGAAGCGTGTTCGGACAGACAAACAGAGAGACAGACAAAAATTCCAAAATTTTGTGTTTTGTTCTCTACATCGATTACTGTTTACGCCACCATAAAAATTTTCCAAAAATATTTCATGTACAGACACGCCCCTTTTACAGTTTTATTATATGTATAGATTTACTTAGGTGCTAGCTAGCTTCTCCGTGCATTCACTCGATAATTGTTATTTTTCTACAGTAGTCTGGTCTTAGTCTTTGAAACTTATTTTCTTGTATTTAAATAACAATATTTTCTTAGATTTTCATTTTAAATTAATTCCTATTATAACTTTTAGCAGTTTTTTCTTCTAGCGCATTTTATGTTAACATACGACAACAGGAGACAAAGCATATTAAAAACAAACATATACATAGTTAAATCGTTTATTCTGCCTGTTCACAGGATCCGATATGGAATTGGATTGGAAGCGGAATTCCAATCCAATTCCAATTGTGAATGCGTTCAGAAAAAAACTTAATGAATTTGCTTTGTTCAAAAAGTGATTATTTTCGTTCAAAATATCGTTTACTAAGTTGAGTATTTAGTAATTAGAGTTTCGAATAATTTGTTCTAACTGATAAATGCATAAATTAAAGGGCTCCTGAACTCCAATTCATTAACAATTAATAACGCTTCTAAACGGAAATTTCGCAAATCCGAGTACAAACCGATTTCATGAACGCAATCAACCGGTTTTGTAGAGAAATCGATACCAAACCAATCCGTATTGGATTCTGTGCACAGGCTGATTGTCTTTACCTCGGAACAAATCCACCAATATTTTTCTCCCTAATATTAAAATTTTTTAAAATTGGTAATATGATAAAAGAAAATGCTAAAATAATTTTTTGTATGCTAGATCAGTTTAAACAAATGCAGTAAAGGCTTCCGTGCGAATACACATATGCCCCTTTTCGTTTTTGCCCTTTTTTTCATTTTGGCAATTGTTACGTTTTGTTTTTTTGTTTGATTTTATTTTTTTGCATTTTTTAAGTTTTTTCGTTGTTTTAGCGATTTGTTTGGTTTTGAGGTTTTTTCATTTTGGTGATTTATTCGTTTTTGGGCGATTTTTTTGGTTTTGGCGTTTTTTTGTTTTAACGTATTTTTTCGCTTTTTGACGATATTTTTAGTTTTAGTTTATTTATTTTAGTGTTGGTGCTTCTTTCAGTTTTAGGGATTTGTTTCGGGCTTTGGTGATTTTTTTAGTTTTAGCGATTTTTTGTTGGTACTTGACACTTTTTTCGTTTTGGCGATTTTTTCAGGTTTTTTGCGATTTTTTAGATTTTTGGTTTTTTTGTTTTTGTGTTCTTTTCCTTTTGGTGATTTTATGCCATTTTTTCGATTTTTTCGTTTTTGATGATATATTTAGTTTACGCGATTTTTAAGGTTTTACTGCTTTTTTTACGTTTTAACGACTTGTTTCCGTTTTTGGCGTTTTTTTTAGTTTTTTTGCAAACTTTTTAGTTTTGATGATTTTTTGTGTTTTAGCGATTTTTTTTAAATTTTGGTGGTTTTTTGCTTTAAGCGCTTTTTCCATTTTGGCAATTTTTGGTTTTGATTATTTTGGAATTTTTTAGTATTAGCGTTTTTTTTTTAATTTCAAGAGTTTGCCTCTTACGGTTTCCAAGATATAGCAAATTGTCTACATTACATAGTAAAAATTACATTAACTGATAGAACACCCTTTAATTTTTATTGTTTTAAATATCAGTGTTAATTGATGTAGTCTATTGCACAGACTACACAAATTTTTAATTTTTTTAAGAGAAGTAACACAATCAGGCAATTAATGCCTACCAGTTAATTAATTAATGTTTTACCTTCAGCACAGGTGCTGAAGTGGTAGAGAGATAGAAAGCTTAATTCATTTACAACTCTGGAATTTCGCGTTTTTTGTAAAGCAATGTCTGCATATTACATTAGTATTTCAACATGTTTCGTTGCTCGCTTTAGAGCACCCTTTAAATTTAATATATTTGTAGAGGCCAAAGTTTTACATGTTCTGTGAAAGTTTCAGCTCCTTAGCTCTTATGGTTCCTGAGAAAACAGCCTGTGACAGACAGACAGCGTAGCGAAAACAATAGCGTTCTTTACACTTTTGGTGTACGGAGCACTAAAAATGCTAGATCTAGCATTTAATATGCTAAACTGACAATGCTGGTTGCTATTCTTATAGTATTTTAACATTTGTTGTATATGTATTGCCAAATGCACACACATACATAAATACATTCAAATACATAGTATTTTAAGTTGTGTATGAGAGTGTACATTAGTTTTGTGCAAATCTGCTCGTCTGGCTGTATGCACGTCTGTCTATATGTTTGTCGTTTGTCTGTGCTCCCTGCTGATGACGTTGATGGGTGTTTTGGGTAATTGACCTTATATAAGAAAATCAATACTGGCAGAGCAACAATTTTTTTTAGATTGCATTTCTTTTACTTCTGTGGTTTATTTGATATTTTATTATTTGGTCTTTCTTTTACTGTTTGCTTCTTTTTTGTATTTAAATAAGCCTTAGTAAATAGTTAATGAATGTTATTAAATAAGAATTTTATAAAAGTAAACTATGGTCAAATACTCGTATTGTGGAATATGTAACTAAGTTGGTGATTGTATCAGCTCAAAGTTTATGGAGGAAGTTTAAGTTAAGAAGAAGGGAATGCATGTATATATTTCTTTTCAAGAGTGTGAAGAAGGAAAAAAAAAACAAAATAGAAAATAAAATAAATTTTCCAGAAAATTTTATTGTGTAGTTATTTAGATGGTAAATATCCGAGCCATTTAAAGGAAGTTTAAGTTGTTTAACATTTTAATATATGTAGGTTGTTATAATAAAAGTGAGTTGAGGTTAACAGTCTGCAACGGCACAGAGTGGAGGCACTCAAAAATCCATAGCTTTTGATTAGACTGGAATTTTGATACGCGTATTTTTTTTTGTATACTAGGTGGGACTGTAACCTTTAATTTTTGCTATAGAACATAAAAATCGACTGATAAGAAAAAAGTTATGGAGGATTTAAAATACATGTTCATTTTTAGTTCAATTTTAGTATAAAAGAGAAGTATTAAAACATGTTAGAAAAGGTTCTTTAGTTACCGTTAAGCTAATATCAATTAAAGTATATTTCACAATTTAAATATGGATAGAAAATGCCAAACCTTGTCCCCCGTAAACTTTTTAGTCCCAATATTAATACGGGCCAACGGTTGACTTTTTTGAAACATCGCCAGTTAAAATATAATTTATTAAGGAGCGAATGTAAAAGTTACCTGATATTAGTTGAAATTTATCTAAAATATAGAAGTTTTAATGAAAAAGTCGTATGTTTCTATTTCAGTTAACATTTTTAGGGTTACGTACACCAATTGTGTAAGGGAACCCTATTGCTTTCGCTAAGCTTTTCGTCCGTTCGTCTGTCTGTCACAGGCTGTTTTCTCGAGAGCTGTAAGAGGTACTCACCTTAAATTGTATAACTATGGCCGCTACAACAACAAATATATGACAGTTAAAAATTAAAGGGTGTTTTAAAGCGATCAACGAAATACATATGGTGAAATGATAATATAATATGCAACTATTTATGTATAGACACTTGAAATCTTCAAAGTTAGTGTATTATTATACAGACTACACGAATTAGTACTGAACTATAAACAAAATGAGAATTAAAGAGTATTCTTTCAGTTAATGTAATTTCGAAAATTAGCTGTATCTTGGAAACCGCAAGAGCCAAACTATTGAACATTTCACAGTTATTACAGCATTTTAAAGGCAACAGTAGCGAATACTAAAATAACAAACTAACTAAAAACTAAAGCGTATTCTATCAGATTGTGCATTTTTTAAATTTAGCTGTATCTTCTCAAACAAAACTAAAAATATCGTAAAAAAACAAAAAAAAAAATCACAAAACTAAATAATCGCCAAAAACGAAAAAAGTCGCAAAAAACTAAAAAAACGCCATAAAACTAAAAAAATTATAAAATCTAAAAATATCGTCTAAAACAAAACAAAAATCTCCAAAATGAAAAAAACCCAAAAAAAAACAAAAAATCACAAGGAACTGAAAAAAATCGCTAAAGGAAAAAGCTTGCCAAAACTAAATAAATCGATAAAAGTAAAAAATCGCCATAAACAGAACTCACAAAAAAAAAAACGAAAAAATCGCCATAACTAAAGAAATTGCCAAAAACCGAGATAATCGCCACAAACCGAAAAAGTTATCAAAACGAAAAAAGTGCAAAAGGAGTTAATATATATACATATGTGGTATTCGTACGGAATCCTTCGTATGCGAGTTAAAGTCGCACTTTACTGAATTCAGTTTTATTAATATTTTATTTTTTATCCAAGTTTATTTAATTAGTTTGGCTTAAGCTCGTTTTTAATTTAATCTTTCGATCAAACTATTTTTTTATTTAAGAAAGAAATTTTAAAGCATGTAAATATTGCACAGTCAAAGAAAAATGTTGATGTACGGAAGGTTGAACTGACATCAGATGTTTCGAGACCACCACATGAGATGGCGACAAAATCTGTTGATTGGACTTACTAAAGTAAACAGGATTTTCGCTAGGGTGTTGTTGCTACCGTCGCTGGCGCTGTTCCGTACGAATGCACATATATCCCTTTTCGTTTTGCCCTTTTTTTACTTTGGCAATTTTTTCGTTTATAGTTTTTTTTATTTATTTTTTGTTTTTTGGCCATTTTTTCTTATGGCGCTTTTTGCATTTTGGTGATTCTTGGTTTTTTCGGCAATTTTTCGTTTTTTGCCATATTTGTTTTTTGTCTTTGCATATTTTTTTTTAGTTTTGGCGATTTTTTGGTTTTGGCGTTTTTTTTTTTGTTGTACAGTTTTTTCGCTTTTTGACGATATTTTAAGTTTTAGTGATTTATTTTAGTTTTGGCGTTTTTTCAGCTTTGGCGCTTTTTTTGATTTAGGGAATTTTTTCTGTGATTTTTTAGTTTTAGCGATTTTTTAAAGTTTTCGTGCTTTTTCGTTTTGCAAATTTTTTCCGTTTTTAGCGATTTTTTAGTTTTGGTGCTTTTTTTCGTTCTGGTAATTTTTTCCTTTGTTGGTGACATTTTTCGGCTTTTGGCAATATTTTTAGCGATTTTTTTAAGCTTAGGTACTTTTTTCGTTTTGACGACTTTTTTCGGTTTTTTGATTTTTTTTTGTGATCTGTTTAGTTATGGTAATTTTTGTGCGTTTTAGCAATTTTTTTGCGTTTGGTGTTTCATTCCTTTAAGAGCTTTTTTCGTTTTTGACGATATTTTTAGTTTGAGCGATTTTTTTAGGTTTTGAGGATTTTTTCGTTTTGACGACTTGTGTGGGTTTTTTACCTTTTTTTTCTTATATTTTTGGTAATCTTTTTGGTTATGGTGGTTTTTTTTTGCCTTTTAGCGATTTTTTACTTCTATTGTTTTTTTTTTCCTTTAAACGCTTTTTTCATTTTGGCGATTTTTCGTTTCGAAATTTTTTTAATTTTGAAATTTTTTAGTTTTAGCGCTTTAAAAATTTCAAGAGTTCGCCTCTTACGGTTGCAAGACACAGCAAATTATCTAAATTACATAGTCAAAATTACATTACTGACAGAACACGCTTTAATTTTTATTTTTTTTTTTAATATCAGTGTTAATTGGTGTACATAGTCTATTCTACAGACTACACCAATTAACACTAATTTTGAAAATTTAATGTCGTTGCTCGCTTTAAAATACCCTTTAATTTTTAACTGTCATATATAACAGCCTATGACAGGCAGACAGACGGATAGCTAGCGAAAACCATAGGGCTCCTTAACACTTTTGGTGTACGGAACCCTAAAAAAGGATTGCTTTGAATGGTCATGGCACTGCCCACTTTTCTAGTCAATAATACTTCAATTTCACCGGAACTGAATGTTAAGTTTCATAAGATTCAGTTGAGTGAAAATGCATGAAAAGGATTCCTTTAAATGGACGTGGTACTGCTCACTTTTATAGTCAGAATATTGGACTTTCACCGGAGCTTAATGTGTTTGCCAAGTTTCATAAGATTCGGTTAAGTAGAAGTCGTTGAAAAATAAATGATTCCTTTGAATGGGCGTGACATTGCCCCCTTTTCTATTCATAATATTGCACTTATACCGATATCGGCTAAGTAGAAATATTTTATTAAGATATATACTTTGAACGGGCGTTGCAATGTAAATATTAAATTTGTTAATGGAAATGAAAAAAAAAGAAAAAAATACAATAGTTTCTAATAGAATTCACAAGCGTGTATTTTTCAAAGCTTTTAAAATTTGTACATTACATTCTCCATGACAAAAATTATGTGACAAAATACAAACAACATTTTTATAAAACTTTGCACATACAATCGTTACAATAGTTAGTACACCCTTGTGAATTCCTTTAATATATTTAAATAAATATTAATATATGTATAGCGTATTAATATATACCAAAAAAAAACATTAGTTGGGGTTTAAGTAATGTCTATATGCATTTCATTGGTGCTTTACCAAATCATCAGTAGAATTCAACCATACTTTTGAAAAGTTTCAAACTTCTTATCTTAAGCACAGACTTTCAAAAACCATTTGCGAATTTACAAATGATTTTTTTTGAAAATCACAAAAAAATAAGCGTAGAAGGCATATAGACACTTCTTAACCCTCAACAAATAAATATATTTTTTTGAAATAAAATTGGGAGAATAAATATAATTATTAATATACATATAACTTATTTTGCAAGGATTCTGCCTCTAACAAAGTCTGCTTTCATTTAAATTGTGGTCGATTTCCTTTAAAATCCACTCACTTCAAAAATTTATTCTTTGTAACAGCAATAAATAAATTTCCAAATAAAAAGCAAGCAATCAGTTTAAATTCAAATCATTACAAATAACAAATTTTGCAACCACATACAAAGTGTTACATTTATATTACTTTGTTAAAACGGAAACTACTTTAAACACTCTAACGGTTCAGAGACACAATCACACACACACACACACACACAAACGTGCGCTTACACGCAAGCATATCCGAAGATGGTGTTAAGACCTTTTGAGATGCCACGTAAAATGTTGTAGAGGAAAAAAAATAATAATAGAAAAAGTGAATTTATAAAATGACAAAAACAAGCGTATTAGTAAAAGTATAGAACACGTTCTTATATCAAGCAATGCACTCAAACACATACTAACATAGTACATACATAAACATGTACATACTCGAACACGTTAATAAATGGATGTAGAAAAAATTAAACCCTAATGGCGGAAATGTGACATTCAAAATTGAGCAACGGAAACTTAAATTGAAAAGCACGTACTCTTTACATACACATGCAATAAACTTAACTGAATGCAACGAAATATATGAATGGCCATACATTAACAAGTACAAATGCAATTTAATTGCAGTCTTAACTTGAAAACAGCACAAAAATCTTATATGTAATAAGAAATAGAATTTTATGAGGCGATTTTTTAAAGGTATTTACGAAATTTATATTTAAGGAAGTTGATGACCCAATTTGAATCAGCGTAAGTTTGTGTTGTAGCAGGCAATAGATATTGATATAATTTTTATATCTTTATATTTTCAAACTGATTTTACAAAAATATATACTGAAAGAAATTTTTTCATAAACTTACTCCAATGAATAACTTCATTAAAACTCAAACAACTTTACGCTTCGTTGGATTAATGAAACAAGCTAAAATTATTATAAACAAAATTTCACTAAAGATATGAAATAACTTCATTGATCAAATGTATACACAGAAAAAAAGGGAATGTAAAACTAGCATGGTGCAATTGTGACTTAAAATCATATTAAATTTACAAGAATGGCATGTCCGTAATGCATTAAGAAACTATGAATTTTTCCAAAAACCAAATTAAACTTTTGAAAAATTTTAGAAACTATACTTTTTTTTAATTGTTGATGTCTGCAGTCTTGTGTATTGAGCGCTACGCTTTTTTTTAAACGCTTCATTACTCAGTTAAATTAATAAATTTGAATTAAGAACATACACTTAAATAATAGCGTGGGCTTGTACTTCTAAATATTTAAAAGTTTTGTGAACTTTGTTAAATAGTATTATATTACAGAACGTTTCACTAATCAATCATCGTTTGTATCCAACAAAAAAATGTATTGAGTCTTTTCCATATTTTTTAATATGTATAATTGAAATTTTTTAGTGAATACCTCAGGAAGATATGTCGAAGATTATACATCTGAATTGTATTGAATTCAAAATAAAAAAAATCAATTTGTATAAAAATGTATTGAGCGTTACGTAAAAAATTTCTTTATATATAGTTTATCTATAAATTTTATGAAGTTAAAAAAGCTAACAGCAGCTGAAGGGTAGAAACGATATCAAGATATCTGTTTAGAAATGTCTGGTTTTCTTTGAAAAAATTTTGTTCTTGCGCACTATGGGTTGCTATTTGAAATTATCATAACTTTTGATATTGTTGGTCGATTTTATTTAAATAAATCTTATTTGAAAGAAGAGTTATTCTACTTTTTGGTTATATATAAATGCTTGTAAGAAGTTATTTTAAACAGAAAAAATTTTTTATTTTTCCATGTGAACCCATTGTCAAAATTGAAAAAGTGGTCATAACTTTTAATTTCGTCCTGCGATTATTATAATTTTTTTGTTTTTAGAGAGTAGGTGTATGGTGCTTTCAAACCTTATACTAATTTTTTGTGGTGTATTTTTTCGCAAAAATAATTCTTGGAACAACCGCGAAAGCATATGTAACGCTCAAGACACAAAAATTTTCAAAATCTACACACACATAAAATGTACGTTTAGAATGAGAACCAGCCACATGTTCTTAAAAAATTGGAACAGAGGAAGCCTTGTGAAGCTCTTGATTTTGATGTTTTTACAAAAAATAACGATATTCGTACTCATTGTCGCTCTCTGATGTGTATCATCATATGCATGGTATTAATATCTGAAAATATGTGTTAATAACTCATCAATAAAACTTAAAAGTCTTTTTACAAATAAATTATTTTTTTGACAGCAATTGATTGATTGTAAATACATATCGTGCTATGACCGCCAAAAAAGCTTAAGCGCCATAAAGTAAATTTTACAGGAGAAGTATTTTTTAGTTAACCTTGGTTTAAATCGAAGTAGAGCCCTTATATTGGCTACATAGGATTGTAGTGGACTGTTATATGTAATGTTAATAGTTTTAATAAATTTCCTATAAGACAACGCATGTTTGTAAAGGTTAAAACATTTTTAGATATTGAGATTGATGCCATGAAAAATTAATTAATTTAATCAAATTATTTTAAAACTAGTAATTATTATCTTTATCAAGCTGTTCTTTAACCGTTTCAATGATATCCTTGCAGTTTTTGACACTTGTTTTGCTGTATTTGCAAAAAAGAATTTTAGCTTAAGCGACATTTTGCAGTTACAAAAAAATGTAAACAAATTAAACATTTAAATGGAAAATGCACTTAAGCTAAAATTTCTTTTGCTGTATTTCCGTAACGGTACATGGCAGGACTTTGAAACTTTGACAGATAGTCCGATTTATCGTAAATAATCGATTTTCGTCCAAAAACGATTTTCGAAAAGCATGTCGCTTGAGCTTTCTTGGCGGTTATGGCTCGATATGTTTGTATCTTTCGAATAATTTAAATTATTAATTCTTCTTAAGATAATTTAATAAATTTTTAAACCAATCCAAAAGAGAAAGACAGAAAAATTTATAATACCCAGTAAAAAATTTTCATGTTTTTTGAAGCAGTAAAGAAATAAAGTGCATAATTCGATATAAAATATCAGCTTTTTCGGAAGCTGATTTCATAGCGCCACAACAATGCAGGTTTTAAAGCGAGAAAAATAGCAAAAGCACATACGTACATCCAATGGTTAGTATGAATAGAAAAAGTATCTGCCCTTGTACACAAGTTATACAAATAAGCTGATTTTATAGTACAGATCCAATGCAGGGTTTTAAGCGAGAAAGAAGACTAAGTTTATTTGAGCTTCTTGGTGCCGTTTTGAAACACTGTTTTTGGCCGAGTGGTTGGTACGTTGGGCTTTAAACCTGTAGGATCTTAGTTCGATAGTAGTTGAAGTTAAAATAACAAACATTGAGTAAAAATATAATATTAAAAAAATAAGTAAGGCTACGAAATAATAAAAATTCAAAATGCCATTAGTGCCGCCAATCCACATCGAACATTTTTTTTCATATATTTTAACTTTAGTGCTGAAAATGTTGATGATTTTTAGCGCTTCAAAAAGCGCTTTTTCAAGGATAAATATAGTACTCCAAACCGGGAACTCATCATAGAAAAATCAGCAGCGATATCAGCAGGTTTGTCATCGCTACTTTTACTCCATAATAGTAGAAACCTGTTTTTTTGGAACCAATTTTTTTACTGGGTACTCTTAGACGCCTAAATACTAGTATTATAACAAATAACTGGAAATAAAGTACATATTATTTATATAAAAAATTGTCATTTCAATTTACTTTCATCAACATTATCAAATTTATACAGACGTCTTAGTAAACTATTTTAATATGACTTGGATATGATAACAAAATAAGACAATGCCAACTGCAAAGTTTCATTACAGGAAGTAGCACACACACACACACACTCTTACGAGCACAAAGATTGTGAAGCAACAAGAAGTAAATACGGAATAGTTTTTATAAGAAAATTATACAAAATAAAATATTTTATATTATTTTCACTCCTTCTTTCAGGTGGGCGTAGCAATTGAGCAACAGAAATATTATATTGCATACTTATATGATGTTCATATGTAAGAGTATTTGAAAAAATGTTGCACACATGCTCACACGCACACATACTTATACAAAGTTATAATAACAATAATAATAGAATACAGCACAATACAAAAGTAATAGAATGTAATATAGAGCCACACCACAGGAGCCAAAGAACTTTTCCACTTCTTCCAGCAGATAAGAAAAAATATAAAGGCGAAGAATAAAAAATTTATAGATTAACTTTGTTACATATTTTTATTGTCAAGTGTTGAGAATTTTATGTAAGTAAACTGAAATGAATTGATATAAAAGTAACCACAGGAAATCTAAATTTATAGGGATTCTTGAAATAGGTTGTCAAAAGTATTATGAAAATTATGGTTACCGATAAGTCCATTCTATTAAATAACTAATTCTCATTATATTTTCTTAGTTACATTATAAGAAATCCTTAAAGTAAATGCTTTGCTTTTCTTCAATGAGTAGGACAATTGCCGTAAAGCTCCTATTTATTCCTATTTTCCCCAGTCATGGAAGCAGTACGAACGAAAATTTTCACAAATTTGTTGCAGTGTGTTTCATTCGAATACACTTTGTAATCGAGCTTAGAGTACAGCGATTCCCATGCTTTTACGTGCCCCACATGACGACTACTTTAAGGAGCTGCTTGCATATGGCAAAGGGGGAGTCGCTGGAGAGATTGCTGTACATTTTCCAAGAGCTTCAGGGCTACAGACTCCTACCCTTATAGATCAAACACTTTAGGAACCTGACAGACCTGGAAAACGTTACTCCAAGTAGTCTTTTCGAACTCGCAGGCAAGACCAAATATTTTCGAAAATAAAAAGTTAGTTAAAACTTCGTAGGTGACCAGTGGTCACTGACCACAGCTGGGCAATCCATTTTACCTAGTCTAAAACAACTCGTGCTGTTCATATCGACTTCATCCTCAAAAGACCGGAACTAACGTCGCGTTAAGTATAGAATCGCTATCAATCACATTTTATTTATCAGTCCTCACATATTACACTATGCAACAAAAAAAGCTAACTTAAAAAAATGGTGCTTTATTATGAACACGAATATAAAATTAATTTATTTTTCTTAAGTAGCGTTTTCGAAATATTCACGAAAAACGTGTTTTTGCAGTTTTTTAAGCTATGTATTTCCAAAAATCTTGAGAATTGTTCATTGGAATTATAAAAATGTTGCTAATATATACACTGTAATAATCGGATCAAAATTCATTGAGCTACAGGCGTTAAGATTTGAAAAATTAGAATTTTTACGATTTTCCAAATTCACCATTTGAAGTTGTTCCATTAAGGCAAACAAAAATAAAAAATTTAAAAAATTTGCCCAAATCTTAAAGAAAACTTTGTTCCAAATCTATAAGGTGTAAAATTGTTAATATCAGACTACAAATGAGAAAGTTATAACATATTTAGTAAAAATATGTATGGAGTATGAGTACAAGAAAAAGGCCAGTGGGGCAGAATCAAAATATTTTGCAAATATGTATATCAACCATTTCACATGATCATATCAGAGGGGTGTTCTGATTTAAATTAAAAAGAAGATGAGGTTACCATATTGCTCAGGAGCAGAGGAATTAAGTACAAAGTAGTGGTCTTCGGGCATGTACAATTTTTCAACGCTTGTTCATTTATCTGTTTCTCGTCCAATTCCAAAAATTTTTGTGTATTTATAGACCCTTATAAGGTAGCAGGTAGAGACACAAAGCATATAGAGGCAAGAGATCAAGGAAGGAAGCTAGGTATACAAACGAATTATAAAAGAAACAACGGACAACAGAAAAAGGATTTATTATTCAATAGAACACTGAAGATGGCACATAACCGAAACCAGTCTGTTTACAAACCAAATTTGACGTGGGATGACGGAAAATCGTTTCCTTATAAGGTTCTAAAAACATGTTTTTAGTTAAACAATTATCTTGTATAGTTGGTGAGGTATACGCATTTTAAAATTTGTAAACTTTTCAAAACCTTAGTCCATTATTTTCTAAATATAGGATCCAAATAAGGACCGATTGTGACTATTGTTTTCTTTTGTTAGTTACACAGCAAAATTTCGAATACATAGTAAAAAAGCTGATGGAAATATTCTTTCTGAGTTGGAAAATATAAAACTTTTAATTTTGAAAATTTAAAAATATAAAATTTTCGCCCAAAAGCTCACGATCATTCTTTTCGCTATAAAAATGTTTCTTGAAGATCATATAATTATTATATTCATGACTAAAAGGTATCTTCATATACATGATTAAAAAAACTAGTCCAGATTACAGGTTTTGGTGGGAGTTCACCCTTTCGAATTCGAACTATTTTTGGGATTTGTTGAAAATTTCTTAGGTACTCTCCTGATTCCTAGAAGCAAATCTTAGTTTTTTGTTACTTGAAGGGTATTAAATACGTAAACTTCTATCTAACTATAAAGTTTCATTTTAAAATATCAATAATTAACGATTTTATAAATAAATGAAAACTAAAATTTTGATGGCTTCACTAAATATGTTGTATCTTTCTCTTGGAACAAAACGTTTTTCTTTAAGATGTGGGTCTAAAATTAATTTCAAAAATTTGATTTTGCCTACTAAACCGACTTAAAATGGTGAAAATTAAAAATTTTTCAAATCTTAAGCCCTGTAACTCAATGAATTTTGATCCGATCAATACAGTCTGTATATTGGCAGAAAGAAATAAATTAAGTAAAGTGCGACTTTAGCTCGCACACGAAGGGTTCCGTATGAATACACATATATTCCTTTTCGTTTTTGCCCTTATTTCATTTTGCTTTTTCGTTTAATTTTAGCTCTTTGAAATTTTTTTTTTGTTGATTTAGGGATTTTTGTGGTTTTGGGGCTTTTTTCATTTTGGTTTTTTTTTTGTTTTTTAATTTTTTAAATTTTTTTTGTTTTTGGATGATTTTTTTAATTTTGGTGATTTTTTCGTTTTGGCGTATTTTTTAACGTTTTTTCACTTTTTCACGATATAAGTATTTAGTTTAAGCGATTTATTTTAGTTTTGGCGCTTTTTGTCAGTTTTAGCGCTTTTTGTCAGTTTTGACGCTTTTTTCGGTTTGTGATAATTTTTTTATTTTTTTAGCGATTTTTATTTTTTGGTTTTGACACTTTTTTCGTTTTGGCGATTTTTTCTGTGTTTGGCGATTTGTTTTAGTTTTGGCGCTTTTTTTGTTTTAAAACTTTTTTTCGTTTTGGCGATATTTTTTCCATTTTTGGCAATTTTTTTTTCGTTTTTTGACGATATTTTTAGTTTTAACGATTTTTTAGGTTTTAGTGCTTTTTTCGTTATGACTTTTTTTCGTTTTTTGCGTTTTTTTCTTTTTTTACTAAAAAGATCGCCAATTTTTAGTTTTGGTGATTTATTGCGTTGTAGCGATTTTTTAATTTTGGTGCTTTTTCATCTTTAAGCGCTTTTTCATTTTTGGCGATTTTTCTATTTGACATTTATTTAATTTTGGGATTTTTTAGGTTTTTTTAAATTTGAAGATTTTACTTCTTACATTTTCCAAGATGCAGTTCTTTAAATTACATAGTCAAAATTACATTAACTGATAGAACGCCCTTTAATTTTTATTATTTTAAATATCGATGTTAATTGGTGTAGTCTATTCTGCAGACTACACCAATTAACACTAACTTTAAAAATTTAAAGTGTCTATATATAAGTGTCTGTATATTACGTTAGTATTTCAACATTTTTCGTTGCTCGCTTTAGAACAGCCTAAAATTTCTAACTAGCATATATTCGTTGTAGTATTCTGTGAAAATTTCAGGTCCATAAGGCTCTTACGGTTCCCGAGAAAACAGCCTGTGACATACAGACAGACGGACAGACAGATAGACGGACAGCGTAGCGAAAACAATAGGATTCGTTTACACTTTTGGTGTACGGAACCCTAAAAAGACATATCTATGCAATAGTGCAAAGTTTGTACAATTCAGATGAACAGTTCACAAGATTTTGGAAATAGCTAAACCAACTTCAGAAAAACACATTTTTTGCAAATATCTCGAAAACGCTCCTTAAGAAAAATAAATGAATGCCATCCATATTCATGTTCAGCGACCTCAAATTAGCTTAGACCATCGGCCAAATCACAGAGTTTAGTTCTGTTCGGAAACAGAATTCTAGCTACCCTAATATGTCAAAGCCTAGCTGGAGCATACCGCAGCATAGTAGCGCCGCCTACAGTCTGGATACACCTGACAAATTTGCGTATTTTAGTTTTCCTTTTTAGACACCAGCTGCTACAAAAATGGGGTAGGTTGAATTCCGTTTCCGAACGGAATTGAATTCTATGGTATGCCCGAATATGTATATATTTTTTGAAGTTGTGGCAAAAAGTTGAAAATTTTTGAACTAGTATTATTGCTAGATAATTTTATACTTTGTTTTTCATGCATATGATTTTTCTGATATAATTCTCCATAAGGATGAAACTTTACAAATACAGAATTTCTATAAACACTCGAGATCATTTCTCGAAGAGTATTTGTATTATAAATTTTTTTGGGCATTTTAAAAGAAAGGCCTTCCAGTATCCAACTTTAAGAGTTCGCTTACGAACTCCTCTTTTCCCTATTAGCTCATGTATTGGTAAGGCTTATCTCTACATTTATCTGTTAAAATAACATTAAAGTCCAAAATCCAAAGTTTCCAAAATCACTCCTTTCTAAGCCTGTGTGCACATGCACATTCAGTTTATACTGAGAATTATTTCCTCATTTAATAATTTTATTCCTTTAAATTTCTTTTTCGTTGAAAGCATGAATGGAAAGATCAAATGTTTTAAAAGCAGAATAACAAATATGTGTTATTATTTAATTCAAAATTTCGAATTAAAGTTTTCAAAGCTATCATATGTTTTTTTATCACATTCATACGTATGTTTTTGTTAATAGCTTACAATCCCTATACATATATAGTATATTCCTTTTAATACCAGCTTAAAGAATATTTAAATATGAAAATTTCATTCTTTTATAAAGTGCCCTAAAGTTGAAATATATGAATATATATTTTTTACATAACAATTTAGATATCTGTGAATATGTATTTGTGTGAATTTCTATATATATCAGTCAGATAAATATATATAAATTGATGTAGGTGAAAGTATACAAATACATTATCAAAGTCTTTGATAAGAAATTTAAAAATGTTTTATTTACTTTAGCTTTAAACCAGCAAACAGGTGGGTGTGATCTAAAGTTAAACTTTTCCACAATAAGGGAAATGTTAATTAATTCTAAGTTATACAAAAACTAAGTTATACAAAAACACAAAAACCTTGTTTTTGTACGTCGCAACACCTCTCATCACTGCTCATGTGTATTTTATGTATTTCACCATGTTTTAGGTGGAAAGCGAAAATTAGTATTATTCCAACATACATATGTATATGTACAAATTCTCAAATGATTTGAAAGTTCCAATTTACCGTAATTTAACGAAAATTAGTTATGGATAATTTGAATTTCCAAATCATTTAATAATTTCTATATGTTGAAATAATGAAAATTCTCGTATTCTTTTTACCAGACTGCGCGATGCAAAGAAGGGTATTGTGTTTATTAGCCTATGTATGTATGTATGTATGTATGTATGCATGTGTGTTCCTTTGCGGCACTATATAAATCGAACGCGAGTTTCACTAAAGATATGACAGTAGTCGAAATTCAACATGGCGGCCAACAGACGCCATTTTGTGAAAACGAAAAAACAAAAAATCGGCGAACTATACTAAAATGGGTATCGTTCAACAGGTATTTGAAAATAATCTTTAGGTTTCTCTTGTCGTTGTTCATTTCGAATGACAATTTAGGATCTGCAACGGTTCAAATTTGGTTAACAACCAAAACCCCCAATTGCGTAAAAAGTGAACTTTTAATAAAAATGTTAAAACCAAACTATGTACGAAAACGAAAAAGAAAACAAATTAAAAAAAATTTTTAAAAATCAAAAAACCCGGCTGCGTAGAAAAACTAAAAAGAAAACGGAAGTCCAGTGGGCGGAACGTAGCTACATTTACAGTCGGTAAGCATTAAAAATCAGCTTAATTCATTTACAACTCTGCTCTTGCACGTTTTTTTTTTTTTTTAAGATTCCTAGACCAGTGTTGCAACGCCTCTAGTATCAAGTAGAGGCATTATTTTGTTTAAGCTATGTAGCCATTTTATTAGTTGATTGTTGTGTTTTTCTTCCGACGGGGTTTTTTTGAATTTGGAACGATTTTCCGTCATCCCACGTCAAATTTGGTTTGTAAACAGACCGGTTTCGGCTATGTGCCATCTTCAGTGTCCTATTGAATTTAGTATTCAATAGAACACTGAAGATGGCACATAGCCGAAACCGGTCTGTTTACAAGTCAAATTTGACGTGGGATGACGGAAAATCGTTCCAAATTTTATTAGTTCTTATACTTCGCCGACGATTCTGTTACAATACTGACGAAGGAGGGTGCTGTGATGTGCATTAGTATATGTCCGTACTAATAGTTGCAGGTGATTAGTGCTATGCCTTCACCACTTTCGCAGTCCAAAAACAATCAACACAATCAATGCACATCAGAAAAATTCATGATGTTAATAGCTGGCCTGAAACTAGTCTCGAACTCAAGACCTCAGGATTGGTGGTCAACGCACTAACCATAGATTATACGTAGATAGTCAACTGGGCTCCTGTCAAAACAACTCTCTTCACACCTATGGGTATTTTGTTATCCAACACACTGAGAGAGGCAACTCAACACTCATCAGAGAGCGTAATTTTTGCGCTTGAAAATGCACTAAAATTTATTTTTTTGCACACACAAACACTATTTTATATATTAAATTTTTTTTATTTGCCATATAACAAATTTTATGTTTCTTCTTGCTGTAATTTTAATATATTTGTTTAATTTTGTTGACATTTGTGTGTTGAAATTTATCAAAGTTTGCAACCGTTTTTTTCATTCAACAGTATTGCATTTTTTATACTATTTGGGACAATTTTTTTTAGTGCCAAATAGAAAAAATTCAAAAAAATGTTTAGCGAATCAAAATTTTTTGAGCTCAATTGCATTAAAAATGGTTCTAGATTCATATTTTCATTAATTAATGCAAAATTAATTGTATATAACAACTAAAAATTCGTGTATAAAAAATAAAAATTTTTTTAAATACTTTTTGTACAACTAAGTATGGTTTTGTAGCTGTGGAGAATATTTTATTTTAAGCCAATACTAAAACAAAATGTTCTACTAACACATTCTTAGACTTAGGTTTTTGACAGCAGACTTAGGTTTTTGAAGTTTTAGTTGACTGTGTACGTATAATCTCTGGCACTAACCACTTCAGCCAACCACTTCAGAAACAAATTTCTTTTTGTTATGCGACACTTTCAAACAGAAAATAAACATTCAAGTTGATACTACTCTAATGATTGGCACTAATTTGTTATTAAATTTAGAAAAGCATTGGAGTTAAAATTTTGAATGACATCTTAAAACTAATGTGTTTGTTGGGTATACGTATGTGTATGTAAGTATCGAAAGTAAGTGGGAAAATGTGAATGTTTATGAATGACATACAATCATTTATGAAAATTGTCATTTTATATTCTAAGCACACACGTTTGTATTTATACATTTAAGAAAAAAATAAGTACATACTGAACATCATCAACAATAAGAGCAAGAAGAAATCCCAATAAAAACATTTATGTATCTATATGAAACATTTTCTATTTATTCAGCAATTGTTAGTAACAATTTGTTACCACTCATATGTATTTAATCCAGACATTACGAAACATCTTTAAACTTAAAAAAATTTTCAATTGTTGTAAAATTTAAAAGAATCATACAAGTGCGATAAACATACTATACATACATTCTTGCTCGAGCATCAGTCTCGACAGCATCTAGAAGCGGTTACTCAGGTCTAGTAATGGACCGATTAATCGACTTTGCAAAGTTTACTGCCAAATATTTATTTGGCGCCGCTAAAAGTATGCACAGTTCTTACTTTTTAGTTCCAACGAAGCAAGTGGAAAAGAAAAGTCTTGTCAATTCCAACTTGAAAATTACGATTAATTTGATTCCCAAGAAAATTTTTGATTTTTGATGAAGCAACTTACGCAATTAAAATCACTTTTGATCGCTGCAAAATGATATTGAACTGGGTCTTAACGAGTTGTACTAGACAATTTGACATTAAGAATCACTGCGCAATGTAGTGAGGTGTCATGACTACACGATGCAGTGGTTTTTAATGTTCAGTTTTGTATAAAAAAAAAACTCTTAAGACCCAGTTCAATTTCGACACTTATGCCAAGTTCCTGCCAAGTTTTGGTTATGCATACGGCCTTTAATAAACAATATTCTAAATAATTTTTTTTTAAGTTACTAGTGAAAATATATTAATCGATTACAAATATGCGATTATTATTAATCGATTAATAGTTTTCTCCCCTTAACAGCTAATAGTTATAGTGGAATTTTGACATCCATGTAAAGTATTTGGAACAGTGACATAAAATTGCATCGTGCCCAAAGGGCACCGAAAGCCTTTTCGAAGACGATGAATACCACATACAAGAGAGTTGATTATATGAAGATTGAATAGAATTGACGGAACATCAGTTATGTACATAGTTCTCCAGGATGCTCACAGTGTATAGTCTCCTTTTTAGGGATCAGGCAATTTACAGATTTAGCAACCCTTTTATTTAAGCTCATTTAGACCGGGCTTAGCATATTTAATTTAAATGTATTTTAATTAGAAGTTCTCTTGAGGAAATGGAATGCTACTCGCGCTATCAAATGTATGTACGCCTAAATCTCACTTTTTATTAACCACACGGAATTCGTGCCCAACTTAAATATCTGATATTTAATTTTAATTTTAGTATATGCTCATTTTAAAAATGCATATTTGTACAGCCGCAATACCAACAAAGCCACAATTTAAATTTTATTATTTCAACAAGTTTTTATTTGGTTGTTACCATGTTTTTTAGAATTTCTAATTTGGTTGTTTGCTTTTATCACAGGAGTAACATGCACGCAACTCAACTAACAATATATAAAACATGTTATATATATAATCGAAAGCTGGACAGACACTTAAGTTCTACCATAACAATCGGAAGAACATTTTGTCACAGATGAACCACTCAAGTGGTTTTCCGTCATGATATTGATGCTTAAAAAAGTTTCATCACAAAATTCTTTAAGTGCTAGCAGATTTCTGCAAATTTACCTAATGAACAATTCATACTGAGAATTCATTGTTTAATAAATTTTTAAAATTGTTCCACAATGAATTTTTATTATATTTTTAATCAACTTATGCCCTTGTTTTATGCAGACATTGATAACAAATACACACAGAAAAATGTCAATATAAAATCGGCGAAAGCCAGGTTAACTAAAATTTTTTTTTGTAGTGATTTTGCTTTATAGGCGTTTAATGTTAATTCAACATGATTTACAATAATCTTGAAGGAACATTTATTCTTTTGAATTAACTATATTTCATGTTGATTTAATATTTCAGTACAGTTAAATCAAAATGAAGTTGATACTGAAATAATACGACAAATCATATTGTTTCAAAGTCGTTTCGAGTTGAAATAACGTGAATTTGATATTGAAACAACACAAAGAATCATGTTGAATCAATATTATTTCAAATGGAAACAACGTGAATTTGATGTTGAAACAATACTAAGAATCATGTTAAATTATAGTTATATCAAGCTGAAACAACATGATTTTAATGTAGCTATTTTATTAATTACTTTGCTTACGTAATGGTTATTAACATAGATATTAGAAAACGTTGTGTTGTAGTTGGCTGCCCCAGCCAATATTTGCCACTTGCATGATAGTCCACGCGCTAACCACTGCAGCCACAATAGCTTCAAACTTTATTTTAGCTATACAGTAAATAAATACCCATCGTATGTAAAATGAATGTAATTTTAATTCAACATGATTTAAATGATTATTTAATATAAAACTTATTTGAAATTAAAGTTATAGATATGTTGATTTAAAATTAAATGTAGTAACGTTTATAAGAAAGTTGTTTTAATACTGAAAAATTTTAAATCAAAGAGATTTAAGGTTACATTAACAATTTTTCATTTAAAATTAATATGAAACAATGGTAATTGTAAAACAGCAGCAGTAAATTTTCGCTGGTAATTCGTTTTTTGTCGTCTACATAGCCGACACATGTAAGAATAAACAACAACAAGTCACACAACTAAGCACAACAGTGAAGTGTAGCAATGAAGAAAGCAAATAAACACTAAAAGACACTTAAATAATTTAATAAAAATAGCATTAACAAAAAAATTTCTTCTAAGAAGTTGTTGTCTGTGAAGTTTCTCACACATCCTGCCATACGGGCTTTTATTTAAATTGCATATTTAGCAAAATAAAAAGCAAAATATCGAGAAAGCCCAGAACTATTAATATAACAGAAAATACCATAAATTTATAATTTTCGGTTCCCAAGAACTTGAAGTTGCTTCTTTAGTTATTTGGACTACTGAAAGCGAATCTGCACTTCAATTTTTTTTATCAGCTCTACTTTTTGAGATATATCGTTACGTCAAAAATGAAAGCACTTGCACGTCATATATTAGCATAACTGGAGAGGAGTTTGCGCTATTCAGCAAAAACTATACATCAAAATTCGGCAACAGCATTATCTTTAAGCTGAGCGAACATTGTTTATAAATTTGTGCTTTAGTTTCAGAAATATCGTGAAAGTTTTAACCTAAAAATCCCAACAACGATCCCTTTTTTGTTATCATGTAGCTAAATATATATTCGGCCATGTCACAGATTCCGTTCGGATTGGTTTTGACTCCGTAGTTGTCATTCGGAAAAAGTCAATTTTTGGTGCTTTAGATTCCGTTTATTTTGTATTTTGTTTTTACAGTGATAAGGTTTTTATACTTTGAGGCGTTTGTTTACTCTTGTTTTTAGATGCAAAGCTCACATTGAGCTTCTTATTAACATGGAAAGCTCATGACCAAATATATATGCACGTTTTTTAATATTTACTTCAAATGAAGTCTGTAGAAAAGTGTTTTTCAATTTTACTTTGAAATTTAAAAGGGGTTGCATTACGAAGAAAATTTTCGTATTTCGTTTTCTTAAGAAGCAACTTACGGAATTGAAACGACTTCCGATCCGAACGGTATTCTGTGACATAGCTGATTAAAGGAAATGAGGCGTTTTTCGTTGCAATAATTGGTGAAAAACTTTTGATTTTGTTCAGAATTTAGTGAGAGAACTTTTAAAATTTTTTAGAAAATTTTTATTTTTATGTTCAAACTTTTACGATACCTCTAAAACTAATGGACAGATTTAGAGATAATGTTCGCTTTGCTTAAAGATAATTTTGTTGTCGAGTTTTGGTTTTTCTTTTTTACTGAATAGGGCAAACCGTTCTCCAGTTATGCTAATATATATCGTGCAAGTGCCTTCATTCTTGAAAACCAGAACTGATAAGAAAAATCAGAGTAAAGGTTCCCGTTCAGCGGAGTTATTTACTAGCGAAACAACTTCAAGTTGTAAGGAACAAAAAATTTTACCGAAATTTTTACACATGTGACCTAATTTTGTTATGTTAATAGTTATACGCTTTTTCGATATTTTGCTGTTTATTTTGTTAAATATGCGCTTTAGATGAAAGTCGACAAGACAAAAGCTATTGGTAACACAGGTAACAATTTTTTGGAAGAAATTTTTTTTTGTAAATATGTACTATATTTATTAAGCTATGAGACGTAAAAGACAGCAAAGGGGTTTTTGCTCAAACTTCGATGGGCTCCTAGGCAGCTATCGGACTTTTGCTTCAATACATTTTTAGTCTATGTAAATTGTAAATTTTGTATGGCAGCCCCATTACGGAATGGAGATAGCGCTTAAGTATGTTTAGAAAAAGTGTTATGCTACATTCCGTATTTCCCTAAGGCATGGCGCGTAGCCCTAGTGGTTCCCATATTAAAACCGAGAGCGAATCCGAGAAAGAATGGCAGCTATTTGAATACTTTCTTCTAGCAGCAATTAATGACGTGATAATGGACAGGGACATTTTAAAAGATTTTCAATTTGGTTTTAGAAGCGAACTCTCGACGATACATGCATTGACGGTACTTACCGACTATGTTCGCAGGGGTCTGAAAAGGAGATGTCCGACCATGGCAGTGGTTGCTTCGGGTATCTACCGTATTATTCATAGCTTTCTAAAGGATCGATCGTATAGAGTTTGTGTTGGGGACGCTATTTCTCAGGAGGGTTTGGTTTTCGCAGGAGTACCACATGGGTAATTTCTTGGTCCTGTTTTATACAATGTCTTTATATCAGATATACCACAGCCACCGCAAGGAGATCTTTTGTTGTTGTACGCTGACGATGTTTTCATTGCCTCTTCAGGAGCCAAGGCAGCAGCTACAAACCAACGGATGAACCAATACTTGACTATACTGACGGACTATTTTTCAAAGTGGGGCCTTAAATTGAACATACAAAAATGTGTGGCCATGATGTTCAAGGCAAGGTGTAAGTTTATCTACCTAAATTGTAGATCCTACTTACCATGTTTGAAAATTGGACCGGACGTGATTGGAAATATCTCAAAAATATCTCAGCAATTTCATTGAAAAAACGTGTTTTTTTTCAGTGAACAAATTGTTTAAATCTATAAAACAATTTGTCTAAAAATATTTACAAATTGTAAACAAAACAATTTACTAAATCAAACAAAAAGATTTAATGGATTTTCTGAAAAATATCATACATAATTTTTGTCTGAATTTATAAACACTTAGTCTAAAAATACCAACAAATATTAAACAAAATAAATTACTTAATTAAACAAAAATATTTACTGGATTTATTGTAATATCAAGCAAAACTTTTGTCTGGGTCATTCTATCAACATCATCCATTAAGCATTTATGAAATTTCACTTTGTTAAACGTGTTCAAGTCTGAATGTTTTTCTGAAGACTCTAAAAAAATGAATGAGAATTAATGAAACGACATTAACGATATTGCTTCACTCAAAACCCTTCAGTAAACAAACTTGATACAATCGCATTCTTTTTGCTATCATTATTGTTGTTGTTATTAGTGTGTGTTTCGTCATCGGGGTTGTTTTTTTACGACACAGTTTTTCTTGTTGTTTTTGGTGCTTGCGTCCAAAATAAGAGTCAAACAAACAATTTATTGATTATGTAAAGAACATTTACTGAAAATGAAATTTATTTTTAGACAAACTTTTGTTTGAAAAATTTTTCATGATAATTTTTTCTGTGTACTCCTCATATTAGAGTGTACTAAGGCGCAGGGGCGGTCTTGAGAAAGAAGCGCGCCTTTTGATATATCGCCAGATAATGCGTCCCTTCGTTTCCTACGCTTTTCCAGCATGGTTTGGAATTTCTTCATCCCAGATGAAGAGCTTTAGGAGATGGGAGCGAATGATTCTGGTAGCGTGTCTTGGGTTACAGCAATACATCGGTCAGAATGGTCATTTGCGTAGGCTGTCGTGTAGGTATATTTATGGAGCGTTTAATTTAGGGCGGCTAGATGTCTTCTTGGTCGAGAAGGCTTTAAAGTTTCTGGAAGATGCTCGTTCATCCGAAAATCCTTTGGTGAGAGGATGTTTTGATGGGCCTAGAAATCTGCAGACCGTTCAGATGTCTAGATATTTTTCTCCAGTGGACTTGCTGACCCTTAGGGATGCTAGCACTTTGTATGAGGGTGCAGATATCTTGTTTTATCGTAGGAGAATAGGCACTTTAGATATAAGTGAATCGGTATATAGCACCAGTCAGTGAAGTTTTTAATTTCTTGTTTATTTATTATATATTGCTTTTTGTTTGTTTTTTGTTTCATTTCGTTGTTTTAGTCTATTTTTAACTTACTAGCATGCAATTAGTTATAAAATTGTTTAGTTTTTAAGTATTAAATTAAGTGCCTCTACTTTTTTCCAATTTTTTGGATATTATATAAGTCTTTAAAAACCTAATATAATAGTTGTATATATAAAAATGTACTAGTTTCTAAATAATTTGATTGTTTTTGGGAAATGCTATAGCATCTAAGGAAGTTTTTTTATATATGAGTTTTAAATTTAATTTATAGAATTTAGTATTTTTGTAACGTTTTGGAAAATAATAATATTGAATTGAATTGAAAAAATGTTATGGCTAAAACACTAACGGGATTCGTTCATACATTTGACCCGTCTAGGATCATCCTCGGAGCTTGGAGCACTAACTTTCTACAATTTCATAAAATTTTGTGCTTCGTATGGTAGCTTTCTTAAGGAATGGATTAAATTGGGTAAGTATGTTTGGGAAAAATGTCTGAAAGAAAAAATTAAGGGGGTCGATCCTTAATTTTACCCCTCTAGAAGTGACTCTGTGTAAGTTATGGAGTTTTTACGTAACTGTTTTTCTTTTCGTCCCACTTTGAGCTCGATGAGCACCCACTTGCCCTCGTCCTATGCCACCCCATTTTTTGGCTCATGCATTTTTTTCCGAACCTCACAAAATTAGGGGGTCTAGTGTTTCGAAATCGAAGAGTTGTGAACTATACTATACCTAATGTACATACATATGTACTGTGTTACCTTTTTGACAACAATTGTAGCCAGTTGCGAGATTATTGCTTGGCTTATAGTTACATCCAGTTCATACATATTTATTTCCCCGAACCTTTAAGCTCAGTACAAATTTTATCCTTTATATATAATTTTTTATTCATTCTTTTCGATTGTAAAATTCTCAATCTATATTTACTCTTTTCTTCATCCTTTTAACGCTATAAAGTAAGAAACAAAAACATTTTTATACGCTGAGAATTAAATTTTCAGGTTTTGATGAAACAATGTCTTAACTATACAGGTTATTCTCGTTCTTAAGAAAAGTATCTGGTAAGGAGTCTAAAACGAAAATGAAGAAAACTGACTGACATTTTATATATATTTATAAAAATGTAAGAACACAATGAACGTATAAAGTAAATATAAAGTAACGAAACTCATTTTAAGAGTAATTTTCAGTATAAAAGTAATAAAGCAAATAATTTAAGGTGCTATGCCGAATCTTATATACCCTGCATGTAAATCTAATTCATCTTTACTGGAAAATTTTATATTCTTTAAATTTTTATCATATACCAAACTTTTGTTTAGTGAACTAGTATTGATCAACTTAGATTTTTTAATAGTTTCCAACTTTCAAAACTTTTCGAAATCAAACGCTTTTTTCGGAACACTACGAAAGTTGGTAAATTTTTTATTCAAACTGTATTTTTCTCAAAAAGTACTTCCTGAGTAATTCCATTTAGCCGGGTGTGACCATTTTACACACATTTTTTGTTATAAATCAATAATATAAAATGTTTTACTTAAAAAAACGTTGCGGCTCGCAAGAACATTAAGTTTAAAGTCGTTAAAGAACACGATTTCTGCTTAGAATGGTCATCAGAAAGCTGTGACGGGTGTGACCTTACAAATCTTAGTTTTAAGGAATTATAACTTTCAGTATAAATTCTGTAAAATGTTGACTATAAGGTACACAATAATTTTGTTATAGATATCTGTTCAAAGTGTTCTTAATTGTATTGTGTATTTACTGTTTGACAAAAAATTATTTTTCTTATAAAAAAAACTATTTTTAAAATGAGACGGGTGTGACCGACTGGTGTAACCTAGTACGAAAATCCAAAAAATTCGAAGAAATAAAACTTTTTATTAATTTAATGTATATAAATTATATAAAGATGAACTCATAAGAAAATAATAAGACATTGAATTATTTGCTATCCGTTCTATTATAGACAGCAGAGTACTCTAGCTGAATATTTTTTTCAATTCTCAAAAAAGCAAAAAAGTAAATTCTTTTCTGAGATAACGGTTTTTACTAATAATGAGAAAGGGAATAAAAGAAAATCTGAAGTAAATATTAAACATACAAGGAGGGAGAGCAAAATGTCAAAAAAAAATTTGATTAAAATATATTAAATAGTGTATTTTTTATCTTTTCTATTTGTCATTCTCTAAAAAACATCAATTGAGAGATTTTTATTAAAAATTAGAAAATAATTTTTTTCTTGCATAGGGCCGTTTTACGTGGAATCACTCTCCTGCAAAAAAAAATTGTTTCAAATAGTAAGATTTACACGAAATATATTTTTGAAAAGCAAACTGAATAACAAATTTATAAATTTCATTACCAACTATAGTGAAAAGTATAATAAGGTTAAGACAAGATGTTGCTAGAGGAGACGAAAGATAATGCAGGACATTTTTATAGTACATATTGAAGAAAATAGCGTGTGGAAGTCAATATTAAACTTAAATACAAGCAAAGTATAATCTCTTCATTTAATATATTTTTACCATTGAATGCATGTTTCTTCTGCTTACAAGCAGCTGTAAACAACAAGAAAATGTGCAAAGAAAGGATTTTTTTAGGGTAAGGACATCATTGTTGTTTTTCCTACAAGTGTTTTGTATATGTTGTAAGAGTATATCTATATTTTGTTGGAAAGAGTTGTTGTTTTAACAACGTGACACGTTGATGGATTAAAATTGCTTTTGGCACTGTATCAATTTAAGGTAATTTTAAAGAAAATATTGAATACAAATAATGTAGTTATACCAGTAATTATTATAGTTTGTTGAGAGTAAATGATAAAAGTCTTAAGAGGAGGAAAACTTAAATATTGAACATTAAGGTCAGTAAAAGTATTATGGAACTTTGTCTATTGAATGATTTTCAGGGAAAATTTAAAACTTTTTTTAATGAATTTTATTTAAATGAAAGAAATCTCACGAATAAAAGTTAACTAAGTTATTAAATTTGATTGTCAACAAAATGAAAATTTTTGGAGCTTAATGAAATATATGTACGTGTATCAGTGTTTTAGAAGCTTAAGTCTGGCCTTTATTTAAGGGTGAGTGAAAGTCCCCAACCTCTCCTCCACCATTTTTGCATATTGTTATAGTGAAGCGGCATAGGAAATGTTGTAATCCTTATACTCAAAATATTATGACAGTAACGGAATGTACTCGTACTTTATTAAAAAAGTATTCCGTGCAATCATTTTTAAAGGAATAAACATTTAAAGTTCAAAGCAATCTTATTTTTAACTGATTCTAACATTTATTTAAAAAAAAACTAAGTACACATTGATACGGATTTTTGGTTGCTTTCAATATTGTCTGTTGTTTATGTTACAATTACCAAAAAAGTTCTTTATTTATCTAAAAACAATATAAATACACACGCACAAATATTCAAAATATTCTGTACGTAAAATAAGCTGAAATTTTAGTTTAAAATTTACGAGTAAGCACATATAAACAAATAAATAGTAAACAACGAGTAAAGAGGGCTACGCCATATTTGCACTGGTCTAGAAGGCTCGCCCGGTTGAAAATAAAAGAATTTTTTGATAATGTCATAGTTTTTTCTATAATAAATCAAAATGTATGTATTTAGTTTATTGCTTCGTTTAAACCTTTATTGATAAAACTGGTATCAGTAGAAAAGTTTATTGAAATACCTTTCGATTGGTGTAACACATTCTTAGTTTTATTCAACAAATGGAAAATTTATAGGAGTACTGTTAGTCCTTGACAGGTATAAATTTTTTTTTTGCTGAATGAGTTTCTCTAATTAAATTGTTTTGTATTAAAAACTACATTTTTAATATATGTTACAATTTTTAAGGAGTTTAGAAATGTTAAATATTCAGTAAATACAAACAGAACTGAGCTACAAATAAACATGCTATTTTCGGCGGACACTCCACTCTCTCATATCCATACAACAATAGCCAACACTCAAAAATTAGAATAAGAGCAGTGAAGAAACTTCATTTATTTGTGCACAGAAAAAATTATCACCAAAATAATTTCAAACAAAAGTTTGTCTAAAAATAAATTTAATTTTCAGTAAATGTTCTTTACATAATCAATGAATTGTTTGTTTGACTCTTATTTAGAACGCAAACACCAAAAAAACAAGAAAAACTATGTCGTAAAAAAAACAACCCCGATGACGACATAAATACAAATAACAACAACAACAATGATAGCAAAAGGATTCCGATTGTACCAAGTTTGTTTACTGAAGATTTTTGAGTGAATCAATTCGTTAATGTCGTTTCATTAATCCTCATTCATTTTTTTAGAGTATTTAGATAAACATTCAGACTTCAACACATTTAACAAAGTGAAATTTCATAAATGCTGCATAATGGATGATGATGATTATGACCGGGACAAACATTTTGTTTGATATATTACAAAAAATTCAGTAAATATTTTTGTTTGATTAAGTAAAATATTTTGTTTAAGAGTTGCTATTATTTTTATACTAAATGTTTTATAAATTCAGACAAAAATATTGTTTGATATTTTTCAAAAATCCAGTAAATCTTTTTGTTTGATTTAGTAAATTGTTTTGTTTACAATTTGTAAATATTTTTACACAAATTGTTTTATAGATTTAAGCAATTTGTTCACTGAAAAAAAACTTTTTTTTTCAATGAAATTCTTGAAATATTTTGGGGTATATTTACAAATTTGTTTGTAGCTCCGTCTTTAGACAAAATATTTACTATTTCATTGAATTCCTTTACAGAAAATGAAATTTAGTTTTTCTGTGTACCAAGTTTGCTTACTGAAGATTTTTGAGTGAATCAATTCGTTAATGTCGTTTCATTAATCCTCATTAATTTTTTTAGAGTATTTAGATAAACATTCAGACTTGAACACATTTAACAAAGTGAAATTTCATAAATGCTGCATAATGGATGATGATGATTATGACCGGGACAAACATTTTGTTTGATATATTACAAAAAATTCAGTAAATATTTTTGTTTGATTAAGTAAAATATTTTGTTTAAGAGTTGTTATTATTTTTATACTAAATGTTTTATAAATTCAGACAAAAATATTGTTTGATATTTTTCAAAAATCCAGTAAATCTTTTTGTTTGATTTAGTAAACTTTTTTGTTTACAATTTGTAAATATATTTAGACAAATTGTTTTATAGATGTAAACAATTTGTTCTCTGAAAAAACACGTTTTTTTCAATGAAGTTTTTGAGATATTTTTGTCTATATTTACAAATTTGTTTGTAGGTCCGTTCCTAGGCAAAATATTTACTATTTCATTGAATTCCTTTACAGAAAATGAAATTTAGTGTTTTCTGTATGAATAAAATCAAACCATGTGCATCGAACACAAAAATTAAAAAAAATATCCATTTAAATATTATTTTCTTCACAACTTATTAAATGTCTTTGAAACCTTTGAAACAGATTGAACAAATTATTAACGGCCATTATTACAACTTGGCATTAGTTAAAGGCAGGATTTTTTTCGGACGAATAAACAGTTTAAAACTATTACAACTTTACTTTTAACTACCAGGTAGGTGGAACTTGCCTTTAACTTATCCTCCACTTTAAGTTAAAATAAAATTGTAATAAAGATAAACTGTTTATCCACCCAACAAAATGCTGCCTTTAACTAATAACTAGTTGTAATAACGGCCCTAAAACTTAGAACTAATTTAAGTGGATTTTTAGTCTCTTTTTAATGAAATTGGACGAACTGTCCTGGAGTTAATGAATGGTTTATCTCGATATCCAGAGTATTATAAAAAAGCTATTTATATGCTTAGAACTTCCTAAGTTTATGTACATAATTGTTTCCCTGTGTATTTAATATGGCCGTTTTGACTCTTAATAATTTCTAATTACTCTCCGATGTTGGTATCAAACAAATTCTATTTAATTTCTATTTCATCAGCCACTCAACCTCTGCAAACTTTTTAATTTATCTAGACTTATTCACCAACCAACGGCGTCATCATTAACATGATTAAAAACAATGAAAACTTTTTCTTTATCACTCGTTATTTCTAGCCCGCACAATCCCTTTCCTGTTTTATTTATTCACTTTTTGTTAATTAGGTTACTGTTTCATTCTCTACACATTTCATATAATAAGTATGAATATTCAGTCACTCCTTTCATTGGTATTGTTTTGTATTGTTTTCTCTGGCTTCCTTTATGCAACCAACAACAGCAATAATACAAAAACAAAGATCCTTTTCAATTTGACCAAAATAAAAAATAAATAAAATAAAAATAATAGAACCCAAACCAGATTTATTCTAGCAAAATGGAAAATAAGATCCATTGTATGGTACAAACTGGTCATTGTCATTTGGCTCATCTTAATGTTTTTTTTTAATTGTCATTATTCTATTGCAACATCCTTGGAAGACAAAAGCTTAACAAGTTTTTTTTAAGAAGGAAATTAAGACTTTCGCTTGAAATAGTACTTTTGAATTTTACTCATTAAAATTGCATTTAAGATGGATTTAAAGTTTATTAATAAAATTTTCAACTTATTTCATTTAAGAGTGTTGCATTGTTTTAAAGACGATGCTCTCGTTAAAGACATATATTATTTTTAATGAAAAAATTATCATATATGATATAATATTTGGATTTTTGTTAATACAGTGATAGAAAATTCGTTATATCGCCGATGTAATTTGACATCAATACTATGATAAGTATCTTCCTTTTTTTAGAATATGGCAATTGTCATCATTGCAATGTCAACCTTCACATTATCTTCGCATCATCTTTATCATCTTGTCATCAATGGAATGAATAAAAAGAATAACAAGAAACTAAATTACGATTTTCCGACTTTTACTTATTTGTTTCTATCTTAATCAGCCATGTCACAGAATACCATTCCGATCGGAAGTGGTTTCAATTCCGTAAGTTGCTCCTTCAGAAAACGAAAAACGAAAATTTTCTTCGTAATCGAAACACGTTTAAACTTCAAAGTGGAATTGAAAAACACTTTTCAACAGACTTCATTTGCAGTAAATATTAAAAAACGTGCATACTCTTAGGAGCGTCAAATAAATATTTGGTCCTGAGCTTTCCATGTTAATATGAAGCTTAATGTGAGCTTTGCCTCTAAAAACAAGTGCAAACAAATGCCTCAAGGTATAAAAACTTTATCATTGTAAAAACGAAATACAAAATAAACGGAATCTAAAGCACAAAAAATGTACTTTTTCGTAATGACAAATATGGAATCAAAACCAATCCGAACGGAATCTGTGACATGGCTGAATATTACTTTTTTGTCAACTTTTTCTGAATTCATTGATTGCTTTTAAGTTAATCAATTTACCACCTCAACCACATCATTATTTAAATATATCAACGGCACAAAGTCAATGTAAGCATCATTCGCTTTGATGTTGATACTAATACGTATGTTGACTTAATGTCATCCATATAAAGACGAAGTGTCTTATTCTCATCCAATTGTGAGTTTTTTCTCTGGATGTAGTTTTTTCTAGATTTGAGCGGGCTTTCGGCACGTCTTACCGCCAACCGATTGATCTGAAAATTTGCCAGGATCATTTAGTTATCAATATTCACAAAACTGGGGGGTGAGACTGTGTTTAATCGAATTTTTTAAACTTAAGGTTCTCCCTAATGTAGATATTTTATTCGGAGGCTCATCACGACAGACAAAACTGTTTCAAATAACTTTACTTAAGCCGCATTATTTAAATAGTAAGAAAGAGTCTATTGCTAAGCAATTTTAATTAATATGACCCTGACCTTAACTAAGATTATTGATTTCTTAACATTAAAACTTTCACGTCAACGTAGATTTTCTTAAAATTGCTTACATTTTTTATTTATGCACATTAAAGAAACTATTCCTTTTATGCATATGTGTCATTGTCAACAAAACTAAGGAGAAACATATTAAAAATATATGGATTTTTTTGCCATCAAGTATGACCCAATTTTTTATTTCTTATTTTTTTAATCTTGCAACTGTGATGATGACACAGGGATGCTAAAAACTTAAGTACTTGTACTAGTGTGAATATTGACTTTTGTGTTCTAATGGAATTGTTGTTAAGTTGTGAGCTCTCAAAATATGTTTGTGATTTCCACTACTTACCATTTTTACCTCTCGGAATGAAACCCTTTAAGTCAGTTTATGAACATTTATATGTACATAAACAACAATTGCATACATGAACACATTCGTACGTGCATGTGTAAATTTGACTGCACCCTATAAGCAACTCAGTCAACTTATAATGCACTTTAAGCTAAATATTTCGCAACTAATGATGGTTGATGCCTGGATTACTTTTAATGGAGTCAATTGACTATTTGAACATTGCGATGTCCTAGGCAGTAGTTAATTGTGCGACTCTGCATTACTTTCCAACTAATTTAAAGATAACTTTATTTAAGTCAACTGGTAGTTAGTAGGCAAAAAGATGATGCTGTTTTATAGTCAACGCGCTGATCACCCAGCTAAGGTACCATTTAAAATAATTACAGCAAAAAGTTAATATGCATAGACTCGAAATGAGTTTCAAAGTAGCTGAGACTGTAAAATTGTCATCTCTCCGCAAATCCCATTATGCACTCATCTTATGTTATGTAGTCGACTATGTTTGTAGTCAACTACAGATTTGCTGATAGGGCATGTTTGACGTGTTGTTGAGACGCGAAACAACTGTGTATATTTGGATGTGTGTACAATATACATACATATATGAGCAGAAAAATTTTGAATAAATCATCAGGTACAAGTATCCTGTAAGCTTTTTGAGCCCAAGGCAAAAAATATGTCATATATGTATACCCAGCAGTAAAAAGAGGAGGCCTTCTATGTGGCCTTATTTACCACACACGAGACGAGGTATGCTAGTACTTACTATTCCTTAGTTGAAATATTTTTAAACCACCAATTAAAAATTTAATTGACATATTTTTAAGTACACTCAATATATTCTGTACTTAAAATTAACTGAAATTGTAATATAAAATAAATTAAAACTCAATTGAAAACCGGTCTACTTATTTTTCATTTAAGTTTGCCAAAAAGTTTATTCAACTTTAAATGTTAAAAAGTTAACAGAGTTAAAACCATAAAAAAATTAATGAGGTCTTATTTGTTTGGATCAATTTAACTGTCAAAATAACTAATAGCAGCTTCAGTAAAAATAAAAGAGGTTTTCTTGTTTCTGCTATTTTTACTGTTAAATAATCAACCCCAAGTTCCGTAAAAATAATTGACTTTTGCTTTTTTTTTAAATGTTAGATGCTTATTATTTCGTATACCGACTTGGGGTTGAAATTTGATTAAATTATATTTATATGGCATGATGATCCACCCACAAGTCGAAAAATATGACCACATCATGAAAAATTTTCTTCTAACAAGTTGTTGTCTGTGAAGTTTTCAACAGCTTTTGCCTTAACAACTTTTTTCTAGTTAAGTCGTATATTTAACAAAATAAATAGCTAAATATCGAAAAAGCCCATTACTATTAATATAACAAGAAAAGCCCATAAATTTGCAAATAACGCAAAATATTTTCGTTCCCTAGAAATTGAAGTTGTTTCTTTAGTTATTTTTAGTTTTCAAAATATACCATAATTTCGAAAATGAAGGCACTTGCACGACATATAGTAATTAGCATAACTGGAGAATGAATGAAAAAATGAAAAACCAATCATTGTTTCGAATTCCGGCCATTAGTTTCAGAGATATCGTAAAAGTTTGAGCATAAAGATTAAAAATTTCATAAAAAATTAAAAAATTTTCGGGTTTAAAAATTCATAATAAATAAATATACACCCTCGGTCCCTGTTTTGTCCAGTACCATGTAGCTTAATACATGGCAAGGGAAACGAGCCCTTTTAAGTTGCAACTGGTGCACAACTTTTGATTTTGCTCACAATTTAGTGAGACACCTTTTAATTTTTTTTGTTGAAAATTTTAATTTTTATGATGAAACTTTTATGATATGAATACTTTTGCTAAATTTACACGATTAAATATTTCATGAAATTTTTTTCTAGAAACTTTTTCTATTTGCTTATTGCAAGCGCGGAAAGCAAATGTGGCCAAATGAAATTTACAAAAATCATCTGAAACTTTATTTCCCACCACTTTTTCAACCCAACTTGTTTCCCTGTCGATTCTATCAGCAAAAAAAAAAGAAAGTTTCACGACACAAATTTCATGAAATATTTTATCGTGTAAATTTAGTCTTTTGATATCAGAGAATATCAAAGAAATAATTGCTATATTTAAAGGGGTCTTTTATAGAAGGCAGCCTAAAACGACTATCGAATCATATATAATCAGCCATCTCACAGATTCCGTTCGGATTGGTTTTGATTCCGTAGTTGTCATTCCGAAAAATTAAATTTTTGGATCTTTAGATTGCGTTTATTTTGTTTTTCGTTTTTACAATGATAAAGTTTTTTTACCTTGAGGCGTTTGTTTACTCTTTTTTTAGATGCAAAGCTCACGTTAAGCTTTTTTTAATGAAGTCTGTAGAAAAGTGTTTTTCAATTCCACTTTGAAATTTAAAAGTGGTTTGATTACGAAGAAAACTTTCGTTTTTCGTTTTCTGAAGAAGCAACTTACGGATTTGAAACCACTTCCAATCGGAATGGTATTCTGTGACATGGCTGAATATATAAATAAACCTTCAAAATGGCCAGCCTAGTGAAAGCCTTATAAGTTATACTATTATGCTTTTTTGTATATAATACATAACTTTGACAGGGTGTTTGTTAAGTACAATATTTGCATACAAGTTAGTCACCTTTTTTAAAGAACAAATATTTAATATTTGTATTTTAGTTGTAATAAAATATAGCAAAATATTCATATAAACTCTCATGAACACATATTCGGACTTTCCACATGCCAGCGTTTGTTTGAATATTTATATTCCCCAACAGGATTCAAATAACCACAGGAAACGCTGCACGAGTATGGAATATGTATATAACATTATTGCACAACGCACTTAAAAGGTACAAACAAAACTTGGAAATTTCATTATGTTTGCCTAGAGTAATTAAATTGTTTTAAGGGCATTCATTATTAGTCATCGATTGAGCAAATGTGAATTAACATTTGGAATGATATACGGGTCAATAGTTTTGTTTTAATACTAGACTATACTAAGAAGAGGACATATTTACATCATATCAGAGCTTTCTTTAGTAACACTAAGAACAAGATTTCCTCTGCCTAGTACTAATTGTGAATAAGTACGAAATTAATCCTTAAATTTTCCATGATTTCTGGCGTTCAAATTGAGTATTTTGAGTAGCCTTAAGTGTCTTTAAAAACTGATAGTATAATTTTATGGCAAATATTTTCTTAGCTTGCTACATCACCGCTGAAAGGACTTTTTCTCCCTTTTTTAAGAAAGAGACAAAAAGACCCATCCAATGAGGATTTAGAGGGTTAAAATGTTCCATAAAAATTTTTCTCGTTGTGTTTTACTAAAAAATGCTCAAGACATCTTATACCTTGAACGTAAGGCCTTATGTAAACTTTCCAAACGTCGAGACACGTATATATTTTTAGAGCCTTGTTATTGGGACGAAGTTCCGTATAGCACGTTGTACATAACAATGTTTTCTATGCTGGTGGGTAAAAAAATTTAATATGAAAAAATACGTTTAACGAATACTGGTAATGGAAATGCAAAACGATGGCGACATGTCGCGCGACAGGTCGAAGGCGGCAGACTAAACGTGGCGAGTCGAAGATGACTCAACAAAGGTGGCTGTTTGAAGGCAGCGCAAATGCGACAATCCGAAGCCGACAGGCTGAATGCGGCAGGTCAAAGGGAGCAGGCCGAAGGTGGCTGGTCGAAGGTAACTGAACGAAGGTGGTTGGCATAATGAGGCAGCTCGTAACCGACAGGCCTGCCGTTCGAAGCCGATAGGCTGAAAGTGGCCGGCCGACCGAAGTCGACAGGATGAAATTGGCCTGTGGAAGCCGACAGGCTGTAAATGCACAGCCGAAGGTGGCCAACCAAACATGACCAGCCGAATGTGGCAGACAGGTGACAGCCAAGCGAAGCCGACAGGCAGAAGGCGTCCGACCAAAGCCGACAGGCTGAAAGTGTCCGAGCGAAGCTGACAGGTAGAATGTGGCCAACCGAAGCTGACATGCTGAAGATGGCCGACCGAAGTTGACAGGCTGAAGGTGGCCGACCGAAGCTGACACGTTGAAAGTGCCCTGCCGAAGACATAAGGCCGAAGACGGCAAGCCCAAGCCGACATAGACCTTCCATTATGTGTTCAAAACGAAGAACGAAAATACTGTTATAGGCTTGTACTTCTAAATATTTTCAAGTTTTGTGAACTTTAGCAAATAGTATTATACTGCAAAACGTTTCATCAGTCAATCATCGCCTGTATCCAAAAAAAAATGTATTGAGTGTTATCCATATATTTTTAATTGAATTGAATTTTTTTAGTGAATAACTAAAGAGTTTATATTAAAATAAATCGAAGATCATACATCTGAATTATCTTCAGATCAAAATATGGTGTGTTATGAAAAAATTATTTTATTCGTTTAAAAACGTATTGAGCGTTACGTTAACAATATTCTTAAATAGAATTTATCTATAAATTTTAGGACGGCGAAGAAAAGTTAACAGAACCTGAAGGGTAGGAACGATATAGAGAACATTATCCGTTTAGATATTCCTGATTTGCTTTGAAAAGTTTTACAAAATATTCTTCTACCGCGCACTGTGGGTTATTACATTTTCGAAGAATGTATTAGGTAGGTCGTATTTTGCGACGAATAATTATTTGAAATTGCCATAACTCTTAGCATGGTTGGTCGATTTTATTGAAGCTAGTCTTCCTTGAAAGGAGAGCTAGCCTGCTTTTTGCTTATGCATAAATTTTTGTAATTAATTATTTTAAAAGATAAAATTTATTATTTTTCCATGCGAACCGAAGTCAAAATTGAAAAAGTGGTCATAGCTTTTAATTTCTTCCTGCCATTTTTATAATTTTTTGTTTTTAGAGAGAAGAGGTATAGTGCTTTCAAACTCTATTTTTTTGTGGTTAATTTTTTTTTCGTAAAAATCATTCCCAGAACAACCGCGAAAGCAAATGTAACGCTCAATACATCAAAATCTTAAAAATTCAAAATATATAATTTTATTTCAGGATCCATTGAATGAGACGAATAAAATTGAGTCCTACCTTTTCATATTTCTATTAGTTACATTGGTAAACAGAAAAAAACACAAAATGAAAAAACTAAACTTTATTACGATCAAAAAGGATCATTGAAAAAACATTTTGCTAAATTCACAAACTATTTTATAAAAAAAAAAATCTTAAAAATATGTTGTTGTATTCCATAATAAAAAAAAAATTAAAACGTTTACTGAATCAGATAAAATATTTGTCTAAAAAAGTCAGTAAAAGAACATATAAATTTTGAATAATTTTTACTGAAAACGGAGCGACCATTGAAAGATTTTTGTGAAGTCAAATAACACATTTGCTGAAAATAAAACCGGGGTTTCTTGTTGTTGTTTTTAGTGTAAGTAAGAGCTCAAAATTAAACATTTACTGAATTAGACAAACTGTCTATTGAATTTAAAAGTGAATTTCAAACAAATGCTTGTGTGAAAATAAAATTTGAAACTATATTCTGTGTAGAGAGCAAAATGATGTATGATGATGGAGATGTAGTGATCTCCGAAAAAATTACATGTTGTTTCAGTTCTATCAGTTGTTAAAATGTTATGTTTAAAATATACGATTTGCAACTTTTTTAAAATACAGATAAGCACTGATGAGAATTTGTTGCGGCTACCGAAAAAATCGTTGGTATGTGCTACCGTGTAGGCTGGAATTAAATGATATTAATGTTTCTCTTTTTTCTTGGAATATTATCTAATTTCCAGTTTTTTTCTGATTGAAATGTTACGAATTTTAGCCAAAAAAAATATTTTTTATTGATTTTTCCTTATTATTCACTGATTAATCGAAATTTCTACTTTTTCGTATTTTTCTCTTCGCAATTTAGACCGAAGAACAAAACAGCATTATCACTCAATAGAAAACTATTTGAGTTATCCACTACCACATGGTTTAAGAAACATATAAACGTAAAATTTTTATGTACATATAACATTTTCTTTCCTAATTGTTTGCAGCAAACACACACATGCACATCTAAACATACCCACCCAGTTGGCCAGACTGCCTTACACAACATTGTCATCTGCGATTCTTGTACGAATTGTCCACTGTCGATTGGTTTTCTAATCGACAATTCAAAGGAAATCGGTGTTCATGACAATCTAACCGAAAAATTCCTGCAAGTTCTCCTCTAGTAAACACTTTTGAAGATAATATGAGCGACAATGTCTTTCGTTTTGTCCTCAATTCAACTTTGTTGAGGACAATACGAGCGACAATTTCTTACATTTTGTCTCCATTAACATTGTGAGTTACAATGTCTTAATTGCTGTCATCAATCCAGCTTTGTTCAGGACAATATGAGCGACAACATTTTTGCTTATGTAATCATTGACGACAAAATAGGCGAATCTGTCGCTTATTAAATCATTGACGAGAAGACAAACGATATTGAAAACAAAATAGGCGACAATGTCACCAACATAACCACCTTGTGTTATGTGAACGACAATCTGAGCGACATTGCCACTCATTGCGTGAATCGTACAAGATTTTCGCGACACTTGTTCGAAAAGTTCATCGATGATTTGTTCCGGCTGTCCGACATTTGTCATCGAGGATTTAACATTGTCATGCACCCGTCACTGATGATGTCTTAAGGAGGTGGCCAACTGGGTATCCATACATAATGCACGCACTGGCTCATAAAAAAGAAAAACAATCAAAATACACAATTTAAAGTAAAACTGGGTTAATGGAAGCGCAAATCGACGAAAGAATGCATGAATGAATGAGTGAACGAACGAAAAACAGCAACAGTAAAATCCATTTTGTCTGAGTGTATTTGTATGTTAGTGGTATAACAACATTTAAAACCACATATTGACGCATTACTATTAGCAACAACAATAATACTAACAAAAAAAATTAAAAATTTTACAACCAAACAAGCAGCCGCTGATGATGGTTGTGGAATGATGTTTTTAAACTGACTGTACATATTTATGTGCATGAAAAAGGTTATCTGAGAAGTACATATGGAATTACAATTAACTAGTGTTGTATTTTTCTTCCAAATAAAATTAACTAGCCACATTCGCTACTAAATTAGAACAATTTATTATTAGTTTCACCGAAAAAAAAACTAAAACTAGATTCAGTAACGAAAACCGCAGATTCAATGAAAACATTAATTAGTTTTCAAACGGTGGCGTGTCATAATGTCCAGTGACATAATGTCCATGGACATTATGTCACTCCAAAAAGTGTCATAATGTCCATTAGTGCAGTGTCGTAAGGTCCATGGACATTATGACACTTTTTATAGTGTAAAGATTTTTGCATAGCCTGCCTTCGTCCGGGCTTAAATGTGTATTTTTGCATTTCCTGTCCAAAGTTGTATGCACTTTTTCTTTGAGTAAGTTCGGACAATAATAAAATGAGCAGGTGTTTTTTGTTAACATAAATAACAATTGAAATTTAGCAAATAAATAAAACAGTAAGAGAATTTATTTAAAAAAAAAAATTAATGGAAAATATTTCTAATGCTAGAGGCTAGCTTGTCATTTCTTATTTTCAAATATAGAAAAGCGTTTGCATTTATAGATTTTGCCAGTGATGCACACATATCGTTCGCACTAAGAATGCACTATATTACGAGATTTAAACGATTAATATCGCAACCTGAGCTTTAAAGTTGATAAGTTGGCACTATTGAAATGTTTGGACTTAAAATTTTGGGTTTTCCGTTCCAGATGTTTTGGGCAACTTTTATAATTTGAGAGAGTAAATGTTGAGTTTACTCTCATTAGTCCAGACTTGTCCGAAGTCATCTGGAATACACCTGCTTTATAGTCAATGCGTTAGCTACTTCAGCCAAGAACACCTTCCGAGAACCACGATTTTTCAAAATTTGCAGCTAATCAGTAAAGGGCTTAAAATAATTCGAAAAACGGAAAAGTCCGTAGTATAGTGGATAGTGTGCTAGACTAACTTGTACATACGAGTACATAATTTTTGGCCGACTTAAAAAAAGGAGTTACATATTAGGGCCTATTCACATATTACGCAACGCTATTTTCGGAGGTGTTTAAACCCCCCCCCCCTCCTTCGTAAAGCTTTTTACAAAATTTTCAGTATAAAATATCTAGTCCGTAACAAATCTTTAACCTCCCCCCGGGGAGCATTACGTAATATGTGAATAGCCCCTTAAAACAAATTTTATAACATATTACATACTCTCCGGAAAATTTTATTACATACTTGTTGATTGGATTTTTTTATTTTTATTTTCTATATGTTGTCCATATGTCTGTCTGCCTGTATATTAGGGATGGGCAAGTGAAAAAATATATCGATATATATCGATATCGATATATTTTTAAATATCGATCGGCATCGATATATATCAAATAAAAATATCGATGTATCGAAATATCGATATTTTTTCAAAAATGATAATCCATACGTAGTCCCCAAACTTTTTTTAAAATAAAACAAAAAAGTACCTTTCTTATAAATAATTAAGCTGGAAAGAGTTAATTTCCAAAATCCTTACTGTTAAACCAATATTTCATGAAACATACATCAACAAAATTGCACTCAGAGAATGATAATTTTTCGAATAGACAAAATATTATAAATAAAATAAAAGATTTTGTTAGTAATATTCTATTTGACTGTGCGAAATGTTTTAAAAAATTGCACGAAAAACAAAACCAAAGCTAAAAATGATCGAATTTGATACTGTCGATATATGTGGGAAAAATATCGATATATCGAAATTAAAAATATCGAAGATATATATCGATATATTTTTAAGAAAATCGATATTTTTGCCCATCTCTACTGTATATCTATCTCTCTGGTTTGTAATAGACTTTTAAGCACTATCAATTTTCTTTGAGTCTTTACAAAGAAAGTTTAACAGTAGTTTAACAGCATTTTTGCTTTCCTGAAAATTTTAAAAATTATACTTAAGTAGTTTTGTAAAAAATCCACAAATACTATTGGCTGCAACTAAGTAATATAATGTTGCACTTGCCCATACATACATACCCAGTGGTAAATGCAACGAATTACCTAGGTAATAATCAATGATGTCAGGATGACGTTCTGATCGAGCAATCAAAGTACTTAGATTTTAATGTATGTGTAATCTAGTATGTCATTTACTAATAAAATATACAACTCCATTCTAAAACCAATATGGTCCTACGGTATCCAGTTATGGGGCACTGCCTCGGCATCAAATGTAAAAAAAATTCATAGCCGCCAAAATAAAATACTCCGTACGATTACAGCAGGCCCATGGTATGTCAGAAACAAGCGAATTCCTAAAGATCTAGATGTGCCACTGGCTAAGACAGTGTTTTCTAAACACGTGACAAGATACATTAAAAAACTCGAGTTGCACCCAAATCCCCTAGCCCGAACCATCATTAACTTTAGAGGCCACACTCGGCTGAGAAGGAGGGACGCTCTTGCTCTCAGCCGAACACGAGATACGTAGACAACCAAAGAACCAACCGCTGAAACAAATATTTTTGTCTGGCATTGGCTGGACTTAAAAATTAAACATTTTTAGAGTTAAAATTTGATTACTTATTGTTAGTTCAATTTTATTGAAGATACGAGTACAATAAAAAAATATAACCGTTTCGAAAAAAAAAATAATAATAATAATCGGCTATGTACTGTATTTCATGTGGAATTAAAATGTGCGGAATTTTCAAAGCATTGTTGTTGCAAATTAATATTTAGAACAACAATGCTTTGATAATTCCACACATTTTAATTCCACATGAATCACAGAACATACCCGATAGCTTCGATTATTTAGCATTTTGTATGTGAGAATTTCGGTATATTTCATAGAATTTTATACCTTAAAATAACAAATCGTGACCTACTTTTGGGATATATTTCAATAAACTGCATTATTCTTTCAATTACCAAATCAGTGGGATTACAAGTGCAAACTGGATTGTAACCTACATACATTACATACTGTAATGCCTGTCTTTGTAGGCGCATCAACAAGCTCGTTTACGGTTCCAGTTATGTAAACGCACAGTAGCGACACGTACTGACATGGTAGCTTACTTCTTAAGCGAGAGCGCACCGCTTAAGCAGCCTATGACACGCTTATGTTAAATCTAAGTGGGAAAATAAGCCAAAGCATCATCACTAACTGCTACTAAATATTGCTCACATCAGCGATTACGTAATTGGCATTTTTACCACTGGGTATTTACCAGGGTATTCATTCGGTTAACCGTTAATCGGTTTCAGTCGATTAACCGATTAACCGGCGTAACAAGCTTTGTTATATTTTGTAGTATTAAAACGCAATTTTTGTGTGTTTAATTATTTATTTCGTTTCATATAAAAAAAAAGGTATGTGTTTAGAAATTATTTTTCATACAAACAAAGAAGTGTATTCAGTGATTTTGGCTTAAGTAAAACATTAAAATCTTTGGGCATAGCTATAAAAGAGAAGAGACTCTGCTACTCTTATTGAACTTGAGAGAATTGTTAAGTTTTTGTTTAATAATTTAATAAAAGCCAATAGTACTGTTGCCAACAATTTAATTAAAAATTTAAGGACTAGATTTAAGGAGAGACGAATTCAATTATTTTATACATCCACTCAGGAATATTTCCTTTTAGCAACAGCGTTTTAAAATACAGTACAAAAACGGAAACTAAGGAATTCGGAAGTAAACTTTTTGCAGAATGTTTGCCGCTAAGCTCTGCCAGTATGAGTAGCAGATGATGTCCTGACAATAGAAGAAATTATCGATAGTAATATAAGAAATGTTTGAACAGAATTAACCGAAAGTGTTTGAATTTGAAAAAAATTAAAACAGGTTTCTAATCGATTAATGGAAGATTTTATATGATTTTTTACAGAAATCCAGGAATAGGACTGAGAAACTAGATATTCTGTATTATGGATCGCTTTCGATTTCTTCAACATCTACGATAAGTGAAAGAATTTTTCCAAGTCAAGTTTTATCAAAACTAAAGAAGAGAATCTCTTAAATCCTAAACATTTGAAGAAAATTATTTTTCTGAAAGATTGTTTTAGATGATCCCCCACACTATTGAAATAAATTTTTTTGTTAAATTTTTAATGAATACATATGTACTTATGATGATTTTTTTATTGGATTTAGTTCAAATATTGTTATGTTATTGTCTTTGTTACTAATAAGCTCAAAATAATAAATAATGTATGCATTTTTATTGGTTGAAATTACTTGATTTATGAAAAAACTTTATTAATCGGTTAAGCGGTCAATACCAAAACTAACCGATTATTAACCGATTAAGCCAAAACATCAATTAATTAATCGAGCGATTAACCGACTAAAGCAGAAGCCCGATTAAATGAATACCCTAGAAATTACGCAACAACAGAAAACTCATCAACACATCATGACAGCTAACGATTTTGTTCAACCATACAACCTCATGCACATAGTTCTCTAATGTCTCTACACGTGTACTGATTAGGCCTGCCATACTTGCCGATTTATCGGCATTTTTCCCATTTTTTGCCTCAAAATTATCAAAGGGCCGATTTGCCGATTTTTGCTTCAAAAATGCCGATTTTTTTGATAACCACTTAACACAGGGTATCTTTGTTTGTTTTATTATAATTTATTAATTTTGGGTAACTTTTAATCAGTCAACGCTTTTACTAAAGAAAGAAAGGGTTAGGTTTATTCACAATTACCCAGTAAACTTTTTTTCTGACATGTCTAATGTCAGTTAAAATCTGAGACTTTACCAGACAATCAACCAGATTAGTCGGCAGTTTTCTGGCACGACGTTTCTGCAAATACTGATCTACTTCTTATGAATTTTAGCAGCCACTTCTGCACATTGTCTGATTTTGGTTTTTGTGATAGTTCTCATTTTTATCTTTAGAGTTTGCGCATAAATGTTTGAATTTTTAAAGTTATAAAATATGGGTAAATGTTTTCTGATAAGCTGCCATTGGCAGCAGAAAAATGTATGCCAGAAGAAGAGTGAAAGAGGTCTTACAACATTCTGGTTCTATGTGAGAATATTATGCAACATTTCTGATAAATTTCCAATTTTAGCTCCAAAGTTTGTCAGATATTTTCTGATGTTTTGTCAGACATTTTTTCGACATTATCTACAGAATTCTTTGAGACATTTCAGCAAAGTTTTTAGAATTTCCTTAGACAACGAGTTTCGCTTTCTTGTCAACAATTCAATTGAAATTTATTTTTCTATTTTATTTTCATTGATTTTTATGTTATTTAATATGTTATAAACATTAGTTAATGCTGAATTATTCTGTTTTGTTATTTTTTGTTATTAAAAATGTGGTTTGTTGTACTTAAAATGGGTATTTTGAATTTGCCGATTTTTTTGCCGATTTTTTAAAATTGAAGTTCCGATAATGCCGATTTTATTTGGAAAATATGCCGATTTTTTGTCAAAATCATCTGGCACCCCTGGTACTGATATGTTTGTATTGTAAGTATGATACAATGAGAGAAAAAAAAACAAAAATAACAACAGCCAAGAACAACAAACAACACGAATGTCGGGAATAAAATGGTATACATAGTATGCATTTTAAGCTATTTTTGACGTAAAGTTGCATTTGCTGCATTACGTCTTAGAAGTTTATCGAAATAAAAAAGCAAAAACATCAACTTACATTCAACTTATACTCCAATACCCTTATCTGTCAAGCTAAAATCTCTCCAGACATACATATATTCCGTATTTCCTTTAAATACATATCTTCTATTAAGCTTTCCTTTAGACAAGTACTCAATAAGAGTACATTAACTGACATGTGTTTTGTGGTGATATGAACACCAGCAACAGCAGTAACTAGCTATACATTTAAAATTATATAAGCAAAAACACACACTCCCACATATTATGTATACTTATACATGTCTACATACTTTAATATCTTTCAATTTGATAAAAAGGATAATTATTTTTACCCTTGTAATCTTACATACTTAAATGTTATTGTTATTATTATTTCATTTGTTATCACGTTGTATTTCTTTTCTTCTTGTTCACATATGCTGCAATCGTCTTGAGGTTATCATTTAGTATATCGTAGCAGCTGTTTACTATCATCCATAATGATGTCCCATTCTTCTGCCGCTTCAGTTATTTGCAATTATTTACTATTTATCAAATATGAATCGATTATTTTGCGTTTGTGCAACAACATATAGTAAAATTACAATTTATATTCTGTAGGTAAACTACACTAAGTCACATTTTGTTTTCAAAATTCTTTTTTTTATGCTCTTGGAATTCGCATTTTTCCCTCTATCGATAGGTGAAATCCAGTAAGTCGTATGTTTCAAGGGACAGCAGTACCACATGGGAGGTAAAGAGCACCAATTCATTTTTCATAAGGAACGGCAATATTATATGACGTCATTTTATTAAGTATATATATGTTATATATAAAAAATAGTATTAGAGTTATATAAAATATTTGGGGTAAGTCAAATTGTTAAGCTTGCAGAGATAGAACCATTTGCGATTTTAAACATGCTTTTGCGATTTCCTGTAAAATTTTGAAAATATTACTTGGTGTATAGAATTATTAAATTAAATTGAATGGAAATTTCTCTCGAAAACACATAATGAAAGAAATAAATATATAACTCTGGCAAAAAAAAAACTGACTTCAATACAAAGAGCCAAATCTTGTACGCCATTTGATATAAAAAATTTTAAAAATTCGTCCATAAATGGCAGAGTTATGTGATAATCAATATTTTGGGGGTGGGGCGTTGGTGGGGCGAAAGGCAAATCGCCCTACCGATTTTCAAAAACAAGTTATGGGACCAAACTGCAAGCAAACCTTTTGAAACAAATGAATAATTAAAAAAAGCGGTTCATTAATGGAAAGTTATGCGATAATCAATATTTGTGTGAGAAGGAGGAGGCGGGGCAAAGGGCCGTCCGATTTTCGAAAAAAATATGGGATTAAACTGCAAGTAAAGCATTTCAAACATAAAAAGAATTTTGAAAATCGCTCCATATGGAGAAGTTATACGATAATCAATATTTTCGAGGGGGGAGAACAAATTGCCCCGCCGATTTTCGAAAGAAAATTATGGTACCAAACTGAAAAACTTGAAAATCGGTCCATAAATGGAGGAGTTATGCAATAATCAATTTTCGAAATTTTCGAAGTTTGTGGGACCAACCTGCAAGCAAGGCCTTTCAAACAATAAAAGTATTCTGAAAATCGCTGCATAAACGGAGGAGTTATGCGATAATCAATATTTTGGGGGGAAAAAATTTCCCCTCCGATTTTCGAAAAAAATCTGCAAGCAAGCCCTTTCGAAAAAAAAAAGAATTTTGAAAATCGGCTAAAAAATGTCAGAGCTATACGTGTACAAACATAAAAAAAATTAAAACTAACATACACACGAATTGATAACCTCCTTCTGTTTTGCAGTCGGTTAAAAAATAGAAAATGATGCGAAATATCTGCCTGGCATTTAAATAGAAGATTATGTGTTAAAAATTGTTATAGCTAAAATTAAAATTTTTTATTGATGTGATTTCTCTGACTTATAAAATTCCCGTATACTTGCTAAAAATAATATAATAAATATATTACTCATACGCACCTGGCTTCGAAATACAATTCTAAATGGACAAAATTATTTGAGCGAATTTGTATATAGACTTGTGCCTAGAGATACAAACGATACATCGATATTTAGAAAACATCGATGTATCCGTTCATAAACATCAATGTTAACATCGATGTGTTTATGGACGATACATCGACGATACATCATTGTCAAAACTAAAAAACATCGACTTCGTTCATTTAATCTGTTCGCGCTTGTGCAACTTTTTTTATAATATTTTTACAATATTAAAATTTTTTTTAAATTAAAAATATAAAAAAAAAGTTTATTTGTATATAGGGCTAATAAAAAAGATAGTTCTTGATGTTCGAACAAGATGGCATTCGTGCTTTTACATGCTAAAACGCACAGTGGTTCCAATTGGACAAAATTTAATAAATCTGTACTTTTGAAATTGGCGAGATAGCTTTTGCTAAACGATGTGTGTAAAAATCATAGAGGAGGACTTAAGCTGTAAGAATGATGAAACTGAGACCACCCTGTTGAAACACACGGTGAGCTATAGGGTGTCAAAGTTGACTATCTCGGGCATGATCAACTTTGTTGGCCTCATAACTTTTACAAATGTTATTCGATTTCAATGAATTTGGACATATTGTAAAGTTTATTAAGAGACAAAGAATATACACTTCATTTCATTAATATTCCTAATTTAAAACTGAAAAATCGGAATGCAAATTATGACACAAATATAAAAACCTGTTTAAAAACATGTACTATAACAATAGCTTGATTTATCGTAGGCGGCGCTTACGTACAAGCAAAAACCAATAAAAATAAGAGTTGGAAATTGGAATAAAGAATCAGAAGGTGAAATTTGTTCGGCTCACCATAGTAATAAAAGGAATAGGACTCATATTCTATTTCCTCATAAAATTTTGTTAAATAGCTGATGTTTCATTAATACTAGTATCCACGATCAAACGTGGTAAAAGCGAACAAAGGACGCTACATGTTTTATATGTAGTTATGTAAAAATGTTTTTCATCGCAGACCTGTGTGATTAAACAAAATGTTGAGCCTCCTAATTTCATAATATTGATTTATTTTATAAAAGGCTAAAAATGTATCAAAGATTTGTTTAACTCTAAACAGTGCAAGAGTCCTAAGTCATCTATCTTAAAAACGGCTGAGTTTTTAGCCAATAAGCATTGTCTACAACTTTTATAAAAACATTAAATGGCGATTTCCAGACAGGAAGTGAGATATTCACTTTTGTGATATTTGAACTCTGATATCGCGTAAAACATACAAGAGATTATATAAAACTTTTGAGACAGCTTATACAACGTCAAGACAAGCATTCATACAGAATTTCAGCTTCTTATCCCAATTCCGAGACTGAGCACATTATTTACAAAACTTATCATATTTTATAGGCCAGTCTTTCTCTTTTTGTACTGGAAAGTTATCCAAACGCATTTAAATGATATGCCTCGAAAATGGCAACCTTAACTTTACTTTATTGTCTCCATTATGTACATGTGTTTTTACTCTATTCTCAAAAGATGTGTTCTACATTTATTTCGTTGATTGATTGATGGATGCACATATTTATTACATTGACCATACGAGATGAAAATTTATTTGAATGAACATTTAACATGAGAGTTGAATAGATAATGTAACAATAAATAAGTCTATATATGTATATAAGTACAGTTTGTCTATAAAATCTTTGCAAAAGATAAATTTGTTTTCCTTCTAGGGAGTAGCAACAAATAAGTTTTAATGTTTTTTAATTACCCTGCGGGAAATGTTGTGCCAGTTGTCTTCAGCGTACTTGTCCTATGACTGATGAAAATGAGAGTGCTTGTCAGCATGTTTCCGAATCGTGAGCTGTGAAAAGTGAACATATCACTTAGGTAGAATAAAATTTTTTTAGCAAACTACAATCGTTATACAAGCAGATTTTTTCGAAATCAAAAGTATTCCCATTCATTATGTGCTATTTTTAAGCTCTTTAATATGATGCCCATCACGACAGATGTCTTTTAATTGTTGGTTTTGATTATTTTCTTAACAAACTGTATATGTATATGAGTATTTGAGCACATGAATGCAAAGTAAACTATACCAACACATAATCATAAATATAAATGGACGACTTTAAATATAATTGTTTTGCATGTGCATGCAGAATAACCGGCCATCTTTAGTACATACACACAATACTACTTTGTAAATGATACTGTCTCTTTCCTTCCTGTCGGTCTCACTTACACAAAAATTCATTCACTAGCAACAGCAACAACAATAATAAACATTTCTAATTGTATACAACGGTGTCAAGTGTATATGTATGAATGATGCATAAATGCAATAAAATGCATTTCTGTTCGTCGTGTTTTTGTCATGGTTAGAAAGATTTAATTTCAAAATTATAATAATATCGATTGTAAATTATGGTAAAAGGAGCTATTGATGCACCTTTTACCAAGAGCCGATTTCTCAATACTACAACTTACATATCTGCAAGTGAAATTCCCACAAATCAACAACAAAAAAGTTTGTAGAAGTGTTGTTGTTTTAAGAAAAGGGGCCACAGCATCCCTACAAAAAGACCTTCAAAAAAAAATTGTTTAAACATAAGGATTCAGAATATAGCTTTGCTATCTAGCAAAAAATTTTATGTTTTTTCGAATCAGGTAAGCCCTTTCTTAATATTTGTGCTTACATCTTTCGCATTAAGATTTTCATCTGGTGAGTACGGTAGCTGAAAAGCAATTCCGACTGTAGTTTAATTTCGGTGATCACCACATTCCCATCACGAGATCTCATTGTTCTCTCTATGCTTTCAAGTATTTGACGATTGTGGCTATATAACATCACCATCAGAACATTTAATTTCTTCAATTAATTGAAGAAATTAAGTGTTACCACTATTTTACCAATCAAACCCACTGTGCTATATACACTCTAATAAAACACTTTTGTTGAAAATTACGTCGATAATAGTCGGCAATACTTTACAGATTATTATCGACCTAAACTTACACACGCACTATTTTTCAACAAAATGTTTTTACTAAAAAAAAAACGATTGGCTGCGTGCAGGTTTGAGCAGCGACATCCTGACTGATAGTCTGACGTATCTACCATTCAGCCATAGCCAGATTATACTTTATGTTACATTTTTTCCACTTGGACTAAATATGTTTATTTTGAAAGGTTTTTTCTTTAATAAAATAAGTACAAAATCGATGTAATTTTAGACAAGGAGAAATTATCAACACAAATTTAGACTAAGTTGTAAGCCTGACAGGCAGACACAAATTTAGACAATATATGATCGTAAATTTGAAGTAATATTTTAGAGTGCACATACATACATACATATAGTAGTACATACCCACTTGACCTGATATTCGATATAAACGAATATTCGCTAAAGCGAAGAAATTTCGAAACAAAACTCTTCGATATTTCTTCGTGAATCTAAAAAAAATTTAATGTTCGCTAAAGCGAACTTCTCTCGATACTTTTTCGAATGTGTGACGATAGCCTAGTGGATGTGTGTTAATCTGTTAGCCTGGAGGTACCGTGTTCAAATTTGATTGACTGCAGCGTAGGTTAAAGAATTGAAAAATAAACTAAATAAATTTAAAAAATAAAGATAAGAATCTTAAAAAATTGCTTTTACGCCTACCTTTTTGCGATACTTTTGATATTGCTATCGAACGTTCGAAATCGAATGTTTTTTGAAACAAAACTGAGCGAATGGTAAACTTGAGTATCATTCTCGATAGTTTTATACGATAAATGTTCGAGATATATTCGAAATCGACATCATTAACGAAAGTCTTGGAAAAGTGGGTATCCACTAAACCTGAGATTCTTGGACAAGTGGGTACCCTCTAAACCTGAGATTCGAAACAAAAGAAGGTTCGCTAAAACGAAGAATTTTCGAAACAAATTTGTTCGATAAATGCTCGTGAATCTAAAAAAAATCTAATGTTCGCTAAAGCGAGCTTTTGTCGATAATGTCGCGATATTAACCGCAATTGCCAAATTTCATAAAATGTGAATGTTCGCAGATTCGAAATATGTCGCGATATTAAGCGCAATTGCCAAATTTCATAAAATGTGAATGTTCGCAGCATCGAACTATTTTCGCAGCATCGAGCTATTATCGATAATTTACATTCATGTGTGTAATAATTGAATAGAAAAAAATTTGCCACGATAGCATAGTGGATGTGTGCTAATCTGTTAGCCTGGAGGTGTTGTGTTCGAATCTGGTTGACTGCAGCGTAAGTTAAAATTCAAAATAAATAGATATTCCCTTTAAATTAAAATAGATAAATTAAAAAATAAAGATAACTATCTTGAAAAGTTACTTGTTCCTTCATTTTTGTGGTCTCGATATTTCTTCGATATTGGTTCGCTATTGATTTGTCAGGGAAACATCGAATTCAAAAGATTTGCTGCCACAAACTGAGCGACGAGTGAGCTCTAGCAGCTCTTTCTCTCTTTCTCGCAACATTCGAATGCAATCTTATTTTCGAATGTTTTGGTTAGCTGGGTGTATTCACATCTGGTATATACATGTGTATATTAAATGTGTATAATGAAAATAAAATATCAAATGTGTTTATGTATCTCATGTGTTATCCCATAACGTGACTAATAAATTTTAATTTAAATGTAATTAAAAAGCGACAATATGAAGTTATATAATTTCAAGAAAAAAACTATTAATAAATCAAAAGAGAAAAAATTAATACAACAAAACATTAATTCTTTGACTATTATATGTTTCAAGACATTAGGAGAAACTATTTTACTTTAATTTAATTAAAGTTCAGATGTCATTGTATATATTTTTACACTACAAATTGCACGAAAATATGTTAAAAAGAGAAAAAATGGTTCCCCAAAATTACTTCCAATTTTTTTCACTGGTTTAGACTCATTTCTGAGGGTGCATTATAATGTACGAAAAGTTGCTCTTCGTTGTATGTAGGCCGATAAACAGAAATTTTATTTAAAAAATTTTCAAACAAAAGTTTGTCTAAAAATAAATTTCATTTTCAGTAAGTGTTCCTTACTGAATCAGTGAATTTTTTATTTGACTTTTATGTAGGACGCAAACACCAAAGCCAACAACAGAAGCCCATTGTCTCTGTCATAAAAACCTCAGTGGTAAAAGCCAACAGGCTTGCAAATTTCAGGCGTTCTTGAAGACCTGCAAGACCGATACACATGCAAACAGCCTTCTTGTAAAAGGGAAGTGGAAGTGCTACTTTATTATTATTTTTTTTAATTTTCGTTTTGAAAAATTTTGATCAACATTAGTTTTTTCATACGAAAAATATGACAAGTAACCAATTGAAAGTATGCTGCAATTGTGTACGTTTTTAAAAAACCCCAATGTGTTTGTTGTAAATTCCACACGAAAAAAGTGGTGCTTATATTATTTTGTAGATACATTTCATATGTTTTTCACAAAATGAACAGAGTACTACTTCTGCAACAATTTTTCATGAGAAATTCGTGAAAAATTTTTTTATATGAACTTTTGACAGCAGTTCGCACGAAATTATGAACAGAGTACCATGCATAAGACTAAAATTTATAAACAAGCAACATCACACATGCTCCTATTATGCCGGGGCTGATTAATTTATAATTATTCCGCGGAACTACATCATGTTCAATTCAATGTATAAAAAATTATTTGGAATGAAAAGAAATAGTTGGAAATAAAAAATCACATTAATTAAACCGAAAGAAGGCACTATGAAAATAAAGTATGTACGATTTTTCGCTAGGGTGTTGTTGCTGCCGTCGCTGGCAGTGTATGTAAAGGGCTCTGATGAGAAGACTGTGGTGGTCTCGAAACATCTGATGTCAGTTCAACCTTCGTACAACAAAGTTTTTCTTTGAATGTTCAATATTTATATGCTTTAGAATTTATTTCTTAAATAAAGAATAATTTGATCGAAAGATTAAATTAAAAACGAAATCTAAATCAATATAATTTTCTCATTTCCGTGTCTTATAAATATATTAACATATTAAACATATTAACGATCGGACACTCGCATCTCGCATACTATTTGCGATTGTTTCTTAAACTCGCAGGAGATGGGTTCTGTAAATCGCAATAGCTAGACTCCTGGCGAGTTCAAATCGCAAGAGTATAATAAAGTGAACTAATGCTTTTAAACTAAACTCAACTTTAAAGAAACAATAAAATGACGAATATTTTTATTTGCATTAAAACATTCTTGAAAATTTTTTTAAAGAGATTTAAAAAAAGTGTGATCTATTTGGTTTTGAATAAAATATAAAAAGTTCTTTGGTTTTGCTTGTCTGTTGTTTTCTTCTGCACAGGTGATTTCCATAAAGAGCTGATATATTTAATATGGCAAATCGCAAGCAAAACGCGTGAGTTTCAGAACATGAAGAAAATGGTTTGGCGATTTGCAAATAACATGCGATTTAATAATTGTGCTAGTGTCAGAATATACCTGTATACATAATTCTATTAATTATCTCTTAAGCAAGTACTCTGTGCGAGTTTGTTAACAATGTTGAGGAACATTTGCGGAGTTCAGTATTTGATGCAAACGGTCTTGCAAAAGTGCAAATGCAAAAATCGTGGTTTTTTGTGGAATTTTGTTTATTTTGTTGTTGCATTTCAATAAAAAACTACAATAGCCCAATTCACAATCTTGTGCAAATGGTCTTGCATCGTAGCATTTGCAAAATTGTATTGCATATTTATACTCACCACTTAAGAATTGCTAGTGGTGTGTATAAATATACTATACCATTTTGCAAATGCTACGATGCAAGACCATTTGCACAATATGGTGAATTGCGCTAATGTTTTGCATTTGCACTTTCGCAAGACCATTTGCATCAAATACCTATCTCTGCTATTAATTATTTCGTTTGAAAACTTTGACGTAAAAAAAATTATTTAAATTAATTTAAACGTCATAAAAAAATTAAGTTTTATAAACAGCTAAAAAGTTTTGCTTTGTATGAACTTTCGTGTCGTCTATTTTGTATAAAATGGAAAAAAACTTATTAGGAGACGCTTGTGCATTGGCACAATATCTTCAATATAGTCAAGGTAGATTAATATAGGTGGCGGTGAAAACACAGCTGTTTATCTATTTTCATTATTGGAACTGTCAACAGTTGTTTTTTTCTTACAACCTGTTGAAGTGATAAAATAAGTGCAAAGAAAAAACTAAAAAAGTAGTTTGAAAAACAATAAATCAAAAGTTGAAAAGTCAAATGAAAATTCGATTAAAAAAAGAACTAAATAAAAATTTAAATAAAACATTGTTTCAAAAATATTTAAAAATAAATAATGAAAAAGTGTTGTGTGTGCCATAAAAAACAGAAAGCTGGTAACAGAAGCTTTTTTTGTGTTCCAAAAGATGATCGGAGTCAAGTGGAGCAAAATATGCAGCACAGACTTCTGCCGGGACGCTGTAGTTGGTATCGACCACTTTGCGGGACGAAGTGTCTTGTTTATCCTATCCATTCCATATTTAAAACTATTAAATAAGCAGATATTTCCGAAACGAGTTTCTATTTCATGCCTTTTTATATAAACTGTTTTTTTTTTGAGTTGGGTGAGTTGGGAGTCAGCTGCCAAATATATGTTTTCCTTAATATACTGATCATTTCTGTGGAATATTGCTTCACAACATTGTCGTTGATATATATTAAGACATATATTTTGCAATTCATTACTAAATATCAGTAGTGGAAGTGAAAAATTTTGCACTATCATTAATTTGGTGAAACTGGAAGTTTAGTGCAGTACTCCCACCTTTGGAATTTGTTTGTTCTCTCGGAAATTTTCTTTTGTTCAGACCTTCGCTTTTTTGACGCTTCGTGCAACGAAACAACTCTAAGACCCCATGGGGTCGATTCTGAATTTATGATAAAAATGAAGTGATAAAAAATTTATCACTTTCACTTCATAGCAATTTTTCACTTCATTTTTCATTTAGACCGATTCTGATTGCAATTATGAAAAATTGAATCGTTATGAAAACCATCTGTCACTTTTTATTTTATTCCGCTCATTTCTTGAATCATAAGCAAATTAATATAAAAAATAATTTTATTGCAAATGCATATTATGTACTTTCTGGTCTTCTGAAGCTTTGCAACATATTTTTTTATCCATTGGGTTGTTTTTAAATATTAAGTTTACTTTTGTAAAATTTATGGTTTTATGTATTTGTTACAAAAATGTATAGCAAATAACTTAACTCTATTATTCTATTGCACGCCTCATAAGCGAAGCGTTGAGGTGGGTACTACTCTCACTTCACGCGATTTTTCAAACTTAAAAGAAATTAAGAAAAAATAATATTTTTAACACTCATGACATTTTTAATGTTATTTTTATTATTTAAACTAATTAAAAAAACTGTTTAAAAAAGTTCTGTCTTGGACGTCCGTTTGTCTGTATGTACGGATCCTGTATGTGGCCACGTATAATTAGTATAATTAGGAATAGAAGCCTATTTAATTTCACGGTCTAAATGAGATTATGAGGCGTGCACGTTTGGATTTTCCAAACTATTCCATTTTTATTTCTTGTTTATTTCACTGTTGTAACAATTATTATAAATAATACATTGTGGCGTTTTTACTTCATATAAAATGATTTTTTAAGCAAAATTTAATAAAAAAAAGTCATTAAAAGTTGTCATCATTTAAGTTTTCGCCAACTTTTTCATGATGAAAAAAATATTATCATATGAGAAAAATTTGACAGATAGTTTTTATAAAAGCTAAAAGCAATGAAGTGATAATTTATTTTTCATTTTTACTTTTCCACAAAAATAGAATCGGGCCCCATGTTGTTTTTGTCATGTTGTATTTGTTTTAGTATTACCACTAGTATCTGTATTAATCTACCTTGATGAATATAGTGCTTTCTGCCGAAACTTATGGACGACACATGGTCTATAAAAAGTCCCTTCAAAATTTCGCACGAAATAAGTGATTATTCTCAAAACAATATTTTTCGAGTTATTGCTTTTGACCACAGAAATATCTCGGTAGTTGGGTATTTTTATAGTAGAAAATTCCAAAGCCCATGAAGTTTTTAATATCTGTTTTAAAGAAAGTCTATCAAATACTTAAAATTTGCCAATTCCTACCAAAAGTATTAACCCCCAGACACGTCAGTCAATTCATGTGTTTTTACGATAATGTACAAAAACAAAGTTGTTATTTTCATTTTGAATTGAAATTCATGTGAGGAATATCAATTTCCGTTTCCTTTATATGAGCACAACCGCAAATGTATATACATACATATGTATTTATGTAGTAAGCTTTTGCTCTAAAACTCTGCATTGAAATCATTGATGTAACTCTCGCACTTTATCTACTTTGTTGCTTGCTGTTGCTTTTGTTTTTATAAATTGTTTTGCATGTTACTATCTACAAGTTCTTCTCCCTAGTTTTTGCTCCTGAAAAAAGTTAAACGTGTAAATCCAACCACATACTCGTAATTTTGTAAGTGACATGTATATAAACATTTCTATATGCAAATGTGAGCGATTGACAGAGGGAATGAACGTGTTAAAATAAAGCTGTATGAAAATTACTACTTAAATTTACACAAAATATATTACCATTAAAACAAAGAAGATAACATATTTAGGGAGTTCACAACAGCGTTCTAAAATGTGTCTTAATATAACGACGTTTCAATTTTAGTCTTTTATTATGGGTTGGCAAGTTTGTTGTTTTTGTTTTGCATGTAAATGAAATTTACTACCAGATGACAATTTTAAACGTCCAAGAAGCATGTTTTTTTCAATGCGGCAATATTTTAAATAAAGAATTTGTGTGTGGTTTCAGTGTATTGGTGTTTCTTTGGCATGTTGATAGGTCGACGTTTAGACGACGCAAGTCTTTTTGATCAGCTTCTTATTTAGCTGGGAGAGCGACAGAGAAATTTGTATTCATTTCTCTGTCTTTCTCACTGCTGAATAAGAAGCTGATCAATAAGACTTGCATCGTCTAAACGTCGACTAGATACCAAGCACGATGATGCTTGTGTTGTTGTTTTATGTGTTGTGTATTTTGAGTTCGTGTTCTATACATGTAAATAGTGAGAAATATTCGGCAAACTTCGTCGTTACTTTTATTACTCTAATATGCTGTGCTTTATATCGTTGCTTGTAATGAAATTTTAAGGTGTAACGATATTGCTATATATTCCAAATTTTAAGCATTTCCAAATTTTAAGATACACATTGTGAATTCCCTAATTGATTGTGAACATATTAATTGCCTAAGTGCTATTTCTCTTAAAAAATATAGATAAAAAAAAGAATTAAAATAAAGAATTAATCAAACTTCATATACTACAACCAAGGCGTATTTACTAGCGTTGTCATTCGAATAAAAATTATTCGAATAATTTTTTTTTGTTCGAACGAACAAACTTTTTCAATTTAGAATAAAAAATTATTCGAACAGTTTTTGTCGAATATTCGTATAACTTACTTTTTTAAACTACTTTTTATAAAAATTGGCTTACATTTACAAATGTAAATTAGCGTTTTATATAAATTACTTTTTTAAGTTAAGAACAATAGCATGTGTTAAGTAATCAATTTACACCAATTATCATAATGTACTTGTGTAAGGGGTTATTCATACATTACATATTGCCGTTAAAGATTTCGTTTTCAATTATTGCATGAGCTTAGCGTTGAAGTATGCTCTAAGGCTTACAAAAGTCACGGATGAACAACTTCTCAGCTCTTGTAGCATTTGCGTAAAGTACACAAAATTGGTATTTTCACTGAAGATCCAAACATATGGACCCAAAAACAAAATATGTGAAGAAAAGTTATTATAACTCAATCGAAGAAATAATATGTAGGGAGAAGTTTAGTTGTTAAAAAGGTGAAACTACACACACAAAAAAGGAATGTAAAATCAACATGTCGCAATTTTTATTGGAAATCTTAAATTTACAAAAAATAATTTGTTGTTTAAATGTGTTGGTTTGGGTTTGCACTGCGATTATAATTGTAATCGAAATCGCGATTAATTGCACCTTTTAATCGTAATCGAAGCCATTAACCGATCGATTACGATTAAAAATGTTGCCCTTTTGCAAGCAAAGAATTTATGTCAAACGACTTCGCCAATGAACTTTTTCTAATCTAAGATTCATTTAAACTGTTCCAATTTGCTTACACACACAGAAAAAAAGGAATGTAAAATCCACATGCCGCAATTTTGATTGCAAATCATATTAAATTTTACAAGAAATAATTTGTCGTTTGAGTGTGTTAGTGTTTACTTGCTTTGTTCATTGCTACAATTCACTGTTCTGCTTAGTTGTGTGACTTGTTGTTGTTTATTCTTACATGTGTCGTCTATGTATACGAGAAAAAACGAATTACCAGCGAATATTTACTGCTGCTGGTTTAAAATTACCATTGTTTCATATTAATTTTAAACGGAAAATAATTAATCTAACCTTAAAGCACCGTTAAAACAATTTTGTTATAAACATTAAGTTTCATTTTCAATCGACATGACTATAACTTTAATTTCAAATAAGTTTTATGTTAAATAATCATTTAAATCATGTTGAATTAAAATTAAATGCATTTGACATACGATGGTATTTATTTAGCGTATAAGTGAAGACAAGTTTGAAGCTGTTGTGGCTGCAGTGGTTAGCGCGTGGATTATCATGCAGGTGGCACGAGTTCAAATTTTGGCTGGGGCAGTCAGCTACAACGAAAAGTTTTCTGATGACTATCACGTAAGTAAAATAATTAATAAAATAGCTACATTGAAGTCATGTTGTTTCAGCTTGATATAACTTTAACATGATTCTTCGTGTTGTTCCAATATCAAATTCACGTTGTTTCAACTTGAAATAACTTTGATTCAACATGATTCTTCGTGTTGTTCCAATATAAAATTCACGTTGTTTCAACTTGAAATAACTTTGATTCAACATGATTCTTCGTGTTGTTCCAATATCAAATTCACGTTGTTTCAACTTGAAATAACTTTGATTCAACATGATTCTTCGTGTTGTTCCAATATCAAATTCACGTTGTTTCAACTCGAAATTTCTTTGATTCAATATGATTTTTCGTATTATTTCTGTATCAAATTCATTTTGATTTAACTGTACTGGAATATTAAATCAACATGAAATATAGTTAATTTAAAAGGAAAACTTTTCTTTCAAGATTATTGAAAATCATGTTGATTTAACATGAAACACCTATGAAGCAAAATCACTACCGAAAAATGTTAAGTTAACCTGGTTTTCGACGATTTTACATGGAAATTTTTCTGTGTGCAGGTTTAGCTCATAAAAATGTTTAATTTAAGTATAAGATATACGTGCTTCACAATATTCTTTAAAAAAAATATATTTTAATTGAAAAATTAAAATAAAGCCCGAACTCAAGTCTAAATAACTAAACTTATTTAGATTAAGCCCATACAATTCGACTAAAACTCATAAGGTAACTTATTTTTATTTTAATAAAAATTATAATATTGTATGCTTAATCGCGATTATCGGTATTATCGCATATTTTTTAGTCGTAATCGCGACTAAGAGAATTAACTGTTGGCGTTTATTTGCTTCGTTTATTGCCACAACTCACTGTTGTGCTCAGTTGTTGTTTATTTTTAGCCGACAAATAGCCGACAAACATTCCATTACCATAAAACATTTCCTGCTGCTGATTTAAAATTATTAATTTTAAACGGAAATTTATTAATCTAACTTCAAATCTTTTTGATTTAATAATTTTCACTGTTAAAACAACTTTGTTGTAAACATTATATTTCATTTTAAATCAACATGACTATAGCTTTAATTTCAAATGAATTTTTTGTTAAATAATCATTTAAATAATGTTGAATTAAAATTAAATTCATTTTACTTACGATGATATTTATTTAGTGTATATCTAGAGTAAAGTTTGAAGCTGTTGTGGCTGCCGAGGTTAGCGCATTTACTACCCACTGGGTTGGTATCTTGGCTGATGCAGCCAACTACAACACAAATTTTTCTGATGCCTATGCTAATACATATCACGTAAGTAAAATAATTAATAAAAAAGCTACATTAAATTCATGTTGTTTCAACTTGATATAACTTTAATTTAACATGATTCTTCGTGTTGTTTTAATATCAAATCCTCGTTTTTAAAACTTGAAATAACTTATAAGGAATAATTGACAATACTAATATTTATCTTATAAAGTGGATCCATGGCACAATAATTAAAGGTAAAACTGTCAGCGCAGCTGTAGCCGAATGTCAAATTCGCTTTATCAGAGAAAAAAGTCTATGAAAATTTTTTCTGTTTTTGAATGTCAAAGACATTTTACACTAACAAAATGCCTGTTATTTTTATTGTTGTAGGGACAGTTCTACCTGTTTTTATTGTATCATGAGTGGATCTAACTATTTTTATGTATGAACTTTTTGTGTGTTAGAAATCTCAAACTCTAGAACAGAAAATGCTACATAAATTTAAACTGTCAAAAACAGCTTAAGTGCGTTCACACGTTGTTTATTTGTTATACGGCATGTTAGATGTGCTGCGCAGTTGAAGTTGCATTTGAACGTCAAAAACAAAAATTGTCTGCTTACTCTCTACTGTGATACACGTTCTGTAAACACATACATATTTATCAAATTCCCTCCAAAAAACTTCTTATTTAACTGTCCTCGTGTTTATTTGTAAATAGGAACATATCGTTTGCATGTATGATAATTTTACATTCAAAATGTGTTACATACATACAATACACATGTGTGTGTAAATTGTATATATTGTTGTAGTGTACTTGCCCTGCAGACAAAATGACTAGTATGTGGTTACAAATATACTAGTTGCTTTTTTGTTCAGACTAGTTGCCTAACTGTCCTGTTTACATATATCGAACTATCGATTTTAACATTAGGTTGTCATAGGAGACCAACTAGTTCATTTGCGCATAGTTATATGCTAATTGAAATACTAGTTATTATAGACTAGCGTGCTTACTACTTTCTTTATTTATAGTTTCTTAAATATTAAAAAAACACCTGGCTCAACCGGGGTATGAACACACAGTTCTCACATTTCAAGGCATGTACTCTATCCACTGAGCCACTTTCTACTTATTATATTTAGAGCTAAAATTTTGTTTTATGTATTTACACCTGAAAATATGTCAATTTTTAAAAAAATTATTTAAATTACTAGTATCATTACAACTAGTTGTATGACTGTTCCAAAACGTTGTTGTTTGACTAGTATTATTACTAGCCTTATTACAACTAGCAAGATGACAGTCGTTTGTTAATTAGTAACATTACAACTAGTAATATGACTGTCACAAACCGTAGCTAGTTGTACATTTAGCTGCAGGGTACTTTGTTCTAGTATTTATGTAATGTGAAAATATTTTTAACCTCATTTTATTTGTTATCAAATTTTACAGTTATCCACAAACCCTAATGCATATAGGGATCGTTGTTAAGTGGCTGCTACACAGATCAATATTAGCTTCAACATATGCGCTTGTGCGCGTATGTTATGAAAATCAGAAGCATTTTGATATTCTTCAATATATCCTCCGTATATGTGTAACAATTTTTTGTAAACAAACGCACACAAACACATATATTGAAGCTAAATATAGATCTGTCTGGCAGCCACTTTAGAATTTACATGATGAATACACAAATCCTTTATTACTTAGTTACACAATCACACGCACATATTACTCCAGATATTACATCAATAAAAAACCGGATATACAAGATTGCGTTGCGTTTGACTTGTCAATCGAAGTCAGCTGTCAAAAATCTGAATTATGAGTATATATTGCTAAAGAAAAATTTTTAGTAATTCAAAAAATTTGGAAGATTCTTGGTTTCGCCCAAGCTAGCTCAACACCTGGTAGTCGCATGAGAATTCGCCGTGGAGAATTTACATTTGGGCTGTCAAAAAAGTTGATAAATTGACACTGCTGACAGGTTAAATGTGTAAACATTTACGTAAACAGCTGGGCTCTTGCGGCCACCTAGTATGAATTCTCCTCGGACTCACCTTAGTATCTTCTGGATAATAGTATAAAGAAAGTTTGCAGTTTACGAATACGTTTTGGAGATCCCTCCAAGGTTAGCTATCCAAAGAAGCGCCATGGTAGACTCCATTGTAGAACTAGCTAAAGTAGCGTGGACTGTGACTCCTTTTAAGCCCTTCAAGTCAGCAAGGCCAGATGGCATTTTCTCGATAATTATAACATGATTTATATATAGAATCGTGACATATTCGCACTGTGTGGGGAAAGGAGACCATGGTATTAACTCTAAAAAGAGGAAAGATAAACCACATTATTGACCGATTATTCTCTCATCGTTTTTGTTAAAAACACTGGAAGAACTGGGACTTCTCTTACCAGAAAATTTCTACGTGGCACAACATTTTGTTAGGGAGGTTTGTGGAAACATCACTGCATGATTTCGTAGGCACCATAGAGAATACCCTTGCCAAGAGGATATTATATTGTAAATATATCCTCAATAATCGGTGCACTTTACAATCACAGAATTGAAAGGAACATGCTGAAACCCAGGACCATAATTTACAGTTTGGTTATGAGTACGAAGAGAAAGGTTACGACAAGGTACCCCGCAGAGTGCAGTTCTGTTTCCTCTCTCTCGGAACTTTGTAGTAAATATAACCTTCTTCAAACTGGAAATGGCAGAAAAGTAGTAGCCTATGCAGATGACGTAGTGCTTCTTGCCAGAGGGACATTTTCGCCAACGACTAGTGATCTCATTGGAATCGTTGCTCATTCACCAAAATACTTAAATGGGCAAAGGAAACCGGTCTGCAGATCAATCCTACAAATATCTAATAGGTGCTTTTTACCAAACGATATAAAACTCTGATATGCAGACCTGCATATTTGGTTGGCACTAGCTTCGAAAGAAGCTAAATATCTCGCGATAATCCTTGACTCCTCAGGCCAGTCTAGAGACAATGCTTTACTTAACTCCCCTTGATCTTTATATCATATATACATCGGCCAGGTATTGGATATGGCACCATTCTACTAAACGTAAGAGGGCAACTCGTTAGGAGACAAATGGCTTACATGACTCCTGTCATGAACTCTGACAAACCCTTGTCAGTCTAGATCCCGAATAGGGACGAATGAAAGGGAAATTATTTAACTAGAAACAATGGGCGGCTTGAAAGTAGACGCTGGTACTGGATCGGGGTTATTCTCTAAAGATTTTGACCTTTCGGTATCGCACAGTTTAGTCCGGTCGAAATTGGAGCCCATATTCAAAGGTGGTCAAGTCGAGGTATGTAATGGCGTGTATTCCTTCGCTGACTCTAAATGAATGACATAATCAGGTATGTGATGGAAAACGATCGTTTTCAAAACGATTTCGATACGATTGTTTTGAAAAGGTGTGATGAACTCTGACCGATCTTTTCAGTTAGTTTCGAGCAAATCTCAAACTACTGAGTCTTAAACAGCACTCTAGAAGATAAAATATAAACAATATAATAGAACGGGGAAGATACATTTATCAAAAAAGGTTGAAAAAACACTTTAAAAATTTAAAATTATTATTGACAAAACGATTATAGCAAACACATCACACCTGTTATCGCTTTCAAATCGTTTTTGTGTCTAAATCGGTTTTCATCACATACCTGAATGTCAAATAGTTTGCTTTGCAGGGCATGAAGGCATTCAGAGATAAAAAATGTCTGATATATGAGCAAGATCAGGCTCGGCCTTGGATGTAGCAGACTCAAAAAAGGATATTGATATTCCCTCAGTTGAGATCTCAAATGAGATTAAAGATTGGGCGCTAAGGAAGACGGCACTCAGGTGGTTCGCAATTACCACTTGTACAGTATCCAAGACTTTTTGGCCATCAATAGGGCTACGACCAAACAAGTTATAATCCTGGTTGGAGTCATTGCCAAACACTGTATGATCGGAAGTTTGTCGGAAGGTCTAGGATTTCTCCGTGATGGTCACTGCAGGGGCTGCTTCACCGAAGGAGAAAAGTCAGTCCAATTCCTACTCTTCTTTGACTGCCCGGCACTGCGGAAACGCAGTTTGAGGCATTTAGGAAATCGTTTCCTGCAGGACCTGGACTGTTTCATGGATGCAACACTGGCTAGCCTCTTAGACTTTGTGAAAAATTCTGTGTGGTTCTCAGAAGCTGCAGCACCTCATATAACCGAACCTAAATCACCCAACTATGCAGCATTATATACTTTACAGGATGAATTGGCAAGCTAAATGGTAATGAACAAAGTTGCTGATATGATTTCCACCTATTACAGTTTGTAATTCTCGTATTGTAACATCTACATCCTGTTTTTTTTAAACAAAAATACGGCTGGGAGTCTATATTGAAAACAATTTATAGCAAATTACTGCTCATTTCAATATAAATTTTCAAAAATAATTACTTAGTGTTTTGCCACCTCTCCAAGTCATTAGATGTACAAGAGATGAGTACAAGAAGTACTCACTTTTTAGAGTCGTCCAAGAATATTTTTAGAACAAACAGATATTACGCGTGGCTGACTCAATCATATTAATTATCTTCGTAATGTATTCCTGAATAGAAATTGTTTGCGGGGATGTACTTGCTACTTTATTACATGTTCTTTCGTTTGCAAATCAAGCTTTCGAATCTATGCATTACTTACGTTCCTTAGCTTGTTTTCAAAGATGAGCACACCAGAGGCAGCTCTTGAAGCAACATGTTCAGAAAGTCTGTTGTGTTAGTTCAAGATACGCGCAGCAAAAGTTAGCTAAATCTAAATAATCTTTATTTAATATGATTATTTTGAACTTGAATATGATATCAAGTCTTATATCTTCATACTTTTCGTGACAATTTCGTAATCTTTGTCAGTACGGGCTTTTCAATAAACTTATGGTACGTTTACACTTTTTTTATAAAGAGTAGTAATACAATCAGACAATTAATGCATACCAGTTAATTATTTAATGTGTTGCCTTCTTTGGGAAAGGGATAGAGTAGGGAGAACAGGTGGTGAAGTGGGAGAGCGATAGAAAGCTTAATTCATTTACAACCCTGCTATTGCGCGTTTTTTGTAGAGTAGTGTTGCAAGTCAGGTAGAGGCATCGCGTTGTTTAAGCTGTGTATCCATTTTATTAGTTCTTTTACTTTGCCGACGGCGCCGACGAAGGAGGGTGCTGTGAAGTGCATTAGGATATGTTAGTAATAATCGCTGCCGGTACTGCCAAAGTGATCAGTGCTATGCCTTCATCACTTTAAATGGCAATATACACGGTCAACATGCTTGACAAGCGTGGTAGTAGTATGTGTAAAATTTCGTTAGTATTAGTGACACCGACGACGCTTGATGGAAAATCTAGTTGGTTTTGATTTTTCGTCCAGCACACGTACACGAATCTGACATCAAGCTGATTGACCATGTATATTCCCCTTAACATTACAACAGCAATCAACACAATTACAAACCAATGCACATGAGAAAAATGCATGATGTTGTTAGCTTGCCTGAAAGTAGTCTTGAAGACCTCAGGGTTTGTAGTCAAACGCGCTAACTAATCAGCTAACAGCACTCACTTGGCAAATATTTGCCCCAAAACGTAATCACTACTTTTGCTAAGGGCTAGTGTGATTTAATTTGGTTTTTATATCACAAAATAAAGTTAATTATGCTGCAAAAAGCTATTTTTATATTAGTATTAATAAATGCTGCGAACCAATATCTAAAAAAATATTGGAATTAAAGGAAATACAATTTTAGCTTGTCTGTTGGTCACGTTTTTTTCAGCAAATATTTGCCAAGTGTGACCGTACCTTTAGTATGTAAAAACAATAGAGAATTATACTCATGAAGAAACAATCGAAGCAACATTCTTCTTTGGTGACTTCAGTGGCTGCCTCATCTGTAGTTAGCATAAAGATTTAATTATAAAGTAAATTTTTTTTCTTCGTACATATTTGAATTCAAAAATATTTCACGCATTCACTCACTTGCATTTGTTTGGATTAGAATTTACTAAAGTTGTTGATATCGACCTGAGGGTATTTCTACATGCTGAGTGTATTTTTCACCTGCTCTGCTGTGCGTTTGTTCCACTTACATACATAATATGGAATACATATTTATGAATATTATTTTATTGTAAAGTCATATGAAGTGTTATAAAAAGCCTTGAATGCTTTTGTACTTATGGAATGTTTTTGAAAATTTTCATTATTAATTTAAAAATTATTTTGAACTAGAGAAGTTTGTAAATACATAAATACGAGGGTTGCTTTTTATTCGGTTAGCCTTTATAAATTTAAGAGTTTTTAGGTGTCAGATGATATAACCACAAGAACATTTGAACTATCTTTGCAATATAGGTGGGGAGGCGGGAACCCCCATTACAAAGTAATTATTAATATACCCATATTTGCATAGCAACAATAGTGGGACTCTCTAACCCAGTGTAACCCCCATACAAAGAAATTATTATTTTTCCTATATCTGCAGAGCAACAATATTTGGTCCTTCTGAATTTGATGAGGGTAACTCTTAGAACAAAGTGAAAGTTCATACAAAGTAATTACCAGGGCTCGAACTTTCATGCAGCTAAAAATTGATTTTAAGCACTTAACAAATGCACCCAAAAATTAAAAATGTGCGCAAAAACATGGATTCACCTACGAACAAAGTAGCAAAACTAAAATAGTGTAAAAATATTTTTATTTTTATTATTATAAGAGAAAAAAAAAACATGAAACAACTATTATTGGGTATATTATTTAATCCAATGGAACTTTTGTTTACTTTTCATTCGGCAACTGAAAATTAATGGTTGCCAGAAATGCACTAAATAGCAACTGAAATTGACAGCTCTCAGTTGCCAATTGGCATCATTTTCAGCAACTGACAACCCAATTGAGGCTCAGTTGCCATGCATAATTGGTCTATTAATATTTTTTTTTTCAAAAATTGAGAAATATGCATTTAAAAAATTTTTATAACTTTATAATTACACAGAAAAAAATAGACAAGAATTATATTCAATAAAACCATGTTATTAAAAAAAATATGAATGTCAATAACATTTATCTTTAACATAATAAAATATTTCGTTGTAAGTATTTCTTTTCCATGCCGGTTATTTCTTTTCTTTTTATACATAAGTACTTAAAACAAGTTGTATCCCATAAAAAAATAAATGGGATATGGCTCAGCTATAGAGAGTATGCTTTACGTCCGGAAAGCCCGGGTTCGTATTCCAGCCATGTCAACATTTTTTTAATTTATATACATATTTTTATTTTGAAATAATTTTGTTATCAATATAGGGGCATTCTTTATCACAGGAAATTTGAAAAAAAAAATTATTGAATACCGGGATTTTTGTTATCAAAAACGAAACTTATTTTTTTCTGTGTAGTCAATACGTCTATCACCACAAAAAACATGCATTTGCATGAAAGTACGAGTCCTGGTAATTATTAATTTTCCTATATCTGAAGAACAACCAAATTTGTTGTAGCTTAAACTGAGAACAAATTATGCTATTCATCAAAAGCCTTGTGACTTAGGAGGAGGTGTTGTAGACTTATACCCCCCATAAAAATAATTTGTAATTTTTCTATATCTAGAGACCCACCATAGCGAGACTCTGTAAATTTGATTTAGGTTACACTGAGAACAAATTGCATTTTTAAACAAAATCCTGGTATCATAGAAGGGAGAACACGGTAGCACAAAATAATTTTCCTATATCTTTACAACAATTGCGTGGCGAAGCACATCGGGCGAGGCAGTATTGCATTAAAAAGCGAGTTAATAACCCAGTAAAAAACTTGGAAGTCATTTTAGCGGAACTACTTTTTCTCTACTTCCAAAGTATCCAGATAATTAATAAAAAAAGATATTTTACTAATACAAAATTGAAGCACATTCGAAATTTTCGCAAATACTTACGATGTTTCTTGATTTTTTGAAGAAAGTGAAACAAATGCTATAAATTATAATATATTTATTTATTGAAAAATCACTCTATAGAAGTAATTAAAAATTAGTTCCTTTGAACCGATTAAAATAACATATAAAAAATAAAATTTTCTTAACATCATGAACATGACTTCGGATTCAATGAAGAAGCATCAAAAACGAAAACTTCTTGCTTTGACTTTCATGGAAGCTTTATTTTTCCTGGGAATAAGCATAACACAGCGAATTGTAGCGATGAAGAGAATACATACATTTCTCAAATCAAAAACTTATATACATATATCGAGCCGCAACGGCCAAAAAGTTGTAACCGACAAAAACGAAATTTTACAGGAAAACAATTTTATTCAGAAAAATATATAAAAATTATCGACAGCCTATATTCAAAATCCTCTATATTAAAAATCACAACTTTTCAGGAGATCATAAAAACTGTTTACCTCGTTCGTTGATATGTTATTTTATAATCTTTGTTCTATAATATATTTTAAAATCCATTATTCAATATTGTGTGTAATTTATTTTTAAAATTTTGCATAATTGGCAATTTTATGAAAAGATAGATGATTTTGTTATACGAAAAAACTCAATACGTTATAAGATAGAGGATTTTATATAGTAAAAAAATAGTGAAAAAATGGATTAAGTAAATTTTTAACGAATAATATGATTAAGCTTTATTGCAAAATCTAAATTAAAGAACAAAAACGTTTACTATACATTGCGATTTCCGCGATGCTAGCAACTTTTTCTGAAATTTTGCTATTCTTTACAATATTAGTGACTTCTTCAATATATTTAGCAAATTTTCGTGAATATGCGACCTTGGCGGTCTCTAACCAATTTTAGGGCGTGTTTTCGATGTTGCAACTTCTCGCGAATTTTCGCAATGTTCGTGATAGGAGCGACTTTTTGTAAGTTGTTATCCTCTTTACAGTTTACATGATTTTTAAACCATATCGGACTTTGTTATCATTTAACATACATTTAAATCGATTTTAGCTTGCTTACAAAGATTTTAACTTTAAACACAATGACCTTTACAATTTTAGACAAATGTGCCATCATCCTTACTGCGATTATAACAATATAACTTACATTCAAATAAATTTTAATTCCTTTCTATATATAAAAAGTCTTTGCAATTCTACTCTAAAACGTATACAGTTAAAAGGGAAACGTAATCTCTACAAATATGAAAATAACACAATCACATCCTTAACAAAACTAAAAAGTCAAAAAGATAAGCAGACAAGTAAGTAGTCGAGAATAAAAATCAAAATATAAGGAAAAGTAATGCAAGACAATAGAAAAAAGAGCAAAGAAACGCAATTCGAGCTAGGAAGACGTGATATTACAAGCGATAAAATGACTAAGTCCCGGTCCACACATGCCATTTTTGTTGCAGCAATTTCTGAATTTGTGGGAGAGTGTTGAAATAGAAATATAAACCATATCTCACGCTCCTTACTCAGTGAAAAATTAAGAATTGCTACAACTAAAATTGCTCATGTGGACCGGGACTTAGCAAAGATACAAACAAACATGTAAAAACAAAAAATACTGGTATGGGAAGCTAGCAGGAGATGAACAAAAAGATCCTAAAAGCCAAACCAACAAATAAAAAAGGGAAATTCAAAGCTGAAAAGAAAAACACAAACTCTATCACAAAAAGAAAAAAAACACTCTAGAACTTAAAAATGTAAAGAGTTTAAATAAACGAAACGAATACCAAAAATCAGTTAAAGCTCCTAAAATTAGACTTTAATATTAGAAGCAGAAAGAAAATAAAATTTCATACTACTACTTATACCAGTATAAAACTCCAAATACGGTTCTAAATACATTTTTAAAAGGGGAAAAAATTGCAAAGAAAATGAATAAAAGAAAAGAAGTTAAACCAATAAACCAAATGCGTGCAGAATTCTTAAAGAACTACACAATCACGCACAGTGATAACACATGCACCATCAGTTACACACACACACTCTCTTGCATTAGTAGGAATAGCAGGAAAAAAACAGAAAGTATGCATTTTGGTTCACTGACGCATAAAAAGAATAAATTTCACCATAGTCTAAGCCATTCATTTAGACACTCACTCACTGACTACTCATTCCCACTTAATCACTCAGCCAGTGATTTTCATGCCAACCAATAGCAAATGCAGATGGTAAAAGAAAAACTAAATGTATTTCGATAAAAAAAAAGTTGTGCTTAGGCTAAAGTTAATTATTAGGAGAAAATCCATCACAAGAAACAATAATTCCATTTATGTATACCGGTCGGGTCTCGTTCTTGGGAATATTTGAGTTTTTTTTGTACTTTTAAAATTAGCAATTTAAGGGCTTTCGGCAGGTGAAAAAGCATTCTAGCTTGGGAAAATCCATTAACAGCGGTATTTTTACATACATACATACATACTTATATCTGATTTGTATCTGCACTCAAAATATTATGTACGTAAATTAACTGAAATTGTAATATAAAATAAATGAAAATTCAATTAAAAATCGATTTACTTATTTTTCATTTAAATTTAACAAAAAGTTTATTATATTTTATATGATAAAAAACTAACTAACTTTAAACCGAAAAAAAATTCTCTTTCTTTGTTCGAATCAATTTAACTAGATCACACGAACTAATCGCATCATCTGTAAAAATAAACGATGAGAAAAATGGGAATGATGAAAAATGTACCAATGGCAACGTTGGGAAAGTGGAGTTTAATATCAACTTGAAAGTGATTTAATTCTCGTATTCAATTTACACGAAAAAGTTGTATATATAAGAATTAAAATCACATTCAATAGAGCCACCTGACAAGTGGTGATAAGCAAAATACAAGTGAGCACTGACGATGGAAGTGTAGCGGCTTTCAAAAGTGGCACTATATCTGTTCTCGTGTGTATGTTGAAAAATTAAGTTGATGTTAATTTTTCCCTTGTTTCTGGGAATATTAATCATGCCCAATTCTTTCTGAATTAAACGTTACGAGCCTTAGACTACTAATCAATTTGGATTCACAAAATAAAAGATTTTTCCCTTGTTTCTGCTATTTTTACTGTTTCAGCTAAATTGGGGCTGCTGAACACGAAAACGAACATGACATTCATTTATTTTTCTTAAGAAGCGTTTTTGAGATATTCGCTAAGAACGTGTTTTTTTTTGCAGTTTATAAAGCTATTTTCAAAAATCTTGTGCACTGTTTCCTTGAATAAAGAAAGAATATCTATGCATGGTTGCATAGATATGTTTTTCCTCTTTCAGTTCATGTTTATACTGTGTTTGATCAGATAAAAATTCACTGAGTTACAAGCATTATATGTGAAAAATTTTTATTTTTGCGCTTTTTCAATATTTACTATTTTGAAATGCTCCACTAAAGCAAAAAAAAATTTAAATTTTTATTTTGACCCATATCTTAAATACAATTTTGTTCCCAACGTACAAAAAGTAAAATTGTTAACATCGTGCAAAAAGTTATAAAATTACAATAGATTTAGTGAAAACATCAGAATTTGAATTTTAATTAAAAAAATGTTGTATGGAGTATGAGTATAAGAAAAATGCCAGTGGTGCAGAATATTTTGGATATTTTGGAAATATATCAACCATTTCTAACTCTATAGTCCGAACAGTATAAAATTTCACATGGAGATATTAGAGGAGTGTTCTTATTTAACTTGGGAAGATGAGCTTCCCATATTTCTCAGGAGCAGAGGTATGAAGTGCAAAATAGGGCACTTCGGTCATGTAAAATTTTTTATCGCTTATCATTTCTCTGTTTCTCAATCCATCCCAAAAATGTCTTGTGTCTTTACCCAGCAAAAATAAATTTGGTACAAGAAAGTAGTAAGAGTAAATAGAAGGGCTTCGGAGATGCGCAAAAGCACACAGTGCATCCCCTCTCCATTACGAGGTTGCAATAACTACAGCGAATGAAGAAATTTATCGCACACACGAGGAAAGTGGTCGGGGCGGGGCTGTTTATGTTTTTCAAACCCGAAGTTTTTTGTTCATCTCAAACATTTTTATAGCGCATCCTCTCTCGCTTACGTGGATACAAATATGGATGCGAGTGTTATTTTTGCTTCGTAATTTGATTTTTTATTCTTCCATTATTCTTCCATTGAATTGTGTATGAAAATAAATGTGGCTGGGTAGCTAAGTGGCCAGTGTTCTAGCCTACCATGCGGAGATCGTGGGATCGATTCCTTATTGAATACGCGAGCAAAAAGTATTTAATAAATGTAAATTGTAGTGTAATATAGTTTCCAATTATGTTTGTACCACTCAATATAATACATAAATAAATATAAAAACAACATAAAATAATTTCAAATAAAAAATTTATCCAAGTGTAAGTGAAATTGTGATATAAAGAGCAGAAAATTTTTTAATTATATACATATAAAAAAACATGAGGCTAATGCATCTAGGATGCGCAGAAAGAAGCATATACCTGGAGGCCTACCAAATGGGACATCTCATACAAAAATCATATAATACCCAAGCAGGTTGGTAAGGGAGAGCACCGAAATCTCTCCCTTACAAACCTTCTTCCGGTAGACGGATATTTTTGCTGGGTATAGGAAATGTCTTTGATTAAACAATTACCTTGTATAGTTAATGAAGTATACTCATTTTAATATTAAAATTTCTCAACTTTTCAAATCCTTGGTCCAGTATTTTTAAGATATCGGATCCAAATAGCAACCAATTGTCACAATTGTTTTTTTGTTGGTTACACGACAAAATTTTAAATAGTTAAAAAAAAGTTGATGGCAATATTCTTTCAGAGTTGGAAAATATACAATTTTTAATTTGAAAAATGTTGAGTTTATGACAATTTTTCCCAAAAAGCACCATAATTGTTTTCTCTATAAACATTTTTTCTTAAGCCCTTCGAACCGAAAAAACTGCTGGCGATACAATATTGGCACTAGCTGAACCTTAAAGAATAGAAAAAAAAGTAAACGTTTTTACCATGCTAGAATTTCAGATTTCGCCACCAGAGGCACTGGGGGCGATGGGATATATAATCCCAATCAGTGTTTCTGATTTGAAATTTGGGATATAACAGCCCAGTAGTGCACATAATTAAAAACACTCACTACAAAAGGTTTACCAATTTTATTGATTTAATGTAAATATAAAGCACAAACACATGATAAACACACGCTAAAGAAAAAAATATATAACACTAACCGTTTTGTTCGGTGTTATTCTTATAGCTTTTTTGCAGAATTTCACAGCACGTGTTCACTTATTCGCTGACTACAAGCAACTGCACCTGTAAAATGTTTAACAAGCGTCAATATAAAATTGCTTTAAAATCTAAAGACCTATATAACTCAGTGAATTTTGATCCGATCAACAAATTTTGAATATGGGCTGAAAAAGGAAAATCGTATCTATGCAGCAGTGCATAGATTCGTAATTCAAATTAACAGTTCTCAAGATTTTTGGAAATAGCTTTATAAACTGCAAAAACACGCTTTTCGCGAATATCTCGAAAACGCTTCTTGAGAAATATAAATGAATGTCATATTCGTGTTCAGCGATCCCAAATTAGGTTAGAAAACGTTGAAAATTTGTGAACCAGTGTAATGAACCCCAAACTCAGTAAATCATATGATTTTGGCTTTAACGTCATGTTAAGGCTTATTATTTCGTATCTTTAATTATTATTTTAGTAATTTTATATTGTAATTTTACTTTCTACAGGAGATCGAACAAACATCATTCAGCTTTAACTCTGCAGTTACACGTTCAAGAAATTGCTTTCAAGTTGATCACACGTATTGCTTGTTAAAACTACTTTCAATTGACGCTGTGACATAGGCTGCAACCAACTTGTTATTCAATTTTGATATTGAAGTTAACATAAACTTACTCTTAAACTCTTTCGCGTGCATGTGTGTGTGTGTGTCATTTTTATGCATTTAACATTAAAAATTAAATAAAATGAAGTAAAGTGCGACTTTGGCTCGCACACGAAGGGCTCCGCACGAATACACATATGTATATCCCTGTTCGTTTTTGCCCCTTTTTTCATTTTGGCAGTTTTTTCGTTGTGCTTTTTTGTTTAATTTTAGTTTTTTTTATTTTTTAAGTATTTTTTGTTATTTTTGGCGATTTTTATTTTGGTTTTGGCGCTTTCTTAATTTTCGTGATTTTTCGTTTTTTTCTGGCGATTTTTCGTTTTTTAGCAATTTTTTTGCCGGTTTTTTTAGTTTTGGCAATATTTTGGTTTTGGCGTTTTCTTCCGTTTTTTCACTTTTTGACGATATTTTTAGTTTTAGCGATTTATTTTAGTTGTGGCGATTTTTTCCAGTTTTGACGCTGTTTTCCATTTTGGGGATTTTTTTCGGTTTTTGGTGATTTTTTAGTTTTAGCAATTTTTTTCGATATGACACTTTTTTCGTTCTGACGATTTCGTTTTTTAGTGATTTTTGTATTTATTTTGGTATTTTGCAATTTTTTTTTTGTTTTTTTGCCAATTTTTTTTTTTGTTTTGGCGTTTTTTGGTTTTGGTGTTTTTTGTTTGTTTTAACGTTTTTGGCGATATTTTTAGTTTTAGCTATTTATTTTAGTTTTCGCGCTTTTTTCGGCTTTGGGGATTTTTTTCGGTTTATAGTGATTTTTTAGTTTTAACGATTTTTTTGGTTTTGACACATTTTTTTCGTTCAGGCGATTTTATCCGTTTTTTGGCAATTTTATTTAGTTTTGGCTCTTTTATTTTCGTTTTGGTGACTTTTTTCAATTTTTGTCGATTTTTTGCGTTTTTGATGATATTTTTAGTTTTAGAGTGTTTTTAGTTTTAGTGCTTTTTTGCGTTTTAGCGATTTTTTTATTTTTGTGCTTTTTTCCTTTAAGCGCTTTTTTTCATTTTAGCGTTTTTTTCGTTTTGATATTTTTTTAGTTTTGGAATTTTTTAGTTTTAGTGTTTTTTTAAATTTCAAGAGTTTGCCTCTTACGGTTTCCAAGATACAGCAAATTATCTAAATTACATAGTCAAAATTATATTAACTGATAGAACACCCTTTAATTTTTATTCTTTTAAATATCAGAGTTAACACTAACTTTGAAAATTTTAAGTGTTTATATATGTGTCTGAATATTGCATTAGTATTTCAACATGTTTCGTTGCTCGCTTTAGAACACCCTTTAATTTTTAGCTGTCATATATTTCAGATCCGTAGCTCTTACGGTTCCCGAGAAAACAACGTGTGACTGACAGACAGACGGACAGACAGACAAACAGACCGACAGCGTGGCAAACCCTAAAAACAATCAGAAGTTATCTGTGTGTTTATCGATTTTGCCTTTTCAAAGGGAATAACAATACATACACAATTTTGTCTTTTCCTTAAATTGGTGTTGTTGTAGGGAAAGCCTAACGCTAAAAGGGAAGTAAGTGCAATAAACTAAATTAGCTTATATGAAGAGACTTTGCTTTTGTATCTTACCGTTGTTTTTTCAATTTCAGTATAGGAAAGTTTCAATATACTATAATATACTTGCTAAAATATATAGACAAATAAAATTCAAAAAAGCCAAGTAATGCTCGGCTACCCGCACTGAAAGGAAAACGTTCATATACATGTTGTTATCTTACAGAAACGCCCTAGCTCATTATATTTTTTAAATCGAGTTTTTTTTACATATTTCGATAGATGAACCTCTAATAGATCGAAATATCCAAAAAAATATCTAGAAAAAATTAATGAGCTAGGGCATTTCTATATTAAGGCAACGATATACATAATAGCTTTTTACGTTATAGCAACGATTTTGCCATTGTTTATTAGCCAACATAACGTTTCATTCCTGGTATGAAGAGTACTTAATTAATTACAAAAATTTCATAAATAAAACAATTCTTTTTCATTCATATACATTAGGGTGAGACGATTTGTATGGATGCAAAAACAAATTAAAAACCGTTGAGAAGGGGGTGGGGGCGGAGCATTGTCTTTTGAGTTTGCGAAAATTCAAAAATATGTTGTGAGTTAGTATAATTCCAAAAAGTACGGTTTGTATGACTTGTATAAATTTGTATGGCGTATGAGTACTATTATTTAATTTATTGATAAAATATTAAGCATACGCCGGGTTGCTTCAAGCACTTTTTGTAATTTTTCCTATAATAAAGGCATCATAAGTTGGGAACAACTGGCGCTAGTCTTTTGAGTTTTTGATCAACTGTTGGCTGCGCAACTGTTATAGCAATTTTTTATTTTCATTTTTATCCAATCAGTGGACGCAGCACAGTGGTTTCCCCCATAGGCCAAAAATCAAAAGAGTTATTGTTTTTTTTAAGCTTTAAAATTTATTGATAACACTCTAAATTTTTTTTTGGCGAGATTTATTGTTTGTGTCCGTTGAAAGTGGAGGTATGTTTATATTGCATATATTGTGGTTGCATAGTCATAAAAGAAAACTTAAGTTTATCCAAAAAGTTATTCGCGATATTGTGGCAGAAGTTTCCAAAAACCCTACAAACATTAAATTTTAACTTATTTTCTATCAAATTAAATAACAAAAGCTGCAAAAATATGAGCCCATAAAAACATCGCTGAAGAATACTTTTTTGACCTTTTTAAAACATACGTTTTTCAAAAACTTCTTTTTTCACGTAGACTTTTAGTGATATGGCCCAAATCTGCCCACAACGCCTTATGCATCAAATTGTAGGGTTTTTATCCCTCTTTAAATTAAAAAATATTGTGGCCGCGGGTTTTTGCATATTTTCGCATATGGGTGTGATTTACATAGTCATCCGACGAAAAATAGTGAATCGCATTTTCTTTTGTACTATTTCTTTTTAAGAATATGAGTAAAGAGAAATACATTTTTTTAATTGTTGTTATTTTAAACTTTATATTGCAATTTTATGGTATTGATTTACAGTTATGAATAGAGAGAAATATTTTTTTTAAGAAATTGTTGTTTTAAACTTTATATTGCAATTTTAAGGTATTTGACTTTCAGTTTAAGTGAAGCTTACTTACTCATTGCATTTGAAAAATGTCAAAACAAAGGTCAAATTTTAATTCTTATAATTAATTGTTTTCGCGATAGTGATAAAAGTTTCAAAAATATCAATATGGAAATTAAAATAGAAGGTTTATTCTGTCAGTGCCAATTTTCTAGAATGTATGTGCTTGATATTTGGAGTTCTACAGCTGATAATTATCAGTCGAAAGCAAACAAAATATTTCAAATTATGGAGGAAAAATTTAATGCAGAAAAAACTAAATTCGACCTTAGCAATTTAACAAAAGTTTTAAAAGGCCTTTGTAAGCGGATTGGTAAGCTTTGGACGAAAAATCATCGAAGCAACTTAATTATTTTGGATGACAGTTCCCTCTTTGTGACATCCTTTCATCAAAAATAACAGGAATCGATAAGGATATTTTGCAAAGATGTGCCACAATTCTCCAAGCTATAAATTCTGGATTTCAAATTGATGCCGAAAAGTTTGAGGAATATGCTGTAGAGACAGCAAGAAAACTTCTGAAGGAGTATCCCTGGTACCACCTCCCTCTATCGGTACACAAAATTCTTATCCATGGAGCTGAGGTATCAAGCATGCATTAGTGTCAATAGGTGAATTATCGGAGGAAGCAGCTGAAGCGAAAAATAAGGATATAAAACAGTTTAGATTGCAACATACACGAAAAATATCGAGTATAGCTACAAATACAGATATTTTAAATCGCCTCTTTTTAAGTTCAGATCCATTTATTTCTGGAGCCCGAAACTTACCAACAAAGAAAAGAAGTAGTTTAAGTCAAGGAGTTTTAAATTTGCTTAATATTTGATATATATATATATATATATATATATATATATATATATATATATATATATATATATATATATATATATATATATATATATATATATATATATATATATATATATATATATATATATATATATATATATATATATATATATATATATATATATATATATATATATATATTACTACTATTTTACTTTATTACCTTATATTACTTGGTAATACCATATATTGCATTATTTAACTTTGTTTAACTTTTTAATTTAGTTTTTTTCAGTGTATATTTCTTAAACTGAAACACAAATTTACAAAACTTGTTTAAAACAACCAAATTTTCATATTAAAATACTTTATTTCAAACATTTTTAAAACAGATCTATAAGCCAATTAACCCTTAAAAATTCATATGGTTACTGTGGCTACAGTTGTTAATATTTTTTCCAACTTTTTTCCAACATTAAGTTCTTCGGGCATGAAATGAGCTGAAAAATTTTGAAGACCCTAGCTTTTTTAGTTTTGGAGATATTGATTTTTGACCGCTTTTCCATATAAGGGAAACCACTGTGCGCAGGAGTATTTAAGCCAAAAAGCTGGCCGAATAGGCAAAACTGAATTTGCAGAAAACTTAAAAACTAAGTACGCAGATCGATAGACAAAAACATTATACATCTACTGCGAGTTTTGAAGGCTTTAAGTTGAGATTTCGGGACACTGCTAAATTCAGGAAAGTAAACACAATTACATGCGTTTTTAATGTTTTTTTTTTTTTGGTGTCAAAATGTTTATATGACTTTTTTGTGGCTAAACGAATAGAGGTATTACATTGAGCTTTTTTTTTGCTGAAGGACTTAATCAAAAGCTATTTTCAACATGCAAAAAAAAATAGTTATATTAAATATTTATTTTAAATGAAATTTATTTGCTGGAGTTTAAGCAATTGTCTATATGCAGCATTTCGTTGGTGCTTTGCCAACTCATCAGTAGACTTTAAACACAATTTTGAACAGTTACAAACCCTTTATCTTATGTACAAACTTTTAAAAACCATTTGAGAATTTACAAATATATATAAATGATTTTCAAAAAATAAGCATTGTAGGCTTTGAAACTTATACAAAACCCAGCAAATAATTTTTTATTCGATATGAATCTATTTTATTTTTCTACACCTTCATACAATTAGAAATCCATTGGATAACAATAAAAGTATTTATAAGAGAAAATGAAAAATAAAATCCAAATTAAACCTTTAAATATTTATGTTGAAATAATTCGTTTTGAAATTAAAAAAAAAAAATCTTTTTGTACACTTTTTTTTTGCAAAAAACAAAAAGAAGTACGTTTTCAAAAGTGAAGGTAGCGACTGTACAAATAATGTTATATACCACAATAAAATTTGCAATCTTTAATTTTAGATACAAAAAAAAGTTTGTGCAACTTTGCGCCATTATTTTTGATGATTTTTTTTTAAATCCCTTTTTTCTATTTTTGCTCATCTGACACTTTTTCTTATAGCTCTTTATCGTACTAAGCTTTTGTGTATTTTGAATTATTGATTTTAAATATTATTCATATCACTTTTAATACCTCACAATGTCTCTAAAAGACGAATGTCAGTTTTAGAAGAACAAGTATTCATAAATTCAAATCTGTAAAATGCTTTATTATCGCTAATACTTTTAAGTAAATATCTCGCACACCCCCTAAAACAGATTTTTGTTTACTTGCGGTCTAATAACATTATTTGTTTAATATTCTTCTCATTTTTTTTCGATCTTTTTACATCAAGTAGTTTGCTTTTCCAAGCAAAGCATCCACTTTTTTATACAAAAGAACACAAGAATATGTTTATTCAATCCAGTATTTCACTAACAACAATGGTTAGCTTCTTCAGGGATATTTGTATATATTGAATATTTTTTACAAGAAAATAATTTTTATTAATAAGTAAGCACGGCATATTCAGCTGTGCCGAATATTATATACCATTCCTAGGGTTTGGGAATCGGGAGTTCCCGGGAAAAGTCTGCCTAATATTTCCGGGAAATTTTAGAGATTTTCCCAGGAAAAAGGGAAATTAAAAGTACTCGTTATTTCTTAAAAATATTTATAAAATGGCGTAAGTGACAGCCTAATTTATTTTGATTTATATAAAAAATTTGTATTATATTCCTGTTTTTTCTTTAATATCAAAATTTTCAATGTTTCTTTAGCCCCCTACCAAGAAAAGGTTGGTATAAATTTGTAGTATGCGGCTGTGTATCCACGTACAGACCAAACGGATGTACCGATTTTGATTTAGTTTTTTTCTGTTTGAAAGGTGACTTAATCGAGAGTGTTCTTAGCTATGGTTGGAGAAAATTGGTTCATTGCGTGTCTTTGACACCGTACCTTCCAAACGGCTGGATCGATTTTAATTTAGTAAATTTTGTTTGAAAGGTGACCTGATCCAAAATCTTCTAAGGTATGTTTCTAAAAATTTTAATTAAATGTTATTTAATATTACAAAAGTTCGTTTGATTGATTGTACGATTAAATGTACACAATGAAATTGATTAAGTTCTCTTTTAAAGTTGAGACGTTTTTCATCGTCTATTTAAACACTAATACCCTGTTTATCGATGTCGAAGGAAATTTTTCATTCTTACGATTTCATTTAAAACAAAAACAAGTTATAAAATTTTGTTTTTGTTTCAAATGTAACTGTAAGAATAAAACGATTCCTTCGACATCGATAAACAGGCAGTAAAATGTCTATACAATTTTTTTTATACAAAATAAAAACATGAACGGTTCAAACTTATACGGAAATTTCATAAAAATTCCTAGAAATTGAAGTCATACCATTTCTCCTAGTCCGTCTACGAGAAAAATTATTGCTTGATTCGAAAAGAACATGCAAGATGAATTTAGTAATGAGTGTCGTTTAATCACTATAACAGAACAAAGTGGAATACTTTATATAAGAATCAATCATTGCTGTTCTTTAATCGTTTCCTAAATTAAATACTTCGATATCAAACGAACTTTCAGTGATTTTCCGCAGAATTAGTGAACAAATTTTAGAAAGTGTAGTGGAAATTTTAAACTCATAGAAGCTGTAAGAACTTTGAGTTGACACTACTTATATGTATTATAAGTCGCCGCAATTATTGAAACCCTGAAGGAGATGTTTTAAGATAAATAAAATGAAAAATCAAAGACATTTAGACAGACTGTGGCTCAGGGTATGTAAAATTCTGCGCAGCTGAGTATAGTAGTGCAACTTGCTTGTAAAAGCTGTTTTACACTATCTCACAAGCCGTTCGACTTCTGTAGAAAATGCAACCCTGATCTAATGAGTTTATGGAAACTTTTAAAAAAGCAATAACAACACATTATATATCAGGGTTGCATTTTGTGCAGAAGTCGAACAGATTGTATAATAGTCTAAAAACAGCTGAATTAACACAGAAAAAATCATCACCAAAAAGTTTTCAAACAAAAGTTTGTCTAAAAATAAATGTTATTTTAAGTAAATGTTCTTTACATAATCAATGAATTGTTTGTTTGACTCTTATTTAGGAAGGCAAACACCAAAAACAACAAGAAAAAATGTGTCGTAAAAAACAACCCCGATGACGACATGCACACAAATAACAACAACAATGATAGAAAAAGGAATGCGATTGTACCAAGTTTGCTTACTGAAGATTTTTGAGTGAATCAATTCCTTAATGTCGTTACTTTAATTCTCATTATCTTTTTGTTTGATTTAATAAATTGTTTTGTTTACAATTTGTAAATATTTTTAGAAAATTTTTTTTTATAGATTTAAACATTTAGTTCACTGAAAAAACACTTTTTTTTCAATGAAATTCTTGAGATATTTTTGTCTATATTTACAAATTTTTTTGTAGGTTCGTCCCTAAACAAAATATTTACTATTTCGTTGAATTCCTTTACAGAAAATGAAATTTAGCTTTTTCTGTGTAACGATAAGAGTCCTGAAATTTTTTCAAGAAAAATAAGAAACATTATGGCAATTTCTTTATAAAATTATTTGAAGGCCTTAAAATAAAAGTTTTAACTAATTGCGGTAAGAGTCGTCAATTAGTGTTTATAGGATCTCTAACTTTCGGCTTTTTATTAGGGTTCCGTACACCAAAGGTGTAAGGGAACCCTATTGTTTTCGCCACGCTGTCCGTCTGTCTATCACAGTCTGTTTTCTCGAGAACAGTAAGAGATACGGACCTGAAATTTTCACAGAATATGTAAAACTTTTGCCGCTACAGCAACAAATATACGATAGTTAAAAATTAAAGGGTGTTCTAAATCGAGCAACGATTAGCACTGATATTTAAAACAATAAAAATTAAAGGGTGCTCTATCACTTAATGTAATTTTACTATGTAATTTAGACAATATGCTGTATCTTGGAAACCGTAAGAGGTAACTCTTGAAATTTGCAAAAACGCCAAAACTAAAAAAATCGAAAATCAAAAACATGTCAAAATGAAAAATCGCCAAAATAAACAAAGCACCAAAATTAAAAAATCGCTAAAACGCAAAAAATTACCAAAACTAAAATGATCGCCAAAAACCGGAAAAAGTACAAGCACTTCAACATAAAAAAAACTAAAAATATCGAAAAAAGTTGCAAAAAATGGGGAAAAAACACCAAAACGAAAAAAGCGAAAAAAAACTAAAAAAAGCGCTAAAACTAAAGAGATCGCCGAAACGAAAAAAAAGTGTCAAAACAAAAAAAAATCGCTAAAACTAAAAAAAACACTGAAACTAAAAAATCACACTAAAACGAAAAAAATCCCCAAAACCTAAAAATATCGTTTAAAAGCTAAACAAAATATTTAAAAAAACGCCAAAGCAAAAAAAAAACGCCTTAACTAAAAAAATCGGCAAAAAATTTAAAAAAACGAAACATCACAAAAAATCGAACAAATGACCAAAACAACCAAAACAACGAAAAAAAGCTAAAAAAAAAATAAATAAGCCAAAATTAAATAAAAAAATATAAAGCGAAAAATATTTCAAAATGGAAAAAAGGGCAAAAACGAAAAGTTATATATGTATATGTATTCGTACGGAACCCTTCGTGTGCGAGCCAAAGTCGCACTTTACGGAATTTATATTCTTTGCTTTTCATACGAGTAACGATATTATACATTTATCATTATCGTTGGCTTAGTAAAAAAACAAGAAGGAATTGAGAACATACCTACATAGGTATATCATTACATATAAATATGTATAGTTAAACTAGATAAAATTGCTACAAAACCAATTGTGATTTCAAATTTGAATTGAAAAATATAAATAATTTAAAAAAATATGTCGCTGCATATGAAAAAAATCTAAATTTTGTACGTTTTCCTTTGATATTTACATTCCAGTATGTCACTCTTCCCCTTACACCATACGAAATGTGTCAGCAAAGAAGAAATTATTAAAACTTTTTAATATTCGTCCAACATGTATGTCATACTAAAAATTTAACCATACACAGTCAGGGAATCTGTCCAACATGGCATGTATGTCATACAAATATGTGAGTATAGGGTACCCGTTAGTAATGCCAACACTTTCGCACATATTGGAATTTGATTACATCGTTTTGAATTTAAGCACTGAATTATTTTACCTTTTACCAACACTAAATTCCATGGAAAATATACAATTTTACAATTAGTTTTCTGTTTACCTTTTATGCATTCTATTGTTAATATATGCGTCTCTGTTTTTCTGTCTCCAATGTACCCAACAGCCTATTAGTATTTTTTCACTCTATCATTTCGGTGTATGCATAAGAATTTGGAGATGTAAATAAAGACAATAATAATGAAATGCTACTCAAACAAAGAGAGCTAACAAAAGAAAAATCTCTGAGATATACAGAGAGACTTGAATAACGAATGAGTGTACAAAACAAAGCCAGTTAAAAAGGAAATTTTTGTTGTTGCTGTATTTATCTCAAACAAGTTTTAGCAACATTGGATGAAAGAAAAAGCGCTCAGTTGCTGCGGAAATTTTAAAGCGTACGTTTGGCGATTTTGGTCTGTTTGGCAATCTATGCTGGATTAGTGTTTGTGTCTGTTTTCAATATTTTTAAATTTCATTAATAACAATTTTAAAACGTGTGACGGTCGAAATAATTAACAAATAAAATCTGAAATACTACAATCATATATGAATTGTGTTCTCTGTCTTATCCTCTAAATGGTTAATAAATCGTTTAAAGGTTAAAAATTTTACGAGGGAATTGAAAGTGCATGGAAAGAAAATAATTAAGTGATAATGGAAAATTAAATCCAGAATAAAATTAAATTAATCACAATTTTTTTGTGAGCTTGGTGCATTCAATATTGTTATTCTTCACCAGCAAGGAAGATATTCCATCCCAGTGTGTGGCAATTTTTGGAAAAAAATAAATGAAAGGAATATAAAGAAAACTATAAAGAAGTTTTTCAGTGTTTCAAAGTGGAATTAAAATGTTTGAATGTTTGAAAGGCAAACAAAATTAGTCCAATAAATATTTACAACAAGTATTTAATCGTTCTATAATTAATTTATATTAAAAAAAACTAAAAAATATTGTTGGTGATAAAATCTAAAAGAATAATAATCTGCTGTTTCAATGGTGGATTTTTATTACTTTCCGGTCCAAATTTTAAGTAAGCCTTGGTTTTTGTTTTACTTTTTTATCATCTTTTTCGTTTTAGCATCTTTTCACAAAATCTTATTTTTTTTATTAACTGCTGTTTACCATTTACTTTACTTTTATACTTTTTTTCTTGTATCTTTTACCATAAAGTTGTTTATTTTGCATTTTTTATTGGGGTTTTTTATATGATTGATTAGAATTTTTTACGCTCTCTATATAATTTTTCTCAAGTGTTTCTCTTTTAATTTCTAACAAAAAATATATATCTTCATATTTATTATATAGCTTCGTATATCATGAAATAAATTTTGAAATAAATTGTGTTAAAGTTGATTTCTTAATTTACAATTTTCATTGTTCAATTCTTTGGGACATTTTTGCTACTTATATTTTGGTTTTTCTCTTTTTTATTTTAAAGATTTTTATGTATTTGAGTGTTTTGTTTCCCTAGAGCTGCCAAGGTCCCGTTAAAAGCATTACACATTTAAGTGAGATATAAACTTTATATTTTAAAGTATGTCTGAAAATATATGTATGTAAATAATATTACAAGCTAAGATTTTACTTTAAAGGCCTAATTTTGTAAAATGCAACGCCAAGCGTTGCCCATTTTATATGTGTTTTGTTTTTGTGGCTGGAATTTTTTCCACACAAAATTTATCAACGCTTAGCGTTGCGTTTTACAAAGTGAGAAGCTGAATATGTGTTCTGAAAACAATATTGTACTTTTAATTTTCATATTGTTCAGAAAGAAATTAAACAGAACAAATATTTCACCATTTCGGCTCACCATTCAAGGGTGAATTCGAAAATTGTCAGCTTTTCATTCATATGTGTGTTCACACTTGATGAATATATATCATGAAAAATGTCAAACTTGATTTAAAAAGCTGTATAAATTATACTGGTTTTTTATATGAAGTTTTACATTTATCATGATATAAATTCATCAGCTGTGATCACTATGTTAAGGTAAATAATCTGGCAATAAACTAGAGAAAGTATATATTTCAGGCATATGAACTGTAATCACAGTTGTTAAAAGAACATTTTAAATAAATTTTCGTCTTCAGTTTTTGGCAGTTACGGCCAACCAGCGAATTGATATTGATATTAAAACTAATTCGCCTGGGCTTCAACCAGCTGCCAAACTTTTTTTGTACTTGCTTGATTCGCTTGTTATTTATATAAAAATTAATAAAGTTTATTATGCCTTTTGCTTTATTTTTTAATAATGTACCTTAAGCAGCCCACACGCGAATGATTTGTGCGTGTGATTTGTTCGCGTACCAAATCTTCACTAACGACGAACAAATCACAATAAAATTAAACGTCAACAAGTACACATGAGCTGCAAAGCGGATGTTGCATTTGTTCTCTTGGCTATTTATATATTTTTGTATATTATTATTATATATTTATGTTTTTATCTTTATATATATCGCTTTTACTTTGTAAAATTACATTTTCTTTTCTAAATTCTGTGAAAAATTGCTTTCGTAGTATACGAAAAAAATTAAATGCTCGCGCACAAAACCACTAACGCATCGCACAAATCAGAAGAAATTGAAAATTTTCAATTACTTGTGATTTGTGCGCACATAGCCCCATTAACAAGTAACAAGACGTCGAGCGCGAACAAGTCACACGCACAAATCACTTGAGTGTGGACACCTTTAACTGAGCGTTTACACATGCCACTGGGAGTTCGAAAAACTTAATATACTCGCGATTTTTTACTGATACATATACAATATTTCTGGTGGCAGCTCCAGTGGCAGCTAATTTTGCATGCGAGTAAAATTTGGCACTTGCATGCCACTAAATGTCAAAACGATAAACAATGTTACCGTGCCAAAAACTTAATGCAAATTTTCTTGATTACAGTAAAATTCTAATAGTTTTAACTTGTTTAATGTATTATTATGAAGTATTTCTTGAAATGAGCATAGCAATAGCAAGTTTATTAATTGAGGAGCATTAATATTATTAAAATAATAATAAATGTTAACCTTTTCCCCAAAAATGCGCCTGTATGATGAATCCAGTAGCTCTACATGGCAATGACATGTGTAAACAGAAAAGCAAATTGCATGAGATTTGATTATTTCGAATAATTTTTTGTTGGTAATACTTATACAGCAATGGCATGCCACTACTTGCATGTATAGTTCCAGTGTAATAGCTATTACACAACGGGACCAATAAGGACCCAAGTTCTTTGGTTTGGCCTTCTAAAATGGCAGCCTGTAAAAGCTACAAAACGGTAGCTGCCACATAGATTTACGAAAGAGTGTGCGAAGACAGTGCATATGTTTGTTTAATAACTTAATGAATTCTTAAATCTTAGCCTTAAAATATAACAAGAAACAAAAGAGGAAAAAACATGCAATACAACAAAGATATTAGCCTCTATTAGATCCAGGGAGCGAGTGAGAATAAAACTCGGGTAAACTGTATACGGTGGCGTTAAGAGATAAGTTAATATCCTCATGCAAAATTCTATTACTGAATCCATAAAATGAAATATTTTTTTATGGAAATAGGACCTACCAAAAAAATTCGTAAAATTAGAAACTTTTCTTATGAAATATTTACGAATATATTTCATAAGAAAAGTATTCTTTTTTTATATTAAATTATTGTAATAGAAAATTGAAAAATTAAATATAAAAGCAATAAAATTTTGTTTTTAAACTCATGTGTGTTAAAATAAAACCTATCATAACTTTTTATGTGTAGTATTTGACCAATTAACACCAGCGTAGATTTAAGAATGCCCTTCTTTAGATAATTGTCGTGAATTCAAGACGAGAGATAAAATTCTTAAGTAAAATTCATAACTCAATTATTCTTAAGTAAGACTAATGCTTAAGACGAAAGCGGCTGTACTTTGGCTTTCCGAAAATATCGAACGAATCGACACAGCGAATTTCGCGATCAAAAGTTTAGAAAAAATATCAAATATCAATTTTTGGCCCCCGTTTTGATCGATTTTAATTCTAACTAGCTCCTAACCTCGATAAGCCATATATACTAAAATTTGACATCTTGCTTACCGAACGTATGGGCTGATGCACAGACCTTATATCGAGCTTGTTTGAAACTAATAGGTGACTTAGATACTGAGCTATTTACATGTTTGTTCAGTTTTTAGTTTATTGGTGAAGGGTGTAGAAAAGCAAACGGGGTAGGACGATAATTTCGATTTGTGCTTTCATGTTTGTTTCTGGAGTATATTTTTAAACTCATTTGTATTTATATATTTTTTGTACTAAAATTTAAGGGCCTTAGTTTAAATCTGATTGAAAATTAAAAATTTTTTCAGTTTTCTTTTGAAAAAATTTTAAATAAATTTTTGTCAATTTCCATGAACTTTGTGAGGGAAAAAACTGACAAATACCAATGTTTGTCAGTTTTCATTTATGTCATTCATGTATGCGAGATTATTGTGCCTTTTACAGCATATAAAATATGCGAGCAAAGAAAAAATTATTAAAAAATGTTGATATTTGTAATAACAATTGGTTTTGTAGCACTTTTTTAAATATGGTTCAAAATTGAAATATTTCTTCAGTTTTCTTTTGAAAAAAAATTAAATAAATGTTTGTCAGTTTCCATGAACAGTGTAAGGAGAAAAACTGACAAACCCCATAGTTTTTCAGTTTTCATGTGTGTCATTCATGTATGCGAGTTTATTGGGCCCCTTAGTAAAGCTTCACTATCCATATTATGTACATGTGTATGATAAAATCATCCGCAATATTCCAACAAGAATTATTAATAAGAGATAATACGGCAACCCTGTCTTTGAGTGTATTTTAAGCAGACCTCTCAAAAACTTTTTCTACACAATTCATGAATAAAAATTTTAAGGAATAAATTAGATACTCTATCTTTTAAATTAAATTGAACTGAACGACTTAAAAAAATAGATATTTGTTCCTAATATAGTATAATTTCTTTGTATTCAGGCGATATGAAGAAAAACATAAGAAGTTGAGTACATAAAAGCAAACAAGAGAGTAGGTATAATTAATTTCGTAATTTTCTTTTCAATTGTTATTCTCGCTCATTTTTTTAATCAATACAACAATATGACTAGAAATATGTCGAAAATATGATGCTCTCTGTTTAAAGCCTATGTATCTTGCATAGTTGGCTTTCCAAATTATGTGAGAGAGAAGGAGACAAACAGTGTAATAGGGAAAATGTAGAAAGCAAAGAATGAGTTCAAAAATAAAATTTTTTAATGCATTCTTATTAAAATTTTCGATTTGAGCAGAAGTACGCCAAGCAACGAATTATATAGTTTTTAAATTAAAAATTATAGACTGAAAAAGAAAAATTAATAATAACTTGTGCAAAACTGTATCTGGTGATAAAGTGAAATTTTTAATTATTGTTCGAAAATGACTGCTGAAGTAGAGATTTATAATCAAAAGAAGGAAATACATCTACGTTCCTTAAAACAATCGGGACATGTGGGGTTCGACAGCCTTCCTGATCAATTGGTGAATAAAAGTGTACAAAATGGTTTTGTTTTCAATGTTATGTGTATTGGTGAAACGGGCCTGGGCAAATCTACCTTAATGGACACTTTGTTCAATACCAGCTTCGAGTCCACACCCAGTTCTCATACATTGCCAAATGTTAAATTGAAGGCGCACACATATGAATTGCAGGAAAGCAATGTACGTCTAAAGTTGACTATCTGCGATACAGTTGGCTATGGCGATCAAATAAACAAAGATGACTCATTCAAAGCAGTAGTGGATTATATTGACGCTCAATTTGAAGCTTATCTGCAAGAGGAACTGAAAATCAAACGTTCATTAGTGGCTTGTCATGATTCACGTATACACGTTTGTTTGTATTTCATATGCCCTACCGGGCATGGCTTGAAAAGTCTGGATTTAGTATGCATGAAAAAATTGGATAGTAAAGTAAATATTATACCCATTATTGCTAAGGCTGACACCATTTCCAAGGCTGAGCTGCAGCGATTTAAATCTAAAATTATGCAAGAATTGTCCAATAACGGTGTCCATATTTATCAGTTCCCCACAGAGGACGAAACTGTCGCTGAAACGAATTCGGCCATGAATGACCATGTCCCTTTTGCCGTTGTAGGATCCACAGAATTTATTAAGGTGGGCAATAAACTCATACGTGCCCGACAATACCCCTGGGGCACCGTCCAGGTAGAAAATGAAGCCCATTGTGACTTTGTAAAGTTACGTGAAATGTTAATACGCACCAATATGGAAGATATGCGTGAGAAAACACACACTAGACACTATGAATTGTATCGCCAAAAACGACTAGAAGAAATGGGATTTTCCGATGTGGATTCTGACAACAAACCTATTTCCTTTCAGCAAACATTTGAGGCAAAACGTTCGAATCATCTCGCTGAACTGCAGGCCAAAGAGGAAGAAGTTCGTCAAATGTTTGTGCAGAGAGTCAAAGAAAAAGAGGCTGAACTCAAAGAGTCTGAAAAGGAATTACATGCTAAATTTGAAAAGCTTAAAAGGGACCATGCTGAAGAAAAGCGTAAACTGGAGGAATCGCGTAAGAAATTAGAAGAAGAATTTATGGAATTCTCCAGACGTAAATCACAGTTGGCGGCAACACACCACACCCTTACTTTGGGTAAAAGCAAAAAGAAGTAGACAACAACTAAAAACATAAAAGCACAAAATATGTAACTAACATACAAAGAAAAAAGAAAATATTTTTTATTGTATAGAATGCAATTATTTGCTTTTTACATGCAAAACACGTATAAAAAAATTCCCCGGCTAGTCCCCCCAATTATAATATAACCATCATATTGCCATCTTTACAACATTCATGCAAACATTTGACCACTCAGCTCCACAGGCACAAAAAAAAAAACGATTCGCATTTTGTATTCATGTACATTTAAGTTTCTTTTAAGAAATTTCTATTTCTTTTTTATTTTTAAGTAAAAAAGTTATACATACATATACAAAAATGTTAATAAGTATTATTGGTTATATTGTTTAATACCACGATATAAACAAAATTCTAAATTATTTTTGCTAAAAAGCCCAACATAAAACTTAATACATATACCTGCATGTTCTGTAAATCGAGTTGATTTAAAAACGCTCGGCCTAAAGAAATTAAATTCACTGCAATTTCATATTTTATAGAGCTTAAAATATCATATCTGAAATTAATTTACTATATACGATTTATAATATACCAATGGGGGACTATTTATTTTAGAAAAACGAAAAATTTTCTCGAATTCGGTTTACAGAACAGAGCTGATAATTTCCTTTTCATTAATTTAAATGAATTCGTTCATTTTTTCCACTACATTAAATAGAATTAATTCACTTTAAAATAAATATAATTTTTTCACTTTAAAATATTTTTAAAGTTTTTTTGTATTAACATTCTGTTGAATTACTTCTTGATACTTTATCTATTAAACATTGGTTTTTAGTTAAATAAAGCTATTTATAATTATATCCAACGTATTATACTACTCCGAAATAAATACATACATATTTAAAATACATAAATTCATATCAAAGTGTTTTAATTGATCAAAGTGGAACAGATGGAAGAAACTTTCTTGGGATAGAAGATTTGCTCATAATTTATAATTTATTTTGATTTAATTATTTATATTTATTTTACTAATTTCATTACAGCAATTTCTATAAAGTTAAATTTTGTGCTCAATAAATTGAAAACAGTTTAATAGTGAAAAATTTACATAAAAGTAAGGATCTTGAAAAAGATTGCTAGACTTCTTTCTCATTTAGTGTAATGTGGGTTCAATATAAAGAACAAATTTTTCAAAACATTTTTTCTTTTAAAATTTTCTAAATAAAAAATTTTATAAAAATTTAAGATAGGGCTCCCTCCCTGGTGATCCGGTTGGTTTGAGGAATCACCAAAAAAGCGCGTCTTAAACACATATCTTAAGTGTATGATATTAGTTCACAACATCTAAACCTTATGTGTGTGAAGATAAATTTAAATTTAACTAGTGGAGACAAAAACCAAACTTTTTAGCAGAGTCATTTTTGCAGTTAACAGAACGCTGTTAAACACTTAACAGTCGTAGTAAAATTTGATGAAATGAGTTTAGGAGGCCGAATCGAGGAATTGGGAACAGGTCCATACTAATAAGTTTGTGGAAAATGTCGTCCAACAGATGCTTATGAAATTATGATAATAGGGCACTCTAAGAATATATGCAATATAATACAAAAAATGTTTTTAAAATAAATGTTTTTTTGGAGAAGATTAGTGGTCACTATGGAGAAAGGGTAAATTCTAAAGATATCCCACTACATAGAAATGGTGGCCCAGGTAGTGCTCTAACTTGCAGAAAAGGTGGCATATCTGAAATCATTTTGTGTCTTTGGAATAATGAGATTTAAGATTTTAGTTTGTGCAATATTTCTTGAGAAGATTAGTGGTCACTATGGAGAAAGGGTAAATTCTGGAGATATCCCACTACATAGAAATGGTGCCCCAGGTAGTGCTCTAACTTGCAGAAAAGGTGGCATATCTGAAATCATTTTGTGTCTTTGAGATATCTCTAGAATTTACCCTTTCTGCATAGTGACCACTAATCTTCTTAAGAAATATTGCTTGAATTAAAATTTTAAAACTCAATATTCCAAAGACACAAAATGATTTCAGATATGCCACCTTTTCTGCAAGTTAGAGCACTTCCTGGGGCACCATTTCTATGTAGTGGGATATCTCTAGAATTTAACCTTTCTCCATAGTGACCACTAATCTTCTCCAGAAAACATATATTTTAAAAACATTTTTTGTATTATATTGCATATATTCTTAGAGCGCCCAATTATCATAATTTCATAAGCATCTTTTGGACGATATTTTCCATAAACTTATTAGTATGGACCTGTTCCCAATTCCTCGATTCGGCCTCCTAAAGTCATTTCATCAAATTTTACTACGACTGTTAAGTGTTTAACAGTGTTCTGTTAACTGCAAAAATGACTGCTGAAAAGTTTGGTTTTTGTCTCCGCTAGTTAAATTTAAATTTGTCTTCATACACATCTAAACCTTTACTATTAAAACAACGATCTACATAGCAAATACAATTATTTCATAAACATTTTGCACAAGTTCAATTAGACCACCACTATAATTTAAAAAACTACTTCTATAAAAAATATTTAAAGTACAATTTCAAAATCAATTTTTAACCTAAATTATTCCCTCTTATATATTTTCCCAAGGAACACTTTTTAATACTTAAGAATTTTTCCAAAACGGCAATTTTTTTCTCTTCTGAAGATAAGAATTCAAGATTATTTTTTATATTTATAAAACAAATGCATTAAAAACAATTGTACGACACAAAAACCAGCATAAATGCTTAATAAGTTTTTAACGACAACTCGTTAATTTTTATTTAATATGTAGAGGACGGCGAGTGTAAACAAATACTTGTTTTATAATTGAATTTATTTTGTTTTTGTTTTTTTTTGTTGGATGTGGGACATTTAATAAACAAAATGTATATTAATTTATGAATACGATATGATCTTAATATGAGAATAGGGAATAATAAAAAATTTCATTTTTATTGATTTCACTTTGTAAATAAAACTTAGCAACATAATAGGGATGTAAAATATTTCAAAATTTTGTTTAACCCTGCAATTTTAGTACATATAAGCGGTATACATTTTGTTACTTCAAAGTTTATTAAAGAAAAAGTGTCCCCAGACATCTTGAAGTTCCTAAAAATTAAATATTCACAGAATTGGAAAGGTTTCCATAAAAAAACTAAGAGAAATAATTGTCACTTAATTGTAACGGATGAGACATTTAATGTAATTTTTATGTATGTGTTATTTCCGTAATGTTAATTCGCTTGTTTGCATTGTGGAATCAGCACATTAGCGAAACATTTATTTGCTTCTACTTAAATGCTAAATATTTGTCTTGAATATTATGCCATCTACAATTAAAAAATCAGTCAGAAAGAATATGTCAATCACCCCTAATGTGAATATTTTTTCCCTCAAAATGTTTTACCTTTCCATTCTTTTGCGATCGTAAATAAAAAATAGAAAAATTCCCCTTATCATGAATTATTTTTTTACGTCCTTTTCCCCTGTTTTTGTTCACTTTATTTTAGCAGGCGAAATGGATAAATACATCATGTAATTGGTATATTATCCTTCCAAATAATTATTAAACCTTATAAATATTTATTTTCAGGATAAATTCAGTAAATAGTGCTCATTTATCTTAATACTAACACATTTATCTTACCACTACCTCAATGCAATACCTTCCCGGCACACATGATATAAGTTTCAATTATATTTGTGAATTTTTTTACATTACTTTGAAAATTAAACTTAAGTAAATTATTGACTATATCTGAGAGATTTTGGCCATGTTTGGGCACATCTTTTACTTATAGCCCATGTGGACCATATGTAGCCTAAGATCCACACTTTTCGAAGATATAAGTCGCATTGTTCAATTGCATTTGTGAATTTTATTACAAAACTTTGAAAATTGTACTTAAGTAAATTTTTGACTATCTCTGAGAGATTTTAGAAATGTTTGGGCACATCTTTACTTGTAGCCCATGTGGACCATATGAAAATTGTAGCCTAGGACCCACACTATTCGAAAATATAAGTCGCATTGTTCAATTGTATTTGTGAATTTTTTTACACAAGTTTGAAAATTGTACTTAAGTAAATTTTTGACTATCTCTGAGAGATTTTGGAAATGTTTGGGCACATCTTTACTTGTAGCCCATGGGGAGCATATGAAAATTGTAGCCTAGGACCCACACTATTCGAAAATATAAGCCGCATTGTTCAATTGTAATTGTGAATCTTTCTTACAAAACATTTAATATTGAACTTAAGCACATTTTTTACTATCTCTGAGAGATTTGACGAGGAATGAGAGATTCTCTGAGGGATGGCCACATTTTTTTTTTGAGAAGGAGTCAACGTGGGCGGAAAAAAACGATGAGGATTTGAAGGCAAGGAACTCCTCTACAAACGCTAATACTACGAATTTTTAACAGTTTGAGTTTGGAGGAGTTATGCCCGATTTTTGAAATGCGGATTCTCTAAGGGAAGTTCCTTGCCTTCAAATCCCCATCATTTTTTCCGCCCACGTCGACTTCCTCCCAAGAAAAATGTGGTCATCCACTAAATCGAGCATAACTCGTCCAAGCTCAAACTGTTAAACATTCGTAATATAAGCGTCTGTAGAGGAGTTCCTTGCCTTCAAATCCTCATCATATTTTTCCGCCCACGTTGACCTCTTCCAAAAAAAAAAAAAATTTGGTCATCCCTTAGAGAATCAGCATTTTAAAAATCGGGCATAACTCGTCCAAACTCAAACTGTTAAAAATTGTAATATGAGCGCTTGTAGAGGAGTTCCTTGCCCTCAAATCCTCATAATTTTTTCCGCCCACGTTGACTCCTTCCCAAAAAACTTAATTTTGTAAAGCATTCACTACGTTAAATTCTATGGTTTGTGTCTAGGGTTTTATATTTTAAAATTTAACTTCACACACACAAAATATTTAATCTTTTTTTGTGTGGTTATTGTTGTCCGTATAAAGGTCTAAATGTTCGATACTAGTTGTACGACGAAAAAGATAATATGAATCATCATGATATAAATTCATCAATTCATTTATGTATTGATATGAATGAAAAATTAACAAATTCTCTGTTGGCGTTTTATTATGTCATGATGAATATTCATCAGGTGTGCATACTGTGTAAAAGTGGTTTCTTTGGTTATTTGAGACGCTGAACGCGAATTTGCGCTCTGATTTTATTTATTAACTTTAGTTTTCGCGATTTATGTCAAAAATAAAGCACTTGCATATCTTGAGAAGGATTTGCAATATTCAATAAAATAAAAAAAAAATCCAAAATTCGACAACAAAATAATGGCCCTTATCGTGTTTGGCGATTTTCGCCTTCAACTATTTTGTAATAGATTAAAGAAAAGTGTAGCGTTCTGTCTTTTTAATCGATTACAAAAATGTTGGGGTGAGTTCCAAAACGTCATTTGCAATGCAACTGAAAAAAAGTCATGCATTCCTAAACGCAACCATGTAAACATTGACAATGTCACACGTTCCTAAATGTATAAAAAAAGTTATCGATACGCAAACAAAAGCGAATTGTGCATCACTAATTTTGTTGCTGCATTTTTTTACAAAGTAAACAACACAGTTGGTGCACAACTATTGATTTTATTCACAATTCGGTGGGACAAATTAATTTATAAAGAATTAAATTTTTATGATCAAGTAATTCTTGACTTTTTTAAGTTTTTGTTTATGACTTTGTATTTGTGTTTCCTACTGTTGTATGCAAATCAAAATTTTTATCAATTCAGATCTCCCACTAACTTGTGGATAAAATCAAAAGTTGTGTTTCAATTTCAATGAAAACGGCTCAATGCCTTCGGAGTATATTTAACTACATGCCACTGGACCAAAAACTAGCTCGTTGCTGTAGTTTTATTTTTTTTATGAAGTTTCAAACACAAAAAATTTTAAGAAATCTTATAAAATATTATTTTTTTTTGCTCAAACTTTTACGATATCGCCAAAACTACTATGCATATTTAGAAATAATCAGCCATGTCACAGAATACCACTCCGATCGGAAGTGGTTTCAAATCCGTAAGTTGCTTCTTCAGAAAACGAAGAACGAAAAATTTCTTCGTAATCAAACCACTTTTAAATTTCAAAGTGGAATTGAAAAACACTTTTCTACTGACTTCATTTGCAGTAAATACTAAAAAAAGTGCATACTTTTAGGAGCGTCAAATAAATATTTGGTCATTAGCTTTCCATGTTAATAAAAAGCTTAATGTGAGCTTTGCCTCAAGGTATAAAAACTTTATCATTGTAAAAACGAAATACAAATTAAACGGAATCTAAAGCATCAAAAATGTACTTTTTCGGAATGACAACTACGGAATCAAAACCAATCCGAACGGAATCTGTGACATGGCTGAATGTTCGCAAGGCTTTAAAGTTTATTTAGTTGTCGAATTTTGGATTTTTTATTTAACTGAATAGAGCATGGTATTCTGAAGTTATGCTAATCAGCCATGTCACAGAATACCATTCCGATCGGAAGTGGTTTTAATTCCGTAAGTTGCTGTTTCAGAAAACGAAAAACGAAGATTTTCTTCGTAATCAAACCACTTTTAAATTTCAAAGTGGAATTGAAAAACACTTTTCTACTGACTTCATTTGCAGTAAATACTAAAAAAACGTGCATACTTTTAGGATCGTCAAATAAATATTTGGTCATGAGCTTTCCATGTTAATAAAAAGCTCAATGTGCGCTTGGCATCTAAAAACAAGAGTAAACAAACGCCTCAAGGTATAAAAACTTTATCATTGTAAAAACGAAATACAAAATAAACGGAATCTAAAGCACCAAAAATGTACTTTTTCGGAATCAAAACCAATCCGAACGGAATCTGTGACACGGTTGTATATACTTAAAATCTGCATACCATATGTAGTCGGTAACGGCTAAAGACTATAATTATGTGTTATTGAAATTGTTTTGTTTATTAGGTGAAAAACTCAACAACAAACATTAATAATATTTTTGTTTTCTTCTTTTTCAGATTTCTACTTCAATTTTGGAAAACATGTTTAACGAAACCAAAATGGCAACTGAAAATGCAATAAATAACAACTAATATAAAATTAAAAAACAAAACCGCACAAAACAAACAAAAACAAAAGGATTGGAAAAACAATATTTTAAACTAAATATTCCGTAGTGTTCAATTAGTATTTGTTTATACGAACAATAGATACGAATTGCAAATATCTTTAAAATACATATTTTTTTTTTGTATCTACTATAATACTCGGCTAGTTTGGCTGCCTTGTCAAACAGAGATTTTTTCTCAATTTGTTTTTTGTGCTGTATTGATTGGGATATATTTTGTCATTGGCAAATTCAGCATAAACCTAACAGTTTTCCAAAAATATTTGATATTCTTTTTTTTAACTTTTTTCTTCCATTTGTAAACTGATGATGCCATTCTACAACAGAAAAAAGTAACAATTCAAAACAAAATAAAAAAGAACATTTATTTTTTATTTTTTGTGTTGACGTGAAATCTCATTTAAATCAACTGCCAGTAGAACGTGTATACAATAATTTACCAACAATAAATCGTATTTGTAGCAAAAACTATCCGCTTTTATAATACTCTCCTTTGGAAACGCATTTAAAAGGGACCTAAAAGACCCACGAAAACGCGCAATTAAAACAAAAATCAACTAGAAAAAAGGTTAAAACTCGCAACATCATTCGTAATCCATTCGCGTTCGTTATGCATCATTGTTTCTATTACAATACCAACCGCTGGAGCAACTAAAATAGAACTGCAACAACTAACACTGATGGCTAAAAACTTAAAAATCACTTGTAGCCAAATATTTTGTTTTTTACGTTTTATTTTAACCAACAGCCCACACACCACCACTTCTGCCGTTAAAATCTAAACAAATTTATTTGTTGTGTGGTTGGCCCAATACTTCCTTATATAACCCGGTCGAGTTTTTAAACAAACACAAAAACAAAAAGATAAACGAAATATTCACCAAATTATAAAAACGACATTCGTTTTTGTCTATTGATGTTACGAAATATTTGAAATACAAACAACAGAAACATCAAAAATTTTAATTTTATCCTCTAAATACAAGTGCTTTTGTGTAATAAATTTATAATTTTAAATCCTTTAAACATCCTGTAAACAATCATCATAATTGGCAGCAACATTTTTCGGCCATTACGAGACAAAGAATGTCATCAACAAAATGTGGTCTAAAATTGATTTTTATAGCGATCATTTTTGTCATCATCGTAAATGGTAAGTGGAATTAAAAATTTTTGGTTTTAACAAAAAACAACAAAGAATACATACTTGACGCACAAGTCAAAAATACAAAATTTTTAAACAATAGCAACAATATGGCGGTATACTTTTCCATAGCATATAAACATTTTCCCAACAGGTTTATATAAATGGTGGAGCTCTAACAAACATAAAAAATTTTAACGAATTGATAACCTTCTTTTGTAAAAGTTGGTTAAACTAAATTTCGCCAAAAGTAATTTATTCGAAAGTAGATCTCAAAGTTTATATGGGATATTTCCAGAACTTCAACTTTTCTGCTGACACTTTTAGAGTGATCCCAGTAAAAACTTTGCTTACTGGTAGGCAAAAAAGTGTATGAGGATTTAAGTCGTAACTAGTTACAACTTGATTCGATAACTACTTATTTTTGTTTGAGAAGTACAAACAATAATAATGTTAAAAGCAAAGTCTTGAAAAATATGTTTTACCAAATGGATGCCAAAATTCTTAAAAAGTTTTCGAACGGATAAATAACAAGTTAATTCTATTGTTCGACGCTTAGGAAACATATTAGCCGAAAGATAGTAGCTTATGCGGACGATGTGGTTTTACTGGTAACGGGAAGGTTTCTTCCCACTATCAGTGAAGTCATGCAGTCATCGCTTGACGAACTATCCTACTTCTTGGATGAACACTTCAGTATCCCGCCTACTTTGTGTACAGGTGGAAGGCGTTCACTCCACAAATGCGGCAATGCATTTGAAAATGTATACTAGGTTCGTATATGAGATGGTGTGCATTACTGTCTTAAATGTGTGCATCCGATCATCGCTTATGCAATCGAAGTTTTCGCCGCTGGGACGTTTCAAGACGTTGCTTGCGGAGAATATCTACCAACTAAATATTTGGCATGACCAGTTGAATAGTTTTTCTTTTACCCATTCATTGAGTAAGGTTTCTGTTAGATTGTCTTAAAAGAAACTGTAATCGACAAATATCATGCATGACAAATGTCGAAATTCCCTTAAGTAGTCGTTGATGAAAATGTATTCTACTATTATGATTGGCCAACTCGGATGTTCGCGAGCATAGGAAATTGAGAGAATGGCCACATATATTTTATAATACAACTGATAACAGCAGCCTCTTCTTTTTATTTAACAAATTATATGTATTTACTTAAAATATTACCTTTCACCTTTTCTGTTACATTTTTTATTATTAACTTTCCATAACCTTCGTTTATTCAGACATTCATTCAATCATTTATTTTATGTATTCATCTGCCCAATAATATTGATTGCTCTGATCTGATTTATGGATTCTTCTCCTGCTTCTTTTATGATTTTTTAATAGCAATAAAAAAAGAGAAAAAACAACAAAAGTATGTATTCAAATACAACAAAAAGAAAGATAAAATGATAGCTGAAGATATGGTTGCAAAGGAAACGAAAACAGACATTTAAATGAATATAAGGAGGATACACATGAAATACACATACCTACACAGCATGATATCTACTAACTTAATTAAAACAGAATGCCAATCATCGTTTTTATTAAAGGTTAGATTTTCTCATCGCTTTTCTTTTATACTTTTATGTTTTCAAGGGACAAGGTAAATCTGATTACAGAAAAATATTAGAATGAAAAATGTAAAGAAAACGTAACATTTAAGGGTTTCATTTATATTTATTTAAGTATGAAATTTGTTAAAAACAATTTTATTACATGGGACATTTTTTTATTATCGATTGTGTATTTATTCTAACTGCATAAAAATCAATCTATGATCACATTCCTAATTATTAATTTATTTTCAAAGTATCGATATCCATGGTGATATGATTAAAATAAAAATACCTATATAGAGAAAATTGTTGACCCTGCTGCTCATTTCTAGAAGCTACTGCTGATTTCAAGTACAAAGTTGGAAATTTGAAACCAAAATTTCCAACAAAAATGTTTATAATAATTTTTTACCTAAGACCAACGTTTTGAGAGTTAGGTATAAGACAAGCAAAACAAGAAAGTTTAAAAAATTTCTTTAAAATCATCATAACACTACTTTACATATTGTAATTTTTGGAAAGTAGAAATTTTGTAATGCACTTTTTGGGATAATTAGGATGTGCTATACACCAAAAAAAAAATTACAAAATTTGATTTTGGCCAATGTCCATATATCGGAACATTTGTGTTTTTCGATGTATACTACGTTCTAAAGCGCCATCCAGATCTACAGGCTGATTCGATTAAAAAAGACTACATCTTGTTTGAAAGGATATTAAACAACGCGTCGAATAGTGGTTAATTGGCTTTGATCGCATAAAAAATTACTGAGTTATAGTGGATCAAACAAAAACACTAGCTAATTTGGAAGTTAATTGCGCATTGCGCACTTCTTACAAGCGTAATAAAAAAGCGCACATGCGCAAAGAGCGGAGCGGAAAAAGAGCAATTGGTATGCGCAGCGCAAGCGCTATCGTTTCATTAGCGCCGCTCTTTGCGCAATGCGCATTTAATTTTTTTTATCTAGCGCTTTACTCTGCGCATTGTGCAAATTGAGCGACGCATTGCGTATGCTTCTTTTTATATAAACAGTGGTTAGTAAACAGTAGTGGCGTAATGTTAAGCCATTTGGATTTGTAGCATTATATCGTTCTTCTTTACTTTTATATTCTTGATCTCATGCATATATGATGCCCCTAGCCTGGTCAAACTTCCGAATCGGAACCGGAAGTATGAACCGCACTACTGACCCAACTTCCAGCCGTCCTCTAAAACGGAAGTGTGAATTGCACTATCGACCCAACTTCCGGTCCAGACCGGAACCGGAAATATAAACCGCACTACCGACTCAACCTCCGGTCCAGACCGGAACCGGAAATATGAAACGCACTACCGACCCAACTTCCGGTCCGTGCCGGAACCAGAAATACGAACCGCACTACTGACCCAACTTCCGGTGCAGTCCCTAAGCCGGTAGTGCCATACGGTGTGTTTATAAAAACTACGGTGTCCTGCAATAACATTAATGGAAATAATGCCCATTGCTTTTCTAAAGTCATTTTACTACTGTAAATGTGACATGCACATATCATACTCTATTGGCTCTCTTTGCGCATTGCGCAAGCAAAGAGCACAGTGCCAAAAAAGCGCAAAGAAAATGCTCTTTTTTGTTTTTTCTCCTCTTATGCACAGCGAGAAAATATTGGCGCGGCGCAAGCGCAATAATAAATTGTCTCCGCTCTTTGCGTAAAGCTGAAAAAAGAGCGAAAAGAGCGACGCTGCGCAGCGTGTTTTCGTACTCTGATAAAAACATGTATGTAATTTTACTATTACATACTAAATAACAAAACCAAATAAAATTACACTTTAAGAAACGTTCAATTGTTGAACTGTGAAGAAATAACTAATAGCTGCCCTGAGGCTTGGTTAATAAAAAAATACGCAGAAAACTCTCCCGAAAGACTTATAAAATATGCAAAGTACTTTTTTCTAAGGCTACACTCATAGAAAAATGTATCATCGCATTGATGACGCCCTATTATCAGAATGCTATAACAAATGTCATCAATACAACGAAAACTGACATCAATCTAATGACAAACGTCATTATAGAATTTTGTCATAGTTTAAGTGTCATCAATGCTATGATTGGAATGACATCAATACGATGTCACTTATTGTATATTATTAAATTGTAAAATATGTATTAGAGAAATAAGTAAACAATGTTATAATGTTTGCAGCTTGTATTTTAAAACAAATGTTATTGTTTTATTTTTGTGTTTAAACTAGGGATGTAACGATACGCCGTTTTGCCGATCCGATACCGATACCGATACTTAAAAATAAATATCGCCGATACCGATTCCGATACCGATACGAATATTGAAATTGATTTCAAGTTTAGATTAACAAAACTCAATGCAATTTTTTTTTATTATACAAAATTACAGTGTAAGAGATTATTAATATTTAAAATTGATATTAACCCAGTATAAAAAACTGGAAGTATTTTTTAAGGAGCTACATTTTCTTTGCTTCCAAAAAATCTATATTAAAAATATGCATATAACACAGTCCAACAGTCCAAAAAACACACGGACTTGACAGTATAGATTCGTTTGTACTACCACGGGGTAGTAAAAACCTATACTTAGCTTGGCGAATTTGGTGACCAATTTCGTTTTATGGAAAATCAGATCATCAACTTTTGGCCAACAGAAAATTCAAACTTGGTGATACCGCTTAACTATATATATGGCAATAATGTAGCTAAGAGTTCGCTAAGCAGATTTTATTACTATTTTATGCCAAAAAATAATTTCTTCGTGCACTTTTTTTTAAATTAAGGAACACTTTTTTTTCACTTTTTCCAGAATAACTTACAGGCACTCGTAATTTTTTATTAACAATATTTGGCAAATTTGTAGCTACGGTAAAGCTGAACAACTTTTGCGAAAATGTCAATAGAATCTGAATGTATCTGGGCACCTTAAACAGCCCAGAAAAACCAATTTCTACCTTAAAAGTTTTCGTTTTTTACGAATTAGGCTATAATTTTTATTGCATTTTTTGCTTTCTTTGTTATTGTTCCACTTCTTATGTTGCTGATTTTAGTATTTACTATTTTTTACTGTTTGTTGTTGTTTTGCCAAATAATGGTAATGAAAAATTTAGAGTCCCTATAAGTTATACTGAAAAAAGTGAACAAAATAATTTTTTTTAATTTTTTTTCAAAAAAAGTACATGAACATATTATTTTTCTGGGCACAAAATGTTAGTGAAACACAACAGAGAAGTTTTCAAAAAAAGAAGTGAGTTTAACATAAAAAAATAGTGAAAAACTTTAATTTTTAAGGTAAAAAGTGGTCTGTGTGAACTATTAGAATGCCTAGATACGTGCAGATTGTATTGATATGTTCACAAAAGTTGTTCAACTCTACCGTAACTATAAGTTTGCCAAATATTGTTAGCTAAAAATGACAAGTCCCTGTAAGTTATTCTGAAAAAAGTTAAAAAAAATTTTTTTCCTTAATTTTGCCAACGAAAAGTTCACGAAAGAAATGTTTTGGCATGAAATGTTAAAAAATCTGTTAAACAGGCTCTTAGCTACATTATTGCCATATATAGTTAAGCGGTATTATAAAGTTTGAATTAGCTGTTGGCCAAATACTGATGACACCGTTTTTTGAGGCCCCACTGATTTTCAGAAACTTTGGAGGTCCATAAAAAAAAATTGGCCACCAAATTCGCCAAACTGAGTAAAGGCTTTTACTACCCCATTGTAGGACAATCGAGCCTGTACTGTCCAGTTCTTGTGTTTTCCCAAAAGTCTTTATTTGTCGCATAGTGTAATTAGTAGAAAAGCAAGAACAAAATTTTTAAGGTGTCTTAAGAAAAGAGGATCATTTATAATTTTAAAAAATACTCGCCACACTCTCATAAAAAAATTGTGAAAATGGGTAATTTTTTATCCTTTTTTCTTGCGAAAAAATCATTATAAAACACCGAAAAAGAAATTTGTCCGACCATCGCTTCCAATTCGGTGATTGGTAATCAAAAAACAGAACTAATTAGAAATGATCCAAATTTGCAATACTTCTGGATCGCAAATTCTATATTTTCATGACTTCTTTGGACTGTCTTTTTTGCTGGAATAAGATTAAAAAAACCACGAATTGAATTTGAATTCATGGTAAAATTAACAAAAAATAAATAATTTTTTACAAAATAATAGTATAAAATATTATTAATTTTTAAAATTGATATTAATAAGAACAAAAAATAAATAATTTGTCAGAAAAAAACTCTGAAAAAATTTTTTAAAGAAAGTATCGGCGTATCGACAGTAAAATATCGCCGATACCGATGTATCGGAAAATCTGAAGTATCGCCGATATATCGGTATCGGTATTCGTTACATCCCTAGTTTAAACACATTTTTAAAAAAGTTAAAAAACATGACATTGCATTGATGTAAACTTATCATCATTACTATAACAGATAAAATACGCAAGACCTTTTAAAAACCAAGCCAGTACAGCATACATACACAAGAAAAACGTTGAAACAAGCAATAGTATGACACCTTTTCATTATATTGATGTCACATAGTCATCACATGTCATCAATATCAAATAGAATCAGCGCGAAGAGAGTAAAGTGCGGAAAAACAACAAAAACATACTCTTAACACAAATGAAATAAAAGAAGTTGTGGCAGAAAACTATTCTGTTTGTTTGTTCTAGATCAGTTGTGTTTTTAAAGCTAATTAAATAGTACCGCGTGGTGTTCTTGTGAGTGAAATTTATAAGTATAAATTGCATACATATTTTTAATTATTTGTTATAAGTTGATTTGATTACACTTTTTGTTTGTTTTTGAAGTTAATTTGCATTTTTATTTTTGTTGTTATTTGGTGGAGAAAGCAAAAGTGGATAGAAAAAATAATAAGTAATATAATAAGAGTGAAAATTTTTTATAAGAAATATTATATGAATATAATAAATTTTTATTGTAATAAAAACATAATTATATTGTAGTTTTTATTTATTTCGCCATAATATCAATTATAGTTTATCAAAGATGATTAATGACAGCTGATGTAAAAGTTGACATCACAATGATGTAAAGTGTCATTGGGTCAAAAATGAAGACACTTGACATAGTATTGATGTCAAATTACATGAGCGTTACGACGGGGTTTCTATCAGCGACATCATATTGATGACATTTTAACATAAAATTGATGTCAGTTCGTCCTTTCTCTGATGTCGGTGTCTCATTGCATTGATGATAGATTTGTCATCATTGGTATTGATGACCAGCTGATGTAAAGGTTGACATCACCGTGATGTTAAGTGTCATGGGGTCAAAAATGTAGACACTTGACATGGCATTGATGTCAGATTACATCAGGGTTATGACGCTTTTTCTATCAGTGTAATAAAACTTTTAGTTGCTTTGCTTGCAAAGCGGCATCACTACAACGTATTTCGATGGCTTTTAACTAACTAATCCTCTTATTGACTTAAAATTTTTCCAGCAAATTTTTAAATACAAAAATAAGAAAAAGTATTTTTTTATAAGCTTTGAGATTTATAAGAAAAATATATTGTTTGTTATATTTGATTTCATTAAAGTTTAATCAGAAACTTTAGCTTTTCACAAGAACTTTCTCCATCATTTATAAATTTTTCTTTTAGTGTATTATGGCTCTTCATTTCTATGCAGCAATTAGTTTCAGATTTTTTTATTTAAGCCTTCCTGGCAATCTAAACTAAATAACTGAATGCAACATTAAAATAAGAAAAAAGAAATTCATTAAAAATTCTATAGCAACTTAATTGATTCTTTTTATAAAAAAATGAAAAGTACATATGAACATGCCTTTAATGTGCATGTTGTACATATTAATGAATTTCAATTGCATTAATAGACAGTAGAACATACTGCAACAGCCAGGGTTTAAAAAGATCAATATATTTCAAACAAATATGTATGTATATAGATAGCGTTTGAAAATGACATTTCATAAATATAATGTTTTGAGAATTAAAATTTATACAAAAGCATTTATCAGACTGACAATGCGTTGTCCCAATAAAAATGTGGCAAATAGAGTTTCCGAATTCCCCATGTTTTCTGATTCCCAGGAACCGTCAACATTTTCGTTCTGGTGCCGGGAACTCGAGAAATCCAGATATGTATATGGTAAATAATTCCAGATATTTATATAGTACATATCAGGTTTAAAGCGCTCAAAATTTTGTAAAGAATTGAATTATTGGTTTTCGAAATTTTTCGACAATATCTCTTGAACTGCTTAACAGATTTAAATGTATGGCATTCGTCGATTTTTGAAGTCCTAAAAGCTGACCGATAGATACACTGAAAATAATCCATGCAACATTTTACGAAAAAAACTTTCGTAGTTACTTTTTTCCTATTATATACGAAACTTTCGTACATTCCACGAAAAAAGTCTTAGTCTAGAATTTTATTATTTTACGAAAGTAAAAAAAAATCATTCGTATTTATTTTTTTCCTAGAATGTACGAAACCTTCGTAAATATTACGAATTAGGTTGAGTCAAGAATTTTATTATTTGACGAAAGTGACGAAAAATTTTCGTAGTTATTTTTTTTTTTGTAAAATATACGAAACTTTCGTACATATTACGGAATAAATTCTTACACCAGAATTTTATAGCTTTACGAAAGTAACGAAAACATTTACTAGTACGTTTTTTCGTAATATATACTAAAATTTCATACATATTACAAAATCAATTATGGACTATATAAGTTGTTCTTAAAATTATCGAATCATATAAAATTTGGCACTAAGTGACCCGTATACATATAAGTTGTAGACAGCGTTACCGTTGTAAGTTTTCAAAAAAGGGCACAAAAAGGGGATTTCGAAAATAAAAGGGGCACAAAAAGGGGATTTCTGAGAAAGGAAGGCGCAACTTTAATAACAAGAAAAATGTAAAAAAACTTATTTAATTTTAAAAATAAAGATTAGCAAACTTAAACTGCAGCTCACCTGATTAGGTTTAACATTTTAGCAATAGTTTTGGTAGTTCTATCAAAAACTATTGCTCAAACTACTAATAAAATTTTACTTATTAATAAATAACATGTACTACGTGAAGTCTGTGAAAAAAATAACTTGAATATCGTACCATTATCAAATAATTGCTGCAAAACAAATTTTGTCCAAGAGCATTATAACATTATAACTTCTCCGCGTATTGTTAGTTTTTATTACATTTCCGATCTTTCTAAGCCGATAAAACAATTTGAAATTTAAATGGCTCGAGGAAAATCTTTATCTGAAGCTGAAAGGGTCAAAATTAAATGTTATGCTAAAGAAAGTCTTATTCATGATCAAATTTGCAAAAAAATTAATGAAAGTCAAAACTGTGTGAATAATTTGTTACTAACTGCCAGTTTTTGTAAAATAAAACGAAAATTTTGTGTGAGAAATTATATTGCCATCAAAAACAAATTACTAATTTCGTAAAGCAACTAAAATAATTCGTAATATTCTCTAAATATTATCTTGAGTTATGAAAATATTTCGTAAAATCTAAAATTTTATTTTGCTTTTTACAAAATTCTTTCATAATATATACAAAATTCTTTCGTAAAACACAAAAAATATTTAGTAATATTCTCTAAATATTACCTTAAACTATGAAGTTATTTCGTAAAATGTAAACTTTTTTCTCTTTTCTACGAAACTCTTTCGTATTATATAAAAAATTATTTCTTAAAACACAAAACAGACTTCGTAAAATAAACACAAAAATTTCGTTCGTTTCGTACATTTTACGAAAGAATTTCGTGGTGCGAAATTACAAAATATTTCGTAAAATATGCGAACGATTTCGTTCATATGTTGCATGGTTGTTTTCAGTGTAGGAAAACCGTTTGGAAAAGAACATTTAAAGTGATAAAAAAAAAGATTTTTTTTCCATAACGATATTTCTGGAACGGATCAATCGACTTTAGTAAAATTTTGCAGCAACCGACGTTGCTTATATTTGGGAATATAGTGTGACTTTAAATAATATTTCAAAAATATCCGAAATATACCAATCATCGCCTCTAGCGCTTTTTCTCCGAAAATATCCTAACAATTTGTATAGTTGTTATAATGTTCAGTATTTTCCCAGCAAACAATTTTTGCCGATTTCGGTGCGAAGTCGGTCAGAAAGTCTGCACAAGATGCCGAATTCGTATCCGATGTCGGTCAGAAAACGTACCGAAAATCATATGAGTGGTTGACAAGAACCCGGATCTCTGTATCTGAGGAAATTCTAAAGGAATGGCGGAAAATTTTCTGACAAAACATCATAAATTTTTCCGATTTATCTGATACGTTTTACGTCCTGGCGTATTAATATCAGAGAAAAGTCGGAGATAAAATTAGAAATTTAGCAGAAATATCGTTTTAAATTCTCCATGCATTTTTGTGCTGCTTATGGCAGCTCATCAGAAAACATTTACCCACATTTTATAAGCTTAAAAACTCAAATATTTGTGCGTATAAACTCAAGAGATAAATGAGAATTGTAACGAAAACTAAAATCAGACAATGTGCAGAAGTGACTGCTAAAAATTGTAAGACGTAGATCAGCAAATGTGCAGACTACTCTGTTATATGCCTTAAAGGAAATTAAATTGCCTTCGGATAATATTTAGACTATTCTGATATTAATCGGATAGTATTTCAGACAATGTGCAGAAACGTCGTACCAGAAAACTGCCTACTGCTTCGTCAAATGTCTGAGGGAATTTTAGACAACTCGGCTGATTGTCTGGTAAAGTATCAGATTTTTTCTGATGTGAGACATGTCGGCCAAAATTGTTTCCTGGGTTTTTTCTGTAATTTTCTGTATGTGTGCGTCAAGCTTACAGTGTCACTGTGTAATATGAAAACACAACCTTATTAAATCAATTAAAACTGTAGCCTCAGGTGCAATGATAGTAGCTTTTATAATTATTATTTCTCATTTTTAAACTGTTTTAAATTTTATTTCTCAAAGTTCATGGTCAAGGTTTGAAGTGTCAATAAGTTCCAAGAAATTTCTCCTAAAACACCGATCAAATGAACAATTAATTAAAAAAAGGGGTGATTTTGGGACACGCAACTAACTACAAAACTAAAAATATTTAACAAATATGTTATGAACATGAAAACTTGTTGTTTAACTTTAATTTCATTTTCTTGTTTCTAATATTAACACATTCAAGTAGTAAATATTTAGTTAAAAAAAGCATGAACATTTAAAGTGATAAAAAAAAGATTTTTTTTCGATAACGATATTTCTGGAACGGATCAATCGACTTTAATAAAATTTTGCAGCCACCGACGTTGCTTATATTTGGGACTATAGTGTGATTTTAAATAGTATTTCAAAAATATCCGAAATATACCAATCATCGCCTCTATCGCTTTTTCTCCGAAAATATCCTAACAATTTGTATAGTTGTTATAATGTTCAGTATTTTCCCAGCAAACAAATTTTGCCGATTTCGGTGCGAAGTCGGTCAGAAAGTCTGCACAAGATGCCGAATTCGTATCCGATGTCGGTCAGAAAACGTACCGAAAATCATATGAGTGGTTGACAAGAAACCGGATCTCTGTATCTGAGGAAATTCTAAAGGAATGGCGGAAAATTTTCTGACAAAACATCAGAAATTTTTCCGATTTATCTGATACGTTTTACGTCCTGGCGTATTAATATCAGAGAAAAGTCGGAGATAAAATTAGAAATTTAGCAGAAATATCGTTTAAAATTCTCCATGCATTTTTGTGCTGCTTATGGCAGCTCATCAGAAAACATTTACCCACATTTTATAAGCTTAAAAACTCAAATATTTGTGCGTATAAACTCAAGAGATAAATGAGAATTGTAACGAAAACTTAAATCAGACAATGTGCAGAAGTGACTGCTAAAAATTGTAAGACGTAGATCAGCAAATGTGCAGACTACTCTGTTATATGCCTTAAAGGAAATTAAATTGCCTTCGGATAATATTTAGACTATTCTGATATTAATCGGATAGTATTTCAGACAATGTGCAGAAACGTCGTACCAGAAAACTGCCTACTGCTTCGTCAAATGTCTGAGGGAATTTTAGACAATTCGGCTGATTGTCTGGTAAAGTATCAGATTTTTTCTGATGTGAGACATGTCGGCCAAAATTGTTTCCTGGGTTTTTTCTGTAATTTTCTGTATGTGTGCGTCAAGCTTACAGTGTCACTGTGTAATATGAAAACACAACCTTATTAAATCAATTAAATCTGTAGCCTCAGGTGCAATGATAGTAGCTTTTATAATTATTATTTCTCCTTTTTAAACTGTTTTAAATCTTATTTCTCAAAGTTCATGGTCAAGGTTTGAAGTGTCAATAAATTCCAAGAAATTTCTCCTAAAACACCGATCAAATGAGCAATTAATTAAAAAAAGGGGTGATTTTGGGACACGCAACTAACTACAAAACAAAAAATATTTAACAAATATGTTATGAACATGAAAATTTGCTGTTTAACTTTAATTGTATTTTCTTGTTTCTAATATTAACACATTCAAGTAGTAAATATTTAGTTAAAAAAAGCATGAATCACGCTTGAAAGAAAAAATAAACTAAAAAAAATATTCACATTTTTTTCAAGCTTTTAAATATTGTGATAGTTGCTTTTACAATCATTTAAACAAAATTTTAATTTTGTTTCGAACGACATGTAAATGTAATCTTAAGACATTGACCTCATCTAACGCCAATATTAATAAATTGAAACAAGTACGATGGAGAAGAAATAAATGAATAAAAGCACTCAAACACACACAAATTAGAAAAAGCTAGCGGCTATTTAGACAGGGGATCTTAAACTCTTTTTTATAATGGAGGTGTAGATAGCAAGCGTAATAATACTAGGGTATCTCCAGTGGTATAAGGTGATTGATTAGATGGACGCATTTCCGATATAATTTCTTAATAACACTTTGGAAGTATCTCGAACTTCGTTTTTCTTCGAAGTTATTGGAAGATAATTTACCTGCTGTACGCATCGCGGAAATACTTTTCGTAATGGCAGTCCCAGGGTCTCCAGACATCCGCAATATTCTGGCAGGACCTCTTAAACTAGTTTTTAAGGTTACCATAGAAACCATAATAGTAATAGGGTATCTCCTGCGCTACTATATAGTTGAGTATCTGGACACATCTCAACAATTGTTTTCTTAATAGCAGTCCCAGAATCTCCAGACATCAGCAATCTTTGGAAGTATCTAAAACTTCGTTCTTCTTCGAACTTTTATAAGGCACTCGCCAAATCGAAGTTAACGCTACACAATCTACATAGTTAGAGATTAAAAGTGCTTACGTGACTATTTGCTACAATAGCTCAACCTCAATTGCTTAATAGCACTTTGCAACAAAATGAAACTTTTATGTTATGGTTCCCTAAAATTTGGGATTTTTCAAGAGGCTGCTACACCAATTTCATCATAACTTGGAAAGGGGGAATCCAATTTCCTTAGTCTCGGTTCGCACTATGAAATTTTCTTTCATGAAATTTCTGAAATTCTCTTAAAATTTCACTTGTGTCTGCACACTGAAAGTTAATTTCATGAAACTTAATATTTTTGTTTGTTTCCTTTCACATTATTTTTCTTCTTTGTCACTTATTTTGCACTCTAAAACAAATTTTTGCTGTCACTACCATTAAAAGAATATCAAAATAAAGTAAAATCAGAAATAATGGTACCGCCAACTTCATGTTGACAATTACGAATTACAATACAAAACAGAATTTCAGTGAACATAAAAGTGTGTACCCGACACCATTCTTCTCTCCCCTCTCACCAACAAACTGCCACTTTCATGAAATAAAATTTCATAGTGCGAACCGAGACTTACAAAAAACATTAAAAAACTTCTACCATTACTTTTTTACATACAAAATATATGTTTATACAAAATTAGAAAATTTGTATTAATTAAAAATGTATGAAAAAAATCGACAAAGCCAAAAACTTACCATTTTTATAAACTGATCATAAAGCCACATATCGAGCCTTTGCTGCAATAGCGTCATAACTCAAAAAACGTGATTTTTGAGTTAATAACGCAAAATTAATCGTCATATCGTTCTTCATATTATGTACAAATTTCATACAAATATCTTGTATACTCAATTCTTGAGAAAAGAATAAAATTTTCTTTCACCATTAAGTTGTTAGTAAATTCAAAATTTAAAACTCGTTTTCTGCAAAACAAGTTTTTTCGAGTTATGACTCTATTGCAGCAAAGCCTCGATATGTTACAAATAAAATAATCCTTGGTTCATGAAAATCGATGGGGAATTAAATTTCCCTACCTTTTACACATAGTTATACTGACTCGGCATAGAATGTCTGTAGGGCTTAAAAAACTTTGTGTAAAACACCACGAGGAACCTTTTTGTGGAACTAACCCCGCTATATCGCCTCTGAAGGGGAGGTGCTTGCTCCTTATTTATTTAGGGGCCAAAAAGACCCATACCTCGAAAATCTAGAGGGTTAAAATGCTCTATAAAAATGTTAACCCTGTTATTTTACATAAAAGTGCTGAATACATCTTCTACGTTAAAATTAAGGTCTACAAGATATACAATGCAGAATCAGTATAATTATGTGCAAAAGGGGTGAAAATTTAACCCCCCCCCAATATAAATCCCAGATGTAAATTTTCAAAACGCCAATACAAGTATGTATTTTTTTTTGCGATTTCTACCAGAATCAACTGTAAAAACCTTATTATTAAAAAAAATTGATTTTGTTGTACAGTGTAAATATTCACAATTTTTGCAAAAATCAGGTGATTTCACTTTATTATGAATAACATCAATACTTATCAATCGATTTTCATGAAATAAAGCTTATTTTGTTTGTAATATATGTGGCTTTATGGTTTGTTAATAAAAATGGTAAGTTTTTGTTATTTTCGATATTTCATATATATTAGAAAAATTTTTTCATCATAGCGCGGTATGAATAATTCCAAAACCATTGAGCATATGAAAAAATAATGCTAGAATGGCTTAAAGATAATTTTATTCCAAGCTTCTGTTGGTGTTTTTGGTAAAGAAAGTGGATAACACTACTCCTTTTTACCCGACTGCGCGACGCAAAGAAGGGTATTGTGTTTATCAGTCTATGTATGTATGTGTGTTCCTTTGCGGCACTATATAAACCGAACGCGTAGGCCGATTTTTGTGATTCTTACGTCAATCGATTTGTCATAATACCGGGAGTGTCACTAAAGATATGACAGTAGTCAAAATTAAAAATGGCGGCCAGCAGACAATATCAAAATGGGTATCATTCGACAGGTATTTGAAAATCATCTATAGGTTTCTTTTATGATTTTTAATTTCGAATAACCATTTAGGATCTGTGATGGGTTAAAGTTGTTTTCTTTTATTTTTTTTACGCAGTCGGGCTTTTTTTTGATTTTTTTAATTTATGTCTTGATGGTTTTTGTAATAAAATTGGAAAACCCTTTTATAAGTTATGATAATATTAGTGGAGCAACCTCTTCAGAAATCCCAAATTAAAAAAAATGATTATCAATAGAATCTAAAATTTCGTCTGTTTTCGTAGTTAGGGGACTATAACACATAAAAAAAGATACAATGGTACTCCCCGGCATTTTTCTTGTTGAATATTGTAGTCGGAGACAAATTCGACTCGAACCGTATATATTATTTTCCGAAGGCTGTAAGCGAAAACCAGTTGTTCTATCCCGGCTTCCTTGGTAAAATATTCCTAAAAATCTAGTTTAACTTGTCAGATTAGACCTCTAACAAAAGCTTGATAATGATGGCTTTTATATTCGGAAAAATCTATCGTACTTTTTCCCAAGTTTTTTACGAATTTAAGAATCACTGCTTCAGCGTTATAAACAACATCGTGCAGAATTGTAAGAAATACTGTAAAAACGCAAATGTTTATTTAATTCGTAATAAAACAGAAATCTAATTCTTGCATGTTTTTTTTTCTGTTTAATTTATTTATTCTGTGTCTGCTACAAGTATTGAACATGATATTAACGTTTGTGTTGTGGAATTAAATTCGTTTTCAAAGTCTAGATTTGTTAAAAAAATGGTGTTGTTTCATTTCGTGTTTTTTCTTAATTCTTTTGTAAACTTTTTTGTTCGTATTTATTTACTTTTTAAATTCTTTGTTTCTTATTTAACAGAACAGTTTGTCTTGTTTTTTGTAGCTATATTCTTCATGCGTCAGATACTTGATAAATAGGGTCATAACAATCACACTTTCTGTGCATTATATTTCTTACCTAATTTTATAGACTGTCGTCGTAAGTTATCTGAAGAAAGCACGTAAAATAAAATTATTGTTGAGTATTTTATAACTTAAATAATATTACCGGAATAAACTTGTTAATAATGAAAATGGCTTTAATTTCATGTTCTGTTTGCTTGTTTTGTAAATGCCAGTTTAAGATGTTGTGTCATTTTTAATCTCTTCATATTAATTGCTGTAATTGAGAGAAAGGTGTTGTAATTAAATGGAACAAGCGAATTTTTTCTAACTGGTTTTCATTAAATAACCACCTTGTGTGTCTTAAAATCACTTGTTCTTTAGGATAAGCAAAGCATTATCTATTTAAAGTTGTAGCAACATGATTATAGATAGCAGATTGATCGTTTTTACGCAACATCGTCGATATGTCATCAAACGTTTAAAGCGATGTTTAAAAAAACATAGCCCGGATCTACTTCAAGCTTTTGCAAGGACATTTTAAAATAAAACATACCATTTTGAAATATTTCTTTTAGAAAATCAAGAGAAATCAGGTATATTTGATTAAATTTTGATCCGCGCCTAAAACTACACGCAGCAGTAGCAACGATAAACACGAAATAGTCTGGGTAAAAATGTAAAAAACTCCTAGTCGTGAATGTGATATTAATACTGCTATCTATACATTCTAGTAGCATTCATTTTAGTAATATCTTCAAAAGAAAAAGTAGCAAAGTTTATAGTTTTCTATTGCTTGTATTTTTAGATAGATCAGATCAGATGATCTAGAATATAAAGAACCATATAATAATACAGTATTTATAGCAATACAAAACCACTGAGATAGCAATAAAATAATATTAATGTAATAATAGAATATAATTTAGGTAGCAATAATATAACATTGAAATAGCAGTTAAGTTACGGTTGAGGTAGCCGCAATAACAGCATCACACAAAACTATTCAACGTTTAGCACTACTTTGCCGATGTATTTATTTTCTGAATACTTCCAATGCTACTGCAACGTAATTATATATGATATTTCTTTGTTATACTATTATCTAAATTTCAAGTCGTAGTAACAACTACGGATACAAAATAGTCTGCTGAAAAATTTAAAAAACCATGATATTAATCCCACTAACTTCACATTTCTTGGTAGCAATTGAGAAACCAGATAAGGTAGAATATAGAGAAGCAATAATACTACACTATTCATCGTAATATAATATCATTGATTTAGCAATAAAATAATATTAACGTAGGAGTAGAATAGCATTGAGGTAGCAATAGAATAACATTGAAATATCACTTGAGGTATCAGCAACAACTGAATCATACAAATGTACTCATCGTTTATCATTATTTTTGCCCATGATTATGTTATCTGAATAGTTCTAGTGCTATCTCAACTTTAGTTATACTGCTACTTCTCTTTTGTTGTACTATTCTCTTGCTACTTCCTATAGTAGCTCATCGGCAACATCTGTTAAAGTATTCGCAGTAACAAAACTCTTAATAGCGCAGTAGCAATTAAGCTTAAATTTCGAACATAGAAATATAAAATTGCTTTGTATGTTTTTGAAGTTAATATGTATTTAATTTTATTTTTTGCTGAACTACTCAATTTTTAATTTGCTACAAATCATGACAAATGAATAAATGAAAACATACTATGTATGTAATTATGAGTTCAAAACAGTGCTTAGAAAACTAAAATTAAATAGTAGTAGCAACGGAAAACTTAAAATAGTCTAGTTGAACAATATAAAGTAACTCTTAACTCATCAGCTTTTACCACTGCTACATATTTATATGTTTGTAGCAGTACTTCTAGTAGTAGCTTCAAAAGAAATAAAATAAAAAATTGCGTATTTTATCATTTTCCATTGCCTCTGCTACCGTTAGAATTTTAGTAGCAGTAAAAATAGTATTATTTGTACCGCTACTACTTATCTAAGTAGCAGTAGCGTAGTAGTATTATATAAACTAGCATATAGGCACGGATTCAGGATGAGGAGAAGAAACATATTTATTCAAACACCCCAAAACGGTTCAAATATTCACTATATTTACTGTGCTGCTTTCAAAAATTTTATGTTTCATACTGACTAACGGCTGGGCCCCATTTCTCAAAACTACAAGTTACAAGTAAAATGCATACGAAACAGCAACACTTTTACAAAATTAATTATTGATTTCTGGGTATTTTACTTATAGACTTGTAACTTGTAGTTTTGAGAAATGGGTCCCTTGTAGCATGAGTAGAATAACATTGATGTAAATATTAATTAATATTGGTGTAGCAATATAACCACATTGAGGTGGCTGTAAAATAACATTAAAGTAGCAGTAGGATTGCAGTTAAGGTAGCAGCAACAACAACATTAAATTAGCGAATTCATCGTTTATAATTTACAGCTAATGCTTTGTTATTCAATTGCTACTTCAATGTTATTTAACTATAATTCGGAAAGCGTCATATGTTGCTTCTATCGCTGTTAAACGTAAGGTAGCAGTAGTAATAAAAGATAAAATACAAGTTCATATATCATTAGTAGCAAATCTAACTTAAAATACCAAACAGGGAAATATTTTGAGCTAATAATTCGTACTATTGTTTATTGCTACTGCTATATTTTAAGATTTAGTAATATATGCATACACTGAAAAAATTATCACCAAAACATTTTCAAACAAAAGTTTGTCAAAAACTAATTTCATTTTCAGTAAATGTTCTTTACATAATCAATGAATTGTTAGTTTGACTCTTATTTAGCACGCAAATAAAAAAACAACCACGATGACGACATACACATAAATAACAACAATGATAGCAAAAGGAACGCGATTGTACCAAGTTTGTTTACTAAAGATTTTTGAGTGAATCATTGCGTTAATTCTCATTCATTTTTTTAGCGTCTTAAGATAAACATTCAGACTTTAAAGGTCTAGTTAGTAAAAACGTATCGCGTTCGTGGGGATCAGCTGGTAAAATCTGTAACATAAACAAAGCTCGTTGCTGTTTACTAAAAACGTATCGTTTTTGTCACCTACAAAATCTACAGAAAGTATATTTTTACGTAGCAAATGCCAAGCTAATACCAAAGGCATTACAATCCAATGCTAACAGTTGACAAAATTGATTCGGTTGAGACGTTTTCTACAACTAACACCTTAAGTTAGCGTTACGCGATACGTTTTTACTAAATAGACCTTAACACATTTAACGAAGAGAAATTTCATAAATGCGTAATGGATGATGATGATGACCCCGACAAAAATTGTGTTGACATATTACAAAAAATCTAGTAAATATTTTTGTTTGATTAAGTTAACTATTTTGTTTAATATTTGTTAGTATTTTTAGACTAATTGTTTTACAAATTCAGACAAAAATATTGTTTTGATATTTTTCAGAAAATCCAGTAAATCTTTTTGTTTGATTTAGTAAATTGTTTTGTTTACAATTTGTAAATATTTTTAGACAAATTCTTTTAAAGATTTAAAAAAAATGTTTTTTCAATGAAATTGTTGAGATATTTTTGGTTATATATACAAATTTGTTTGTAGGTCCGTTCCTAGACAAAATATTTACTATTTCATTAAATTCCTTTACCCAAAATTTAATTTAGTTTTTTCTACGTATGTAGCAGCTATTTATAAATATATATCATACAAAACATGGCAAATACTTTTGCTACCGCTAAATATAATTGTTTGTAGTAGCACTTCAATCATTAGTGCAAAATTGTAGTTGATATACCTTTTTAAACAATAGTTTAGATAATTTCGTATACCAGGAAATGTTAGTGGCATAAGTCGTTAGTGCTAGAAATTAAATGTAACTATTAACTCTAGGAATAATTTAATTTGGCTAAAGTCGGTAACAAAGTTTCATAAACAAATTCATTATAAATGCAAATTATTTTAAATTAATAAAAACTTTAGCATAAACTAAAATTTCATGCTAAATCACTTTGCTAATGATTTTGAATTTTAAATTTTTTTTAACAAACTTCTATTCATATTTGCTATTTTACTTTCTATACATACCTACTTACATATTTATGTACTCGTACATATCTATGATGTTAATATATGTATATTAGCATGTTATTTTGTGGAAATACGAAAAAGCATAAAGTACAGTTTTTCTCTGCTTAAACAAAGTAATAAAATTTACTTAAAACTTTTTTAATTTATTATAAAAAAATATATATATAAGTTAAAAAAAACTGAGAAGAAAAATTGCAAATGTTTCCGCTTAACTTACTCCCATACGTGCGAATACGATAACCATTTGAAATGTGAACATCATAAAAATACAGCTCTTTAGAATATTTTTTGTTTGTGTAAACTGAAATATAATAGAAATTTATGAATAATTAAATTTTCACTAGAATTTTTGCACATGATGACCCCACGCCCAAACATGCCAACGTATAATAAAGTTAAGAAAAAAATCAAACCACTTGAATTGGTCAATGGAAACCTTTTTAAAGAGCAACCATGTTCAGGTATAAATAAAACTGCAAAAAACATTTAAACTGAAAGAATTGAAAGCAAACCTCTACTTTATTATGTGTGGTTTTCATTTGATAGGTGTCGCGCCGCGTTCTTTATTTGAAGCGAAACGCATATTTAAACAAGTGGACTAGAAAATTTTCAAGTTAAAACCGATTTGAGTGGTGATGTATAAACTAGATCAGCTTAAATGATTAAAAACTTTTTAAATTGCACACAATATACATAATAATTAAATTTCTTTGGATTAAACCCACATAGTTTGACTAAAATGCATAACTTAATTGTTGTAAACCGTAAACGCACATAGCTTACAATGCACACAAATAAATGAACAAAACAATTGTTCACACACTAGCATTCGTAATTGCTGGCCAGGTTTTTTTTCAGTGCATAAATTGTCCAAATCTTTAAAACAATGTTTCTAAAAATATTTACAAATTCTAAACAAAATAATTTACTGAACCAAACAATAATATTTGCTGAATTTTCTGTAATATGTATATCAAACAATATTTTTGTCTGAATTTACAAAACAATATGTCTAAAAATACTTGCGAATTCTAAACAAAACAGTTTACTGAATCAAACAAAAATATTTACTGGATTTTTTGTAATATATCAACAAACTTTTTCTCTGAGTCAGTATAAAATATTTTTTTAATAATAACATCATCCATCATCAATTAAGCATTTATGAAATTTTTCTTTGTTAAATGTGTTCAACTCTGTATGTTTATCTATAGACTCTAAAGAAATGAATGAGAATTAACGCAAAAACATTAACGAATTGATTTGCTCAGAAATATTCAGTGAACAAACTTGTTACAATCGCATTCGTTTTGCTATCATTGTTGTTGTTGCTGTTGTTGTTATTATGTCGTCACCGGAGATGTTTTTTACGACACAGAAACCCGCATATTTGCGTCCTAAATAAAAGTAAAATAAAAATTTCACTGATTCAGTAAAGAACATTTACTGAAAATGAAATTTTATTTTAGACAAACTTTTGTTTGAAAAATTTTTGGTGATGATTTTTTCTGTGTAGCATATATAAATCAGTGTGGTCTTGTGCTCAAATTCTTTTTGTTAGCTTTCTTCATTCGAAAATTAAAAACGTAGAGATGGGCCTGTATAAGATCCAGCGCAGCCAAATGTGTAGTTATCGCTTTGTTATTCGATTACGTCCGCATTCAAATGTTTAAATAATATATTCGGTTATTCAGCTATTTAAAAAACTTTCTGATATTGATGACACTGCTAAAAAACAGTATTTGGAAGAAGATATGTTGAATTACATTTTAGTTTCTATGCAACCAAGCTCTAATACATTTCGCTTTAAATTTAAAAATCATTGTGGACTTTGAAATTTGTAGTCGAATAACTCTTTATGTATAATAACACTTCATAATATAACTTAGAAAACAAAAAAAAAAAAACAAGCTCTGCAGTACATGTTTGTACTCACTGTAGAGTTCATTAAAATCAAATTAAAACTACGCTCTGTTTTGTTTCACATTTAAGTTGAAAAACAAAAACAGTGTTTACGCACTTTATATTTTCATACACTCGTACATGGTCTGACAGTTACACATGTCCACGTTTACAAACATGATTTTTGTTTAAACATTTTCTCAATCCATTTTGATTGTTTAATTTTTTCATAATTGTATTAAAATCATTATTAATTTTGCTCTACAAAAACGTCTGTTGTCTATAACGATTTGAACATTGTGTGTAGAGTATTTGTTGTGGCTTGAATGATTTGCTTGTCTTGTAGTTGGCGCTTTTAAAAAAAAATTTCTGTTTTTAAACTCTCGTACATGACCCAAAATGTTATCGAAGCTTAAAAATAATGATTTTCACATTTCGTAAAATCTGAAAACAAAACATCAAATAAAAATTGAGACTTAGTAAGAAAATAAATAAAAGGGTGTTTTCTCTTGCTGTTCGGTTTGACAGTGTTGAATTGTTGAATTATATTTGCAAAATATTTATGCGCTTTGAGGTATTTGATTTTTTTTTCAAAAACTCAGCGAAAACAATCTCTACTACTCACCATAATTAAGAAAATTTATAAAATACTTATTGTTTGCTGATACATTGATACGTTTAAAAAAATTTTGTAGCAAACCTTGAAATAAAAAACTTGCGTGTATAAAAATATTGTGAAATACTTTACTTAATGAAGTCACATCAGCTATTGGACTTTCTGTTAAAAAATATACATACCTATTTATGCATATACAAACTGTTATATAATAGTATAATTAAGCATATTTGTTTTTGTTCTTTAACATAAATAAATAAGACAATAGTTTTCTATTTGTAAAGAAATTCCCACATTCATTAAAATTTAAATTTTATAGAATTGCATACAAAATCTTTAAAACAAATAGATTTCGAAATAAACATAAAACAAGAAAACAATAAAAATTAGTTTAATTTTAGTGGCCTTACATAAATTTTTAGTTTTAATACATACTTACTTATATTACTATTTAAAAATTTCTATCTACTGTAGTGTAAATGAGTAGTGAAGGGTTAAATACATTATTCCGCTTACATATATGGCTTAATCTCATTTCAAATGGTTTTTTCGTGTCCGTTGAAAGTATAGTAAAATATTTCATAAAATAAACGCATACATTTTATAATGAAAACTGCAGTAGCATGATTTAATAGATTATAAACAAATGTACATACGTTTTTTTTGTGTAAGACTGTCGATTATGTGTTAAGAACGAAGAACGAAAATACTGTTTATACCATTTTCATACAAAATAACGTGTCCGTAATGCATGCTGTTGATTTTCCACATTAAGAAAGTATGAATTTCTTACATTTATAGCAGTTTTAGAATATTTGCATTTGCTGCTCTTATTTCACTCATATAATATTAGAAATTATATATATTCCTATGATTATTTCGAACTTATTTGCTTTTGAATCCAAATTTTTTTAGCAATTTGAATTCATTAAAAATTATAATTTTATTTTTTAAAATGTTGTCAATCTTAAGTATTGAGCGTTACGCTTTTTTAGTACGCTTCGTTACACAGTTTAATTATTACAATTGCATTAACAACATACACTAAAATAACAGAGTAGGTTTTTACTTCTAAATATGTATTTAAAAGTTTTGTGAACGTTGTTAAATAGTATTATATTACAAAGTGTTTCATCAATCAATCATCGTTTGTATCCAAAACAATGTAGTGAGTGTTATCCAAAATTTTTTTAATTGAATTAAAATTTTTTAGAAAATATATTCAAATATATCGAAGATTATACATCTGAATTGCATTGAATTCAAAATATAGCTTGTATCTGTTCTGAAAAAAATATTGAATTCGTATAAAAATGTATTGAGCGTTACGCAAACAATTTTTTAAATATAATATATCTTTAAATTTTAGGTCGATAAAAATATTGACAGCAGCTGAAGGGTAGAAACGATAAAAAGAACATTATCTGTTTACGATAAAAAAATTAACAGCAGCTGAAGGGTAGAACCGATATAAAAAACATTATCTGTTTACAAATTTCTGTGTTTCTTTGAAAAAATGTTGCTTCTACAGCACTGTAGGTTTTTATATTTTCGAAGAATGGACATTCTTCGAAAATAGTTAGTCGTATTTTGCTGCGAATAATTATTTGAAATGGACATAACTTTTAAAATTAGTCTTACTTGAAAGAAGAGTTAAGCTAATTTTCTCATGTATAAATGTTTGTAAAGAATTATTTTAAAAGATAATTTTTTTTTATTTTTCCATGTGAACCCAAGTCAAAATTGAAAAAATGATCATAACTTAATTTAGTTCTGCGATTATTGTAATTTTTTGTTTTTAAAAAGTAGATGTATAGTGCTTTCAAATCCTATATTCATTTTTTGTGGTGTATTTTTTCGCTAAAATAATTCCCGGAACAACCGCGAAAGCAAATGTAACGTTCAATACATAAAAATGTTAATAAATCGAAAAATAGAATTTTCTTTCAGGATCCATTAAATGAGGGGAAAACTATATGTTTTATTTAGTTACATTGGTGAACAAAAAAAAAATGGTTGTTTAGAATTAGAATCACCCATATAACTATATCTATTTTTTATTTATTTATTTTTTATTTTTTTGTAAACTAGAACTCCGTTATGACAGGCTTTATAGAGTTTAATCTTATTTTTAGTTATTAACTAATTTTTACCATACTAATATCTATGGCCAAATCATGTTTAAACATTTTGTCAAAGTAACGTTCAATATATAATATATATTTGCATGAATTTCATATTTTTTCAAGCACACCCTAACAACAACTTATACACAATTAAATTTGTAATTTGGGTAGCTTTCATTACATTTTTTCGATGTAACCCAGGACCGATTAATGAAAGGAAAGTTGTTACCGCGATAAAATATCTCATTTCCAAGTTAAATCAGAAAAAAGAGCGAAAAGACGAAAATTTTCTAATATGCATAAATAAATGTTACTGGAAATTAGAAATATGTTTTTGCTGTTTTTAACGTTGGCAGCACTGTTTATTTTGTATAACGGGAACTTTATATTATTGAATTCTGCCGACACCTTAAGCAGTGATGGCCATTCTCTCAATTTCCTATGCTCTCGAGCATAATCTGTTTTTTTTACCATCAACACACGCACACTGTGTCTGAGGCTCATAGCATATCTGTTTTGCCGCGAACCACATACGCAAATATAGAATAAGATAGTCTATGTTTTGCCATCACTGCGTTCTAACCATAAAATGAGCTTTGAGCATGCGAAGCGTGAGGCTTCTCTAATGTACAATTTAAATTCGCATAACTTTTAAATAGAGAAAAATCAAACATTTTCGACAGGGTCTGGATTTTTATCCTCTCAGATTTTAATGAATTTCGATATACATACATATATATTCTACTGTTGTGTGCGCTTAACATGGCGAATACCTCTTATGGTTCTATTTTATAGCCGTCCAAACATGGTCATCTCGGCCATTTTTGAGAAAAGTTCGTTATATTGAAAAGTTAATAACTTTAGCACGCGTCATCGAATATAAATAAATTTGATGTCATTCGAAAGCTTTCAGTCTCCTTTTAACGAATACTGATTAAAAAGATAATTGATTCCTGCTACAAGTGTTTCGGAAATGCCCCAAAGTATCATTTACTCTTAAATATCGTGAACAATTGTATTAAAATTTTTTTTTTTACAGAATATAGCCAACTGTCATGTCTTTATTGTGTGAAAACCGATTGAAAAGTTACAGTTGTTTCTTTATGATAACTCGATAATTTATCTGAAAATTGTGTAGATCCAAACCCTTCTTTTTGTGTCGAAAATTTTTATTTTTACTCGATATTTAAAATCACAAACATACCATCTTCTTATATATAAGGTTTTAAATGCAATTTCTGCAATTAAGGAGAGTAATGAAGCATACTAAGAGTTACGTTCAATACCACCAATAAACTTTTCAATTAAAAAAAAAATAAAAAATAATTTGCTTTAAAATTGCATGCCTAACTAAAAATTAAATCCTTTTGCAGTTCTATTTCTTATTTTCAATTTATAGTTCCCATATAAAACGCATAAAGTTTTTTATGTTTGTTTTCCTCATTTACAGTTGTGAAATTATATAAAAAAAATACAACTCTGTATGGCTGCCATTATTAACACCGCCACCATCATAAAATACTCGTACATGAACAGCAATCCACAAAATGTGTCTGTCGTATTTTCAGTTTTAAATGTAACAGCAGCTCTAAAAACAAACTGATGTATGAATGCACAAAAAAAAAAAGAATAATCTACAAATTCAAACTACAAACAAGTACGTTTGTTATATGACAGGCGTTTTTGAAATGTTATTTAGAGTAACTATGTGACTGCATATCTGTGTGTGTGTTTAAAACCATAAATCTGTCATCAAAATATGTTAGAGTAATGTTGTTGCAGCTATTGCAATACGTTGTACAATATATACTATACCTACATACAGTTGGAATATGTTTGTTCAACAGTCAAATAAACAGTTTTAAGTTCAAAGAAGGGACGATAAGGAGAGCTGATTATTTTTATTAGCGTAGGAAGTTTTTAAAAAGACCAACTGAAATTTAGTTTTCATTAAAAATCCAAATAATTGAGGGTGCTGTTAGCGTGTTTGACTACAAACCCTGAGGTCTTGAGTTCAAGACAAGTTTCAAGCAAGCCAACAACATCATGAATTTTTCTGATGTGTATTGGTGTGTTATTGTGTTGGTTGTTGTTGGGCTGTTAAAATGACGAAGGCAAAGCAATGATCGCTTTGGCAGTACCGGCAGCGATTAATATTGATATATCCTAATGCACTTCACAGCAATCTCCTTCTTCGGTATTGTAGCAGAACCGTCGGCAAAGTAAAATAACTAATAAGTGGCTACACAGCTTAAACAAATTAATACCTATACTTGACACTAGAGTGACTACAAGTCTGCTCTACAAAAAAAAAACGCGCTATAGGAGAGTTGTAAATGAATTAATGTTTCTATCTCTCTCACACCTCACCACCTGTTCTATCAACACTATCCCTTTCCCAAAGAAGGTAACAAATTAATTAATTAACTGGTAGGCATTAATTGCCTGTTTGTGTTACTTCTCTTAAAAAAAATAAATATCCTTTTTTCGCCAATCCAGTTCTTTTTCTTCAGTTATCCAAAAATGTTTGTTTTTCTTTCATCCAATTCAAAATAAAAATGAGTCCTTCAATAAAAAAATATTATTTTTTTTCCATAAATTAAATCGAAATTTAAAACAACACAGTAAAACTTTTCCCGATTAAAAAAAACTTAAAAAATATATATATTTACACGGCTTCACATCAGTAACAATCACGTGCAATCAGTCGGAATCAGTCACAATAGTCACAATCAGTCGCAATCAGTCGGAATCAGTCACAATCAGTCGCAATCAGTCACAATCAGTCACAATCAGTCAGAATCAGTCGCAATCAGTCGCATTATGTCACAATCAGCCAGAATCAGTGGCAATCAGTCGCATTATGTCACAATCAGTCGCAATCAGTCACAATCAGTCTCAATCATTCGCAATTAGTCGCAATCAGCCACAATTAGTCACAGTCAGTTGCGATCAGTCGCAATCAGTCACACACAATCAGTCGCAATCAGTCACGATCAGTCACGATCAGTCACGATCAGTCGCAATCAGTAACAATCAGCCGCAATAAGTCGCAATCAGTCACAATAGGTCGCGGTCAGTCACAATCAGTCGCGATCAGTCACAATCAGTCGGAAGCAGTCACAATCAGTCGTAATCTGTAACAATCAGTAGCTTGTAGATTGTGAGTGATTGCGACTGATTCTGACTGACTGCAACTGATTATGACCGATTGTGACTGATTGTGACTGATTGTGACTGATTGCGACTGATTGCACCTGATTGTGAGTGATTGCGACTGATTGTGACTGATTGTAACTTATGTGAGGCCGTGTATATATATTTTTTTGAGTTTTTTTACTGGAAAAAATTTTTACTGTGTTGTTTTAAATTTCGATTTAATTTATGGAAACAAATTATATATATTTTTTTAGTGATAGGCTTTGATTTTTTTTTTGAATTGGATGAAAAAAAAAACAGAAATATTTGGAGAATTGAAGAAAAGAGGACTGGCTTGGTGAAAAAAGAATAAAAGTTGTGAAATAAGAAAGATTTGCGACTATAAATTTAAAAAAACTATACAAAGATTATTCTTGCACTGAAATTTGTGATAAAAAATAAAAACATTTGGGGTATTCACACGGTGTCCAGAAACACTTTTGAAATAAACTGTAAACGCAGTTTATTAACCCTGTCCTACACCTTTAGTTTCCACCAGGGGCACAGTGGGCATATCCCTTAGAGAATCCATATGAGAGAATATTAACTAAGTCATATTTTCAAAAGTTTAAAAAAATTTCAGAAATACTTTTGAAATAAACTGTAAATGCAGTTTCTAAAATTTTTTTGTCCACTTACTTGTGAAGTCGCATATAATTTGAAATAATTCTACTTATTATATGATACATTTTTTATTTAAATTTATTTTTTATAATAAAGTAAAAAATAAAATTTTTTTGAGAAAACTTCAAAAATTGTTAACTTCAATGTAAACTTATTTTGGTTTTTATTTTACAATTTCTAAAAAAATAATACATGCAAATCCTAAAGCTTTGAATTGCATATATAAAAAAGAAATGCATTTATTTAATTTATGTAAAAATGAACTCAACAAAAACAAACCTAAAAATAGTTATGAAAAATTGATAACATTTATAAAACACACTCTAAGCAAAAAAGTTAATTAAAAACTCTGCAATAACGAAAGAATAACAAAAAATCATTAATAAATTAAATTGAATATATATGAATGAGTTCAAATATTTTATAGATAACCACAAAAGTAACAACAGTTGATATTTAAGAAAAAAGAATTACATAATTTCGTCAGAAGTGAGATCGAAATAATCAAAACAAATTTGATGAATTTGAATAAGACTATTAGAAATAAATCTTTGAACTTTTAGTGCACACTTTTTTGTCTAAGGAAAAACTCTGGATTCATTACCAATCCACTCTTTCTATAACTACTGACATAAACACAACATTAATTACATATTTTTAAAAAACTTTTAATAAATCAGGGCTCAAATCGTCACATCCGTGAACGTATAACTCGTCACGTAATAACGCCATTTTCGGGCTATGACATACGTGAACGTACTGTAATCCCTTACAGTTTATACGATTGACGTGTCACGTAATTCATTTTAGTACGATACGATCACGGATGTGACGATTTGAGCCTAGTTTCATTTTATTTTGATCTTACCCCTTGCAGTTTCCATATTTGATATCTGTTAAATATGCAATACACATATCTATTATACATTGCGCCCTACTCATGAGAATTATTTGAAAAATTGTAATAATACATATTTCTACATATAAAACTCTTGGTAGAGAATTAAAAAACAAATTATTAAATTGTTAAAAATTCAATATAAATTGGAAAGAAATAATAAAATTTATAGAATTAAACAATCTATATTTTGTGTTTTATGAAATAATTTATAAAAAATAGTACAGAGATAGAAACACTAAAGGACGAATGAACTAGTTGTTAAAAACGTTGAAATGCTAAATTGAATTTTTTTTTGAATTCTCTATTACACAGAAAAAAATAAGTTTCATATTTGATAACAAAAATCCCGGTATTCAAATATCTTTTTTTTTTTAATTTCTTGTGATAAAGAAATTCGCTATATTAATAACAAAAATCGTAAAAGTATAAATATTTTAATTAATAATAGAAATATTTGAATATAATAGGATATTCAACAATAAGTTTTCTTGAAATGAATAAAAATAAAAATTTTGTAAGGAAATTTTAGGCTATTTTTTTTGTTTTGAATTTATTTATTATCTATCGATTGATTATATGTATACTTATTTTTTAAAAACATATTTAACTCGGCATATTTATCTTCACACACATGAAACTTCTGTATTCATAGAAAAGTTAATTGCAGTTTTCCGTTTTATATTTGAAAAATAAACATAACGTTGGTTATAATTATGAATTATGGCAAGAAAATTAAATCCAATGCCATTCTAAAAATTGTATTTAATAATTACAAATTACATAAGAAAAGTAATACAAAATTAGATAATGGTGTTTTCTTAACATTCAAGGTTTAATGCTCACACCTTGAACTGTTTGTTTTTCTAAACTAAAACTTTTATTAACGTTACTTAAACTTTTTATAGCCAAACATTAAGTTAATTATGTTATTCATTTAATAAATAAATATTAAAAAAATATATTACGCAAAAAAACTTTTAATAAACAAATGATGAGTTGATAATAAACACATAACTATTTTATATTCAGGAAAATTCAAAAATAAAATGTAATAGACAAGCATAAAGTAAATAATAAAGTTAGAACACTTTGTTAACTTTTCCGATTAATAACAAGAAAAATATGGAGACAAAAATATTTATTGCTTTTGTTTAGTCCTATCCTAAGAAATGTTTGAAATATTAGCTCCTTCCCACGCAAAAACAAAAAAACGCGAAAACTAATAACTACAAGTTGCAAGTATTACTACAACTACACACTAAAACATTACTTCAAATTTACGATCATATATTGTCTAAATTTGTGTTGAAAATTTCTCCTTGTCTAAAATTACATTGATTTTGTAGTTATTTTATTAAAGAAAAAAACTTTCAAATTAAACATATTTAGTCCAAGTGGAAAAAATTTAACATAAAGTATAATACGGCTATGGCTGAATGGTAGATACGTCAGACCATCAGTCAGGAGGTCGCGGTTCAAACCTGCACGCAGTTAATCGCTCTTTTTTAGTAAAAACATTTTGTTCAAAAATAATGCGTGTGTAATTTTAGGTCGATAATAATCTGTAAAGTGTTGCCGACTATTATCGACCTAATTTTCAACAAAAGTGTTTTAGAGTGTATACATCAGTAAAAGGAAGATCAACTACTCTACTTAAACAGTTAACCATACAGATATACTATGTAGATTAGAAAATGTAAGTAACACCTATATATTATTCGGCTGTTCCACATCTTAAGCAAAGCATAAATTACTCCAGTATACTGACACAAACAAGTGATGTTGAATCGTGCATACAAGCATACTGGTGCAATATTCAGTTCTTTAAAAATTCTGTACGGATGAGTTGTTGTACCTAGTGCGCACCGCATTTATTTTGAAAATAAAAACTAAGGAAAACGCGTATTTGTTATTAAAAAATTTTTAGGAAAGATTTGTTTTATTTCAGAAACACTTTACAATATATATTTTGTTCATTTTTTCTTAATTTATGAGTAATTAATTCAAGTAAATGTGTTTTATCCCGATGTTTACTCTTTGACAACTTTTCTCAACTGTGCTAAGTTCACCATACACAATACCACAAACTGGTAACATCAGTAAAATATCAAACTCTGTTTGACATCGCTACAGCAAAGCGTACAATCGCACCAAATGCCCATACACGACCAAACCACTGGCGCCAACACACAATTTTCTTTTTATTGTAATTATACATATTTTTGTTAAACTTACGGTTTTTTTTACCTTGGATTTTCAAAGTCATTTATGTTTAAATTCGTTTTAAATACAAAATTATCGGTTATGTTCTGTATTTCATGTGGTATTAAAATGTGAGGAATTATCAAAGCATTGTTGTTATAAATATTACTTTACAACAACAATGCTTTGATTATTCCGCACATTTTAATTCCACATGAAATACAGAACATGGTCGTATGTTTTGCATTAAACACTTAAATCAAAATTAATTCACTAATCTTGAACATTTAAATTCGATTTAGGTTTTATACATTACACAGGAAAGAAAAATCAATCCATCCATTAATTCCAAGCGGTGTCAAAAGTACGGTAATGCCGGTTTTTCTGAAATCAAGCACAGAAAGATTGATTCAAGTCAAAATATTCAAGTGCAAAATACTTAATTTTAGCCTGATTAGCCTTTATTCATGTAAAAAAAAAATTTTATTTTAAGTACGAATAGTTATAAACTTTATACACAGTCATACTCGTACTGTGCTGTTGTTTGTTTGCTTGATGACCCAGCAGCTAAAGTTACAACTAGATACGCTTTGGAACAGTCATAGTACTAGTTGTAATGTTACTGGTCAAAAAAGGACAGTCATATTCCTAGTTGCAACAAGACTAGTAACGATACTAGTAAAAAAAGAACAATCATATTACTAGTTGTATCGAGACTAGCAACGCTACTAGTCAAAAAATTTTCAGGTATACGACTTGTATATAAAACATATATTAGCTCGTAAAAATTAAGCAGAAAGTGGCTCAGTGGGTAGAGTACTTGCCTGGAAATATGAGGAATGTGTGTTCGTACCCTAGTTGAGCCAAAGTTTTTTTAACAGTTACAAAATCTAAATAAAAAAACTAGTAATAGCACTAGTTTACAACAACTATGATTCCAACTGGGATATAACTGTATACAAATGAACTATTTGGGCTCCTATGACAACCTAATGTTAAAATCGGCAGTTCGATATATGAAAAAATCTTGTATAGCTCTAACTACATCCTAGTTACTTTGTCTGCAGGGGATAGCCACAAATCACTGTTGTGCTCTTGTTGTCGTTTATTTTCCTTGCTCGGGCATAGCCGACAAGTACCTGACAATCAATGTATTACATGTAGATTCAAGCCCGCTGTATACTTGAGTCAATCCCGCCGTGTACTTGAATCAAACCCGAATCAGGTTAACTTTTACTTATTTAATCCTGCAATAGACTTGAGAATTTATATTTTTACTACTTATATAAATTTAATATTTTTACTTACTTGTTTTAATTTAAAATTTATTTCTATTCATTCCTAGTATTGAACTTAGCTAATCATGTCTGTAAACCAACGCTTTAAGGTCTATTCCGTATTAGTGCCGTATCAGTGCCGTGTCCGTTCAGTGTCAGTGAAAATCGGATGGTAGTTTACACTTGTCCGTTGTACGTCCGGTGTTTTAAGTGATTGAAGATGACTTATTTTGCGGATGATGAATTGAAAATTAAAATCTTGTTTTATGCTGCATTAGCCACTTTTTTAATTTATTATTAAAAATTAGCTTTTTGTGCTGCATGTGTATACTAAATGCTGTGTATTGAGTAACTTGTTGTTGAAAAGAAATTTCCTACTGTTTATTGAAAATAAGCGTATAAATGTTATACGAAAAGCCATTTACATGGAATAAAAAGTCAATATAGGTGAAACTTGGTATTTCACTTGATTTCTGATTTTTATTTTGTTAATTTAAAAAAAAAATTTTACTAAAAATGTATTAAACTTGTTGATATCGAGCACAATGAAGGCTTAATATCTCAGAAACCAGAAACAATTTCGCGAAATAAGTTTCGGATATTGAAAGAGGATGCTCAAAATATACATATATACCATATTTACAATATGCAATTTTGTTGCATGCAACTCTCTTTTTTCAGTGAGAAAGACAGAGAAGAAATACAAAATGTGTACATTTCTATTTCAACACTCTCACTTAAAATGAAAATTGCATGCAACAAAGTTGCATAGTGTAAATATGGTAATACTCGTATGTATACCCCAAAGTATGGCAGCCTATGAAAATGTGGCAACTTCAAATGCCTAAACTTGTAGTTAAAAGTTATAGGTAGAATAAACTTGCTTACATTTTTGTGCAACTTGTTTGAAAAATGTGCTAAAAAAACTATGATATGTATAAGGGTGCCTTTGGGAAGGTAATTTTTTTAAGTGGTATTTTGTGAAAAATCTATTTTTCAAAGGCTACCTTTTCCTTTTCTTAATTTCCATCTTTTTAACATAAAGTGTTTTTGTGAAAAAAAGCATTTATTAAATTGTTGTTTTGTATCTTAAAAAAAATTATTTCTTAAAGTAACGAACTGTTTTTAATAATTCTTTTGTAAAATTATTTAAAGAATAACTTTTTTAAAAATTTATTAACAAAATGCTTTGGATTATATGTATGTATGTATGTATCCTTCTGTGTGTTCTCTTTTTTTTTCCCCCAGAATATTAAATACATAAAAGAAGATAACGCCATTTACTATATTTGAATAAATAATACCTACCATATTCAGACACATAAGCCGGTACTCTTCCAAATGGCATATCTACATAAAAAAATAATAAATTTTAACTTTTACGACGGTTTTATTTTCTCTTTGCAAATAAACAAATAGCCAACAAAATTTTGCACTAAAACAAAGTGGAATTCATTGCGACTGGGTGCGTGCGTGCATGTCTGTTTGTTTAAAATTGTTTGGGAATTTTTTTTGTTATTAAAAAACAAACAATTTGGGGATATAAAACAACAACTTGTCTGCTATACGCACACATGTGCCAACGAAATAACCCAGTTGGCCACTTCTTTAATACATCATCAATGACGGTTGCACGATAATATTAAATAACAAATGTCGGACAGCTAGAACTAATCATTAAAGACGTTTTCGAACAAGTGCACAGAGGGGAAAAGACCAATTTCCATCAGATGCCAGATTGTTCTCAACAAAGTTGGATTGAACACAAAATGCATTGTCGCTCATATTGTCCTCAACAAAGTTGGATTGAGGACAAAACTTAAGACATTGTCGCTCATCTTGTCTTGCACAATGTTACTGAAGACAACATGTAAGACATTGTCGCTCACATTGTCCTCAACAAAGATGCATTGAGGACAAAAATTAAGACATTGTCACTCAAGTTGGATTGAAGACAAAACTTAAGACATTGTCGCTTATATTGTTTTCAACAAAGTTGGATTGAATACAAAATTTAAGACATTTTCGCTTATATTGTCCTCAACAAAGTTGGATTGTGGACAAAAATTAAGACATTGTCGCTCATCTGGTGCTCCACAATGTTACTGAAGACAAAATGTAAGACATTGTCGCTCACATTGTCCTCAACAAAGTTGCATTGAAATCAAAAATTATGACATTGTCGCTTATGATGTGCTTCATAATCTTACTGCAGACAAAATGAAAGACATTGTCGATGATATTGTCCTCAATAAATTTGGATTGAGAACAAAAGTGTTTAAAAGAGGACAAAATGCCAGTATTTGTCGCTCAGATTGTCGTGAACGACGATTTCACTTAAATTGTCGATTAGAAAACCTAATCGACAGAGGACAATTCGTACACGAATCGTTAGCGACAATATCGTGGCCAATTGGGAATATGCTTACGACCATAGAGAAAAAGTGAAAGAACAAATTCCAAATTCTGTAAAAACTAATTTCATTTATTTCACAAGAAATTCTTGCAAAACCTAGACTACTGAAGTATGCACAGAACAACCAAAGTCTCAAAAGAAACCACAACGAAAACCAAAGTTTTTGTTTCACCAAATTTAAAAACAAATTTATTAATGAGAGGTTTAATAGAAAATCTAAGAAATACAGAGGAAAAATAAGGAACAATTTAATGTAAAGGTGGTAAATGAGGCAGATGACCTTTTTAAAAAGTATTCCTAAAAAATCTTCCAAACTGTAAACAGTACGATGTTAATTAGGGATATTCACTTAAAGTTAAAAATAGACAAGCGGTCTAGTATTTTATGTATGACTTCTGAGCGTTAACGTTTCCATTAAACGCACATATTAACAAAGAGTTTCTTTGTTTTTCGTCATTCACAATTAATAATTAGGATACCAAAAATTTTTGGGAAAAAGATTGTTCTGGAAACATGTTTTCTTCAATTTTTTTTATTTCCTTAGCTATTTTGAGTCTTCAAATTTCAGAATTTTCTACACTTTTCTTATGTTATGAGCCCCCTATTGTACGCACTTCTCAACAACTTCTCTACTCCATAAAGTATCTTCTTTGCAAATAAAACAACTTATTTTTATATTTTGCCTTTTATTCTCCGTTTGGCAGCTTTTAAAAATACACACACGTTTTATTAATAAGTTTGATTGTTTGTCTGTCCGTCTGTCTTTTTGTCTCTGATATATTTCTATTCTTATAACCTAAAATAACACCAGCTGTATTAAACATGCATGTGGCTCTGTATTACTTGATCCATCTTCAACATCCTCCTTGCCTTTATCATCTTTACATGTACTTGGGTAAATATTTTAATATTTCATCTTTTGCTTTTTATAACGTAAAACTTTTCTTTGTATTCCTTTAAATGAAAGTCGTTTTCTTCTTTCCTTTTTTAATATTAGGTAAATGTTTCTGTTGGCGTTTTTTTTCTTTTGTCTTCTCCTTTGTCATAAATATGATTTCTCTCTGTTTGCTGTAACATTTGCTTGTATCTGAGTTTATTAAAGGGAATGACTAATATATTTCTTTTTTTTTTGGTTCTGCTTAAAGTTAATGTATCTTCAATAACACTGGTCTGCAGAAAAAATCGCCTTTAAATAAAAATATTCGGAATATAGAAAGTTTAATGCCCGATATTCAAATACGTTTTCAGGTTTTTTTTTCTATCACATAGGTACAGATTTTTTTAATTGGCATGACTAATATACCCACAAGGTACATCATTATCGGATATGTTCTGTATTTCATGCGGAATTAAAATGTGCGGAATTACCAAAGCATTGTTGTTATAAATTATAATTTGCAACAACAATTTGCTAATTCCGCACATTTTGATTCCGCATGAAATACAGAACACAGATGATGTATATTTCACCATAACTCAAGAACGGTTTGCCCGATTTGAATAAATAAACCACCAATAAATTATCTTGAAGTCATTTATATATAATTTTTTGATATATCCAACAAAATTAAGAGGGCGAACATTTAAACATTTTTTCATTAAACAAGAAGCTGGAATAAAAAGCCAGAAATCATTAAAATCAATCTACAAATGTCGATTTTATTCAGAATTAATTGAAGGGACTTAATTGACAAAAATTGGGATTTTCATACTGTGGCCAACCTTCCTAAATCCAAAACGCATTGCAGTGATGCGAATTTACATCGTTTACAACAACAAATCACAACGACTTTGCATCACTGCAATTCATTTTGGTGTTTAGGAAGTCGGCCTGTATTTTAGAAATAAAAAATTTTCTGTTGTATGGCCATTGAGATTTTTATCACAATTTTTTTATTTTATTCACAATTAAGTAAAGGAACTCTTAATTGTGAATAAAATCGATATTTTACATCGATTTTAATGATTTATGGCTTATTTTATTCCTAATATATCCAGCTTTCTGATAAATGATAAAAGTTTAAAAGTTTTGCTCTCTCAATTTTTTATGGGTTTTCTAAAACGAAAAAAGTTTTAATTTTGCATGAAAAAAATTTTGTTTGCTCCTAATTTCTGAATAGCTCCGAAACAGCTGGAAATATAAAAAAAAAATTATATATGGACGACTTAAAGGTAATTTTGCATTATCCATTCAAATCGAGTTATTATACAATATATTACCGTGACAGCCCTATATCGGATGTCATATTAATCATGCCCTTAAAAAATCTGTGCCTGATGGAAAAAGCTGGAAATGGATTTGAATTTACCTCATTAAACTTTGTAATATGCCGCATCTCGAAAAAAATTTTTGTTTGCAGACCAGTGTTAACTTTTGGTATAATAAGTTTGTGTCATTTTTCAGGGGATTTTTTTTTGCGTTTTTACTTTTCATCGTTTCTTCAATTTGTATGTAATAAAGCCATTGATTGTTGTAAAAAGAAACAAAATGGTGTTAAATAAATTGATGTACACTAATTTGTGTGTCTGTATGCAGAAAGTTTAATTTGTAAATGATTCAGAAATTTTATAAATTGAATTCTTTTATAAATATGTACATTAGGGTGACTCTTATTTTGAAAAAATTCGATTTCTTCCCGTCTCACACCGCAGTTTGGTGAGAATTGATAAAAAAAATTGTCCTCCCAAATTTTCAGGTCAATCGGTTGGGGGTAAGATGTGCCGCCAGCCCGCTCAAATTTAGGAAAAACTATAAAATTTAGGTTTCTTGCCTCATAACTTCAAAAATATTAATTTTACAAAAAAGTTTTGTATGAAGAAAATGTTGCTTGTGAAGTTTGCAATATATCATACTCGAAAAATTTTTTCCTAAATCTAATAGTTAACAAAATAAATATAACATTTTCAAGCGTCATTAGCTTATTTTAATGCTTCATTCGTCCTTCCAGCTCATGACAACTAAAGACACAAATCTGTAAGACTTTGGAATGTGGCGTCTTGTGTAATTTTGAGCCCTGAATCCGAAGCTGCAGTCGGTTTATTGTATTTGGTTAAAGTTTTCGAGATATACACTTCTTTCAAAAATGAAGCAGTTGCACAAAAAATTTTAATATAACTGTATAACGGGTTGCCCTATTCAATTAAAATAGAAAAACAAAGTTCGAAAATATTGTTTTTTAGTCAGTTCAGTAGTTTCAGAGATATCGTGGTACTTGTGCAAAAAAATTCATCAAAATTTTTGTTTTTCGAACAATCAGAAAAAACTCAGTATTTTTCATGAACATATAGAAAAGTATATTTCAAAAAATAACAACAAAACAGTTGGTGGAAACATACTATAAGTCGCATTGATATTGTTTCTTTATTAGCAAACTTCACAAGCTAGAAAATTAAATTTTATGATTTTTCCTAAATTTGAGCGGGCTGGCGGCACGTCTTACCCCCTATCCATTGACCTGAAAATTTTACCAGGTAATTTTTTTTATCAATTCGCACCAAACGGTGGTGAGTAGATTGGGAGAAATCGATTTTTTTTCAAAAATAAGGGTGACCCTAATATACATATACTTATGTGTCATAAATGCTTTTAACAGCCAAATCAAATGGAAATATTTATGTATATATGTACATAATTACTTTCAATGATAAACCTGTTATGGGCTTAGATATCTAGGCAAACATTTCTTAAGTGCACAAAAACCTTCCTTAGTTAGGCACTCTAGCTATTTAACCTCCCATCACACAAAGCTGCTCTGCCTGTCAGCACAGCTCATGAGGCAATTACTGTCGGGAAAAATGCCCACCCACCCTATCCATATAATTCTAACTGAGAAATGAAAAAAATTAAAGAATTGATGAAAATTTACATAAACGGATTGTAATTTTTTCAAGCACATTTTTTTCATTCGGAAAATGAAAATTTATAAAATAAATATATGGCGCGAGTTCAAACCCAGACATCGGAAATTAATTTTTTTTATTATATAATGTACTTTTGCTGTCTTTTTCAATCATAATAACATACATCTCGTTTATAAGCATTTCTTACTTGTAAACAAAAATCTAGTGCTGCCGAGTATGCATTTTTTTTTTGTAAATTATCAACTCACGAAAACAATTGCTGATTAATGCTCTATTTGCAAATAAGAAGTTTGAGATGCCACCTTTACAAATGTTTGTTAATAAAAAATAATTAGGGTCATATTCATAATAAATTATCAAATGTTTATAAAAGCTTTATGAAACAGATTTCCATACAAAATTTGTTTCATAAACCTTTCATACAAATCTGATAAGTGTTATGAATAAGGGGGTAAATAGATAAATATATTAATAAATAGATAAATATTCAGTGATTTAATAAATGACAATAGAAAGTGTTTGGCAGCATTTTACGTTCGTATTTGCAAATAATCACTGCGTATAAACTTAGTAATAGTCGTTTCATGTACAATGTATGTACATATATTGATTTTGTTTGGTAACGTGGCTGAAGCACTAAAGGAATTGACTTACAAACATGCGACAAATTAAAAAGCTTGAGTTCAAGACTAACATATAAAAGTTATTATGTAATAGGATGTACAATTAATAATAAATAGAAACAAGTAAGTAAATCTTAAGTATTAAAAATATTAAATTAGGTCTCTCCTGGTTATATACCAGAGCTGTAAAAAATTGCAATCAATTTTGATTGCAATCAAAATGATTTCAACAAAATTGATTCCATTATCTAATTTCAAAATGATTTCTGATTTCAAACTGAAATCATGTCAAGATTATTGCAATCTTTTGTGATTGCAATCATTTTGAAATCATTTTTTTTCAAATCATTGATTGCAATCAATTTGATTGCAATCAAATTTTGTTGAAATCATGTTATTTCAATCAATTTTTGAAATTACTACTATAGTGTAAGTTCAACAAAATAGTATAAAAAACGTACCAAAACGTAAGTTTGTTAGCCATTTCAGGCAATTTTTTTTAATTATCACAGAAATCGTTATTTCTAGAAGAATGAGTATCATTTGAAGAGAACGATGATTTTGATTCCGATTCAATTTTGATTGCAATCACTGGATTTGATTGCAATCATTGCAATTGATTGCAATCAACTTTGATTGAAATCAATTAATATAGAAATTAGTTTTAAAAAATTGATTGCAATAATTTTTATTGAAATGATTTGATGATTTGAAATTGAAATCAAATTTACGACTTTGATTTCAATCAAAAACTAGCAATTAATTAACATGAAATCATGTAATCGCAATTAAATTGATTGCAATCTTTTACAGCTCTGTTATATAAAACACTTTTGTTGAAAATTACGTCGATAATAGTCGGCAACACTTTACAGATTATTATCGACCTAAAATTATACACGCAGTATTTTTGAACAAAAAGTTTTTACTAAAAAAAGCGATTGGCTGCGTGCAGGTTTGAACCGCCACCTCCTGACTGATAGTCTGACGTACATATCTACCATTTAGCCATAGGCGGGTTATACTTTATATTAAATTTTTTCCACTTGGACTAAATATGTTTCATTTGAAAGGTTTTTTCTTTAATAAAATAACTACAAAATCGATGTAATTTTAGACAAGGAGAAATTTTCAACACAAATTTAGACAATATATGATCGTAAATTTGAAGTAATGTCTTAGAGTGTACGAACGAAAATTTTTCATTTTAATTATGACATTTTTGTAATTAATGAAGTACTTTTCATACCAGGAATGAAACGTTATGTTGCACATACGAGTATCTAAGGTAAAACCTCGGACAAAATTATTTAATGTATTAATTTTCTTCTTTATTAAGTAAATGATTCAGACTGTTTATTTGATCAGCAGGTGATAATAAATTTCATTGAAATAGACTCAACCAAGAAATCTGATTTCATATTATTCAACTTAAATAAGAATGCAAACTGTGTAAAGGTGCTTTGAGCAAACATTTTTAAATTGACAAACGAATAAAAGGAAACCAACAATCTGCTTTTCAATGTTACACACATTTGCATAATTTTCCAAGTTTATCTTTTGTCTTTTGTTTTAAAAATCTGTTCAGCTTTTTTTTATACATTTACTGTTTGCATGTTAAAAATAATTTGTAAAATTTTATTGGTTAAAAATAAGTACACACTTATTTTCAAATCGCCAGGCCCTTGAGGATTGATTGCATTTAGTTTGATGTTATAGTTTTTATTACTTGTACCTATACATATTTAACATTCGAGACCGACCACCTGTCAAAAGTCAATTTCCGGTACGTTTATTTTTTGTTTTTCAAAACTTACATACAGTTTTTTTTCTGCGTTTCCACTAGACAAATTGCATTTACGTTTCTGTGAAAGAAACAAAAACCCAGAAAAACGTTTTCCACTACGGTTTTTTTGTTTTTTGTTATTGCTTCGCAGTAATTCTTTTTTTTAACAACTTTTGCAATTATATGATCATTACATGCAGCAGTTTTTTTATTTCTTATGTTTGCTGCTTTCAAGCATTTGCAATCATCGCTGCAGAAAAACACATGACGTTATTTTATATATATTTTTTTGTTCGGTTATTTTTTCCAACATTTGCTTCATTTGCAAAACTACTCAATAATGTTTTTGTCCTTTTTCATATTGAAAAGCGCACATTTAAAAGCAGTAAAAAAGTAATAAAAAACTAAATCAAGCTTTTTGCAAAAAAAAAGTTGTAAAAATTACTGCAATTTCTTTTTTTCTGAGCGAAAGAAATTCAACCAAAAAACAAAATCATTATTATAAAATCGCTAGGGAGGAAAAGTAAGTTTAGTACGAAATGTGTTTACCCTGATTTGATTTTGTGTCAAAAGATTTATATTATTATGTATTAAGTTAAGTCTAAGCAGAAATATATAGAAAAAAAAAAGAAATTTAAAAAGCGAATTTTTGTGGACATATTTTGAACGAGATCGAAATGAACCCATAAACTTATTTTAAGTTTTGACTTATTTCTGGCGTTCAAGTTGAATTTTGAACTTTGGTGTCTTTGAAGAGTCGTGCAATTATAATTTCATGACTAATATATTTGTAGACCTCTATATCGTTCTTAAAGAGGAGTTTTCCTCCTTTTTAATGAACGGGACCGAACACAGAAAAAACAAAATTTCATTTTCTGTAAAGGAATACAATGAAATAGTAAATATTTTGTCTAGGAACGGACCTACAAACAAATTTGTAAATATAGACAAAAATATCTCAACAATTTCATTTAAAAAAAAGGTTTTTTTTGAGTAAACAAATTGTTTAAATCTATAAAACAATTTGTCTAAAAATATTTACAAATTGTAAGCAAAACAATTTACTAAATCAAACAAAAAGATTTACTGGATTTTCTGCAAAATATCAAACAATATTTTTTTCTGAATTTATAAAATAATTAGTCTAAAAATACTAACAAATATTAAACAAAATAGTTTACTTAATCACACAAAAATATTTACTTGTTTTTTTGTAATTTATCAAACAACATTTTTGTCTCGGTCATCATCATCATCATCATCCATGAAGCATTTATGAAATTTCAAATTGTGAAATGTGTTCAAGTCTGAACGTTTATCTAAAGACTCTAGAAAAATGAATGAGAATTAATGCAACGACATTATCGAACTGATTCACTCAAAAATCTTCAGAAAACAAACTTGGTACAGTGGCATTCCTTTTGCTATCATTGTTGTTGTTTCTATGTTGCTGTTTTCTATACAGTTTTTCTTGTTGTTTTCTGGTGTTTGCGTCCTAAATAAGAGTCAAACAAACAATTAATTGATTATGTAAAGAACATTTACTGAAAATGGAATTTATTTTTAAACAAACTTGTTTGAAAATTTTTGGTGATAATTTTTTCTGTGAAATTACCAATACAGCGAAGACATACACATAGTATGTATATGTCGAGAAGTACATTAGTGAGAGTCTTCCAAGTCGGTGTAAAAAAATAACTAAAAATAACTTGCGAGCACACACCTTTTGTATATGAGACGAAACAAATAACACCATGTTACAGTGAAAATATACTTCAGAAATGACATAGTGTAGATTAAAGGTTGATTTGCTTAGATAATTTTGTCATATTTAGAAATTCGATTACACCCCCAAAATCGAAAGTTATCGATAAAATAAAATTTTTTGGGACTTCACGGACAAAAAAAAATTCACTGCGTTATTACCGAACCGATTTTCAATTCTTAAACGGTGTCAAATAGAAGAGGATTTATGCTTTCCGTGTGTATTTAAAATTATTTATTTCGACTAATATTTCGTAGAAATGTTGTCAAAAGCAAATAAATTTTTTTTCTTCAAATTTTTAAAAGTTTAGAGTATTTTTTTGCAACACTTTTTTCGAAACTATACTAAGTTTTTTTTAAAGCGTATTAAAATAAGCCTAAAATTATTAAAGATCGGCTGAGAATTGGCAAAGCTGCAATTTTTTCAAACAAAATTTCAATATAAAATAGAACATGAAAAATATTTCCATTGCATTATGGAGTTGCTCACAAAATAAATGGTAAATAACACATAACTTCTTAGCTACTAGCCAGATTTATTTGAAACTTGACATTTCAATAGATAATGATCTATACTTGCACAATATTGGTTGCAAAGAAATTCAGGTTGCGAATTAACGACGTAACAGTTAGCAAAAATTAAACACATCGCATGTGAAAAGCTTTAATAGAGGCCTTTAGGTTATTTAGCTTAGGCGAAAACAGTTAATGTACAGAAATTATAATCTAAAAACGCGAAAAAAGTTTAACTAAATAAACGAAATTAATTTTTGCACTTAAATATCTTTTAAATTATAAAAGTTAGTAGGCAATAATGGTCATGCCTTCGTGCAGAAGGCAGAAGCAGAATTAAAACAAAAAAAAATTTAAAAAAATCGGTCGAGATTTGTCATTGTTATAAGACTTCCAAAATTTTTCACATGCGATTTGTTTAATTTGTACCCATTGTTGCGTCGTTAGTTCGTTACTCGCACATCTTTACAAGCAATATTGTGTAAGTAGAGCTCCATATTTATTGATATGTCAAGTTTCAAATACATCTGATTAAGAGTTTAAAAGTGTCAGAGGCGCTGCAACACTGCTGTAAAATTAATATAAAGCGGAATAGCAAAGTTGAAAAAGTTATTAAGCTTTCTATCTCTATCTAACTTCACCATCTGTTCTCTCTACTCTATCGTTTACTCAAAGAATTAATTAATTAACTGGTAGGCATTAAGTGCCCGAGTGTGTTACTTTTCTAAAAAAGAATATATTTTTGAATCTTCTTGGAACTTTCTTAGGAATTCTGAGTTTGGATGAAAATGGGTTGGTTAATCACGCTTATTTTATATGAGTTACGCATTTTGGTAATAATGTGTGATGAAAAAAAAAATCGGTTAAAGTAGAAATGCTTGATGTATACTATTCACTTTGCATGGACGTGGCGTCGCCCACTTTTTAATCATAAATCTGTGGCATGGAATCCTAATGTGACAGAAGCCAGACAATGTAAATGCAGCTTTACAAAAGCGTGTTAAGAATCTCCGTCACCAGAACCTATGTTGCGTAGGGTACACTTCTAAAAAATCAAATACTACATAAATAATAAACTTTGACGAATTTAAAAGAAGGTAAATTAATGAAAAATGCTGTCATGGTTGATTTGTCGCTTATACTGAGTTTTTTGTAAATTGCGCATCTTAATCATAGTAAATCCGAACAAAAAACATAAAATAAAAAATTGAAAAAAGAAATAGAAAAAAGTAAAAAAGAATAGAAAATAATATTCAGCCATTAGTACAAGTATTACAAAATATTAACAATGTCAAATTAAATAAAAACTAACAATACGGGTGATAAAAATAGGGCATTAAAAGATTTAACAAAAAAAAAAAGTAAGACAAACAAAAAAAAATTATTCCTAAATGGAAATTCAATATCTATAGGGCAAATATAAATAATTTTTGATAATGGGACTTTTTTTGAGTTGAGAACTTTAAATTGCCAGCATTGATTTCTATGACAGGGTATTTGACATTTCTAGATTATTTCGTGCTTCAAGTAATGCTCAAAATGAAATTAAAGAAACCATTAGAAATGAATACATACATATACTATTAAGGAATTCACAAGGTGTACTAATGTCCTAGGTACTAACATAGTACAAAATTTCAAATATGACATATTTGAATACCCTGTCATATGTCCAAATACTAAAGACGAAAAAACTTCAAAAATTAAACATCAAAGTATTAAATAAAAAATATTTATATACATACAATAAAAACACAAAAATTAAAATTCAAAATAGAATCGGTTTTATGCGAAAATTATTCAGCTGAACACATAGCACACCATAAAAACATATATATGTACATAAGTTGTAGTGTCATATTATATTTTTTTATTGAGAATATCAACAACAAACATACAACTATTGTATAACCTTAGCACCTACAACAGTTAGAACACTTAGGACTACCTTGTGAATTCCTTCTATGTATGTATGTATGTATTGTAATTCGTAATTGTTGCCGGTATAATAATGTAGTTGTCGTGACCATGCTACAACAATAATTTTCCTGTACGCACATCTATTCATCAATAGAGTTAAAACAAACTTTAAAAAAGATAGAAAATATTGAAATATCTTTATATATTTTAAAAATTTTATTTTATATAAATAATCCTAAAAAAACAGCAGTCTCTGATAATGGCACACATGACTTACCCATTTATTGGCAGTGGCTGACTGTGTGTCTCGTAAGACTCCAATTACTTTTATTTCAAAGCTTTATTCAACATAGAAACCAAAAAAAAAACACTTTATTGACACACAACAAAAACATCAACATTTTCAAGGTGAAAAGTTTTTTGTTTATGTTTTGCATTCAACCGAAACAGGTGTCACCAAAGTTAAGTTGATGTGATTCGAAAAAAAGGTGAAGCCACATGCATTTTCATTTGGTGTGAGGTTTTTTAAGATGTATAAAACACACAGAAATTAATTAAAGTGGTAAGAAAATACCACAGACTGCTTTGACAAGATGGTTATACACATAGTGTAAAACATCTACTTTACAGTCATAGTCTTTTCTTTCACTAGACAAAGTAACCTTGAATATCATGTCAAGCTAAAAATATTTAAATTAAACATAATTCTAGGCTTTTTATTACAAATGCCTTGAATGTCAATGTCAGTTTCTTTTGGGAATGAGACTTAAATTTTGTCAAATTTTCAAGTTGACAAGAATATTTATTTGTCGATTATTGAAAACAAAATAAATTTATGACATGCAATTGTCAAAAATGTCAATATATTGCCGAGATTTCTCAAAATAATGTTTGTTTTCAAGATACTAAAGTAGTTTGAAAAATTTTGTAGCTCTATTGAAAAGTTTTTCTTTCAGTAGGAAAGGACTTTTTAATATAAGATAATTTGTAAAAAATCGATTGTAAGTTTGTGTAAGACTGCTTTACAAGCAAACGGTTTAAAGTTTCTAATGCATATTTTAGGACAATTAAGATGTAGAATGCGCGAAAAATGAAAAAAAAAATTCATCTCGGCCATTACACACACTATGGCCGAATTTCCAAATTTTGCGGCAATTTATCAACTTTAGATTTTTAAATATTTTTTCATATGGTTTAATTCCGAATATATTGGAAAGAAAAAGTATAAAAAAGATTTGACAATTGGTAACGATGTTTATGTATACAAAGCTGACATTATTCACCTTTTTATAATACGTATTATCAGCTATGAAGCAGAAAAATTTTATAATATTAAAACATTGCTTTCCAAAATGTATTTTTATTAAAAAAAAACGTTGCTCGAGTTGCGTATTTTCAACTGTTGTAAAACATATTTGATAAATGTTTTTTATTGGTACTTATTTTGATATATTTAATGGATCATGCTTTTTGTGAAATTGTGAAAATGTTTATCGTTTATAACCCAGCGGGAAAAGTAGCCATGGATTACATATATAATGAAAGATATAAAATATTATTTTAAAAAGCGAAACAATGCATTCCTTTGAAAGCGAGAACGTAATTTGATCACACACAAAAATTACACATTCATTACCACATCTTAGGAAGAAGGAACATATTTAGGGAATTCACAATTAGGGTATTCACAATGTGTATCTCAAAATTTGGAAATAGAAATATCGTTACACCTTAAAATTTCATTGTGAGCAACGAGACTAAGCGCAGCATATTAAAGTAATAAAAGTAACGACGAAGTTTGGCGAATATTTCTCACTATTTACATGTATAGAACACGAACTCAAAAAACACAACAAACAAAACAACAACACAACCACTTTAGTGCTTGGTACCTATCAACATGCCAAAGAAAAGCCAATAAATTTAAGCCACACACAATTTCTTTATTCAAAATATTGCCGCAATGAATAAAACATGCTTCTTGGGCGTTTAAAATTGTCATCTGATAGCAAATTTCATTTACATGCAAAACATCAAACTTGCCAACCCATAATAAAAGACTAAAATTGAAACGTTGTTATATTAAGACATATTTTAGAACGCTGTTGTGAACTCCCTAAATGTAAAATTAATAATTAATCCAAGTGTAAGTAAAATCGTCTTTATATCACAAACATTTTTTTTGATTATATACATAAGCACATGACTTTAATGCATCTGGCATGCACAGAAAGCAGCGCATTCCTGGAGACCTACCAAGTGGGACATCCCATACAAAAATCATGTAATTCCGAAGCAGATTGGTATACCTGCTTCCAGTAGACGGATATTTTTGCTGGGTAGTTTTGTAGTAGAGCACTTTTAAGCGTTTAAATGGATTTTTAGAAATTTATTCCTATTGCACTTAATGCTGACTTTTCGTTCTTCTATTAACTAATAAATAATACAAATTATTTCTTGTAAATGATATTACAATGATTTAATAACTTTATAGAAGGTATTATTCACTGAGATTCAAGGTTGACCTTTCATTACAGTGAGTTTGGCTAAGCGCAGCGGGATCTCTGCCCTCTATCTCAGAAACGGCTGGTCGTATGAAAAAATGGTTTCTACAAAATCTGTCGCAAATTTTATGCGCTACAATTTCTATCGTTGTCATTGGAGCTATAGAAACCGAGATAATCGCGAAAAACTGATTTTTCTGACTTTTGACCTTGAATAATTTACGGCACAGACATGAGATTTTATGAGACTTTTGACACAAAATTTTAGAACACCAAAATGAAAGTGTTTACGAATTTACAGCTTATTATCTCTCATTCCGCAGTGAAACCCTAATTTGACTGGGCTACTATAGAAGTTTTCACTTTAAAAAAAAAACTTATGTATGTACATTATTTATAATCAGCCATATCACAGATTCCGTTCGGAATGGTTTTGATTCCGTAGTTGTCATTCCGAAAAAGTAAATTTTTGGTGCTTTAGATTCCGTTTATTTTGTATTTTGTTTTTACAATGATAAAGTTTTTATACCTTGAGGCGTTTGTTTACTCTTGTTTTTAGATACAAAGCTCACATTAAGCTTTGTATTAACATGGAAAGCTCATGACCAAATATTTATTTGACGCTCCTAAAAGTATGCACGTTTCTTAATATTTACTGCACATGAAGTCTGTAGAAAAGTGTTTTTCAATTCCACTTTGAAATTTAGGTGGTTTGATTACGAAGAAAATTTTCGTTTTTCGTTTTCTGAAGAAGCAACTTACGGAATTGAAATCACTTCCGATCGGAATGGTTTCTGTGACATGGCTGAATATATTAAATTATCCCAGCAAAAACTTTAGTGATTTTTGTAATCGGTAGTACTTTATTAATTGGTTACAAAGTCATGAGTGGTACTTATTTATCTAATTACTATGCTTCAAATTAGAACTACTAACTACACTCTAAAACATTACTTTAAATTTACGATCATATATTGTCTAAATTTCTGTTGAAAATTTCTCCTTGTCTAAAATTACATCGATTTTGTAGTTATTTTATTAAATAAAAAACCTTTCAAATTAAACATATTTAGTCCAAGTGGAAAAAATGTAACATAAAGTATAATACGGCTATGGCTGAATAGTAGATACTTCAGACTATCAGTCAGGAGGTCGCGGTTTAAACCTGCACGCAATCAATTGCTTTTTTTATTAAAAACATTTTGTTCCAAAATCAACAAAAATAATGCGTGTCTAATTTTAGGTCGATAATAATCGGTAAAGTGTTGCCGACTATTATCGACCTAATTTTCAACAAAAGTGTTTTAGAGTGTAGATTCTCAACAAGTTGCAATCGGTAATTGCAATTGTTGTCTCTGTTTGGCGTTACCAAAACAGAGTTTAAATAATGCAGGATTGAATATACATATATTTTCTGTGCCGATATGCACGTCAGCGTTCGGGTGTCTTGCATCTCTTTAAACAAATAAACATATTCTATACTGCGAAAAGAAATTTCATTAATTTTTCAAATCACTAAAACTCCTATTTTAAATACTTTTTACATTTTCATTTCACATAGAAATTTTTTTCTGCGCTGCAGTTTCACGAAGTTTTTTGAAGAAGCTTCAATAAAAAAAGTCAATAAAAAGAAAATACCAAAAAACCGACGACAAAATTTAAAATTTGCGTTTAATGAGTCACAAATTGTTGCCATGTTGCATTCACTGAGTCTACAATGTAAACATTTGAGTTGTTGCAATTATCGAGGTTGTGCTCATCGAGGGTTGCAGTAACCGAGGGCGCACTGTACATATATTTGATCTTATGTACAATGTAACTTGCATACATAACTAATATATTATAAGAAATTTATTATTTGACATGTTGTCATAATTTTATTTTAAATGACATTTTTTTGCTGGTGCTTAAACATTGCCTATATGCATTTTGTTGGTGCTTTACCAAATCGTCAGTAGCCTTCAAACACACTTTTGAACAGTTACATACTTTCAAAACCATTTGAGAATTTTGTATAAGTTTCAAAGTCTACGGTACTTATTTACATATTTGTAAATTCTCAAATGGTTTTTGAAAGTCTGTACATAAGATAAGGGGCTTGTAACTGTTCAAAGGTGTGTTCGAAGTCTACTGACATTTTGGTAAAGCACCAATGAAATTCATATAGACAATGCTTAAATACCAGTAAATAAATTTCATCTAATATATTATCATTGTCATATAAGTAACCTGTTTGAGTTGAATTTTGGGTTTCGATGTTTACATATTAATTTTTATATATTTATATACATATTACCATGAATTTATATTACACATAAAATTTTTTTGAAGATTTTTTTTCTAAAATGATGATTTTTTTCGAAGAATGAAGATTTCTCCCCGAAAATTTCTGGCACCGCTGCCCTAATTGTTTCTGCTCGTAACAACTGTTCGTGTTTTCCTCGTTTGTACTTACATACATACATATTTGTATATTATTATATTACGAACAAAAAACAATGAATTATAGACTTCATTCGGCGGACACATTAAAATAATTCATTACTTTCCTAAGACATGTTCTGTGTTAACAATAATTAATTTGTAATTGATAATGATTTCCATGATTCTGGCCCACTGTGCTCAGTTCGAAGCAATACCTGAAATAAGTAAAACTCAGTTGAAATCCACTGATTGGTGGCTGGATTAAAATTATTAGGAAACTTTGTTAACAAAACATTTCCAACCAACAAGGTTCACATAATTCTCACTGAGTTCAGCACTAAACACCAAAAACGTCATTTGTTCAAAACATTAAGGAGTTAATTAATGCTAAGTGATTTTTTAACATTTTTAAACTTTTTACATTATCTGGTTTTTTGTATTACAAGTACAGAACCCCTGTTATATTTAAACAAATTTAATTTAAATTTTGTAAAAATAATTTGTGGTTTTCTCTCTCTTTACTATTCTTTTTAATTTGTCTAATTGTATATTTTTTTCCTTCACTTGCAGGTTACGCAAAAGATATTGCTGGAGTTGAAAGAGGTATGTTGTAATCTATTAGTTTTTTTTTCAAAAATTTTTTTTTATCTCATTATCATAATGCTAAACTACATTATTAAACAACTAAAAAAACTTTGTTAAAAAATTGAAAAGAAAAAATGGACAAATTTACAACTGCGAAGAGAATAAAACTCATTTGAAATGTTTTAGCACTCTGTGGTAGAAAAAAAACAAAGCAAACATTAAGTAAATGATTAGAAATAATGGAAGTAGGAGCTTTTTAAAAATATAAAAAAGAAGGAAAAAGAAGGGATGAATGATATAACAAGAATAGGGATAAAAATCAACAAAGTACGTAAACCACACTTTCGAGAGGGAACGAAAAAAATGATAAAAAATATAACTACGTAAATACACACCACAGCTAGAACACACATTCATACAAACAAAATGAAACTCAAATTCACAATTGGCAAAAAGGATAAAGACCTTTTATACCAGTTCACACAACACCACTCACAGCTGAGTCACATGAAAAAGATAATGGTTTATGGCAATTGTAACTCGCCCCCCCCCCCCCCCCCCCATAAACACAATAAAGAAACCATGCAACCCAAAGGAATAAATGGAACAGCATAAAAGGGAATGGAGCGGAGCGACAGAACAAATAGCTTTATTTGGATGGCACTGGCTCCTCGCCGGCTGACTGCTTGTTTGTTAGCTGTGGCATGTGATATTCAAAAAAAAAAAACTTTTAGTAATAAAAGATGAAAAATAAAAATACAAAAAAGCTTTATTTAACTGCTATTCATATACAATAAAATGTAGCAATTTTCTGGTTGTATTTTTTAATTTTGTTAAGGATTTGAGAAAAACTGCACTCTTTAAACTTTCTGTTACAATTCTCCACCCATTTGATAAAATTTCCCTAAAGGCCAATATGTAATACGGGCTTTAACATTTTCTGGTTGAAAAAAAAAGCTTTACAAAAAATTTATGGTTGATAACAAAGTTAACTACCTTTCTAAATAGTAAGTTTGTTTTACTGTTTCAAATGCATAAAGTTAGGAGCATAATTTTATACTAATTTAGTGCATACGTTAAGGCTAAATATTTTTTAGTTTTAACTAAAAGGGGTTTTTTCTTTACAAAACTTTATGATGAAACAAAACATGTGTAGATTGTTTGTAAAATTGCTTTATTAAAAAGATATTTTTTGCATTATTTCTTTTATATAATTTTTGGCATGGGAATTATCACTCAATTCGGTATTCGGTTCCCAAACAAGATATCTGTTGATCTTTATTTCCACAAGAAAATTGGGTTTACCTGTAGTTGTAGAAATTTTTGAGAATTTGCGTCATCGTTTCCCAAACGATTTTCATCACAGGGATCATCGTTATTTTTTTCGCTAGAGTAGACATCGTGTCATCGATGTAGGCCAGATCGACATATCTCTTGATTTTAACATTAGTCTTCTGAGCAAACTATTTTCATTCATGTGTATGTTATATGTTTGTTATCTCAGAACTTCCAAATTAATAAACCGATTTGACTATATTTATTTATTTGAATTGATGTTGGTTCCATTTTTTCGTTTTCGTTGCAAATATTTTTGTAGAACAAATTTGTCCGCTATATCGCCGCTGAAGGGGAGTTTTTTGTCCTTTTTTAAAGAAATGCTCATAATGACCCATACAGCGAAGAGCTATAGGGTTAAAATATTCCACAAAAATGTTGCTTGTGCTGTTTTACATAAAAGTGCATACCATATCGTATACCATAAACATAAGACATAAAAGATATATTATGCTTTATAGAATTTTTTTTTAACTTTTCAAAAATCGGGAAAAATAGTAATTTAGAAGGCCCACTCGGAGCGGGCTTAAAGTTGTTGGGTGGATAGAAGTTTAAAATTAAAAATTAAAAAAAAAACGAACAATACACTCATTTTCAAAGCAGAAATCAAAAACATTTGGAATATTTTTTATAATTTACTGTAAAAAACAATCTAAAAACAAAAGTTAAATAGTTCTGCCAAAAAAAACCGACTTCAATGCAAAGAACTTATGGAACAGATTACAAAACGGCTTCAATTTAGCGTTAGATCAAATGATGTGTTTGTCTACTAATCTGGTGTCCGACCGCAATTTTTCATATTACGAATCCTCTGATGTCTATTCAAATATAATATTTTCAAAATCCGTCGAGAAATGGCGGAGTTATGCGATAATTAATATATCGAGCTACCACCCGATTTTTACTTCTATGGGATCAAACTGAGAACAAACCCTTTCAAACATAAAAATTTTCCTACCGATTTTTGGAAAAAAGATTGTGGAACTAAACTGCAACCAAAACCTTTCAAACAAGAAAATAATTTTGAAAATCTGTTAACAAATGACAGAGCTATGCATTGGCGGAGCAAATTTTCCCCGTCCGATTTTCAAAAATAGCAAAATAAAATTATGGGACCAAACTGCTTTCAAACAAAAGACGAATTTTGAAAACCGGTTCGCAAATTACAGAGTTATTCATGGAGGGGAGCAAATTTCACCACCGATTTTCGAAAAAAAGAATTGTGGAAGCAAACTGCAACCAAAACCTTTCAAACAAAAGAAGAATTTTGAAAATCTGTTAACAAATGACAGAATTATGCATGGGGGGAGCAGATTTCTTCTCCGATTTAAAAAAAAATTATAGGATCAAACTGCTGCAGGCAAACCCTTTCAAACAAATGAAAAATTTTGGAAATCGGTTCGCAAGTGACACAGTTATGCATGTGGGTAGCAAAATTTCCCCCTCCCATTTTCGAAAAAAATATGGGACCAAACTGCAGACAAATCATTAAAAAAAAGAATTTTTAAAATCGGTTCACAAATGACAGAGTTATGCATTGGGGGATGCAAATTCTCCCGTTCGATTTTCGAAAAAAAAAAAGTTATGGACCACACTGCAGGCAAGCCTTTTGGAACAAAAAAAATTTTTTTTTTTGAAAATCGGTTTACAAATGACAGAGTTGTACGTCTACAAACATAAAAAAAAATCACACGAATTGATAACCTCCTTCATTTTTGAAGTCGGTTAAAAAAGGTTCAATTTTGATCATAATTAAGAAAGTTATGATCAGAAAATTTTAAAAATTATTTTTTTTTTGAAAATGTAATATCTTTAGAACTAGTAATAAAAAAAATCTAAAAATTTAGCAGGAAGGCTCTTTTGAGGTGTAATTAAAAAACTATCATAAAATGTGGGAAATTAAAAACAATTTTCCAACCGTCCGACTTGGCGTAGAATGCCCCATATTATCTACTGCAGTGAAAATGTTTTTATAACAAGTTCTCTATCGCAACTTATCCATTGGAGACTGCAAGCAAAAAAGTGTAACAACACCTAAGAACTACACGAATTTGTCTTTACTAACTTGTGCTTTTTTGCGCCGACTGGTGTGCGTCTGCGCTATGCAACGACGCACAGTGCTTCCAATTTTGGAAAAAGGCTCAACAATTGTATAATTGAAACTTGTGATGCGATTACAAAATGATGTATGTGAAATTCATAGAGGAGGACCTGCGCTTTTGAAATGTTGAAATTTAAGCAACCCTGTTGAAACACACGTTGAGCTACAGGGTGTCAAAATTTAACACCCAGGGCACGAAAAACCTTGTCGGCCTCATAACTTACAAATATTATATGATTTTAAATTCATAAAAAATTACCGTTTAATAAATCGTTCAAATTTTTAAATAGTAAATAAATAGAAATTTGATAAATTAAGTAAAGTCCGACTTTGGCTCGCACACGAAGAGTTCTGTACGAATACACATATGTATATCATATTCCGTTTTTGCTCCTATTTTCATTTTGGCAGTTTTTTCGTTGTGCTTTTTGTTTAATTTTGTTTTTTTAATTGAAGTTGTGTGTATTTAGTCGAACTGTACAAATACCAATTTCTTGACTTTTGTAAAGGTCGAACTGAACATCGATGTTTTCGGGATTAACCACAATCCCATCGTCAGAGCTCTCTATACTCTAGGCGCTACTCAGCCCCCAAAGTCAAGCGGTAAATATCTGGCATTAAACCAATTGCATTAAAGCTCTATGTTTCCTGGCTTTAAGCTTATTTTATGGTCACTTAGAAATATACCATACTTGGCACTTATCCTAATCAACAACCACACTTAAAAAATTTTTTAAGTAATTTTAAAATAATTTTAAGTATATTTTTCCACAGATGACGTAGTAATTACTTACAATACGAATCCCTTGAGAAAGTGAACAAAAAATTCACGAAACGTTGGGAAAATATGTAATAAAAAACTATGCATTTTTATTAACATAAAGTACGTTAGGCCTCATTAGCTTATGCAAAATCAAACTTCACCACACTTGTGCTTTTTGTTTATATTTCTCACCCAAGATTGAGAAAGCTCCTTTCTCTAGTTCTTATGGTTTACATATGTTTTGTTTTATCCGTATTACACGGGAAACTATCTAACATATTTTGTACTATGTGCCTCTAGTGTTAATAATTGAAGTTGTGTGTATTTAGTCGAACTATAAGAGTTTGTTTTTTTTTAATATTTTAAGTTATTTTTCGTTGTTTTGGCGATTTTTTTGGTTTCAGCGCTTTTTTTCATATTCGTGATTTTTTCGTTGTTTTTTTTTGCGATTTTTCGTTTGTTGCAATTTCTTTGCCGATTTTTTTATTTTTGGCATTTTTTTGGTTTTGGCGTTTTTTGACGATATTTTTAATTTTAGCGATTTATTTTAGTTTTGGCGCTTTTTTCAGTTTTGGCGCTTTTTCGGTATTGGGGCTATTCTTCGGTTTTTGGTGATTTTTTAGTTTCAGAGACTTTTTTTTTTTTTTTGGTTTTGACACTTTTTTCGTTCTGTCGATTTTTTCGGTTTTTGGCGATTTTATCTAGTTTTGGCGCTTTTATTTTCGTTTTGGTGACTTTTTTAAATTATTGTCGATTTTTTTCGTTTTTGATGATATTTTTAGTTTTAGTGCTTTTTTCGTTTTGACGACTTTTTGGTTTTTCGCGTTTTTTTAGCTTTTTTGGCCATGTTTTTAGTTTTGATGATTTTTTGTGCTTTAGCGTTTTTTTAAATTTTGGTAATAAACCTGCTTCGGCCGAAGCAGTAGTTTTTGCTGGGTATCGAAAGGAAGCTCTTTCAAACCTGGAATAGCTCAAAAAACGTGAAACATTTTCCATCCACTACTATTTTTAGCTGCACTTCTTCGGTTTTGGTGATTTTTTAGTTTCAGCGACTTTCTTTTTGGTTTTGACACTTTTTTCGTTCTGTCGATTTTTTCGGTTTTTGGCGATTTTATCTAGTTTTGGCGCTTTTATTTTCGTTTTGGTGATATTTTTAAATTATTGTCGATTTTTTTCGTTTTTGATGATATTTTTAGTTTTAGTGCTTTTTTCGTTTTGACGACTTTTTGGTTTTTTCGCGTTTTTTTAGCTTTTTTGGCCATCTTTTTAGTTTTGATGATTTTTTGCGCTTTAGCGTTTTTTTTTAAATTTTGGTAATAAACCTGCTTCGGCCGAAGCAGTAGTTTTTGCTGGGTATCGAAAGGAAGCTCTTTCAAACCTGGAATAGCTCACTACTATTTTTAGCTGCACTTCTGTTGCCACAATATTAAAATTTCTACTAGGTAGATGTTTAAACCAGTTGAAGAGACTTGTTATGTTTTGTGTTTATTTTGTTTAAAAAAAATTATTTAAAATGTGTATATTTTTTGTTGAAGAATTTATCTGCTGTGCCTTTTGTCATAAAAATTACTAACCTATCACAAGAAGCATTTTTTTAAACTGCAAACTAACAAAAACTTAATTTTGTCAAAGAAAATATAAAATAAACTTTTCTAGGATTTAAATTCATAAGAGTCTAAAAAATGATGACAGAACAGCCTTCTTACAGGCAGACAGACAGTTGTTTCATGTTAATTAGTTTTTCTTTTGTAAATAAAAAGTACTTTTTGCCAACGAGTATTTGGAAAATTTCCAATTTAAATGAGTGTTTTAAAAACTATCTTTAACTTGTTTTTTTTTGCTATTGAAATTATTGTCGCCCTTAATTCGCCTAAATGCAAATTTGATTTAAATTTATTTAAGTTTTCAAAATGTTACTGTCACTTATTTTTAAAACAGTCTACCGTCTAGCAACTTTCTAATAAAGTCTCCTCTGAGTTGCTAAAAGCATCATTTCTTTTCCATTTTCTATTTTTATAATTTTTTTTTGGTTGCTGTATGCCATTCACAATTTTAATCTACATTTGTATTAAAATTGCCTTAAGCTTATAGACTGCTCTGCGACTGTCTCATACAAAAAAAAATAAAATAAAATTTTGCAATGTAAATGCAACTCTAATAATAAAAAAACTCATATACACTTGAAAATTTTCCTCTGCATATATTTGTCTATTGATAACAATACTTGAAAATTTTCCTTTCTAAGCGCAGGCAGACAAACTGTCGAAAAGAAAAACTAACGAGTAATAGTTGCTAGTCAATGTTAGTTATCATTATCGTTATTTTGTGTGTAAAATTTCCTACTTTTCCTCCTGGTATTTTTATTTATTTTTTGTTATATGCCTGCATCCTCTAAGTTTCATTATATAAAGGAAGGAAAATGAAAGGACATTTTTTTTTATTGGACGTTATAGAAAACTTGGAAAAATTGACAAATTTTGTGTGTTGAAATTATTTAAAAAAACGGTTAAATTAAGGCCTCTATTATGATTCACAACTAAACTAAGTTGAGTTGTGAATTTTACAACTCAACTCATCTCAACTCAACTCAACTATTTTTTTTTATTATGATTCACAACCAATTTTAGTTGTCCTCGAAATAATGTTCGAAATTATGTTCTTATCTATGCTTTATGTTTTTGCAAACCATAGTAGCGCCATCACAGAATATTTTAAATATTTTTAGTTTTGGTCTTACTATTTTTTTTTTAGATTTTATTAGTTATGCATATGGCAACAATATGTTTTGATAAAGGCGATAGTTTGATGCGCACTTTAAAATCGCCATCGTCCAAATAAATAAAAAAGACAATTGATAAAAGAACAGCTATGTCACTTTGATAAAAGTTGAGTTGAGTTGTAAGCCATAATAAGAATTTGAGAACTACAACTCAACTATACATATTGTTGTGAATCATAATAGGGGCCTTAATTTTTTAAATCAATTATATTTTTATTTAGACAGAAGTGTGAATGAAGCGTATAGACCAAGAGCAATTTTAATGCACGAGACTGAGTGAAGATAAATATCCCGATTTAAATATGTTTTGACGTAAACCTTTACGTCATTACATATTTGGGCATATTTACCAAATATGTTTTCGCTTTTCGAATATGTTTTTTTATTTACGGCAACAGCACTGCTTTTGTTTAAATTTCATCAACTTACTACTATTTCTCTGTAGGATTTTCCCATTTCTGGAAAAACTAATATAGTTGACAGGATGAATGTATTCCATCCTGTTATTTTACTGTAACTGGCACCCCGATTTGCGCCAATCCTATTTGCGTCGTTTTTTAAAATGTGGGTCAATCCAATTTGCGTCACGAAAAACGATTGGATTTTTCACAGATATCACAATCACTTGTGAAGATTTTTAAAATTGACATGAAAGAGGGGAATTAGCATATCGTTCTGTTAGGCAAGTTATTCTAAACATAGTTATAGGTGCTATTTATTTAGGTTTTTCATATCAAGATAGATCAACCTAGTCTCAAATGAGAATCTATGTTTTTTCTTTAATGCATGTTTGCATATGGGAAAAGTCCACTTTTCGTAATGTAGCGCCAACAAGCACTTAAGATATAATTCAAAGAACACCCATTTTTTTACTTCTTTGTACAATTTGTATAGGTCGTAAGTAATTCTACATTTAGTAAAATTTTACGAAAAATCGAACCACATGGTTCTGAAATACAAGCTTAATTCTAATATGGCGTTGCGTTACTTTTCGCTGGAAATGCCCATATGTATATGGGAACATAAATGAATTATCTAGACTTTTTATGCTTTTATGTAAATTAATTTTTTCTTACCTCCTTATTATAATTAAATAGGAACAAAATGTTTCCATGTGACTTTTTTAATAAAAAATGTGTATATTTTTTAAATAAATGTTTCCATATTTGACCCAATCAAGAAAAATCAGTACATTTATATAGAAAAAAGTCATTCGATTTGTGTCGTTTCGGCTTGCGTCGCATTTCCGCGGTCCCCATTAACGACGCAAATCGGGGTTCTAGTATATTAATAAGAATCCGGAGAAATAGTTATGCCTATTTTTGTAAATTTTTTTTTAATATTTTATCAAATTATTACTATTTCTCTGGAAGATTTTCCCAATTGTGGACAAACTAATATAGTTGACAGGATGAGATATACCGCATTTTGAAGGTATTCCATCCTGTTATTTTACTGTATTAACAACAATCCGGAGAAATAATTTGACCAATTTTAAACATTTTTTAAATATTTTTGATCATCTTAGTACAATTTCTCTGGAGGATTCTCCGAATTCTGGACAAACTAATATAGTTGACTGAATGAGATATACCGCATTTTGAAGGTACATCGGCAAAAATGCGTTATGTAATATGTGAACAGCCCTCTATTGGGCTAACGTTCGTCACGTTATATTCAGAAAGAATCAGACATGATTAACAGTGCCTCCTCACACGTGATAAGCAAAATACACATGAGCACTGATAATTTAATTGTAGCGGCTTCCGAAAACAGCGTTGTTATGTTCAGCTGTGTACGTTAAAAAAATAATTTAATTAGATAATTGTTCATTTCTACCTTGGAATGTTAATCATAGCTGATTCTTTCTGAATATAACGTTACCAACCCAAGCGTAATAATCAATTTGAAATAATAACATTTATTTTTTAACCGACTTCAAAAAAAAAGAAGAGAGGATGTTCTCTCAAAACACCGCCATTTATAAACCGATTTCGGACTTTTTTCTTTATTTAAAAGGATGCGCTTCCAGTTTAGTCCCGTTGAAAAGTGGGCGGGGTTACGCCCATACGAAGTTAATACACATGCTTTTTTATCTATTTCTACTCAACCGATTCCTATTAAACTTTTGCACACACACTAAGCTTCTGTTCGAATACTACATCATGATTAATAAAGTGGGCAGTGCCACGCCTACGTAAACTAAATATTCTTTTTTAACAGTTCCCACTAAACCGATTCGTATGAAAATTTGCATAAACATGTAGTTATTGTTACAATACAACATTATGGTTAGAAAAGTGGGCAGTGCCATGCTCATGAAATGTAAATATTCATTTAAACTACTTCTACTTAACCGAATCTTATGAAACTTCGCACACAATTAGTTCTCGTGAAAGTACATCATTATGATAAAAATTATAGGCAGTGCCACGACTATTTTGTAGTCGCTTTTTTTTTCAAGAATGATATTAATATGATTATTTCGAACTTATTTGTTTGTGAATCCAAATTGATTATTAGGCTAAGGTTCGTAACGTTATATTCAGAAATAATTGGGCATGATTAATATTCCAAGGAACAAGGGAAAAATTAACATCAACTTAATTTTTTCAACGTACACAGCAGAACAGAGTAGCACCACTTTCGGAAGCCACTACACTTCCATCGTCAGTGCTCACGTGCATTTGCTTATCACCACTTGTCAGGTGGCTCTGTTGAATGTCATTTTTAATTCTTATAAATACAACTTTTTCGTGAAAATTGAACACGAGAATTAAATCACTCTCAAGCTGATATTAAAGTGCACTTTCCCAGTGTTGCCATCGGTTTATTTTTTTTCATTCCCATTTTTCTGATTTTTGCTCTACTATGATTATTTCGAACTTTTTTGTTATTTCGAACTTATTTGTTTGTGAATCCAAATTGATTATTAGGCTAAGGTTCGTAACGTTATATTCAGAAATAATTGGGCATGATTAATATTCCAAGGAACAAGGGAAAAATTAACATCAACTTAATTTTTTCAACGTACACAGCAGAACAGAGTGGCGCCACTTATAAGCAAAATACACGTGAGCACTGACGATAGAAGTGTAGCTGCTTCCGAAAGTGGCGCTACTCTGTTCTGCTGTGTACGTTGAAAAATTAACAATTATTTTTGTTTTTCGTTTTTGTTTGATATAAAGAAGGATATGGTTATTTTTTAAAGAAAATATATATATGATTTATTTCATCGGTCGTTCATAAATGCAATGAAATGTTTCATTAAAATTATGAAATACATTTGATTGAAATTATAACATTCAAAATCTTATTTTTATTTATTTTTAAAAGTACAAATTTCAAGCTCGTTAAGAATTCATTAAAACATTTTGTCAAAACTTAACAGGGGTTTCATAATATGACAAAATAAAATATTGGTAAATATAACCAATTTTATTAGTTGGAATTGGACCAACCCATAAAATACAGCAAAATCAACTAATGGAAGTGTAATGTGTTTGATAGTGTGGTGAACAATTAATCGAGAGGTCGCGCAGGTTCGATGACTGCCTGGTAGAGATGAGTGATCCCGTGATTTTTAAAGAACATCGTGAACAGTGAACGTGATTTAAAAATCACTGTTACTTAAAACTGTGACTGTGATCACTGTTTTCAATTCTCTTATAGCACTGTAATTATCAAACACACACATGCATCTCTACAACTAAAATGTTGCTTTTTAATGTACCAAGCCAGATTTAAATACGCCTTAAAATATGTTTTTTATTATAAAAAGTAATACTAATAAAGAAGAGAAGAACACAAGAAATTGCAACACTATATATTTATTGTTATTGTAATAAAATAAAAAACGTTATTACCCACACAAACATTGAAATATCATAATTTTCTGTATGTTACAAATAGAAAAGAACAACTTCGCAAATAGCAGTTACTTGACAAATTTTGTCACAACTGTGAATCGTGATTTTTCAGAATTATTGATTAAATCACAGGTACTGAAATATCGCTCATCTCTACTCTATAGGCTTAAGCAGTAAGTGTATTTGTTAAAAAAATAAAGAACTTTTTGTTTGTAATTTTTTGGTCTTGAACTTAGGTTCTCATGTTAAATAACGACAGCAGAAAGTAAACATATAAATGTGGTGACTTGCTTGATTTAAACAAAAATTGCTAACAGTTAAATTAAAAGTTTAAACCGTCAAAAATAAGTTTATTTTTGAAACGTGTTTTTTTTCAAATTTATATATTAGAATTCAGTAAAATGTAATTTTGTGTTCTTGAACTTAGGTTCTCAGAATTCTGCGCATGCTTATAAACTGACGCCTTTACCATCTCAGCCGACTCCTCTTATTAAATAAGGACAGCACAAACTAACTAAACATACGCATGAAATGAAACCATAGCGTTTCAGTATTTTAACGACTATTTTAAATAAAAATTAAAAATAAAAATATCAACATTTATATACAAAATGTGTCGCATACTGTATAATTAAATCTTCTGCAGATTCCAAACTTAAGATTAATACACGCTACAGTGGTCACTTACACAACATTAATTTTTCACGTTTTATACGAGCATTAAAAGAAGATTCTATAGATTTAAAACATTAAAAATTTATAAACGAACAAAAGATTTTTCTTAATTTTTTTATTTATTTCAATTGTATGCCACATTTTTATGCATTCATATATTTTTTTAGTGATTTTCTTCATGTCTATTCGGGAGCTGGGTTATTAAACTTACTTTTCTACAAGTATCTACTATATATAATAAACTATTCACGCGGTTGACAGTTCATTATTTCCAAACATAAAGAGAAAATGAGAGAGCAGATGAAGAAGTAAGTTGGAAAAATGCAGTTAAAATGACCGTTTGGAAAAAAGTATAAACAAATAGCCATAACCTTACGTAATGCCTTCGATAAGCTTTGCCTTAACCATAAGCAGCTCTTTTTCATCCATTTTATTACAAAATATGCTAAAAAATAAAATTTACGAATATGCAAAGATATGCAATTGGTTTCTGTGGTTATGGTTAAGGATATGGCGTTATGGCAAGTCATCTATAATCAATTACACTGTTGTACATAAGGTTGGTTCGTACAGCTGTTTTCTATGGTTATGGTTATGGCACGTCTAAATGAACCTTAAGTTCTAGTGAAGTTCTACTTACGTTCTAGTTAAGTTATACTTAAGTTCTAGTTAAGTTATGGTTAGGTACTGGGTAAGTCCTAGTTCAGTTCAACTTAAGTCTTGTTTAGGTTCAATTCAATTCAACTGGGTTTTGACAATCGGTATGTATGATCAACTTGAAAGCAAAATCTTGAACGTGTAACTACCGAGTTAGTCAGAGATTCAATATTTCTCTGATTGTCAAACCGGGCTACAAACAACAAAGTTATCTTACGACTACCTCACTGCTCAATGTTTACTACGCATGCAAGAGCTCCATTGGAAGCAGCTGGGGTCTGCAACCGAAGGTGATAAACTGGACCCAGCAAAAAATAATCGAGATTTTGGAAGCAGTACATACTTTTCGTGTTATACAAATGCGCTTCATAGTAGTGACAAATGTATCGCCTGAATATATGCACTACTGTATGGCAAGAAATGCTTAAGCTTCTTAGATTTTTCTTTTTCGTCCACGTAAAAAACAAAGTTTTGCACATTCACTTACAGTGGTGTATTCAAGGAAGCGCTACTGTAAGGCAGAGATTATAAAAATATACATTTTACGACGAATGACGATGAGTTACGATCTTAAAACGACAAAACAATAGTATGATTTTATTATATACTCAATGCGCTGAAATAAGCGTTTAACATGAAATGCTCCTAAGTGGGACATAGCGAACAAATATCATGCAATACGTAAGCATGTTTGTAAGCTACACCAACAAAACTCTCCTTTACAAACCTGCTTATCGCGAAGCAGTAGTTTTTGGTGGGGACTTATACATTGGTTGTCAGGCCGGTTGTTTTCTATGGTTGCTGTTGTTGTAACAGCTCTGCTGCTGTTGCCGGGTGTTCCTTTCTGGGGAAAAAACTTCCGGTTTTTACAGCTGTTGCTGAGTTGACAATCTTTGGCCGAGTTGTACTCGGGTCGTTCCGGAACGTAGATCCAATTGTTGTGGGAATGGTCTTAATCTCCCCAGAGAAAAGGCTATTCCCATTCCTTAATTGCGAAACAACTGTTGAAACAAATCTTAATTTTCTATCGTTACGTGGTATGTTGGGATGCATTGAGGAAGGAGAGTCATAGGAAATTATTTGCTTAGCTTTGCTGAGCATTACAGGTGTCCAAAGGAACACACCTCAGGCTGTCTTGGACGACATTATTTTACCTGCTTCCCGTATAAGACTTTGTGTCTCTTAGAGGCAGGTCTGTTGAAGACAGGATTAACAGGTCATACAGCAATATTGAATGAGGTCAGTTTCAGCGGGCGGGTCTCCATATCGCCTAGGTTCATGGACTCTAAGGTCGTTGAAATTGATTTTAGTAGAACACCCTCACGGTTAATTCTGGATAGGAAAATCTGATAAAATCTATGAGGGTTGCGCGGTCTTTGCAGGCGGGTCGAAAATCGAGATAGGCACAGGTGCTGATGTCTATATTTTGGGAATGGACATTCGTAGTTTCTTCAGACTACCGAATGAATGTAGCGTTTTCCAAGCTGAGTCCCTGGCGATGCTCACTGCCAAGGAAGAGGTTGCCAGAAATGTGACTGAAGGCGAGGAGGTAACTTTTTACGTCGATAGTCAGGCTGCGCTAAAAGCTTTGAAGGGACACAATGACAAATCGAAACTAGTTAGTGACTGTAGAAGAGCCCTCAACTTGCTTATGGACAAATATAGTGTCGGACTATGTTGTGTTCCTGGTCACTGCCATGTGTTGAGGGAAATGAAGTTGACGATGAGTTGGCAAGAATGAGGTCGGCGTTAGATGAAAGAATGTGCAACAGATCAGTTAAATTATCGATGGGTCATTACTATGGGGAACTCAGTAATTGGGGGAGTAGGGAGTAGGGAGAATTGTAGTCTCGAGGGCTATGTGGTCAAAACTTAGCAAGATCCGAACTACTACTGGATATAAATAGGAAGCTGCTAGGAGTCTTGATAAACGCGTTGGCTGGTGACTGGTCGGCCAGAGCAAAGACCAGCATTTGTTAAAGCGGCACTCCAGATTTCTGTAGCATGTGCGACGATGAAGAGGAACCAGAAACCATCGAGCAGCTTATCTTCCATTGCCCGAGGTTGCAACGCTATAGGCTTATGTGGCTAATTAGACGTTTCCATTAGAGCATTTGTGATATCGCGAACTGGAATATATCAGGGTCTTCATCGTGGGAATTAAGTGGCTTAATGTAAAGAGTTTTCTGGGTACAAAGGAGGTGAATTTACTAACGGGTACAAGCAGAAGGGAATCACAATGGATCCATCTTGGTCTCCAAGTAGATGTGTGTTAAAACACTACCCTTTCTAACCTAACCTAGCTAAACTACTATTACCTACCCTCTATTTGTTTTGTTTTCATTTAACCCCATTTACTAGTGGGTATTTATTCTTTTAATAGTAAATTTTTCTACTTAAGAGCTTTTCAGGCAATTTTTCTTATGCCAAACTAAATACTACGAGTATATAAAAATATTACATTCTACTAGCAGCCCATGTTTTAGAATTTCTTTAGCAAAATTTCGTTGCTTATCTTCCACTCATATTCTTTATGTTACGCCATTTACTGTGTCCCTTAGTCCCATCACTCTCCTCGCCTTGCTTACATTTAAGCTGGCAATATATAAAGAACATTCATTCAGTCTATAGTTCCATGATGTGAATGCTATTTTGATTATTGTAATAAAATATTTAATATTTTTTAAACGTCGCGCCTTTTATAGTTTTGCATTTTGTATTTTGTTGGTCTTATCGTTCCATAAACCGAACTGGGTGGGTGCTTGCATGGTCACAAGTAGTTGAAAGTAATAGTACATAGCATGCAAAAGCAAAGAAAGATGATGAGCATGAGTTGGAACATAAAAATAAGTATTTATATATATGGTAGTGCATTTTTGCCTTTTTGCATATAATGTGTGCATTTTATTTGAATGGCGTATGGGCCTGACACATTTGCAATTGACTGGCTGGCATTCAAGCAGACTTGAGTTTAAATGGGTTTAAAATATATATTTTTTAAATTTTTTATTTTTGCTAGAATAAAATAATCCAGGCACTATTTCCGACAGCTTGCTACAATGGCAAAGTGTTTGCATTAATTTAAGTTTATTGCCTTTAACATGCGTTAATTGAAATTAAACTTTTGTGCAAATGTTGTTTTGTTACATTGTTGCTACACCGGCAATTTTTGTCTGGCCGTGTGTTTGTCTATTTCTTCTTCATTTAGTGCGACTGTCTACCTGACCCTTGGAGATCAAATCAATTATTTTCTTTATTATCATGTTTATATTAAATTGTTATTCTGCTGCATTTTTGCTGTATCATTTTTGTTCGATTACACAAGTTGACAAAACAAAATGTTTTTTTTGCTGAGTTGCCTTTTGAACTTCATAAGACACTTTTCTTAGTTTGTGCTTCTTTATTATTATGGATATAATAGAATCTTGCAACGTAATTTTCACAAATTTAAAGACGGCCGATCAACTCAAAGCCACGGACATTGATATCTTCTGCGGTCGGACATTGATGTCTTCTGCGGTATTCCCATACACGCTTGCAAGCAGGAAATCGAAAACTTTTTCCATACCATGGCACAGACCAGATGGATGAATGAACCTACTTGTAGGATCTCCAGGCTGATCTGGCCAAGGCTTGATTCAGACCGCACTAGAAATCTATTAAGACTTCAGAAATCACACCTGAAAGACATCGTCGCAACGATCACAGGTCACTGCAAATTCGGCAACCATGCCAAGGTAGGACTAACATCCCACGACTTCTGTATAAGCTGTCGGGATGAGGAGGAGGAGACTATTTTTCATCTCCTGTGGCTCTGCCCTTCGCTGAAGAACCAGCGGCTGACACAACTCGGTCAGCAGTCCTTCGTCAGTCTATCTGAGCTGGCAACGACGAACCCCAATAAACTTAGCCTTTTCATAAAGAGCGGTGGATGGTTTCAGCCCTGAGCCATCCCCTTCTGGCGAGTGATTGCCATACCTTCTCTTCTCTCACTTTTTCATTCTCTTCTTTCTCTCTTTTTCCGCTTCACTTTCACACCTTACACTTGATCTCTTCCTTTTCTCTCTCTTTTCCTGTACAACCTAACCCACCTAACTCATAGCTTTGTGCACACATTGAGATCTTCTGACAAGTAATTTTGTAATTAGAATAGTGGGCACTGCCACACTTATACAAAATAAATATTACTTTTCAACTTTTTATACTTACGCGACTTCTAGAAAATTTTCAGACACATTGATTTTCCCTGGCCATTGAATTTTGTGATTAAGAAAGTAGCTAGTGCCACGTCCATATAAAGTAAATATTTTTTTTCAACTATTTCTACTTACACGATTCTTATGAAATTAGAAAGAAAAGTAGACAGTACCACGCCCATACAAAAGCAGAGTAGGGATGAATTTTTGTAATAAAATTTTTTTTATAGATTTTTAACGGGAATTAGAGTTGTAATTTTTTAAAATTTTTTTTGGAACGAAGTTCCCTATGGCACGTGGTGCATATGATATGCGCATCTAAATACAAGAGATGTAACAAATTATTATTATTTTTTAATATTTCTAGAATGCGTTCGATTGAGTCGACCGTTGGCTACACTAGGAAGCATTATTAAATCAAAAATATCATTTGAGCTTAACTTATTATATTTGAGCTTGCGACTTGACAGCACCTAAAATATTTTGACAATTAAGCTCATTCGAGCCCGTCTGGCAAGCCTACGATAGGGGCATATTCCGAAAAGCCGGGGATGCCGGTTTGGGATCTCGGTATTCTATTTCTAAATCCCGAATCGCGAAATTTTCAAAAACCAACCCTATTGGCATACCTACACACAACTCAGCAGTTTTTAAAATTTTTCTGTGTTCGATAAAAAACATTTTGATCTCTTTGCTTTGTTATGATTCTTTAAAAAATTATTCCTGAAAAATTTTACAAATTGATCTATAAATAAATTAGTTTATATTGGATTTTCATTTCATAACCTTATCACAAGAGTAACCTTTTATTCAAACAAAAGCATCTTAGTTTGATGTTGAACTGCCCTTAAAATTCCCAAGAAACTTTAAAATAATATTTTCTTCTTGAGAATATTGTTTTCTTTATTATATTTAATTTTATGTTTACTTATCATGTTCATTATTTGATATTTTTATTTTTATGGAAAAGTAAATCCTAAAGTCATTCTTGATTTTTTGCAGCTTTCTAATTTTTCTGCATTCAACACAACCCAGTAAAAAAAGACACTACAAAGAAGTCATGAATATGTAGAGTTTGCGATCCGGAAGTAGTGCATATTTGGATCATTTCTAATGATTTTTACATAGGGTTGTCATTGCAAGAAGTTCTCTTTTTCGATTCCTACACAGAAAAAAATAGACAAGAATTATATTCAATAAGACCATGTTATTAAAAAAAAATATTATTAACATAATAAAATATTTCGTTGTAAGTATTTCTTTTCCATGCCGGTTATTTCTTTTCTTTTTATACATAAGTACTTAAAACAAGTTGTATCCCATAAAAAAATAAATGGGATATGGCTCAGCTAGAGAGTGTATGCTTTACGTCCGGAAAGCCCGGGTTCGTATTCCAGCCATGTCAACATTTTTTTAATTTATATATATATTTTTATTTTGAAATAATTTTGTTATCAATATAGGGGAATTCTTTATCACAGGAAATTTGAAAAAAACATTATTGAATACCGGGATTTTTGTTATCAAAAACGAAACTTATTTTTTTCTGTGTAATCACCGAATTGGAAGCGAAGTTATGAAATATTTGCTTTTTGGGGTTCTATATTAATATTTTTCCCTAGGAAAAAGAGTACAAAGTTACACATTTTCACAACTTGTTTCTTTTTATACGAATTTAAACGCAAAACGGTGTTTTTATGAAAATTTCAGTAAATAAATGTTAATTTTTAGACGCAAATTAGTTCATAAATTTCTTTAAAAAAATTTAACTTTTAAAAAGCATGGTGGGTATTTTTTAAAACTATAAAGAAATTACAAATTTTTGTGTGACTAAAATAAGTTTTGACTTGCTTTTCTACTAATTATCTGCATTTTTGAATATCGATTCTTTGGAAGTAATGAAAATGTAGTTCCTCAAAAAGGACTTCCAATTTTGTTTACTGGGAATCTGTTGTACGTCTGGTTAGAAAAACTTTGTATGCAAGTTTAGTTTAGTTGCACAACTTGTCAAAAAAAGAAAAATATAATAATTTTTGCGTCAAACAAACAGCACTTGCAACAAATGACTCATGACATGATTTGTTAGAGAAATTAAAATGAGAGAATTAAAAAAAATTGTAAAATTACATTGTAATCGATGAGGAAACCACTCCCATTTTAATATGAGTTTTTGAAATAAAAAAATTGACTACAAAATAGAAACATTAAACGACAATTTAGCTTAAAACTAGTTTTGTCATTAATTTGATAGAGGTGCAATTTTCAAACTTTTGTAAAAATATTCACAAATGCTGCTTATATTCTCGCATAGTGTGGATCATTGCCTACAATTTCCATATGGTCCAAATGAGCTACAAGTAAAGATGTGCTTAAACATGGCTAGAATCTTTCAGAGATTGTCAAAAATTTACTTAAGTTCAATTTTCAAAGCTTTGTAAAAAAATTTACAAATACAATTGAGAAATGGCACTTATGTTCTCGATCCTTGGTTACAATTTCCATAGGGTCCAAAAAAGCTACAAGTAAAGATGTGCGCCAACACGGCCAAAATCTCTCGGAGATTGCCAAAAACTGACCTAAGTCCAATTTTCAAAGTTTTACGCGCAACTTTAAACATAACTTTCAAATCTACTGTGTTCTCTGATTGTCAGACACCATGTACAAAAATTCACAATAATTTGCAACAGGCGAATCCATTAGATCCTCTAATCCTACTCGCCTAAACGGCAAACTTAATTGAGTGATATAATAATCATAATATCATCACCACCATCAAACTGCCAAACTCTGTATAGAGATAGGATGGAACTATCAGCGCAACTAACTATATAAGGAAATGTCAAATACAGTAGGGAAATGAGCCTCTGTACATAGTTTGACAGTTTGTCAAATACAGTAGAGAAAAGAGTCTCTATACCGAGTTTGACAGCTGGATGGCGGTGATGATATTATGATCATTATATCACTCAACTAAGTTAGCCGTTTGAGCGACTAAGGTCAGCTGATCTAGTAGGTTCACCTGCTGCTAATTTTTGTGAACTTTTGTAAATGGTGTTTGACAATCAGATAACACGGTGAATTTGATCAGCTGAGCTGCCACATGTAGTTGATGCAAATATACTTTGGCCATTAAGAAGAAACCAAATCTAAACTCATTTTATACATCATTTCTTATATTAAAAAAATATATAACACAAACTTTCAATTAAAAAAATAGAAAAAACCGAAAACCGGTTTATTATAAAGTTGCGTTTCAAGTTGCTCAGAGGTGCGTTTGAAAGTTGCGTTTAAAAGTTGTGCTTGAAAGTTGCGCGTAAAGTTGCGTTTAAAGGTGCGCGTAGAGTTGCGTTTAAAGTTGCGCGTAAAGTTGCGTTTTAAAGTTGCGTTTAAAGTTGCGTTTGAAAGTTGGGCGGAAAGTTGCTTTTGAAAGTTGCGTTTCGTTTGAGAATTACGTTTAAAGCTGCGTTTGAAAGCTGCGTTTAAAGTTGCGCGTAAATTTGCATTTAGGTATAAGTTGTGCGTAAAGTTGCGTTTAAAATTTGCGCATAAGGTTTCTCTTTACAAATATGTTCAATATTTAAACAAAAGACCTTTTCTGAAAAAAAAAACTTTGAGCACCAACCTCTTTTTGTGTCAATCAGAAAGAACAGCTGCTTAGAAATTACGGAATCATGTCCAAAATATTTTGATTCTACCCCACTGTGCAAATAACCATATCCTTCGTTGTTAGGCTTATTAACCAGTTGAAGATTAACGACTTATTTAATTTTGCCTTAGAGTGTAATTAAGAACGAGATAGAACCGCAAACTATTTCTACCGCAAGTTAAATAGTTTATATTATATCCTGTTCTCTAATTTTTTTCTGCCTCTTTGTAGTCCTTTTGCCCTATTTTTATCTGCTCGCTATTGTTCTCCACACACAGTGAACTTCCTCCTTTCGTTTAGTACTTTAACAGTTATTTGTCAAAAATGTTTTATTTTTTCGAATATTCATTCATTTTTGTGCCATGATGTATTTTTATCTCTTAAAAGTTGTTATTTATTTGCTTTAATTTATGTTTTATTTTTATTTTCTGGGTACTATAACTACTGTTAGAGTTGCAAAGTCTGTCATTAAAACATAAATTGCATGGTAAAACCATAATGGGCAGAAATGTTCGGAAGGAGGTTCAGACACAACCACAAAATGAACAATAAAATCTGTAAAAAAAATATAGTTTTAGTTTTCATACTGCTTGAAAAAAAAACATGTGATAAGACAACATGACCATGAATCATACAAAACCAAATAAGTTCAGAAACATACATATAAATGCATAAATACATACAAATGCATAAATACATACATACATGCATATGCATTGATACCCATATACATACACATGTTTATATTGCCATATTTCAGTGTGTTAAAATGCATATCAGACATGTGCATGTTGCTTACAAGCTGACTTGACTGGCTTGTACGATAATTTACAAAACACTTGCATTAATGTATAAAAGAAGGCCCGTATGTATACAATACGACCGACCACTACATATGTTCATACATATTCCACATATATTGTCGTCAGTGGACCGGCTATCAGTTTAAATGTTATATAGCACCATGTTGTGTATCATGTTTTTCAGTTTTGTTTGAATATTTTCTTTTTGTTTGTTTTTCCATTTACTAAAGATCAACCCCTTTAGGAGTATACTTTTTCCTCCACATGCATCATGTATGGACAGTGACCACAACAAGTGAATCGACACCAGAATAGTTCCCAATGACTGTTTGTACCAAAAATTATTGCACTTATAAGCGGGGTCCGGATTTTTATTCATACTAAAATTGAAGTTAAGCGCAGCTAAAAATTAAAAATAAGCACAGATATATGAATTGCGTATGAAAAATGTATACATCTATTTGTTTAATCTGTTTCTATAATTTAATAAGAAATTAAAAATATGCATTTACAAATCATACAATATGAAGTTAAAGTTATGAAAATATGCTAAAATATGCACAGATATGCAAAAATATGCAAAATATGAAAAAGTATGCAATAACAAACACATCGATGTCAAATAAATTAATTTTGATTAATCAATACATGCCTCGTTATCTCGTCACAAAAAAGTAAAAAATTCATTAACATGAAAATACGGGCCTTGCGTGTACTTCTGTTTTAAATATCTGGCTAACCGCGTCGATGTTGGGTTAATAGACCACAATCAACTAAGAGAAGGGGCGAAATGGACCTCACTTTCTCCGATTTTAATTAAATTCCTAATGGAGTTTTGTTAATATAAGCAAAACACGGATATAAAATGTTAGGTTCAAGTTACATATTTTGATATGGCGTCACCAAGATTTAACAAATAAATTTAAAAAAAGTTGAGTTTACATTTACATGGTAAACGGGACTGGTTTTTGTAAATCCCGGGATGTGGGATTTCAGAATTTCAAATCCCGGTATAAATTTTGGAAAGAGGACGTTACATAATTAAAAGTTAATTCATTGAACTATGATCTTAGAAAATAAATTAGATACAACAATATTTAATGATATTGATGCCTTAGCGATCAAAATTTCATTTTCCTCTATCAATGAGCTATCCGTTGACCAAATGACGCCACAAAAATGCTCTGAGTCCACTATGACCAGCTATTCAGTAAATTAAAATGTTGTTACTTATTTATAGGCTTTGTAGTTAGTCAAAGCACTCTAGCAAAAGCTCTGATGATAATTTCCATAAAAGTAGAGATTTCAGAGCTGCTGGGCTATCCGAAGAGATAGCTTTATGTCAGCCCTTAGGCTGATATTGTACTCAGGATCGGTGAATGTCAACACAATGATCAGAGTTTCCAAGACCCATCCTTTAAGCAGAGGATCTTATGAAGATCTAAATAGGTGTTGGACTAATTAAGGACTGAATGGCAAAGGCTGGACTTATCCTCATTACACCGATAGCAACAAGATAGGCCAACATCTTGACCTTGCATAGCATCTACAACCAGCCTAGTTATCGGCCACCATACAATCGCGACGTACATGATAGTCGGTCTGATATTCAGGCATGTTCTGTATTACTTGCGGAATAAAAGTGTTCGGAGTTGTTAAAGCATTGTTGTTATAAATAATAATTTGGAACAACAAGGCTTTGATAATGCCGAAAATTTTTCTTCTGCATGGAATACAGAACATACACGTAATATTTTAATAAATCCACACGATAATTTCAGTCATGTGCATCCAGTCTTCTGACAAGAAAATCATATAAGTACCCGAAATCCATAGAATGAGGGATAGTGAATCCATTTAACTATACTAAACCAAAATCAAGTTTTCTCCTAAGACTGAAGTAGAGCAGAAGCATAATTCATGATGCCTGAGGAAACACAGCCGAATTTTCCAGTTACCATAATCGGCGTACTCTGTCACTTCATGGCCACTTTCACTAGGAACGTGGAGAAGTTCGTCTGTCACCACCGACCTGGGAAGGGGGGATGGAGGATACCCTTTAAAAACCGTAATACATATAAATTCATAAATAAGTGTTACAATTGTTACTTTTGATTTCCAGTTTTTGTATAAGAATTTTACTTAAAAAACGTAATTTAAATATTTCGGGACTCCCCGGTATTTTTTTGTGAATCCCGGGATTTGCGGGATCGGGACTGGCATCTCTAGTTTACATACATAAGCACAAATATATCGTTTAAAAGATATAAGACTTTCTTCGCAATGATGTCATTAACATTTTTCTGGGGCCATATTAAATCCGAAAATTAAAATCGCAATATCTTCAAAAAGGTTAATTATAACATTTTCAAAAATATACACATATATTTTTATTTTTTATTAATAATTTTCAAGCTTAACAAAAACTTTATTAATCCAATAAAATTATCAATAAAAAAATAAATTTAAAAATCAAAAAACCCGACAGCATTAAAAAACTAAAAAGAAAATATAAAGTCCAGTAGTGCGGAACATAGCGAATTTTACTGTGACAGAGCTAATAATAAAATAAGTCTTTTTAAAAACTAAGCCAGTACAGCATACATGCACCGACAAAACTTTGAAGCAAACGATAATATGACACCTCATCATATTGATGACACTTAGTCATCATATTCATGATACTTAGTCATCATATTGGTGAAACTTAGTTATAATATTGATGACTCTTAGTCATCATATTGTTGACACTTGGTCATCATATTGATGACAACTAGTCAACATACTGATTACACTTAGTCATCATATTGGTGGCACTTAGTTATCATATTGATGACACTTAGTTATCATATTGATGACAATTAGTCATCATATGTGTGTCGCAATAATAATATCAATGCTGACTTTGTGCTGCGGATGTTTTGGAAGGTGACATAGCTGAAATGGTAGAGACGTCTGTTTATAAACTTGCCATGAATTGAGGAGCCTGGGGTCAAAACCAACATCAGAAGAAAAAATGAAATAAGAAAAAGTAAAACTAAAATAGAAACAAGTAAAAGTAAGAAAATAGGAGTATGTATAAGTGTTTCAATCGTTCGATTGATGACACCTGATGTAAAGGTTGACATCACAATGATGTAAAGTGTCATTGGGTCAAAAATGAAGACACTTGACATAGCAAATTACATCAGGGTAATGACGGTTTTTGCTATCAGCAATATCATACGGATGACATTTTGTCATTAAATTGGTGTCAATTTGTCATTTCCATGATGTCAATGCGTCATTGCATTGCTGATAGATTTTTCATCATTTAGCATTGATAACCAGCTGATGTAAAGGTTGGCATCATAGTGATGCAAACTGTCATGGGGTCAAAAACGAAGACGCTTGACATAGCATTGATGTCAAATTACATCAGCGTTATGACGGGTTTTCTATCAGTGTAATACTCCAAACCGGGAACTACCCATACAAAAATCAGCAGCGATATCGGCAGGTTTGTAAGCACTATATTTATTCTCTCATAGTAAAAACCTGCTTTTTTTGAAGCAATTTTTTTACCGGGCAACTTCAGGTATAATTTTACCATTTTTGGACTAAGTAGTCCGATATATATGAAAGTGAACTAAAACATATATATTTTCTAATATTTCAAAATTGATCTTTACGAGATACATATATCGATTTTAAATTTCGGGAATCTAAAATTTCTTAAAACTATTTTTGTATTCCGAGAAATTTTTAAGTTACATCATTGTGGAGGGACTTTTATAACCTTTCAAACGGTATGTTGTTGAAGTCTGTAACTTAAACACTGTTGGAGATATTGAAAATTTTTAAGGAAAACTCAATTGTTATAGATATTTTGTTTAATATTGATGACGTCCAAGCAGCCAAGCAGGTTTATAAGCGAGAGATACTGTTTGCTGTTGTCTCTCCTGCTTCGAAAAGCGCTTCAAAAAAGCATGGTCTCTGTTCGCGCGATGTCCCAATTGGGAGCTCTCAAAACATCACATGTGGAAGGTATGCAATTTTTTTACTGCTTCCAAAAACATAACATATTTTTGCTGGGGTCATATCTCCACAACCAAAGCACTTAGAAATCAAAAATTTTATACCCATTACTTTAATAACTATATACTTTAATATACAAAAAATTCCACACAAACTTCTATACAAATCGAAGATGGTGAGAGGTCCATCATTTCATGCATTCACTTTTATTTCTTGTTGTTTTTTAAATTGAAACGTGAAAAATGATTTAGACAATTTTCATGTCGAAAAACTTATTTTATGGGAAAGCCGCGAAAAATGCCAAGAAAAATAATTAATAATTTAATTGGACAGGAATTTGCACAAAAATATTTACACTTTAATATCGTGACAAAGTTTTATGGTATGTTCAGCTGAAAGACTCCACCACTGTTAAAGAAAGAAAGAGACCACTAATTCCCACAGAACATAGCCATAAACAGAAGACTTATTATTGCAGTCAATTTAAAAAATACTAATACCCTCATGGTCTTAAAAAATACATTCTATTTTTATAATTGGTACAAAATCAAAAACTTATTTCCATTCCTGGAGTGAACTATTAATCTATATATTCCAAAAAAAGAGTCGAGAAAACTAGATTAGATGCATAGGTACATAGCAAAATTTTTTTTTTTAGTTTAACCGTACATATATTTTTGCACATAACTGTACTCCATTGAACAGTAGGAAATAGTAAGTAATAAAAAGCAATGAATTTTCTTACTGCTTTGAATTATGTATGTATTCATTCCTGTTAATCTGCAGTTAATGTAACTTTTTAGGATTTTTGTTTGTGCTACTGCTACTTGTCTTTACTCAATGAGTAATATTTTAGTTTTTTTTTTCAAATTTTAAAATTTTAAACACTTTTGTCTATAAATTTCGTTTTTTAAAGCAAAATGCAGATAATGAATTATTTTTGTTTTGTTTTTTTGCTTTGTTTAGAAAAATGGTGAAAATATTTATTCTTCGATATTGTAAAATTGTGTTTGAATTTAATTCATCATTGTTATGGAAAGTAAATTTGTATTTTTTGGGGGTCTATTTGAGGTTTTATTTTTTGTTTCTGCTTAATGCATGGTTACACAATTTATTAAGTTTTTTTGTAGATTTTTTTCATTTGCTTTATTGCTTTGTTTTATTATAATTTTTATTTATTTATTATTTTTACTTTTTATTCTACTACGCTAGACTAAATAGGATTTTTTAATGGTTTCTAATGTTTTCTAATAAAAACAAATTTGTTGAAAACAATTGTGAAATTGTGCAAGTCATCGTATGGCGGATGGAAAAGTGGAAGCACTCAAAGTAATTGTAAAATTCGGTTTTAAATTCAGAGCGACAAAAAATTAATAAATTTCTGGAAATTAATAAATTTTTTGTCATAATAAAAATATATTTTTCTTGAATTAATAAAAAAAGGTGTGGTGAAATATTTCCGGCCTGGTCTACAGATAGAGACATCAAACTTTGTAAGTAGAGAATTTAAGTCTCGCCTCTCACGTATCATTTTTTATGTTCGCAGTTGTCAATTTTCATATTGAAAAGATGCTATTTAACGAAAAAGCTAGAATTCTAAAGAAGAAATGACTAATTTGTGTTTCATTAACGATAAATATTATTTATTCATTTCTTTAACAACTAAATAAATACATACACACCGAAAAATTTTATATTAAAATTGTCGAAAACAAAGTTAATTCAAATTTTTTCGATAGTGATTTTGCTTCATGGGCGTTCCATGTTAATTTAACATGATTTTACAATAACCTGAAAAGAAAATGTTTCGTTTTGAAATAACAATATTTCATGTTGATTTAATATTCCTATACAGTTAAATGATTGATACTGAAATAATACGAAAAATCATGTTGAATCAATGTTATATCATGCAGCAACAACGTGAATCTGATACTGAAATAACACAAATAATCATGTTGAATCAAAGTTATTTCAAGTTGAAACAACGTGATTTTCATGTAGCTATTTTATTAATTATTTCACTTACGTGATATGTATTCGCATAAGCATCAGAAAAATTTGTATTGTAGTTGGCTGCGCTTCCCAAGATTTGAACTCGGGCCACTTGCTTGGTAGTCAACGCGCTTACCACTGCAGCCACAACAGCTTCAAACTTTACTTTAGATATACACTAAATGAGTACCAGCATAAGTTACATGAATTTCATTTTAATTCAACATGATTTATTTGATAATTCAACATAAAATTTATTTGAAAATAAAGTCATATTATTTGAAAATAAAGTCATATTAATTCAAAATGAAATGTAACATTGATAACAATGTTATTATGTTAACAGTGGAAAATATTTAATCAAAAAGATTTAAGAATAGATTAATAATGTTTCAATTAAGTTATGAATTTAGTCGAACAGTATGAGTATATCCAAAGAAATTTAATTTTTTGGGCTTGAGTTCGGTTTTAACTTAATTTTTTAATTAAATTATATTTTTATTTAGAGATAAATGTGAAGCATATAGACAAAGACAATTTTTGACTGCACGGAGGGTTGAACTGACGTTTCGATAGCTCCCGCTAATCCCTTCAGAATTCTTTTCAGCTTGACCACTCAAATAAAGTCGGTGGTTTGCAGTCAAGAGTTGAATATCATCTACTTTTAATCAATTCATACTCTTAGAGCTGAATTTCATTTGATAGATATTGATATTCACTTTTTTCTTTGTCTTGTGTTAAGATTCTTTTATCAATTCTCTATTCTAGTATGAATTATTAAGCGGAAAATAATTCTGAAGAGATAAGCGGGAGCTGTCGAAAAGTCAGTTCAACCCTCCGTGCAGTCAACAATTATTTTTGTCTATTTTCTTTGTCTCAAATCTTGCTTCACATTTATCTCTAAATAAAAATATTATATAATTGAAAAACTAAATTATAACCGAACTCATTCCAAAATAATTAAATTTCTTTAAATAATTTTTCGCTTAAAATTAATATGAAGCAATGGTAATTTTAAATCATCAACGTGAAATTTTCGATGGCAATGCCAAGTTTTTTTTTTGAGATTTGTAGGATATTTACATTTACTCAACACTAACATCGAAATAAACAACAACAAGTCACACAACTGAGCACAACAGTGCATTATAGTTATGAACAAAGCAAATAAGCAGCAACACACTTAAATAAGAAATTATTTCTCATAAATTTAATATTATTTTCAACCAACATTGCGACATATTGATTTTACATTGGTATTTTTTCTGTGTGTTTACATATAAATGACTAGATAAAAAAGCGGTCGTTAGTAGGTCATAAATCAGTTCCTTTTTGTGTAAAAATCTAGGGAACGATAACTTTCGGCATCGTGGGAAAGGCCTTTAGTCCTTATTCGTTGTATGGAACATTATTACGTAACGCTATACCTCTCCCCTCTTTGTAACGCTTTTTAAAAAAACTCAAGTATCAATTATTTAATACCTATTAAAATCTTCAATCGCCCTCCCTCTACTGCCGATACAAAATAATTATTAATTTTCCTATATCTGCAGTACTACAATAGTGATGCTCTCTGAATTTGATGTGGATAACTCTTAGGACAAAGTGAAAGTTCCAACAAAATATTGGAGGTATAGAAGGGGAAAGAGGTGTACCCCCCATACAAAGTAATTATTAATTTTCTTATATCTGAAGAACTAATATAGCGAGGCGTTATAAATTTGGTGTGGATAGCTCTTAGAACAAAAATTTAGAGGCATAGGAGGGGGAGAAGGGTACACCCCACATAAAGTAATTATTAATTTGTCTTTGTCTGCAGAACTACAATAGTGAGGCTCTTTAAATTTGGTGTAGATAACTCTTAGAACAAACTGAAAGTTCCAAAAAAAAGTTGAGATATAGGAAGTTCGAGAGCGATACCCCTCATACAAAGTAATTAATAATTTTCCCATATCTGAAGAACCGCCAAAGCGAGACTGTCTAAATTTGTTGTAACTTAAACTGAGAATCCAAATTGATTATTAGGCTAAGGTTCGTAATGTTATATTCAGAAAGAATTGGGCATGATTAATATTCCAAGGAACAAGGAAAAAATTAACATCAACTTAATTTTTCAACGTACACAGCAGAACAGAGTAGCGCCACTTTCGGAAGCCGCTACACTTCCATCGTCAGTGCTCACGTGCATTTGCTTATCACCACTTGTCAGGTGGCTCTGTTGAATGTGATTTTAATTCTTATATATACAACTTTTTCGTGAAAATTGAGTACGAGAATTAAATCACTCTCAAGCTGATATTAAAGTGCACTTTCCCAGCGTTGCCATCGGTTTATTTTTCTTCATTCCCTTTTTTCTGATTTTTGTTCTACTCAAGACAAACTTTTTTGCTTTGATTCTATACTTAAGTATATATGAACATGTAAACATGTGAAAAGAACAAATTGCGCTTTTTAACAAAAGCCTGCTGGTATACGAGGATGTGGGACTTACAGACCCCATACAAAGTATTTTGTAATTATCCTATATATGGAGAACCCCCATAGCCAGACTGAGAACAAATTACACTGAGAACAAATCGCACTTTTGAACAAAATCCTGGTGATCTAAGGAGGCAGGACAAGGGGGTACAATATAATTATGTATTAATTTTCCTATATTCACAACAATGGGGTAGCGAAGCACACCGGGTGGGGCTAGTATTTAATAACACACATTTGTTTGGCTTATTGTAGTAACCTTCATAATAAATGAAAAAAATGCCAACTTTACTAACAAAAAAGCAAGAATAGCAAAAAAATTTCAAGACCTTCAATGAATGAATTACAATTGGTTAATAACAATGATTGTTGCAATAAAGACTAATTACCTTTTAGAAAAAGAACGAAAGCAAAAAACAAATTAATTAACCAGCAATAAACAACGCAACGTGCTGCCGGGCTTAAGATAATTCTTCATGGTTTTTAACCTTTCGTACGTCAACATTTTTTTAATTCCAATTTAAGAAAAGTTGTTTTTACATTGATTTAAAAAATGTTTCTCAGTTCATTTTATGTTTCTTGTGCAACGCTAAATTATTTTAATTTAAATACGTTGGTCTGCAAAAAATAAAGAATTCGGTCCTTCAAATAAAACTAGACTAAAATCCGTTTTCAGTTTTTGTCTATCACGTACAGATTTTTTTTAATGGGCATGGGTAATATTTCGACTAGGTACATCAGTACATTTCATCCTAAGTCGAGTATGCTTTCGGTGAACAAAACGCCAAAATATGCATGAAAAATTGCCCTCAAACTTTCATAAATATAGTTTTTTTCTTATTTCACATATTAGTATAGAAAAAAAATGCCCTTTTCATGCAAAATTAAAAAATGTTTTCTTGCTAAAAACTCATAAAAAAATTCAAAACGGCAAAAAATTTTACCTGTTAGCTATTGGTCTTAAGCACAGCTGTCTTACGAAAAAATAAGCCATATATCATGTAAATCGATGGATAAATATGAATATTATTAGCTATTAAGTGACTACACCCAGACACTTAAAAGGTACTTTGTTTTTTACCAAAATTAAATTTATAGGCGAAAGTACCTTTTAAGCGCTTGGGTGTTTTTATTTTATTCCAAATAAAATCAACATTTATCCATAAATTTTTATGATATATAGCTTATTTTGTTCATAAGACAACTGTCCTTAAGAACAGCACCTGAAAGGTAAAGTTTTTTGCAGTTTTAAATTTTATATGAGCTTGCAGAAAAAAAAACTTTTTTAATTTTCAATGAATTTTTTCGATACTAATTTTTGAATAACTCCGAAAGTGTTGATCAAATCAAAAAACTATAAGAAAGTTTCAAGGTATGCGATTTTTTCATGAATATTTTAATATTTTGACGTGTTGTTGATCGAAATCGAGCATGCCGTCCTTTAGTTACACAGAAAAAACTGAATTTCATTTTCTGTAAAGGAAATCAATGAAATAGTAAATATTTTGTCTAGGAACTGACCTACAAACAAATTTTTAACTATAGACAAAAATATCTCAACGATTTCATTGAAATGTGATTTTCTGTGAACAATTTGTTTAAATCTATGAAACAATTTGCCTAAAAATATTTGCAAATTGTAATTAAAACAATTAACTAGATCAAACAGAAAAATTTTCTGGATTTTCTGAAAAATATCAAATAATATTTTTGTCTGAATTTATAAAACAATTAGTCTAAAAATACTAACAAATGTTAAACAAAATAGTTTAATTAATCCAACAAAAATATTTACTTGATTTTTTGTGATATATCAAACAAACTTTTTGTCTGGGTCATCATCATCATCCATTAAGCATCTATGAAATTTCCCATTGTTAAATGTGTTCAAGTCTGAATGTTTATATAAAGCCTTTCAAAAAATTAATGAGAATTAATGCAACGACATTAACGAATTGAGTCACTCAAAAATCTTCAGTAAACAAACTTGGTACAATTGCATTCCTTTTGCTATCATTGTTGTTGCTGTTATTTTTTCTTCTTGTTTTTGGTGTTTGTGTCCTAAATAAGAGTAAAACAAACAATTCATTGATTATGTAAAGAACATTTACTGAAAATTAAATTAATTTTTAGACAAACTTTTGTTTGAAAAATTTTTGGTGATAATATTTTCTGTGTAGGGTGAAGTATACTGATGTACCGACATTAGTCATGCATATTAAAAGAATATGTACGCGATAGAAAAAAAACTGAAAACTGATTTTAATTAAGCGCATTAATTTCTTTATTATCCACATATTTTTACATATAGGATATTTTCTTTGCAGACCAGTGTTATTTCTGGTTTTAACAATTCAAACAGTCGACTGGTCTGGAACGTTGGTAGAGAAATCCCTCATATACAGTTTTTACAAGAGTCGATTATTGAGATTGTGGAAAGCACACTTCATTCAATCTAGATTTTTTAAGTTTTTACAATTTTTCCACGTTTTTAAGTTGCTCATGTTGATCTTTATTCTCTCAAAACTTGGCAACACTGCTGCAAGGTAATAAACTTCACTTGCTACAAAAATATCGACAGCAAGAAAAAGTGTTATGTTCGGCTATAGCGAATCTAATATACTTTTCACCAATAACCATGGATTTAAATCTCATGGCAGGTGAGAATATAGAACATAAATTTTTTTCCTGATTTTCAATACCAATCTATTTGAGATGAATCCAGACATATTAGTCCAAATCCGAAGTCTGTAAGTTTTCTGGGGGTTTCAGAAAATCGATTTCACAGACGGATAGATAGTCAGACTGAAATCGTTAATTCGACTTCCCTGTTTATAACCAACTACACAGAAAATTTATATATGGTCTCAAATGAATATTATGGAAATTACAAACAGAATAACAAACCTATACATACCCTTACTATTTTCGGCGAAGGGTGTAAAAACAATCAACTAAAATAGCAACAACATTAAATAGAATCTAAACTAACTATATAACGAAATGGTTGGTGAGTTAAAGAGAAACATACTTAATGGTAGAATATAAATTAATACAATAAAAAATACTTGTGGCTCAACAAAGTGATGGATAATCATCGACATCCGTTAACTGAATTTAAACGTTGGTTGAACATTTTATTACTTATTGTTCTAGGTTGTAATTAATTTAACAAAAAAAATCGATTATTATATTTATTGTAATGAGTTAGTGGCAAAAAAGCCGGTGTGTTTGATAATAGAAGTGAAAAGAATAGCAAATAAATTCAATAAGAAAAAACTTAAAATTAAAGTAAACAAAATAAAAAGTGAAAATGATTTGGAAAGGATAATAAAACAGGGGTTTTCTAATAAGGGCCTCTCATCCCTTTTCTGCTCTAATCGGTTCGTTACTTGTACTATTTAATCTCTGATTCCAATAGTGAATATGACTCTTTTCTCTAAGTCAGAATTTATGGACAATAATTAGATATTCGAAAAATGAAAAGCATTTTCTACACACATGTTATCTAATTTGGGCTTTGTTAAAACTTGAATGTGTGTTCCGGTCAGTCGCAGTCTATCAGAGAGCTAAACCGATAATCAACTCTCGACACTTATTAAGTACTTTCGACATAAACATTTTAATCAACAGCTAACAAAAAGTCTGCACTTAAAAGCGAAACAACAAAGAAATCAACACATATTTAAAGCCACGGAGTGATAATAGACAGACGTAGTTTGATACTAAAATTTCATAACAAAGTATAACAAAAAAATTAAAGTGTCATACAATGTACATAGCTCGAACATGTGTCCCGCTTAATTTAAATGTAGTTTTAATGAAATTTCGTTTCATAACAAAAACTTTATCTTCCTTCCCATTCCGTTGTTATGCAATAGAATGAAAGTTTTTAACAAGTTTTTCTGTAAATTCGTTTTTTTTCTTTTCTCTGTTGTTTCCATTGTTCCGCAGTTTTTATTGTTCTAAATTAAAATTTGTATATACTTGTACACCTGTTGTTATAAGAGCAGGCGCGGAACCACATTCAAAATTTGTGGGGAACACTTTTTAACAAAAAACAAAAATTGTATATACACGATTAAACTAAAATAATATGGGAGACCGGAAATTATGAAAATATTTATAAAGTTTACCCCCTTATTTCCTCCCTCTGAATCCGCACCTGTATGAGGCAGAATTACAATGCCATTGAACTTATAAATCACAAGCATACTCTAAAATATCTGGTATAATGAAGTAGTCTTACATTTGAATGTAAAGCAATTCATTTAAATATACTAATTTGTCATTTGTTTTGTTTGTATTATATTTATAAAAACTTGATAATTTTAAAGAGTATCTCGAGCTCAGTATTAAGTAAAATATTTAAAAATGTGTGTGCTATTGTTGGATAAAGGAATTTTCTGAGGAATAAGAATAATAAAGCACGTAGCTGCCATTCACATATTACGTAACGCTATTTTCGGAGGTTACCCCGCCCCCCTTTCTTAAAGGGTTTTTACAAAATTTTCAATATAAATTATCTAATCTGTAACAAATATGTGGTAAAAAAAGATAAATACACTTTTGGAATCATTCATTTGGACTTGCAGAAGATCTCAATGTGTGTGCGAAGTTTTATGAGAATCGGTGAAGTAGAAGTATATGAAAAAGAATATCGTTGCTTATAGACCCTCTCTTCTTACAGCTAAATTGTATTTTCAGGATAGCGCAATGTTTTTCCGAAATTTCATTAGAATCGGCTAATTAGAAATAGTTGTAAAGGATTATATACTTTCTAAGGGATTGTGTGGCGTTGTCCTCTTTTCAAATGACGAAATCGTACTGTCGGGGAAACTCAATGTTATATATGCAAAGTTTTATAAGAATCGATCAAGTGGAAATACATAAATGAAAAATAATATTTACTTTGTATAGGCGTGACACTGCCCACTTTTTATATAATTAAATTTTATTGTCAGGGTAACTCAATGTGTATGTGAAATTTCATAAGAATCGGTTAAGTAAACATATTTAAAAACGAGTATGTATTTACTTTTTATGGGCGTGGCACTGTCTAATTTTCTAATCATAAAAATTGTATTAACGTACACAAAAAAAAAATTTTTAAATACAATTAATCTTTTTGTTATATTAATTAAATAATTAATTGATTTTGAACCTACAACGATTTTTGTAAATACAATTACGAAATTGTAAGTTAAAGGAAAATCAGAAAAAATTGCTTAACAATTTTTTGTTGATTTCAAATTTATTTCAATTAAGATTATTGTTATATCAACAATGTGAATTGTTGATTTTCCGAACAAATTTTAACTATCATAATTGTATTAACAATAGTTTTTTATACCATCATAATCCTCGAAGCGACTTTTTGCTTGTCTGCGAAAAACACTAAATGTCTTTTGGCGGAATCGAACCGGCAACCTCTGTACTAATAGACTAACGTTCTTACCTCTCAGCTACAGAGCAATTCGTTATTAAATAGACAAACAATGAATACACACAAAACATGATTTGTTTTGTTTCATCTACGACGTGTGTGTAACAATGGTGATTGTTAATTTTTTCACAATACATAACAAAAAATTTGGTTAGCTCAGTTTGTTGAAAAAAAATCTTGACTTGCTTTGCTTCATTTACGTGTGTGCATTCATTTGTTATATCAACAATGATGATTGTTATTTTTTTCACAATACTTAACAAAAAATTTTGTTAGTTCAGTTTGTTGAAAAAAAATTTCTTTTTTTTGTCGTATCAACAACTCAGTTGTAATATTAACAAAATATATGTTTGAATTTAAATTACATATTAAGAATTGAAATTGTTAGTTGCAGTTTGATGATATTTTTTTTCTGTGTACACATGCTTTAGGACTTCTTTCTTAAATAAAAAATAATAATTTAATCGAAAGATTAAATTAAAAACTAATTAAAATGACGTTGGATAATAAAAAAATAAATTCAAAATATTTTTAATAGATTGACATATTTTTCAGGTGTGAGTAAATAAAACAAGTTTCTAGCTCTTATAAAATAAGTAGAAATTGGCTCACTGGGTAGAGTACTTGCCTTGAAATATGAAGACTGTGAGCTCGTGCCCCGGTTGAGCTAAACTCTTTTTACTTTTACTCTTTTTAATTATTTTGTACATTTCGTATATTTTACGAAACAAATTTGTTGTGCGAAATCTTGAAATATTTCGTAGTATGTACGAGCATTTTCGTGCATATGTTGAATGGACTTTTTCGGTGTAGCGAAGTGTAAAACAACTTTTTACTTTAAGCTCTTTATTTATAATAATTCTTTAGCATTTTACTTTCATTACATTAACATCATTATCTTTTATTATTTTGAAATAAATGATATGAAATTAAAATACAACTTAGTATTGATTGCAATTTTTATAATCACTTTCTTGCTATTGTTGCTATGTATTTGAATTAAATTAAAAATGCTATTGTTTTATTTGTCTTTTTCAATCTTTCCTTTTAATGACAATCATTATTCGTTTTATGATTTGGCATTTAATTCAGTTGCTTTTGGTGACAATTTAAGATAAGAATGAGGAAGTATAATACATTTTGTATTAGGACTTAAAAGATTTTCTTTTTCATTTCGAAAATGTTTAATATTGTCTTATTTTTAATCATGGAGAAGAAAGCAATTAAATGTTGCTAATAGATTCTATATAAATATTAAAGGAAGCAGTTCAGAGTAAGAAAAGATAATGTTTGATTGCAGGGAATAACACAATTATTTTATATTTTAAAAGTTTTAAAACGATAAAGTTGAATATTACGCATCCTTATACAAATACATACGATGGTGAAGAAATCTTAGCGACCAGCCGAAATAAGAGCGTTAAGTCAATGGGATGGCAGCAGGGTGCGTATTTACCGTACATTCAAATTAAAATATATCTGTTGGAATGTATGGTAAATACGTACTCTGCTGCTAACGCGGCGGCACAACGCTCTTATTTAGGTAGATCCCTTATTCATTACAATTTTTTTTAAATATCTTAAATATTTTATTATTTGAATTTTCTCTAACTACACAGAACAAAATTTGAGCATAAATAGTATGAAAAAAGTTAATAATAATTCATATATTTTATTGATTTATAAATAAAAAGAAAAATTATTAATATGATTATTTCAAACGTATTTGCTTTGTGAATCCAAATTGATTATTAAGGCTAAGGCTCGTAACTTTATATTCAGAGAGAATTGGGCATGATTAATAATCCAACACTGAAAAGAAAAAGCAATCCATCCGTACTTAAATTAATCTCAAGCGGTGTCAAAAGTAAACTAATCCCGGTTTTTTGAAATCAAGTACAGAAAGTTTGATTAAGTCAGAATATTCAGGTGCAAAATACTTAATTTTAGCCTGATTAGAATTTATTCATGTAAAAAATTCTTATATTAAGTACGAATATGTTTATAATAGACTTTATACACAGTCGTACTCGTAATGTTTTGATGTTTGTTTGCTTGATGACAGCCACAATTCACTGTTGTGCCCTTGTTGTTGCTTGTTTTCATTGCTCGGGCATAGCCGACAAGTAGCTGACAAACGTCGTATTATATGTAGATGTAAGCCCGCTGTATACTTGAATCAATCCGACGCGTACTTGAATCAAGCCACAATCAGGCTAACTTTTACTTATTTAATCCTGGAACAGAACAGTCTTGAGAATTATTTTTTGCTACTTATATAAATTTAATATTTTTACTTACTTGTTTTAATATAAAATTTATTTTTGTTCATTCCTGGTATTGAACATAGCTCATCATGTTTGTAAACCAACGCCTTAGACCACTCAGCTAACACAGTATAGACAGAACGACAGCTGAAATCCAGTATAAACCAGCAGCATGTAATACGACGTTTGTAGGCTATTAGTCGGCACTGAACAAACAAACAGAATAACCAACAACAAGACAACAACATAAGCACAACATGCGACTGAAGCTATCAACAAGTCCTGCAGACAAATTGACTAGTATGTGGCTAGAAATATACTAGTTGCTTTTTTATTCAGACTAGTTGCCTAACTGTCCTTATTCCATATATCGAACTATAGATTTTACAATTACGTTGTCATAGGAGCCCAACTAATTCATTTGTACATAGTAATATGCTAGTTGAAATACTAGTTATTATAGACTAGTGCGCTTACCAGTTTCTTTTTTTTTGTAGTTTTTTAAATATTAAAAAACGTTTGGCTCAACTGGGGTATGAACATACAGTCCTCATATTTCAAGGCATGTACTCTATCCACTGAGCCACTTTCTACTTATTATATTTAGAGCTAAACTTTTGTTTTATGCATTTACACCTGAATATAAGTAAAGTTTTAAAAAATAATTGAAATTACTAGTATCATTACAACTAGTTGTATGACTGTTCCAAAACGTTGTTGTTTGACTAGTATCGTTACTAGCCTCATTACAACTGGTAAGATGACAGTCCTTTGTTGACTAGTAACGTTACAACTAGTAATATGACTGTCCGAAAACGTAACTTGTTGTACATTTAGCTGTAGGGAGCAAACAAATACCAACACACTACGACTGTATACAAAGTTTATAATAATTGCAGTATGTACATAAAATTAGAATTTTATAAACAATTTAAGAATATTAAAAGTAAGTAGGAAATACTTGAATTTAGTACGGCGTTCTTCTTACTGTGTAGTCATCGGCGAATTGATACAACAAAGCAACTTTTTTGTTCAAGCAATTGTCAAAACTAATTAACAAATTTGCAAATAAATTTTTTTCAATTTATTTAAATAATAAATTTATAAAGAAAGTTTGGTAGGTGCTTGAACAGTCAGCTGCGTTGATAACGCAGCTGACTGTTGATTTAAAATAGTATGTTTAGCAGAAAGGAAAGAGTTGTACCTAGTAGAACAATCTATACAAGTTCAATACTGAATTTTTCAAAATATTTTTATTAAGAAATATGAACTAATTCAGGTAAATATTCCTAGCATGAATGAAAAAAGTTTGGAAAAAATGTCCTATTCGATTCATAGCATTTATGAAAAAATTCCTTGGATATAAATAGTTTTTTTTCTGTGTATGTATTTGTTTAATATTTCAATTTATTTAATCCTAACGTATTGCTGTCATTAAAATTAATTAAATTCGTTTTATTATTCTTAAAAGCTCTAATTTTCGTAACACCTGGAAATTTCTATGTATGAGTGCCATTATCATGAAAGAATTTGCAAAAATATTTGTGTTGAGAAAAAAAATTTTGTTTTATGAATAAATAAATTCTATTGAATAACACAATTTTTTCTTAATTAAGCTTAGAAATTTTCCACAAATACCACAATATATTTGTATGCATGTGATTTTTGATTGAAGTGAGTGGAGTGTGTGTTTGCGTTGGATTGCAGTACATATAAATAGTTTGTAAGGTTAAAGTATAAATAAACACTCAGTATGCACAAAATATTTAGGCAGTTCACAGGAAGTTGCCGCTTTTTTTTTTAAAGGGACACAAAGACCAATACAACAGCAAAGAGATAGAGTGTGAAAATGTTACACAAAACGTTCTTCAATGTGTTTTACATAAAAGCGCTGAGCACGCCTTATACCTAAAATATAAGGATTACAAGATTTCCTATACCGATTTACTATAATAATATGCAAAATGGTGGGAATATTAACCCCTCTAAACTGAGGCCAAGGTGTAAACTTTCAGAACGCTGAAACATGTCCGTTTTTTTTTAAAGTGGAAAAGGTTGAGGGCTGATGCAAAAGTTACTCTCTAAAAATGTTACGCCCCTGGGACCACGTCTTCTCGTGAGGACTTACTTCATTACACTTATATATACGGCATGATGACCCACAAGTCGAAAAATATGACATCATGAAAATGTTTCTTCTAAAAAGTTGTCTGAGAAGTTTTCAATAGCTTTTGCCTTGCCGACTTTTATCTAAATCATATACATATTTAACAAAATAAATAGCAAAATATCGAAAAAGGTCATAACTATCAAAATAACAAAAAAAAACCCATAAATTTATAAATTTCGGGAAACTATTTCGTTGCCTAGAAATCAAAGTTGGTTCTTTAGCTATTTACAAGTAAATTTTCTTTATCAGTTCTATTTTTCGACATATAAATCCCAATTGTGAATAACAATTCCCCAGGAGTTTTTTCGCTATTCCCTATTCTCCTATTCTAAATCAAATCTCCCATTCCTAATATTATAATTTACAATTTACCCGGGAAAAAACCCGCAGGGATTTTTTCCCGAGAACAAATGAATGGAAAGAGAAAAAACTCCCCGGGAAAATTCATAATTAGGCTGATACCGTTATTTAAAAAATGAAGGAGCTTGCACGACATATATTAGCATAAGTAGAGAAGGGTTTGTCCTATTCAAGCAAAGTTTAAAAATTAAAAAAAGCGGGGAAAAATAAAAAAACTTAATTTTTCTTTTGATGGTATTTCTATGAAATATAAGTCAAAATAAAATCTTTGAAATATACACGGAAAGCTTAAATCCTGCTCTATTCGACATCGTTTAAAAATTTTAAATCGGTGCAGAAAAAACGCAGTGAAAATTTTTTTTGTAAGTGAAGTCCCTAAAAATCGTTTTTCATCGATAACTTCCGATTTTGATGGTGTATTGGAATTTTTTAAAATGTTAAAATAATCTACTAAACTAGACCTCCACCGATTTTCGAAAAAAAAAAACTACGGGACCAAACTGCAAGCAAACCCTTTCAAACAAAAATAATTTTGAAAATCGTTCCATAAATGGAGGAGTTATGCGATAATTAATATATCCGGGGAGCGAATCTCCCCACTTATATAAAAAAATCGGATTAAACTGCAAGCAAACACTTCACCACCGATTTTCAACAAAATATTATAGAACAAAGCTGCAGGAAAACACTTTTAAACAAAAAATGAATTTTCAAAATCGGTTCACAAATGACAGGGTTATGCGTGTACAAATATAAAAAATGAAAAAAAAACACAAGCATTAATAACCTCCAACTTTTTTGAAGTCGGCTAAAAATAAACCGTGATAATTTTTTCGAAATTTGGAGTATTTGAAAATGGATTCAACCCAAATGTGGATTGTAAGAAGACGAATCAGAATATGACCTTAACTTGAATTTTACTTAACTCAACTTAAGATGTTATGATAAAACGACGCAGATGTTCATATAAATAACTCAAAATTAAAAATTTTAAAAACCCTCGAAGAAAATAGATGATAACTTCAAAACGGCTGCAAAATCGTCGAAAACCAGGTTAATTTAACATTTTTCGGTAGTGATTTTGATTCACAGATGTTTCATGTTAATTCAACATGATTTATAATAATCTTGAAAGAAAATGTATCCTTTGAAATTAACTATACTTCATGCTGATTTAATATTGCAGTAGAGTTAAATCAAAATGAAGGTGATACTGAAATAATACGAAAAACCATTTTGAATCAAAGTTATTTCGAATTGAAACAACGTGAATTTGATATTTTAACAATTTTTTAATAGAAGAATAGTAAAAAACATTACATTTCTTGCATACAAAAAAAAAAATTAAAAACAAAATCAAATTAAAATAACGACCAAAGCAAATTCATACCAGGTGGCAGCATCCCGAAAGCTGACTATTTTTTGCCAAAAATTTTTGCTTTTTCTTGTTCTGAGTATTTCTAATAATTTCTTATTTGAAGTATATTTTATTATGTCAATGCGGTACGTACGCTACAAAGTTGAAAAAAGTTTTTTGGAAGCTAAATAAGTTAAATTTAATTAAATTAAAAAAAGAATATACGGCCCTGTTCGGTAAACCGAATCCGAGTAAATTTATCGCTCTCCAAAAATAAATAATGCCCCCATTGATGTATTTTAAATCGTATATAGTAAATGTAAATAACGTGTATTTGTCATATTCCTAGTTGTAGCAAGACTAGTAACGATACTAGTAAAAAAAGGACAACATTTTCAGGTTCCTATAGAATTTCCCTAGAAAATTCGTCAGAATTCGTACAGAATTCTGTTAGACCTTTCGGTATAGTTTTTAGAATCTCCTCAGACAAAGAGATCAACCACTCACATGATTTTCGCTACGTGTTCTGACCGACATCGGATACGAATTCGGCATCTTGTGCAAAATTTCTGACCGACTTCGGACCGAAATCGGTAAAAATTGTTTGCTGGGTATCTAATTCTTATACTAATCTGAGAAATCCTAAATTGCAGATTACTTTATTTTTGTAAAAGAAAAAAAACAGACAGACACTTCCACACACTCTTTAACATTTCAGAATAAAAGTTCATTGCTTTAGAGCAGCCTGTAAATGCTCAGAGTTGAGTCTCAATGGCGGAAGTTGGCATTTACTACATGTTTGTATGTAGCTTGGTTTCTTTTTTTAGTGTTTTTTTTACAAAAGCGTTTTAGTTTGTTTTTGTTTAAGTTTTATTTGAAAAAATCAAATTTTTTTCAAACATTACATGAATTTGCATAAAACTTTATCATGCAATTTGTTTTACATTTGTATGGATTTATGTAATGTTTGTGTATAAGTGAGTATATTCTGAAAGGAATCATCATTTGCGTCATTATAAACAATAATTTAAAAATGTTTTGTTGATGTTGATGCTGTTTCATTTTTTATTTATTTATTTTTTGTATGGATGGTTAGTGGTTTATGAATTAAAGTGGGCTTATGACTGTAGAAGAATTTTAATCACTGGTACTGGTGAAAATAAAAGATATTTTTTTTGTCAAAAGGAAACAAGAATGGTAATACTACATATTTTATTTCTATTTAAATTCAAGTCCTTTATGTTTAAACTGCATACGCTTGCGGTCATAGTGAAAACTTATTTTGATGTTGACATAGAGAAATTGTTTATATTAACAAAGCATTGTTGCATATACATAGTTTGTAATATACAGCTTTAAATTTTAGTTTTCCAAAGGCTTAGAATGTCATTAATCTGATGTGTACTTTGTATTGTACGTACTCTTCCCATGACTGGTGAAAATAGGAGCTATACAGTAATTTCCTTTCTGGCTGGACAATATCAAAATATATATTACTAAAAATTCGCGAACACATTTGCACGTTTTTCACGCAAATACAATTTGACAATAATTTTGATTTGAAACAAAAAAAATTTTTGTTCCACACTTGTTCACATTGTTGCACCACATATAGAAAACTCAAGCACATTGATTATATACATATTTGCACGATCACCGATTTGACCAAAAATACCAAGTCAGAACGGTAGTTACTTTATTTTTTTCTCTCGATGTGTATTGATGAAATAATACAAACTGACATTGTCACTAAACAATCAGCCGCTGTGGCTGATTGGTAGCGATGCTCGCCTATGAGTCCAGAGGTCGTTGGTTCGATTCCCGCAACAGACCCTGGGTATTTTCCGCAGACAAGCTAAATCGTGTCGCGGGTTGAGTTCACACAAAAAAAGAAGAAATGTAAAATCAACATGACTCAATTTTGATTGGAAATCATATTAAATTTACAAGAAATAATTTGTCGTTTAAGTGTGTTAGTGTTTATTTGCTTTGTTCATTGCTACACTGCACTGTTGTGCTTACTTTGCGACTTTGTAGACGACAAAAAAGAATTACCAGCGAAAATTTCCAGCTGCTGATTTAAAATTACCATTGTTTCGTATTAATTTTAAATGACCAAGTTATTAATCTAACCTTAAATCTCTCTGTCATAAACGTTACATTTCATTTCAAATCAACATGACTATAACTTTAATTTCAAATAAGTTTTATGTTAAATAATCATTTAAATCATGTTGAATTAAAATTAAATTCATTTTACATACGATGGGTATTTATTTAATGTATAGCTAAAGTAAAGTTTGAAGCTCTTGTGGCTGCAGTGGCTAGCGCGTGGACTATCATGCAAGTGGCACTAGTTCAATTATTGGCTGAGGCAGCCAACTACAACACAAAGTTTTCTGATGTCTATGCTAATAATCATCACGTAAGTAAACTAATTAATAAAATAGGTACATTAAAGTCATGTTGTTTCAGCTTGATATAACTATAATTCAACAGGATTGTTAGTGTTGTTTCAATATCAAATTCACGTTGTTTTAGCTTGAAATAACTTTGATTTTACATGATTATTCGTGTTGTTCCAATATAAAATTCACATTGTTTCAATTCGATTGATTCAAGATGATTTTTCGTAATATTTCAGTATCAACTTCATTTTGATTTAACTGTACTGCAATATTAAAAAGGATAAATGTTCCTTCAAGATAGGTTGAACAGGCTGCCGGTTTCTAACAACCGGCCCACTTGGGTCCTTTGGTCCCTTTGTGATGCCTGGGATGGATAGTAGGGAAGTTCAGACAGGTGTCCCCCCTATCCCAGAGGTTGGGTCGGTGTTAAACCAACCCGAGTATCTTATGAAAGAATTTATTCCCCTAACGTCGCATTCCCCCAGGTCTGCTAGTTCGGGTAGTATGACGCCCTATTTCTATATAGTGCTGGACATCGACAGAGGAGGTGTTTGACAGTTTCTTCCTCCTCTTCATTCTGACAACTTCTACAGAAATCATTAAAAGGAAGATTTAATCTTCTGGCATAGACACCAATAAGACAGTGCCCTGTTATGACCGCTACGAGTATACGCAGCTGTTGACGAGGGAGCCCCAGTATGGTTGCAGATCTTGCGAAGTTATACTGGGGCCAGATGGATCTGGAAACCTCACAAGTGATTTCATTTGTCCATCTGGTTTGCGCCTCTCTAAATAGTTGGCGCTGAATTTGTATTTTACAGCTTTTTAGTGGGACACCTACTAACCAGTCGATGTCATTTTCATGTAGGCGGGCACCGGCCTTGGCTAGACCGTCCGGAATAGTGTTACCGGGCACCCCCGCGTGACCCGGTACCCAGAAGAGCCCTAGGTTCGCATGTCTCGCCATCTCATTCAGAGATGCCCGGCATTCTTTAACCAATTCCGATGTTGTGTAAACACCAGATAGAGCATGTAGTGCCGCCTTACTGTCGGTACAAATTCGGATGTCCTGATCGAATATCCTGTAGTACCTTAACCAGTTGGCTGCCCTTTTGATTGCTGATATTTCAGCCTGAGTGATGCTACATTGGTTTGGTAGCCTAAAGTTTATCCTACGTTGCATTTGTGGGATGTAGAAACCCCCGCCCACTCCGATGCCCGACTTTGACCCATCAGTGTAGATCTCGAGCACATCCTCATATTGGTGTATGTGGTTTGCCTCAGAGGATGTGCCCGAGAAGTCCACCAGGAATCTTTTGTCGCGCATCAGAGTAGGCGAGCAGTAGTCAGTGTGGTCGGGAAGATCTGAGATTTGCCCTAATATCGTCGCATGGCCTACGTTACCCCGCTTCCATGCACCTGAGGCATCTAGTCTAACCGCCGAGTTCACAAGATTATTGTGAATCATGTTGAATTAACATGAAACGCCAATTTAGCAAAATTTCTACCAAAAAATTTTTAATTAACCTGGCTTTCGACGATTTTACATTGAAATTCTTCTGTGTGTTTGTTTTTAAATAAAATAAAAAAAAGATATGTCAATCTCCACGGCATGTTTAAGTGACAGTTTTCTCTCATAAACTTTTCGAATTCGGGCAGATATTAATACAATCGTCAGTTCACTTTTATTTCCGGAGTTTCTGCTAGGCAATTGTTTGAAAAGTCATTCTAATAACATAAATGATGCAAGAACTATACAAAAAAAACACGGATTCTGGCAGACGGCACCAACAAAATATAGACGTGTTCGGCGTTTTGAAAATTTACTTCTGGGATTTTTTTTAGGCGTAGTTAAAGTTGCCCCCTTTTGCACATACATATTCCAAGGGAATCGGCTTAGGGAATCTTGTGAGCCTTACGTTAAAGGTATAATATGTGTTCAGTTGCTGTATGTAAAACAGCACGAGAAACATTTGTTAGAAAATTTCAGTCCGCTAATATGGCCACTGAAGGGGAGTGCTCTGCCCTTATTTAAGAAAGGTATAAAGTGATCCATACAACGAAAAGTTAGAGGGTTAAAATGTTGCACGGAAATAGTCTTCGTGGCGCACAGTGCTTTGTCACCATATAGTGAACCGTCAAAACTAACGCTAACAAAAACTGCGATTTAGGGGCTGCTGTTGGCTGGGTAGTTAGCGCGTTTAACTACAAACCCTGAGGTCTTGAGTTCAAGACTAGTTTCAGGCAAGCCAACAACATCATGCATTTTTCTCATGTGCATTGATGTGTTATTGTGTTAGTTGTTGTTGGACTGTTAAAGTGATGAAGGCATAGCACTGATCACTTTGTCAGTACCGGCAGCGATTAATACTAACATATCCTAATGCACTTGTCTGCACGCTCCTTCGTTGGTATTGTAGCAGAACCGTCGGCGAAGTAAAAAAAAAACTAATAAAAGTGCTACACAGCTTAAACAACTCAATGCCTGCACTTGACACCAGAGGGGCTTGCAACACTGCTCTACAAAAAAAACGCGCAATAGCAGAATTTTAAATTATTTAAGCTTTCTATCTCTCTCCCACTTTACCACCTCTTCTACACTATCTCTTTCCCAAAGAAGGTAACACATTAAACACATAAACCGGTTTGCAGTGGTCTTGACTGCAAACCACCGACTTTGGTCGACTGGTCTACGCGGTAAAGAAGAGCGGGAGCTCTCGAAACATGTTAGTTCTAAGCTCTGCGCAGGCAGATTGAAAAATTAAATTAAAACTGAACTCAAGCCAAAACAATTAAATTTCTTTGAATAAAACGCTATTGTTCGACCAAATATTCAAATTATTTAATTTATGAAAATACTTTATTAATCAGTTAGCCGATTAATAATGAATTGAACCCATTATTAACTGATTAAATCAAAACCTCGATTAATTAATCGAGTGACTATAACCTATTAAAGTAGAAGCCCGATTAAATGAATACCCGAACATATACAACACGTGAGCACTGACGATGGAAGTGCGGCGGTTTCCGAAAACAACGTTCTTTTGTTTTGCTCTGTATGTTTAAAATTAAATTTATGCTAATATTTTCCTTGTTCCTTGGAATATTTATCAAGTGTAATTCTTTTTGAATATAAAGTTACCAGCTTGCCTATATAATCAAACACTTTGATTTAGAAAGTTTTTTGATTCCGAAGAAAACACTTAAATTGATATTCTTAATGAATAACAATGCTTCAGTACTTTTAATTGTTCAAAATATATTCAGATCGATGCTTAAGAACTTTTATCAAATACTCCAAAACTTAATTTAAAATCTATGTTTCTTGCAATTGAATTGAACTGAATTGAAATTTATTGTATTTCTTATTTAAAATTTAGCTAGCCACTGCAAGTTTTTGTTTGGAATCGTTTCTGCTTCATTTTGTAAATTTCCTCAACAACTTTATGTTTAGGTCATAAGTGCTTAATTACAAATTCAAGAAAAATAAATCAAGCGTTAAATTCATATTCAATAATTAACTATTTCGCCATCAAGCTCGTTACTTATACTAAATGAACTAAAATCCACAGTCTGTGATTAAAGAAAAATAAAGAGAAATTCATAAATGTTATTGTGGCATCATAAACAACACTGCTACAAATTACCAGAAATACAAAAGCAGGAATATATTCTTAAATATACCCAGTAGTTCTGATAGAAAAAAACAGGTCATATGAGTCACAATTTTTTATGCTGCCTTTGTAGGTTAATGGAAGGTGCATGGGTTACAACTAAAGTCCAAACTCTATTCAACGAGAGTCCATATCTATTCCACACTAAAAGAGAGGTCTCGAAGTGCATCTAGCGAAATATCCACTTCACGTCCTCTGATTTGTTCGTAGTAAACTTGTGATAGCTAAGATCCTACTAGACAGCTCGAACTATGAGACCCCAGAGCTGGACATCAAATGAGGAATTAAGTATTATACATTTCTCCAGATGTGTAATGTAGAAATAATATAAGCACACTGTCTCTAAACTAGCACATTAAGGATCTACCACAATTAACAACGCCTTGTAAAAGTGACTGGATTATATTGTATAAAGTATCGGTAGCTACAAGTTGGGAAGCGGTCACGAGGACAGGTTCTCTTCGCTATAGGCAAAATTAAATGCTCCACCACAGTTCCAGAGAACTGCTGGGTATCCACAAAAATACAGTTATTTGGAAATATTCACATAAAACTCATGCAAAATTTTGATTACCCAGGCATTTTCTTTATACAGACTCTTTTCCCTCCACGCCAATCTTGGTTACTTAAGCTTATTAAGATCAAATGGAAAACCAAATTATTCCGACAGACATAAGAGAGGAAAATCTTTGGTTGTAGCCCATTTGTCGTAAAAGCTTTGCCAAAAAATTGTCCAGACGCCATTTTAAATAATATTGTACTAAAGTAGTTGTGTTTGCCAAATATGACTTGAAATACAGCAAAGAAAAGATGAAAAGCACATAAAGGAACTATGAATAACAAAAATACTCTACATAGACACACGTACACATTCACATACATATATACACACACACACACACACTAATAGAAATGCCAACAAAACTGGCAGGATGTCAAACGAATTAGTCTTAACTATAGCGTTTTTGAATTGTGTTTTAATGAAATTATTGATTAAATTGAGCATAACAGTGATTAATTAAAATTTTATGCAATAATGACTAAAGTCATGCTTATGATGTTAAGGACATGTTTTTTTATTGATAATTACAAAATTTATGAAATCAAATAAGAAGAGTCCGACCGAAACCAGTTTTTTGAGGCCGAACCCCAACCGAACCTAATATTCGGCCAAACAGCCGAATATTCGGACGAATCCGAAACTTACGAATATTGGGCCTGATTGTGTAAGGAGCTGGCGTAAACGCCTATGTCGTTTTTTGTAATAGATTAAAGCAACACTCAACCCGTGTTCTTTAATCTACTACAAAAAAAAAACGATTAGCGTTTACGCCAACGCCAACGCCTTACACAATCAAGCCCATTGACATCTTTAAAAGCTCATAAGAACTAAAAACGAAAACAATACATTTCTATTTATGTTCTAAATATGGCCGAAGTGCCCTACTTTGAGACTCCACAGCTCCGCTCCTGAGCAAATAAGAGAGCTGATATTTAAAACATTAATAGAAATACTCCTCTGCTATGTCCATATGAAATTGTATTTCGATTTAGAAGTGCCTTATTTATGTTCCAAATATTGTGATTCTTCTGCCCCACTGTAAAGTGTCAGTCAAAATAATAGCAGAAATTGTATATATTTAATTCCATCGGGCAAAAATAAAACTTTAACATTTACGATATCAATAATAAAAGCTTGTCATGAAATCAGCATAAATTATGAATAGAACTGGAATATTGGGTTCGGTACACATACATTTGGGAATGTTTTATCACTCTATTGATGACGTTACTTTCTGCTAAACAAGAGCACCAATCAAAAAGTTGAGTCGGATAACTAAAGAGATTTCATCTCTACTAAATTGAAGTTTTTTGATTTGGGCCGGGTTTCATCGATGCTATACACAATAAAGAATTTTCCTCGACAGTATTGAATTTGTCGTGAAGATTGAAAATGAGCTTTCTTCATATTTTGATCTAATTTTAAAAAATCTATTTTAAAGGGCAAATAATCAATTTCAGTGCAAATCGCAGATGTAAATTCGATTGCGAAAAATCGATTTATTATAACACAAAATCGATTTTTGATTGGAATCGAAATCGGTTTACCATTCTCTAGCTTATAATATATGGTACTATATCTTTTGGTTGCACTTTATAAAACTAAGTAAAATTTGCATTCAATTTGCAAATTTATGGGACAGGAAAAAAAACCTATTCATGGCGGTGACATATTTTAAATTTGGAAAATACTATTTCGATTAACTTCTTTGTTTATACAGAATAAAAAGTTTCGGTTTCGGTATTCGGCCAAAAATTTGGCATAAACCAAATATCAGCTGAAACTACAATTGTGGCCGAATCCGAAACCGAAACCAAATATTCGGTCGGACTGTAGAAGTAAGTGATCTTAGGAAATAATAGCATTGTTGTTTTAAAAAGTTTACAAACTTTCTTTGTAAGCGGGTAAAGCAGCAAGAATATTACTGTAAATTGAATCCGCACAAAAACATAAATGTGCAAATAAGGCCAAGTTCCTATACAAGAATTTTGGAGTAAAAAGTACTGAGATCAAAATAAGGACTAAGTTCTTGATAGGTACAATATACCATCTCATTTCTAGGCCACCTGTTAGCTTGGCAACATTTCTTCCATAAGTCTTTCCCATATTAGAAAGGCAAAAAATACTGCCAAGCTAACAGGTTGTCCAGAAATGAGATAGTATTGCACTTATCAAGAACTTTGTCCTTATTTTATCTCAGTACCTTTTACAGCCGAAGTTTTTGGATAGAAACTTGGCCTTATTTTCACATTTATGTTTTTGTGTGGATCTCAGTTCTTTCTCTAAGCTTTTATTTGGTACAATAAGTGCTCCATACAAATAAGGAGCACCCTAGCCATCCCCCGACCTTGATGAAAAATTTCCTTTTTTACAATTTTTCTTAGTATGTACTTTCCCATCAAGTCCTAGATGTATACCAAATTTCTAGCTACACTGGAAGTGCCCCATACAAAGAAGGGGCAACCTACTTCCCCCAGGTGAAACGTACCCGTTTTCAGATTTTTCTAGTTAATTGCTTACCAAGGCCTAACTGTACACCAAATTTCATCTTTCTAGCTATAGTGGATGTGCCAAATAATATTGATGAGTCAGTCAGTGAGTCAGTCAGCGAATATGTACTAAAATATACACCTTTTACACCTTCATATCCTGGGAAGCTTTTATGGTACACTTAAAAGAAAATCAATCCATCCGTACTTAAATTAATCCCAAGCGGTGTCAAAAGTACGTTAATACCGGTTTTTCTGAAATCAAGTACAGAAAGATTGATTAAGTCGGAATATTCAAGTGCAAAATACTTAATTTTAGCCTGATTAGCCTTTATTCATGTAAAAAAATCTTATTTTAAGTACGAATATGCCCAGCAGCTAAATTTAAAACTAGATACGCTTATAAGCCTATAGGGACAGTCATATTACTAGTTGTGATTATACTAATCAAAAAATTATAGCCATATTACTAGTTGTAACAAGACTAGTAATGATACTAGTAAAAAGGAACAATTATATTACTAGTTGTATCGAGACTAGTAACGATACTGGTCAAAAAAGGACACAATTTTCACGTACACGACTTAATATGAAACATAGTTTTAGCTCTTAAAAAACAAGTAGAATGTGACTCAGTGGGTAGAGTACTTGCCTTGAAATGTGAGGAATGTGTGTATGTAACCTGGTTGAGCCAAAGTTTTTTTTAAGAGTTACAAAATCCAAATAAAAAAACTAGTAAGAGCACTAGTTTACAACAACTATGATTCCAACTGGGATATAACTTTATACAAATGAGCTAGTTGGGCTCCTATGACAACTTAATGTTAAAAAATCGATAGTTCGATATATGAAAAAAGAATAGATAAGCAACTAGTCTGAAGTAAAAAGCAAATAGTATAGTTCTAACTACGTACTAGATACTTTGTCTGCAGGGTGTTTATAAACTTTATACACAGTCGTACTCGTACTGTGTTGGTGTTTGTTTGCTTGATGATAGCCACAAATCACTGTTGTGCTGTTTTTGTTGTTTATTTTCACTGTTCGGGCATAGCCGACAAGTAACTGACAAACGTCGTATTACATGTAGATTCAAGCCCGCTGTATGCTTGAATCATTCCCGCTGCGTACCTGTATACTTTACAAGTTGCATACTTTAATCAATCCCGCCGTGTTCTTGAATCAAGCCCGAATCAGGCTAACTTTTACTTATTTAATCCTGGAACAGAACAGACTTGAGAATTTATATTTTTACTACTTATATAAATCTAATATTTTTACTTACTTGTTTTAATATAAAATTTATTTTTGTTCATTCTTTATTGAACTTATGGCCTATTCACATAATACGTAACGCTATTTTCGGCGGTTTTAAAGCTCTGCTCCCCATTTTTTCACATTGTTATAGTGACTCGGCATAAGAAATCTTGTAAGCCTTACGTTTAAGGTATAAGATGTGTTCAGCTTTTTTATGTAGGACACTACCAGAAAAATTTTTGTGAAATTGTTTAACCCTCTAACTCTTTGTTGTATGGGTCTTTTTATTCCTTTTTTGAAAAAGGGACAAAAAGCTCCCCTTCAGCGGTGATATAGCAGCCTGAAATGTTCCACAAAAATGTTTGCCGTAAAATTTTATTTTCAAAGAAATCCAAGCTCCAGATTCAACTTGAACGCCAGAAATTATTAAAAACTTAAAATGTATTATAGGGTTCATTTCGTACTTATTCACATTTAGTCTCGCCATAGCAAATCTTGTAAGCCTTCCGTTTTAGGTATAAAATATGTTCTGCACTTTATTTAAAGCACCATGGGAAACATTTTTGTGGAACATTTTAACTCTCTAACTCTTCGCTGTATGGGTCCTTTTGTCTCTTTCTTAAAAAAGATGCAAAAAACTTCCTCTCTGCACCGATATAGCGGGCTGAAATATTCTACAAAAATATTTGAAATGAAATTCTACAATAAGTCCTCAAAAACTAAAGCTGCAAACTTAGCTTGAACGTTAGAAATCATTGAAAACTTACAATATGCTTAAGCGTTAATTGCGTACCTATTCATAATTGGTACTCGACATAGGATTTCTTGTAAGCCTTACGCTTAAGGTATAAGATGTGTTCAGCACTTTTACGTAAAACACGGAACATTTTTGTAGCACATTTCAGAACGCTATATCACTGTTGAAGGGAAGTTTTTCCCATTTTTTAAGAAATGGTCAATAAGGCCCATAAAACGAAGAGCTAGAGGGTGAAAATGTTGCACAACAATTTTGCCCATAGTGTTTTACATAGAAGTGTGGGACATATCTTATACCTTAAATGTAAGGCTTACAAAATTTCCTATGCTGATTTACTATAACTATGTACAAAACGGAGGGAAATTTAACTGCCCTGAAAGGAATCACAGATGCAAACTTTCAAAACACTAATACACGTATATATTCTTTTGGTGTTCTCTACCAGAATCGGTCGCTAGAACCATATGATTTTGAATAAAATTTAGATTTTTATATATCCGCTCAAGTTGAATTTTTATGGCCTGAATTAAATACTCATATTAGAATCCTAGTGCAAAAAATTTTAAGTAGTTTTTGGGGAAATACTTTCTTTTTCTCTACCTCTAAAATATCAATAAGTACGAGGACCTCGGAATATCCTATATTTTGGAAGGGATACAAAAACTGGAGAAACGTTGGACTAAGTGTATTGAGTTAAAAAGAGACTATGTTGCAAAATAAATTTTTGTTTTGCAAAAAAACTGTGTTTCATTCAAAAAGTCACGAACTTATTGATCCGCCCTCGTATGTATTTTTGGCTTCTCATGAAGTGATTATCAACAACATCCAGATTATTAGTTAAAAAGTTATTTTACTTATACAAAATTTAAGCTCATTCGAAATTTTCGCAAATACTTACGATGTTTCTTGGTGTTTTGAAGCAAATGAAATAAATGTTATGAATTGTCATATTTTTATTTATAAAAAGTAAGTCTATAGGAGTAATTAAAATTTAGTTCCTTTGTACCTAATAAAAAGGACGTTTAAAAAATTAAATTTTCTTAACATTATGAACATGACTTTGGATCCAAAAAAGAGAACTGGTTGCAATGACAAGCCAACGTTAAAATCACTGGAAATAATCCGGATTTGCACCACTTCCGGATCACAGGTGCAGGCTCTTATTGACTTCCTTGGAAGCTTTTTTTTACTGGAAACTTACTGCTCTTGTAATATATCAAATTTATTTCCACTGAAATAAAAACCTGCCAATGTCAATAACAAAAATATTTGATTGAATGAAGTTTTAATTGGAAAATTGATTTATTGCCCTTATAAATTGATTTGATCAAATAGTTGTGTTTCTCTTACAAGCCAAAAAAAATATTTTTCCTTCAGCAATAAATGTGTGTCCTTTTTTTTGGCAAAAAAGAATTTAGCTAAATCGCCCAAGGTCTTGTTTGGCTTTTGTAACTTTTTATGGCGTTTCTACCAGCTTTGAGTCATTTCGCACATTAACTGCATGTAATAATTTATTTTTACCTTGAACTTGTGTAAAATTTTGTGACTTTTGCCAAAAAACGTAAAACCTAAATAAAATGTGCGCGCAGGAATGAAAAAATATTATTGTTAGTTAGCTACTAAACTACATAAGTACGATTTATATAAAGACATATATCTTGTGTGTGTTTTTGTTTTTTTAGCTGCTGCCATCGTCTAAGTTTTGCTATGAATTTTTTTCCATCCAATTTTTACGAAAACAGCAGGTTTAGTTCTAAAATAAATCGAGAAGATTAGCAGCAGGCTACAATATTTTATATAAAAGATGCAAGAGTCAGAAAAGTTGCCCTTATTAGCCTAAAAGGTAATTTAAAGTCGTTTTTTGTTTGTTTGTTTCTCTTGGCTTGAACATTTATTTGCTGCTGGGAGTGTGTGTATGTATGGCTCAGTATAATTCTTTGAAATGTTTTCTAAATCTGTTTTCGCCATGTTGACAATTTTTCTGGCCATTTATCTTGTGCTCCTTATTTTATGTTCTTGTTGCTGTTTGAGCTCGCTTAAACTTTTTTTAAAGTGGAATCGTATTATTATGCCTAATTTTCTTACTTTGGCTTTGGACAAAATGATCAATCACATTTTGTGAAAACGCAGTTATTACCCTTGGGAATGACCTTTTGAAAATTAGGGCCGTATATCCCTGCCCCTGTATCTCCATATTCCTTTTTGGTGCCGTTAGTGAACCAAATCTGATCAGCATCTTCGTACCGTGGAGTATGGTTCAATTATGGGCTCCATGTTACTGAACATCAGAGTTATCGAGAAAATCCCTATCTTTTAAGTGCTAAGTTGGGCAGTATGGGTTTTATTGCAGTTCTTGGTTTGTGTCCCTCCGTTTTGCCAAATAGCCGTTGTCAGGCATAATATATATCCTAATAGCTTTATTTGCCGTATAGGAAACATTTTGATTCCGAGTGAGAAACTTGACGAGGATGACATACCTTGGGTATTCGCTAAATAACGTGATAGAATTCTATAAAAAAAATCACTGGCACCAAAAAATATATACGTGTATCGGCGTTTTGAAAGTTTACATTTTGAATTCATTTTAAATCACCCCTCACCCCTTTTACACATAGTTATTTATACTCAGTCGGCCTGGACATCTTGTAAGCCTCATGTTTAAGGTATAAAAAGTCTTTAGCACTTTTATGCAAAACATCACGAAGAAAATATTTGTAGAACATTTGAACCCTCTCAATTTTCGTAGACTGGCTATTTTGTCACTATTTTAAATTAGGGGCAAGAAGCTGCCCTTCAGCGGCGATATAGTGGGCTGAAAAATTCTACAAAAATGTTTCTCGTGGTGTTTTATTTAAAAATGCTGAATACACTTTATATCTTAAATGAAAGGTTTACAAGATTTCCTCCTATGCCGAGTATTAATTGTGAATAAGTACGATATTAACCATTAAACTCGTTTTGAGTTTTGAAGGGTTTCTGGTGTTCAAGTTGAGTCTGGAGCTTGGATGTATTTGAAGAGTTTGTCGCCGCTGAAAAGGAGTTTTTGCAGCTTTTTTAAGAAGGGGACAAAAAGATCCCTCCCAGGAAGAGTTAGAGGATTAAAGAGTTTCACAAAAATGTTTATCATGGTGTTTTACATAAAAGTGCTGAATACATCTTATGCCTTCAAGATTTCCTATGCTGAGTCACTGTAACTACATATTTGCAAAAGGGGGAACTTTAACTCCACCAAAAGTAAGTCCCCGATGTAAGCTTTTAAAACGCCGATATATGTACGTATATATATTTTGGTATCCTCTGCCAGAATCAGTCGTTAGAACCACGTAATACTTTTTCATGCGTTATACAGTGTAATTTAACCATTGGTTCCGTGAGTCCAAGTATTTTTTCCTTGTAAAAGGTATGATGATTATCTCTTCCGGGTTGATGAACAACTTCCTATCTTTGCACAATTTTTCAGTTAGATATGATTTCATGCAGTATTTAAAAAACTTCAATCATTTTCATGTCACTTGCTTTTGCTTATGCTTTTGACAAATATGGCAGTTTCAGTCAAAGCGTAATGACAAAACGATTTATGAGCAATTGCGCAGCACTTTCAACATCCAGCGATTTTAAAAGTTTGAATTGGTCTGGCATTTGCTTTTGGTTAGTATCGCAAGTAAACGCAGAAGCAGCATATATGCTTTTGGAAGTCGCAAACGGTCACAGTCGAAGAAATAAAAACTCTTGCTTATAGAAGTTGCCAGCAATCGCACATAGGTTTTACTCAACAACCCTGGATAACAATAATTTTCTGAAATCCTTTTTTATCAAGAGCATTTCCGATCGCGTCGTACAATGTATTTTTATAAAAGCGCATAGGCCTATTTCGTTAACTCCTAGAGCCTTCTGTATGACAGTGGTTAGATAGTGCACGTCTGTCACCGTTGATTCACACGCCTGCACTATGGCCGGAAATCGCAAATTTGCAGCAAAAAATATTTACCGACAAGATGGTGTCACAAAACTTGGTACTTCCATTGTCACAATATAGAATTTAAAAAAAAGTGGGTTGCTCACATTCCTTTTTGCAGTGGCGCACCTATAGGGGGTATTTGCACATAGTTAAAGTGAATCGGCATAAAAAATCTTGTAAGCCTTACGTTTGCGGCATAAAATATGTTAAGTACTTTTATGTAAAACACAACGAGAAACATTTTTGTAGAACATTTTAACCCTCTACCTGCAAGATGTATAGTTCTTTTTGCCTCTTTCTTGAATAAGGGACAAAAAATTTCTTTCAGCGTTGATATATCGGGCTAAAAGGTTTTAAAAAAATATTTGCCATAAAATTCTAATATAGGTCTTCTAAGACACCAGAAATCATTCAAAACTTAAACTGTGTATAAGTGTTAATTTCGTATTTGTTCACAATTAGTACTCGGCATAGCAAATCTTGTAAGCCTTACGGTTAAGGTATGAGATGTGTTCAACATTTTTATGTAAAACTTCACGAGAAACATTTTTGTAATACATTTTAGCCTACTAAATTGCCGCTAAAGAGGATTTTTTTTCAGCAAGCGACAAAAAGGCCCATACAACGAAGAGTTAGAGGGTTCAAATGTTTCACAAAAATGTTTCTCGTAGTGTTTTACATAAAAACGCAGGGCACATTATATACCTTAAGCGTAAGGATTACAAGATTTCCTATGCCGAGTCACTCTAACTATGTGCAGAAAGGACATAGATAGAGAGCTTTCCACCTTGAATGTTTCTAAAGAAATATCAAATTATCGTTAGTTTGCAGCTGTTTGCAAAAAATTTTAACAGGACATAAAACTTGAGTTTCCCTAGAATAACTACATGTAGAAATCCCCTTTGGAGTCCATGGAAGTAGGTAAGTCCTACTCCACATAGAACGATAAAACTATCCATTAAAAACATTAAAACACGTACCAAAAACAAACATTTAGTAAATATGTTTTGCAACAGTTAAAAATACACACCTCGAGCATTAAAACCCATATTCACAGATTGTTTTAATAAAAATACTTTTTAGAAAACAATTGCCCAATTCACAAGCTAGCTGTATCTATTCATTTAATCGGGTTTCTGAATGAATCGGTTAATCGCTCGATTAATTAATCGAGGTTTTGGCTTAGTCGGTTAATAATCGGCTAATCGCTCTATTAACCATTTAACCGATTAATGAAGTTTTTTCATAAATCAAGTAATTTTAGCAAATAAATTGCATAAAATTATTTTGAATTTACTAGCATAAAAAAACAATAACATAACAAACATAACAATTCTTGAACTTAATCAAGCAAAAAAATATTTATTCATTTAACAATTTTGTGAGATCATTAGCAGTTATTTCAATAGTTTAAGGAGATCTTCTAAAACAATCTTTCAGAAAAATAATTTCTTTAGTTTTGATATAACTTGGCTTGAAAAAATCCTTTCATTTATCGTAGATGTTGAAAAAATCGAAAGCAATCCATAATACAGAACATCTAGTTTCTCAGTCATGTTTCTGAATTTCTCTAAACTTATAAAATTAGAGTCCTGTTTTATTTTATTTTTAAATTCTTAACACTTCTAAATTTTTCGGTTAATTCTGTTAAAAACTTTCTTGTATTACTGTCGATAATTTCTTCTGTTGTAAGGTCATCATCTAATTCATGCTGGAAAAACTTAGTGAAAAAAAGTTTTTTTTCCGAATTCCTTAGTTTCAGTTTTTGCACTGTATTTTAAAAAAACACTGTTGCTAGAAGGAAATATTAATGAGTGGAGGTATAAAATAGTTGAATTCGTCTCTCATTAAATCTAATCCTTTGATTTTTATTTAAATCGTTGGCAACAATATTATTAGATTTTATAGAACTATTAAACAAAAACTTCATAAATAATTCCCTCAAGTTCAATTAAAGTAGCAGAGTCTTTAATAAATTCTTTTATAGCCACGTCCAAAGATTTTAATGTTTTACTTAAGTTAAAATCACGGAACATACTTATTTGTTTATATGAAAAGTAATTTCTAAACACATACATTTTGTATATGAGACGAAACAAATAATTAAACACAAAAAAAAATATAATAATTCTACAAAATACGAAAAAATTTGTTACGTCGGTTAATCGGTTAATCGACTGAAATTAATCGGTTTAGCCTAGCCGTTAATCGAAAAAAGCCAATTTTAAATTAACCGGTCAGTTAATCGGGTAGTAATTAACCGGTTAACCGATTAACAGTTAACCGAATGAATACCCTAGTATCTATGTATCGTGTGTATTTCTGTATTATTTTACAGTAGTGTATATTTGTTGTTGATATTTTTCGTATTAAAATGAAATACACAAATACATATTTATTTCATATGTTTCGAAAAATTCGTATTTGAGAGACTCTCTCAGAGAGTATTTGTATCAGTCTTGGGGAGTAATGGTTACTGCAGTATTGGAAACAAGCATTTATATTGCTTAAAAATATCTAAAATTGTAAGCTCGGGAAAAATCGCACAAATGACGAAAATTCGCAAAAAACTTGGTAACATTAAAAACATAGAAAAGTCTGAGAGTGATTAAAATAGGTAGAACTGTAATAAATACAAGAACTGGCTAAAAATCACTTTTGCTCGCGAAAATAGCGAAAATTCGCAAAAAACTGCAAAATTGCAAACAAGCTTTAAATATGCTTAAAAATAGTTACAATTGCAAGGAATGCAAAAAGCTCAGAAAAAATCGCGAAAATGAAGAAAATTCGCAAAAACTTGGTAAGATTAAAAAGATATCAATGTTTGGTATTGATTAAAAATCGGTTAAACTGTAAAAAACCAAAAACTTACAAACAAAAAAAAATATTGCGAATTTTGGTAGTTTTCGAGATTTTTCCTGAATGTTTTGCATTCCTTATAATTTTAGCTATTTTTAAGCAATTGTACGGCTTGTTAGCAATTTTGAAATTTTTCGCGAATTTTCGCGATAATAGTGATTTTTCACAAGTTCTTGGATTTTTTACATTTTAATTAATATAAAACTTTGTTTTTTTTCGATGTTAACAAGTTTTTGCGAATTTTCGTCATTTGCGTGATTTTTGCTGCTCTTTTTCCGTTCCGTATAATTTTAGTTACTTTTAAGCAATTTTACAATTTTTCGCGAATTTTCGCGACTTCCGCGGTAAATGTATTTTGAGCGATGTTTAATGAATTTAAGGGGCTGTTTAAAAGTTTTCGCAAACTTTTTTCATTTTCGTGATGTAAGTAATTTTTCTAGCTTTTACCCCAATTGTTCATGCCCCAATTACAATTACATTTGTCCATTAATACAAGATACAGGCCGATACAGTAAATATGACTGTTCACAAGGTGTATTTCAAAAGTTAAATACACAATACTGAGTGAGCTTGTGAATTGGGCAAATGTTTTACTTTTGTTAACAATTTATTGCTTCACAGGTGATAATACGTATTATAAAAAAGTATTATAAAAAAGTTACGTATTATAAAAAAGTTAAACATTGGCAGCTTTGTATACATAAACAATGTTATCAACTGTTATACCATTTTTTAAATTTTTTCTTTCCAATATACATATTGAGAATTGAACCCTATAAAAAAATTAAAAAATCTAAAGTTAAAAAATTTACTTTTTGCCGCAAGATTTGGAAATTCGACCATAGTGGGCTGATAGGCAAAAAAAAACTGGTGTATTGGATACAATGTAAGGTAGGCTTTCCTGATTTTTTTGAATGACTTAAGTAGATGCTCAGGTCTACTGATAGCCTTCGGTCTAAAGGCCACTTCAACTTCACGACAAGCTTTCGTTATATAATATGACAATAGGCTATATTTGAAAGTGCTGGATAACTGGGGAACAATATTATCTGGACGCTGTAGAAGACAGGGATATATGCTATCCGTGTCTAGAGATTTATAAGGGCTAAAGTTAAATAAAGCCCAAATTAATAGATCCTCACCAGCTTAGAGTACCTAGAGTCTTGAACGCCGGTAACCATAACTACCCTTCGAAGGACCACAAACAAGTTCATGTGCCAAATCAGAATTTGTGAAACGTTAACAATTACATCTATATTTCGTCCGCATTCTTTGAAGCATCTATTGTTGGTTTCTCGTTGAAACCTAAATACATGAAACTTATTTAAATGTATAAAATTTATTTTTTTATCTCACTCCCTAAATGAGAATTAATGTTGTCCACGTTTGAGATTTTTATTGTGCGAATATGGTAATTTCTTTTATTATCAACCATAATGAATACAGCTCCATTGTGCGAAATTTTGTCTTAGTTTTTATTACTCTACTTTACATTGTTATCGTGTTTTTCTTTTAAATATTTTTATTTCTATGTCTGTTACAATTGAAGGGCTTAGTGCAATAATTTGGTAAGCCACATGAAATCAAAAATTAGTTTTATATACTCATTATCTTGCTAGGCACTAGGGATGGGCAAGTGAAAAAAATATATCGATAAATATCGATATCGATATATTTTTAAATATCGATCGGCATCGATATATCGAATAAAAGATATCGATATATCGAAATATCGATATTTTTTGAACAATGATAATTCATACGTAGTCCCCAAATGTTTTGTTTAAATAAAACAAAAAATTGCCTTTGTTATAAATAATCCAGCTGGAAAGAGTTAATTTCCAAGATCCTTACTGTTCCACCAACATTTCATGGAACATACATCAACAAAATTACACTCAAAGAATGATAATTTTTCGAATAGACAAAATATTTTAAATAAAACAAAATATTTTGTTAGTAATATTCTATTTGATGAAGACTGTGCCGCAATGTTTTTAAAAATTGTACGAAAAACAAAACCAAAGTTAAAAAAATATCGAATTTGATACTGTCGATATATTTGGAAAAAATATCGATATATCGATAAATCGAAATTAAAAATATCGACGAAATATATCGGTATATTTTTAAGAAAATATCGATATATCGATATTTTTTGCCCATCCTTACTAGGTACCATATGCAAATATGCTATGCATCCTAGAGAAATTTTTGGATAAATTCTAGTATTTTTAAATTTACTTATGCTGCATATTTAAAGTATAAAATTTCAAAAATCATACAATTTTAAATTTTTTTTAAACCCGAAAGTCGATTTATTAAGTATTTTGTTTTTGTGGCTTACCAAGTTATTACACTAAGCCTCTCAATTGAATGTTGGTAAATAAGAATACTAATGAGTAAATATCGTCTAAGCAACTCATACTTAAATGCCAATAAAACGACAAAAAAAGTAAATAAAAAATGTCGTTGTGAAATGTAATTAGTCACAATTTGTGATGAATTCTTTTGAAACAATTTTATATTACATGAAGTTCTAAGTTTTTTTGTTTGTCAGAAGTTTTTTATACGCACCAGTTTTTTATTACAATCAACATATTTAATTTTATTTAGTGACACATGCATTTAACGACATTAGAATTAAATTAATGACAGTAGAAATAATTGTTGACAAACATTTTTTAACAAGCAGTTGGTTAATTTCAGTTTTAAAAATGTTTATTTACTTTTCCAAATTAAATAATCAAGCATTAACAACAAAATGTAGTCGGAGATAATTAAGCAAGAAATAATATATTAACAACAATTACGAAGTTTATATGTAAAAGTAAAAAATACGTGTTGGGCAAATGTTTCTAATGTTCACGAGAGGAGTTTTTTGAAAAGCATTGTTTTCTTGTTGCCGACATTTGTTGAAAAAAAATTTTAAAGGATGTACTAGTTGCAGATTGGTCCCGTTGAAAAGTGGGCAGGGTCATGCATATAAATACAAGTAAATACACATTCCTTTTTAACTACTTCTACTCAACCGATTCTTATGAAATTTTGCACATACATTAAGCCTCTGTTTGAATACTACATCATGATTAAAGAAGTGGGCAGTGCCACGCCCATGCAAAGTGCATATTCTTCTAAAACTTTCCATTCACATTTAAATAGTTATCGTTAAAATACAACATTATGGTTACAAAAGAGGGCAGCGCCACGCCCGTGAAAAGTAAATTATTAATATTTACTACTTCTACTTAGCCGATTCTTATGAAACTTCATACACACAATTAGTGCTCGTGAAAGTACAACGTTGTGATGAAAAATGTGGGCAGTGCCACTCCTATTTTTCGGTTTTTTTTGCACGAGTTATGTTATATAAGAACAGTACTCACAGGAGTGCTCACAGGAGTTATGGGAAGGAGGATACACGGACTAGTATTTATTTACATTTGATTTGAACTTTTCAACATTGAAAGTGACAGGAAAGACTTCTGCATGAAGTTTATTCCACATACAAACTATTCAGCTAAAGAACATATTTTCTCTGTAATGCTAGTGCGTTTAAATGTCGTATCGACCACAAAGAAAAAATTTGAATTTTTGTTTAAGAAGTTGTCAATAGTATCCTGAATAAAAGTCAAACAGTTCTCTGGTGCAGAAGAAATTAAAAAAAATTACTGAAAAAAAAACGTATATCGTCTTTGAAGGGGAGTTTTTTGCTCATTTTTTTAAGAAAGCGACAAAAAACCCATACAGCGAAGAGTAAGAGTGTTAAAATGCGTTTTACATAAAAGTACCGAACATATCTGATATGTTAAACGTAAAGCTTACAAGACCTCCTATGACGAGTCATTATCACTGTGTGCAAAATGGGAAGGAGGGGGAGGGGGATTTACTTCCCCCTAAAATGAGTCCCAAATGTAAACTTTCAACACTCCGATACACGTATATATTTTTTCGGTGACATCTACCAGAATCAGTCGTTAGAACCAGAGTAAGGAGAGTGCTCGAATTAAACTCGCTCGCGAACGAATTCAATTCGAGCGAGTTTCATTTTCCACACTAACAAGAATTATTCTTTTCTGCTCGCGAGTTAAGAAAGAAAACTCGCGAGAGAATTTTTATTTTTAAGATTCGAAAAATATCACTCGCGAAAGGAATTCAAACTTGAAGAGTCAAAAATAAAACTTAATTCGCGTGTCGAGCTGAAAGGAATTTTTCGCGAGTTATTTTTCTGTGTAAATTTTTTTAGCTAAAAATATTTTTTAACCGACTTCAAAAAATAAGGAGGTTATCAATTGGTGTATATTTTTTTATGTTTGTATTCTGCGATTTGTACTCTGTGATTTGTGAACCGATTTTCGAAATACTTGTTTTGTTTGAAAGGTGTTGCTTGCAGTTTGGTCCCATATTATTTTTTGTCGAAAATCGGAGGGGGAAATTTGCCCCCCCCCCCTTGCATGACTGTAATTTGTCCACCGATTTGCAGTTCGGTGCCATAATTTTTATATCGAAAATCGGAAGGAGAAAGTTTTTCAGCCGATTTTCAAAAAAAAATTTTTTTGTTTGAAAGGTTTTGCTTGCAGTTTAGACCCACAATTTTTTTCGAAAATCGGTGGGAAACTCACTCCCCGCACGCATAACTCTGTCATTTGTAAACCGATTTTCAAAATTTTTTTAAACAATTGAGTTATGAACTTTAGTCGAACTGTATGGTTTTTATCCAAAGCTAATTAGTTTGGCTTAAGTTCATGATTAAAAAAAGACAATTAGTGAAGTTCCGAACCTTTATAAAAGTTCATTAATAGTTACGAATCGCCGCGAGGTGGCGGCAAAGCCTGCTGATTGGACTTACTAAAGTAAGTAGGATTTTGTTGCTGCCGTCGTTGGGTATTGTTGCTGCCGTCGTTGGCAGTGTAGGTAAAAGGGCTCTGATGAGAAGGCTGTGGTGGTCTCGAAACATCTGATGCCAGTTCAACCTTCCGTACATCCAAGTTTTTCTTTAAATGTTCAATATTTACATGCTTTAGAATTTCTTTCTTAAACAAAAAATAATTTGATCGAAAGATTAAATTAAAAACGAACTTAAGCCAAACTAATTAAATAATTGTTTTTTTTTATTGTTTTAAAGTGTTTGCTTGCAGTTTTGTTGCATAATTTTTTTTTCGAAAATCGGAGGGGAAATTTGCTTTTCCAAGAATAAGTCTGTGATATATGAATCGATATAGAAAATAAATTTTATGTTTGAAAGTGTTTACTTGCAGTTTGGTCCCATAATATTTTTGTCGAAAATCTGTGGGCTGCATTCACAACAACAAATAAATAAACAAACACCTCATTTTTGTATAATATGTGGATTGCTCACAAAAAATTTGTGCTTACTAGTTATAGAATAAAACTCGTAAGGACAAAAGTGTTACGAGCATTAAAAAATTTGTGCTCGCGAGTTGCAAAATAAAACTTGCGATCACAAATTTTAAAACGAGAGAATTAAATGGAATTACGCTCGCGAGCGCAATTTTTTCCTACCCTGGTTAGAACCTTGTTATTTTGACAATTTGATTTTGTTGTACGGTGTTATTACACATTATTTAACCGGAACTATCTTTTTTGTTGTATAAATTATTAAATATTTTATTTTTCTCTTTCTCTTTACAGGTGAGTTTTCCTTTAAAAAAATGATTCCGATTTTAAGGTTAGCGGTGAGTTCAGCTATACATACATATTTTTAAGTTATACTCTTCAACAAAAAATATTATGGAACACATAATCATGTTCTGCGAACCAGGGCAATTTTCTAGAAATACTTAACTTAGCTTAAATTTAAAATTATTCTAATTCTAATTTGCTTTCTTACTCTGTTTTGTATTTAAACATAAACCTTAAAACGTTTTTAGACACGTGCAACTTTATGAGTTAAGAAGCTTAATGGCTTAATCCTACAAAAATTAGGAAACGAAAAAAAGGGACGACAATCCGCACAACATAATCAAAATCAGGATCAAGTTCTTTATAGCTACAATACAATCTTATTTCTAGGCAATATGTTAGCTTGGAACTATTTTTTTTAACTTTCTAATAAGAGAAAGAACTAAAATATATTTTTGCAGGGTTTTACATGTCGCATTGTTTCAGATAAGCACCAACACTTGTAAAAAACACTATACATTTGAATTTTGCTCTCTTTCCACATATCAGTGATTTAAAACATGAATTCTAACTTTCTTCTACTAATTTGTAATATTGCACTGGCTGTCGTGATTCTCTTCGTTCTGTGTAAAACTCAAAATGCCTGGCAAAATAAATGAACTAAATAAAATAAAATTAGATAAAATATAATAAAATAATGTAAATTAAAACAAATAAAATAAAAAAATATCACCACTAATTCAGAAGACCTCGCACATGATTCTTCTGAAATGAATAATTTTTTTTTTGGATTCCAATTTATTTGTTCAACATAATGAATGTGTACATGTTTGCGAAAAAAAATCCTTTATTATGTTGATTTCTATGGTTTTATTGTCTTATTTGCTGGTTATGCACTTTATTTATTGGTTTCCACCCACTGTGCAATAAATGTGAAAATGAATGCTTGTAAAAGTGTAATTAAAAGCGTATTAAATCGGTTGTTTTTTTTCATAATGCAAAAATAAAACAAACACTTTCATTTTCTCTTCTTTCTGTTACACACTGTGAGGAAGTAAAATTACAACAAGTAAATAAATAATGAAAAATTCCAAAAAGAAAAATCCTGTATATTTCATAAAACATTTATGAGCAAGTGGGTGTGTGCTGGTGGTGTTGTAATGTTGCCTTAAAGAAATAAGTATTTTATTATGTTGCTGTCGCTGTAATGTCAATGTTGCTGAGCAAGCAAAACATTTAAAAGCACAATGTGGTGAAGCTGGAGCATTGTGTTGAATAGATACTTTAAGTATGAATATAAAAGTTTGAGAAGACATAAATCTTCCATTAAATATATAAACAAAATTTTCTTGGTGATAATAATTTTAGTAAATCTGTATTAAATCACTAAGTTGGGAAATAATAAGCTAAAATCTTACTATATTTCAGACACATGCTGAATAAGTCTTTTAAAGTTAAGCTGAAATATCCAGCTTAACACATCATTTCTGCTATTATTGACAACATCATGCATGTCATTGCTATTACTCAGCCATATTTGTTGATATACCTTCGAAAACTATGACCTCCAGTAAAGCTGCGGCGACCCTTTAAATGGTGCCATATTCCACATATGATATCGATTTTGTTTTATGCAATTTTCGTCATCTTCTCGCCCCTATTGCAAACACCTTAAAAATCTCTAGTTGCTTTTAACCAAAAACTCTTTTTAAGTACATATTTTTATAAATTACTTTATCTACCATAACTTGCGAAACAAAAACTCTTACCATGAATTAATATTTAGTATTTCCTTCTTCTTGCATTCCACTTACTTAACTTGTGGAAAATCTTCACAGCTAGAGGTAGCAAGTACCAGCCAGCGTGAGTTAAACATTGTTAAGTAAACAGTACGGGAAGAGTGTAACAGCAAAATGAATAAATGTAATTAAATGACACTTTAAATGTGACAGTACGACAAATATTCACTCATTCATTATTCGTACATCGTAGCTAGTTTTGTTTAAATTTTGTTCTACCCATATAATTTTGTTTCTCATACTGTTTTCGTTGTTGATTTTTACAACATCATCAAAAATGCGTTAAAACATGAATGTTTCTTGTTTAAACTGTAAATTGTTTACATGAGGAAGTTGAAAAGAAAAAAAATGGAAAAGAAAGAAAACCTAGAGGAGAAATTATGGAAATTCTTATAAAGTTTTTTTTTAAATAAAAACTTCCTCTGATGTGCAAAATGCAAAAAATGCTAAAAAAAAACACAGCATCATTATTATTATAAGACGATAATATTAAGGATTATTGTTAAGAAAAATAGATTTAAAAAACCTTTAAATAATAATATGGGGAATGTAAAGAGTTTAATGGGCTAAACTAAAATCCGTTTTAATTTTTTTCCATTGCGTACAGTTTTTTTTAATGGGCGTGACTAATATTTCCACTAGGTACATCAGTATATTTCTCCCTAGCTCGAGAACACTGTGCCCGATTTCGAACAACAAAACTGCAAAATATGCATGACAAAGTTACCTTCCAACTTTTTTAATATAGTTTTTTTTTTATTTGATTAACGTTTTCGGAGTTATTAACAAATTCGTATCAAACAATGTGTGTTTTTATGCAAAATTAAAATTTTTTCTTTCTAATAGCTCATACAAAATGTAAAACTGCAAAACATTAACCTTTTAACTGTTTTCCTTGCACACAGAAAAAAAAAATACCGTTGTCAAATCAACATGTCACAATGTTATGTTGATTGGAAATCATATTAAATTTATGAGAAATAACTAGCTTTTTTCGACTCGTCGATGCACGCGCTTTAAACATATTGGGTAGAAATCCTTAATGCCTTATTTATCATCTATCTAGTCTGGCAATATGGACGAAATAATTGTACCAAAAAACCAAATTCAATACAAAGATCCCATTGAACGGAGTTATGCGACAATCAATATATCGGGCTACCACTTTTTCCGCCCGATGTCCACTTTTATGGGACAAAACTTCAAGCAAACCCTTTCAAAAAAAACATTTTTTTTTAATCTGTTCACAAATGGCATAGCTATGCTTTGAGGGAGAAAATCTGCCCACCGACTTTCGATAAAATATTACAGAATAAAACTGCCGTCAAACCCTTTCAAACAAAAAAGAATTTGCAAAATCGGCTCTCAAATGACATATTTAAGCCTGGGGGAGCAAATTTGCCCAACGATTTTTGGAAAAATATTACAGAATAAAATTGACGGCAACCCTTTCAAACAAAAAAATTTAAATCGGTTCAGAAATGACAGCGTTAATCATGGGGTAGCAAATTTCCCCACCGATTTTCGAAGAAATAAATTATGGGAGTAAACTGCAAGTAAATCCTTTCAAAACAAAAAAATATTTTAAAAATCGGTTGACAAATGACAGAGTTCTGCGTGGGGGACCAAATCCCTCCTTCCGCCGAATTTTCGAAAAAAAAAAAACAAAATTATGGGACCAAAATGCAAGCAAAACTTTTCAAACAAAAATAAATTTAAAAATCGGTTCATGAATGACACGAGTTAAGCATGGGGGAGCAAATTTACCCATCGATTTTCGAAAACAATTATGGAACTAAACTGCAAGCAAATCTTTTCAAACCAATAAATAATTTTGAAAATCGGTTGACAAATGACAGAGTTATGCGTGAGGGGAGGTTTTGTTCCATTTTATACCCTTTTGCTCCTATATTAGTTGTGGGCCAAATATCTATCAGTGTACCAAATTTCATTTAAATCGGTTCAGCTGTTTAGGCGTGATGCCATAACAAAAATCTGCAAACAAACAAACAAACCAACAAACACCCCATTTTTTTTATAAAATATGGATTTGTTGTTTAAGTGTGTTGGTGCTTGTTTGCTTTGTATATAGGTCAGTTGTGTGACCTCCCGGCAGTCCCAGTTGTTACCGACGACATTTTCATCGATGATGTCTGCAATGATTTGTCGCCTATAAAACACATTTCGAAATAAGTTTGGCGACAAGGTGGTATACGTTGTTGTGTATAAAGAATTTGTTCTGCCAAGATTATGAAAATATTTGCTAAAAAGCCTTACTGACGACAAGATTGGAAACAACTGCATCGAAGTTGTCTTCAGTACAGTTTTATTGACGACAACAAGACTAACAACTGCATCGAAATTGTCGTGTGTACTGTTTTATTGACGACAACATAAGTAACAAATGCATCGAAGCCTTCGTGTGCACGGTTATATTGCTGACAACAAGAGTAACAACTGCATCGAAGTTGTCGTGCATCCATTTATGTACATTAAAGAGTTTAAATTGCCCACAAAACGTGTTTTCATACAACGTTTTTTTAAATATCTCGGTAGGCTAGTAGGTAGCTTGCTAGCCGCTAGCCTATCAGTGCGGAGGTTGTGGGTTCGATTCGATTATTACATTTTTAAATTTTATTATTGTTCATTGACGACAACTTTAGTAGCATGTTACCCACGTTGTCGTCAACGACATTTGTGCCCTTTGTTCGAAAATGTCGTCAATAGTTGGCTTGGACTGTCGTCAGTTATAAATACTTGTTTCGAAAATGCATCGATGATGTCTCGAAGAAATGGCCTGCGGGGCTGTTGTTTTGTTGTTCGTGTTGTGTAAATGTAAACAGCCGACAAACTTCGCGTTGTTAGCAAAAATTTCCTGCTGCTGATTTAAAATTACCATTATTTCATATTCAGCCCAATTATGAATAACAATTCCCCGGGAATTTTTTCTCTTTTCCCATTCCTCCTATTATAAATTACAATTTCCCCGGGAAAAAACTCCCAGGAGCAAAGTGGATATTCTAAATGGGAGGAACTCTCGCGAGTTTTTTCCCTAAACATTTTGAAGGGAGCTAATGCAAAAATTTATAATTTAAATTAGAAAATGTTGTGAAACAACCCACGCCGTGCAAACATGTGCCTAAAAACATATACTACTTCAGCCTTCGGAAGAAAGTGTTAAAACACACTGCATTTTGCACCCCTCCTTTCAGTTCGCATAGTATGTAAATGGGAGATTGTTGCGGCTTAAAAATTTTGCAATTTCCTTTTTACACGCAATCATTGTGGACTTAAGGCATCTGGCCCTGGACAAGTTTTCGCTTCACTTCCTCCGCATAAAGTTCTTCCAATAGCTTCTGAGTGACTATACTATACATTTTACTTTTTATTTAAGCAAAAACAAATATTTATATTAACACACAATCTTATTATCAATGAAAACATACAATTTTAATTAATTTCAATTACTGAACTCTTGCGTTAGTGTAGAATAAAATGTAAACTCTAAACAGCGGGCAGAGAAAAAAATCCCCGGGAAAATTCATAATTGGGCTGATTAATTTTAAAAATTTATAATCTAACCTTAAATCTCTTTGAGTTTGTATTTTTACTGTTAAAACAACCTTGTTGTTGACACTACATTTCATTTTAATTCAACGTGACTATAACTTTAATTTCAAATAAATTATATGTTTAATCGTCAACTAAATCATGTTGAACTAAAATTAAATTCGTGTTATTAATGATGGTATATATATAAGTATATATCTAAAGAATATTTGAGGCTGTTGTGGCTGCAGTGGTTAGCGCGCTGGGTACCAAACAAATGACCCGAGTTCAAATCTTTGCTGGGGTAACCAACTACAACACAAATTTTTTCGATGCCTATGCTAATCACATCACATAAGTAAAATAATTAATTATAAATAATTAATTATAATAAATAATTATTTGTGTTGTTTCAATATCAAAGTCACTTTGTTTCAACTGCAATAACTTTGATTCAACATGATTCTTCGTGTTATTTCAGCATCAATTTCATGTTGATTTAACTTGAACTAACTTTGATTCAACATGATTCTTCGTATTATTTCAATATCAACTTCATTTTGATTTAACACTGGAATATTAAATTGCACATGAAAAATAGTTTTAACTTTGTAACGTGCTTTTTCCCAAATTAATATTTTACTTTTCAATTAAAATATTAAAGTTTTATTAAAATACATTGAAATTGATTGTGGAGGGGTATTAGCTAGTTCATATGCGCATTTCATTGGGGCTAAAGCAAATCGTCAGGGAACCTTTACCCAAAAATCTCTTAATGAAAAATAGTTATTTCAAAAGAAAAAATGTTCTCTTAAAAATATTGTGAAATCATGTTGAATTAACCTGAAACACCTATAAAGCATAATCACTACCGACAAATGTTAAATTAACATTGTTTTCGACGATTTTAATATGGAATTTTTCTGTGTGTAAGTGCGGCCGTCCTACGAGCAAAATAAGCCGTATACAAATCTTAAAAATCGGTGGATAAATGTTGACTGTATTTGAATTTTTATTAGATTTTATAAGCACTCGAATATAACCCAGATACTAAAAATGTAATTTCAGTAATAAATTAATTTTTGATTTGAAAAAACTTTATGGGATGGGGGAGATGGGTACCCCCGATACAAAGTAATTTGAATTATCCATATATATCTGAAGAACTAGCATAGCAAAAGTCTAAAGTTGATTTAGGTTACAATTTCTAACAAAATACGTTTTTAAACAAAAGCCTGGAGGTATAGGACGGATGGTACCCCTACACAAAGTTATTATTAATTTTCCTATATCTGCACAACTACAAAAGTGAGCCGCGCTAAATTTGACGTTTATTGTTTGGAGAATAAAGTAGAATATCTAGTAAAATCTTGGTGGAATAGGAGTCGGAGTAATTACTAATTTTTGGGACGATTTTCCGTTATCCCACGTCAAATTTGGTTGATAAACGGACCGGTTTCGGCTATTTGCCATCTTCAACTTCCTATATTTGGTGAACAAACATAGCAACACTCTTAGAAGTTGCTTTAGGTTACAATGAGAAAAAATTGCACTTTTGGAATTATATTTTATATTTTTGTTGTTTCAAAGCGGACAAACTGTTTTCGAGATATGATTCACAGCGCGTGACAACCCCTATTATTGACATTTTCGTATGAAATTTTTTTGTTATATATGAATTTACGTACTAAATACGAAGCAATCAATATCAAAACTCCTGAGAAAGTTCCAAGAAAGTCTAACATTTGGTCCAAGGCCCATAAAATACTGTGGCAAATAAATGTGTACACATAAGAGTTTCTGCAAGTGTTATTTGTTTTTGAATTCAAGCTTTGTGATTTTAGAACATATGGGCTAGTCAAAACTTTGCTGCAAAATAGGTCGAATGCGTTCCAGAGCCGACAGAAATGATAAATTGAACTAATTTTTCTTTAAATCGTGTCTGTGAAGATACTTTTTAGAGATATTTATAATAATTATGTTTCTTAAGAAAAAAAAATTTTGTAGAGATTCTTTTCTCTGATGATGCTTTTTAGGTTAAAAATTTTACATTTTCAAATTAAAAATTTTATATTATTAGCAAACTCATAAGGCATATTTCCAGCAGATTTTCTTTAAACAACTTAAAGTTTTTGTTGTTTAACTAACGAGGAATAAATTGTAACAAACGGTTGTTATTTAGATACGATATCTTAAAAATACTGGACTAAAGTTTTGAAAAATTGAGAAATTTTAATTTTCAAACTAGTATACCATACTAACTAAAAAAGCTAAGTACTTGACTAAACATAATTGTTTTAGAACCTTATAAGGGCTATAAGGTCACAAAAATTTTTGGAAATCGGGCGAGAAACAAAAAAAAAGCAAACGTTGAAAAATTTTACATGCCCGAAGTGCCCTACTTTGGGAGTTCACAGCTCCGCTCCTGATGAAAGTGGGAAGCTCATCGTCTTAGGTTAAATAGGAACATTTCTCTGCTAAGCCCATGTGAAATTTTATACTGATCGGATTATCTATTTTGAAATGGCTGATTTATTTCTTAAATATTTTGATTCTGCTCCACTGTGCAATGGGCTACAGTTCAATAAAATTTCTACGAATAAGTTATAAAGAAAGTTGATAAATAGTTGCAGTACTATTTCTGAGTTATTTCTTCTTTTAAAATGTGTCAAGCACAATTTGTGTAATTCACACTTGTTGGGCTCTTTTCATACATTAAAAACAATATCGAACATGACAATCCAAAGCAAAAAACCATAAAAATAAAAAAATAATAATAAAAACATGAAAACTAATGTGATTTCGTTGTCATTATTACTGTCATTAGCAAATTGTTTGTTGTTGCTATTGCTGCCACTGTACTAATTCCAGTTCATGCTCCTTTTCGCCTTTTGCGTGTAGTTGTATTATACATATGTGTTGCCATTTTGTTTACTATATTCATTGGTTTGTCTCTCGATTTCATTACGTTAATTACTTTTGTCTCTTAGTTGTAGTGCTGATAAAATATTGAGCAGTGGATATCGAATATCGAGTATTTGTTAATTTTTGGCCACTCAATGGTTAAACAGGAAAAAAAATTATTACTTAAAAATTTTCAAACAAACATTTGTTTGAAATAACATTTGTTATCAGTTAATGTTTTTCACTGTTCCAGTTAAGTTTTTTTATTTTTATTTTTATTTAGGTCACAAAGTCAAAACTTTTATTTTAGCTTTTTTCCAAAAAGTTTCTTTGCTGCAGATTGCTGGGAGAATAAATATGTTGCACAATGGGACTGTCAAACAATATCGAAAATTTCTCAAAAATAAATCGACATGTATACCGCCGATATTTTTAATTCCTCCCAAAACGAATAAAATAAACCTCATTTCTATTGAGTTTCTAAACGAAAATTTTCAAAATGGTATGTTTTATTTAAAAGTTCCCCTTCCAAAAGCTTAAGCTGGAACCGCGCCTGCAACTGAGTCATACCTGCTGCTGGAATGTTTTTACTAAAAGTGAGAGCGGTATCAATAGTCTGATGAGATATAGATCGGCTAAAAGAAGCTTTGATTTTAATAAAAAAGATGGAATAAAAGTATCGATTACCCAAATAAAAATTATCAAATAGTAGTGATTATTCAATACTAATGGAAATTGTTAGCACTACGCAGTTACTTTTATTTAATTTTTTCATGTTGTTATTTTTTGCTCTATCTTTAAAATGTTTCTTTTGTTTTTATTTGTTGCGTTTATGTTTTGTCATTATTTTTATCTTAGATGAGATTTTTCTTGTCGTTTTTCTGTCTGTCTGTCCATTTGTTTGATCGCTTTGTTAACATTTGAAAAAATACAAATAGAATAAAAATATATTATTTGCAAATTCATATTAAAATTGCTATTGCTTTTAATTTTACTCGACGAGTAGAGAGTGACAAGTGAATGTTTATGTGTATTTGAAGTCTTACCCCTTGTACATATTACGAGTTGTAGCCAACGAGCCATTACTGTCACCCAGTCAGCTAGTCGTCATTTTAATAAAGAAAATTATTTTCTAGAGAGAATTAGTTTTTAGTTTTTTTTTCTTTAGCTGAGCATAAAAGAACAAAGGCGAAATTTTAATGTGGAAACAATTATGATGTGAAAATTAATGATATCAGATAGTGAACACTCTTCGGATACAAATCTTGTATTTTATGTCATTACAAATTAAGCTAATTATTTGATAAAAATATTTGTCTATATTAATTTTTATATTAAGATTGTTTGAAATTTAAAAGGAAAATGCTAAAAACGCTTAACTTTTATTACCAGTATAAAATACAGGAAAATTCAAAGTAAAAAAAAAATCGCTTACCCTAGTTCACATTTCATCGTCAGGTTTTTCCAGCTACCACCACAACCCAACAACACACATAAAAAATGATAAATGATGACCAAGTTCTTAATCGGCAAAATACCATCTCATTTCTAGGTAACCTGCTAGCTTCTCAATATTTTTACCTCTCTAATATGGGAAAGAATTATGGGGGAAAATGTTGGCTAAGTTATCAAGTTGCCTACAAATGAGACGGCATTTTTTTACCCATCAAGAACTTGGTCCTCATTTTGATAGATTGAAAAGGTGCTAAATGAAAATTATCGCCTTTTAGGCAGTGAAATGCGCTAAATATAGCACGAAAACAGCTTAGTTGACATGGCTAACTGGCACCTAAGCGTTCACGGCGATTGGATCTCTCAAGTGCACCAAATGCATGGTCCTGCTAATTAAATTCCTAAAAATTGCACCAGTTCAAACAGAGACATCAAGTGCAGAACTTGTTTAAAATCCAACAAAAGATGACATTAATGGGAAAATGAATAAAAATGTGTGTGTTGAAAATTGGCAGAACTTAAAATCTTAGCAAAGTGCACTCTGCTAAGATTGTATTCTCATTTAAATTTCATAAAAAATAATAAAAAAACCAGTTAAAATTATGTCAGTCATCACAACTGTATTTTATTTTTAAATATTATTCTATAAAATTGTTAGCCTGTTTCACGATATCAAAAAAACGACTGATGCCATTATCTTTTCAAGTTTTTAAAAATTCTTTTAAAAATAAAACAATGAAATTTCTATGTGTGTGAAGTTAAATTTTAAAATTTGAAACCCTAGACAAAAACCATCGAATTTAACAGAGGTCTGTTAACAGTATGTGTGTGAAGCTAAATTTCGAAATTTATAACCCTAGACACAAACCACATATATTTACAGAGCTCTGTTAACACGATAACGAGCGCAGTTAGCTGTGCAAAATCCAAGGACACTTATTCCAAATGGAATTATGACCACATCTGTTCACCTGGGCGGCTAAAATGTATGAATATGGTGCACTTTAGGATCTTTTATGATTCCCTGTACCACGAATTTCTAACAGTGGGATTTTTGGATCAAAATTTTTCATTAAAAATCCCACTGTTAGAAATTTGTGGTACAGGGAATCTTAAAATACCATAAAGTTCATCATCTCCATAAATTTTAGCCGCTCAGGTATGTCCGTTCTCCTGGAATTCATCCTTTACTGAAATTCCAAATTTGAAAATTCAGTAAAATACAAATTTTTCATTAAAAATCCCACTGTTAGAAATTTGTGGTACTGGGAATCTTAAAAGACCATAAAGTCCACCATCTCCATAAATTTTAGGCGCCCAGGTATGTCCGTTCTCCTGGAATTCATCCTTTACTGAAATTCCAAATTTGAAAATTCAGTAAAATCCAAATTTTTCATTAAAAACCTCACTGTTACTCGTGGTACAGGGAATCATAAAAGACCCTAAAGTGCACCATATTCATAAATTTTAGCCGCCCAGGTCAACAGATGAGGTCATAATTCCATTTGGATTAAGTGTCCTTACATTATGCACAGCTAACAGCGCTCTGTTATCGTGTTAACAGAGCTCTGTAAATATATGTGGTTTATGTCAAGGGTTATAAATTTCGAAATTTATCTTCACACACATCAGAAAGTTAGTCTACAATATTACAAAAAAATCAGTAAAACAATTTTGCTAGATTCAGTTAACGTTGGTTGTTGAAAATATTTTCAAAATAATTTTTTTACAAATTGTAACAAAAAGTTTGTTTGATAAATTGTATATTTTTTTCTCAAGAGATACACAATATTTTTACGAAACTTTTGCGCAATGTAAAGAACGATATGAAAAAAAAAATTAATTCTGCATATTAACTCAAAAATTACGTGTTTTGAGTTATGACACTATTGAAGTAAATGAGCGATATATGTTTAGATGAAAAAAGTCGTTTTTTTGTTTTGTTTTTTTAATTTAATTTGTTGAGACTTTTTTGTTTGAAATTACAAACTTATTTGCAAATCTATTTCTAGACAAACTATTAACTAATTCGTTGAATTTCTTTGCTGAAAATTAAATTTAGTTTTTTCTGTGTATGTAGTATATCTGCTGTAAGGCATTACATCAAGGTGGTCAGTGGCAACAGTGTGAGACTGGGCGTATCTCTTACTATCATCCCTATATCTGACGTAATCCAAGGAGGATTAATGGACTCTAGCCATAATACTAAATGACCTCTTAATTGTTGATTTAGCTTTACATTATAGAATTGAATTAACAAATCGGTGGCGAATCGATTTAACAGAATTGAGCCACACATTGTTGATTTTATCAATTACTTTTTGTGAGATCCTATTATACAGGAGTTTGCGGTTCCCTGAAAACTTATAAACAAAATTATATTTGCAGAACTTTATACCGTTGATACCGTTAAAATATCACAAAAAACCTGTCGGAATTTATTAATTTCAATGAGAATTATTTTGCAATACAAAAACAACGAACACTACATACTACATACTACATACTACATCTTAATTCCATAATCCACTAAATATGTATTTCCTTTAACGAATAATTTTTGTGGTTTTAGTTGGGGTTTTTTTTTTTGCTTTCTTTCAAACTTATTTTTTTTTCTTTTTTCCAAAATAAATGATATGAAAACTTTATGTGTGTTTTAAGTTTATCAGTAGTTAACACAGAAACCTCAACCGGAGGCAGCCATAGTGTTCGTATAAGCAGTATTAGTAGTAGTTCCATAGTTGATTTTTTATTTTTTCCGTGCCTCCATAGTTACAGACATCGTCATGGCATACCTCTGATTATATAGAGAGCTGTGTTGATTTGTTGAGGTATAATAATGTCAGACATTGGCTGGCTGGTTATTCGCAATTACTGGAATGAATATAAAATGAAAACGAGTGTATGTGTGTGAATTTTATAAAGTAAATATTGCAAAAATTTTTGCAACAAGATTCCTTTATGTAGTCAAGTAATCGGATGTTTGTTGAGCAACTATAAACCACAATAATAGCAAATTGTTAAATACAATTTTTATTAATGCATTTTTTCAAAGTGTTTTCTTTTGTTTATTTAAAAGATAAGAGAGTGGAAATTAAAACATAATTATGTAACCCACGAGATAAATTGTTTGAATTTTTTAAGAAGAACATGGAAATGTTAAAAATAAAACGTTTTATAAAGTTTTCTCTATCTTTTTATTTATATATATCTTAAAAAATTTGTAAATGAATCGAAACAGAACACATGTAAATCGGAAGCTTTTCATATTTTTCGATAGACTAAAAAAATGTTTCATTTGTCAATGTCCCATTTGTGAAATGTCCCAGTTTTATGGAAGATATATTGCTACTTGTGATCTGGTATCTGCTATTGATACCAGATACTTGTTGAAGTATATAATTTGCTTTAAGAAAATTGATATTGTGTTTAAAATAAAATAATAACCTTTCATTTGCTAACTACAGAAAGTAATAACTTTCCTACAGCAATTTGTTTGCTTGAACTTGTTTTGAGGATTGCTATACAAAACTTTCTAGTTGCTCAAGTTACAATTTTGTCTTGTATAGTGCTTTAAGCTATAATTTTGTTACTTTTTTCGGTACATCTCGTGTCATATTTGTATTAAAGATTCTTTAATAGAACAAATTTTTCTTTAACAATATGATTTTTTTTTGAGTTCGAATCCCAGCAAAAACTTTTTCCATTTTTATAATCGGTAGTACTTTATTAATGGGTTATAAAGTAATGAGTGGTACTCATATATCTTATTACTATGCTTCAAACTAGAACTATTACCTAGTTTTTAAATATAAAATTAGTACGTATTTTTCTCATTATCTGAAAGTACTCTAGAGGGAAAACAACCTGTCACAATACAGGTCACGTGACTGGTTCCCAAGGACTAGCAACCGGTTCGAAATCCCGAACTTTATATGAAAGGGACCGGTAACTTTTACATAGCGTTGTCATTGGAGGGGGTCAATTGACATAATTAAGATACTCAGTGATAGGTTCTTGACCCAAACTTAAGCTCCTTGTCGTGTGATGGGTTCTTTAATACTAGTTAAATTAGTGTACATTAAACATATATTCTTAATTTGAAAAAAAAATCTGTCTAATGAATGTATTTTGCTAAAATTTTTGTTCTAGTTTTGTGATATAATTCTTTTCGCCGGTCACAACTCGGGAACATTTCGTGACATACCAATTTTCACCAGTCATAGGACAAGCACCCCGCAGGGTAGTTATAATTTGTTGATATGTATTACTAAAATAAGTAGGCAACTACTTTTTAAGTCAACATGTGGGTAGAGTACTTGCCTTCAAATCTGAACGAGCACAGGTTCGTATCCCAGCTGGGTTAAGAAAAAAACTTAAAAATATAAATAAAATATAATGTGTATCAATTTTTTTTTAATTTGTTTATTTGACTACTTATTTTTTAGCTTCAAGTAAGCCAAAAGGTAACTAGTTAATTGATGTGAAAATGTAAATACGTTTGCAAGGGGTACCCCTTATTTTTTGGACTTCTCAAACAAAAATAAGTAGTTATCGAGTCAAATTGTAAGTAGTTACGATTTAAATCCTCATATACTTTTTTGCCTACCAGTAAGCAAAGTTTTTGCTGGGATATCTTAAAGATGCACTACACACACACACAATCATATACATAAAACCGAACATACAATTTTTATGTCACGGCATATTATTTCCCTTTAAATAATAATAAATAGTCATACAGGAGGGATAAAAGTGCTTAAGTAGTATCATTTTTATTTGATTCGTGCTAAAGCCTTCTACATGCATCATAATAGTACACGCAAAAAAGCTTACTTAATTGTTAAAGATACTCATCAAAGTGATAGTGTTACTTATTTTGTATAGAAATACTTGAAGCAGCTTCCTCACATGTTCCCGAAAAAGACGTTTATTCGGCTCAAAATGATACATTTTCGAACTAAAAAGAAATGAAAAAGGTATACGGTGCGGATATAGACCGAATTACAAATACTTTCAGCGTACACTCACAGAAAAAAATAGCAAATGTAAAATCAATCAATGTACAATTGTGCTCACTTGTGTGACTTGTTGTTGTTGTTGTTTATTTTGGTGTTCGCGTTATGTAAATATAATTAGCCGACAAATTTCGTATTATCGGCGTAAACTTCCTGCTGCTGATTTAAAATTACAATTGTTTCATATTAATTTTAAAGGAAAAACTATTAATATAACCTTAAATCTCTTTTATAGCGTTAAATTTCATTTTAAATAAACATGGCTATAACTTTATTTTCAAATAAATTGTATGTTAACTCATGTTGAATTAGAATGCATGTTACATCTAATGGTATTTATATTAGAATATATTCAAAATATATTTTAGGCTTTTGTGGCTGCAGTGCTTAGTGACATACTGTGTTGTCATATCGTAAGTTTTTTTTGCGATATGACATCAATGCGATATGACCATACCGTGTTTGGCTATTTTATCTTTTTTTTCAATAAAATACCTTTACCAATATATGCCATTTTCATAAAAGGTCCATTTGATAAAATTATCTTTTCCAAAAAGTACTATCGCAAAAAAGTAATTGTTTTCCTACAAAGTACCTATTGCAAAAGCTACATTTTATAAAAGTTCCATTCGCAATAAGTACATTTTTTAATAAAGTACCTTTTCCAAAAAGTTCCATTTCCCAAAAGTAAATTTTCGAAAAAGTACCTTTTCCAAAAACTAGCTTTTATAAAAGGTACAATTTCCTAAAATTACATTTTCAAATACATAAGAATATTTTCAAAAAAGTACCGTTTTCCAAACAGCTAGAAAAAGTACATTTTGAAAAAGGTACCCTTTCTAAAAGCGTTGCGGAAAAATGTAAACAGATGTTTAATTTGTTATTTTTTGATATACTTATTAAAGCAATAATAATTGCGATTTTTCAATACTAAGTTTTTTGGTTTCGGCCAAAAACGGTTAAAATTCCCTATAGTACATTAGTTCAATGAAATTATGTCATATGTATATGTATACACAAAAAACATTCTTCTTAGTTTCAATTAATTTCGTAATCGAATAAACTACTAATGTGATTAAAAACTAAATTTTCTAAAAAATTTTACAAATTTTGAGTAATTGAAAATTTGAATTTCAGTGATTGAATATACAATTTTCGTCGTAGGTTGAACTTCACCAACACAATTAATTGAATCTGCAGCTTTGGTAATCGAAATCTTATGTTTTCTGTGTATTCTAAAATCTTCATTAAAATACCATGAAAAAAAACTAAAATACGATTTTAATTGCGAAAACTGCAGATTTAATTAATTGTGTTGTTAAATTTCAACCTGCACAGAAAAAACTAAAATACGATTTCAATTACCAAAACTACAAATTCATATAATTGTGTTGTTGAAGTTCAATCTACGACGAAAATTGTATATTCAATCACTGAAATTCTAATTTTCATTTGCTTCAAAATTTTTGAATTTATTAGAAAATTTTGTCTTTGATAACATGAGTAATTGATTCAATTACAAAATTAATTGAAACTAGTTTTCATTTTTGATCAAGTGTATTAATTGAATTTATCTTAGGAATAATTTTCTCTATGCAATTTAACGGAACTTGTTTCATTAAACCAACGAAGCATGATAGATCAGAGAAGTTATGAAGACAAGTCTTTCATGTACGAACCATGCTTGCTGCAATCTGGTAACGATTTATGCTAGCCCCGGTACGAAAGAAAGTTCCTCTGAAATAGTTCTTTGAATCTCGTAAATGTTCTAAATATATTGATATAATCAAAAAGTTCCGCTAAAAGAAGTATTATTTAAACAGAAATTGCCCTATCAAATATTAATGCAATCTGTGTATATGTCTTTAGTCATAGGTAACCGTAATAAGTCATATATCCAACAATAGATTTAGTGTAGTCATAGGTTGAACAGGCTGCCGGTTTCTAAAAAGCGGCCCACATGGGTCCTTTTAGCCTAAATATAAAATTCATAAAAATGAAGTGCATATTATTATAAATTGCTCAGCATAAAATTTTGAACATGAGTTCATAATTGGATCGGCATAGGATTCACTTGGTGGCAGAAAAAAACTGTTGGGCGTCTTCTCGCAAATGTGCGCCAACGTTCTTAATGTGTAATGCAAATTTGTGATTTAACAATTTTTTACAAGCAATTTTATTCTTCAAAAAAAATTTTTTTTTTTCAATATACGAGTATTTATTAAATTTATTATTTGACACATTCTCCCAACTTTATTTTTAAAAAGTTTTATTTTTTGGTATCAAAAATAAAATAGATTCATATCGACTATACATTTTTTGTTGTGTTTTGTATAAGTTTCTAAGTATACTAACTAGGCTTATTCTATTGTGATATTCAAAAATCATTTGTAAATTCTCAAATGATCTTTGAAAGTTTGTACATAACAAAAGAGCTTTGAAACTTTTTAAAAGAATGGTTGAAGTCTACTGATGTTTTGGTAAAGCACCAATGAAATTAATGCATACAGACATGCTTATTTTGCTTGCTTTTTTCAATATGTTTTATTTAATATTTTATTTTTACATTAGCATCTTTGATTCAGATAAATATAAAAACTAAATAAATAAATTTTTATCTAATGGCAGCACAAATGCAATCTACTGCTATTGTTATCTATGTATTGTAGAGTTTTTCTTTTGCCGGACTTTTTCATTTCCCGGCAAAGCGGGCTTGATTTTTAAATTTTCCGGGAATTCGCAGGAATTTCCGTCCAATACAAAACGATACAAAATGCCATTTAATTTAATTTATTCGAAGTAAAAACTCTTACCAATTTCATACTTTTTTAAAATGGCTCTACCTTCTTAAGTAGAAAAGATATTGAAATGATTTATGCTTTATTTTACAGGGCAGTAATAAACATTTCATATTGTTAAGCACTTCATAATGTTAAGGACACCCGTTAAGCACCCCCCCCCCCCCCCCCCCCCGTATTGTTAAGCAACCCCGTATATTCGATTTCTGCCAAGAATCTGGGTGTTTCTGCGCAAAAGCAAAAAAAAAGACTTAAGCAAAACTGAACTGAAATAATTAAGTGACCGAAAAGTGACCACCTAAAAATTACACAGATTTTTTTCGTTTTATTGATTTTCAATTTAATCATTTGTGAACCCTGCCTGTTGTATATAAATCATTAATTTTTTGGAGTGAAGAAGGGACCCTTCTGATGTCATAACATATGTATCTTTTATTGTCTTCAAGTTATATATTCTGCAAAAAAAGTGCAAATATTTATCATTTTAGAAAAAACTCAAAATTTTGAGCTTCAGAAAGCCCACTTGGGTATACAAATAACAATCTGATATTTTCAGAAAACATAGGACAGCACTTCTTTATTATGCATACTTTGAGCCATTTTATTTTCAATTGTTTCCGAAATATGGTTATTTAATAGTGCAATTGTTATCAAAATATGGGTCAAATAAAACGGGCCCAAAAATCCATCTGGAGGATAGAAATAAAAATCTGAAACTTTTAGAAAATATATATTCGTAATGTCCACTTAGTGGCAACCTGTTATTTTCATTTTTTCACGAAACATGATTTTATGTATAGAAAAATGTGAAAATAAAATATAAAGGAAATAAAATTGGCTCAAAAATACAAATATTTTACAAAGAAAAGTTGTCATAATAATATTAGAAAAATCCCGGGAACTCCCGCACAAATTTCCCGGGGATTTTTTCCTGCAACACGTGCGGGATCCCAGGAGTTTTTTTTTGCCGGGAAATCCCGTAAGAAAAACACTAATGTATTGTTATCATATAAATATACGTATTTCAAAGTTATTCTCAAATTTTTTTCTGGAAAAATTAAATATTTCCACTTAAATGATTTACGTTAAAATTCCAACAAAAAAAAATGAGTTTTAGAAAATATTTTATTAAAAAATGTTAAGCAAATATTTTTTGGGCATTCGTACAATAGAAATAGTGCAATAGTTTTGAACAGATAGAAAGAAACGTTAAATAAAAAAAGTATTCAACTGTTATTTAATTCATAAATATAAATAAAAATATATATTCTAAAATTATTGCTCTACAAGAGATAACAAAATACCCAGTGAAATTTTGGGAATACTATGAATGAAAAAACTATTTGCCCTTTTTATGAACGTCGGCCCGTGCCGACTTGTGCTTAAATCAAGTTCATACAATAAATAATAAATAAATAACCTAATAAAACATATTTTATTTGGAATATAGGTCTCTTAATTAGTTAATATCAATTGAAAAATATATAAACATTCAAGTCTTTTGTTTTAACCAAATTAGGTTTATCTCAACTAACATTTTGCTTCTCTCACCATAAAATTTTATTTACAACTTTGACTGGGCATTTTTTTTGCAAATAATCCAATCCTAACAAAAAAAATTTATGTATGTAATATTTATAAAAAAAACATTTATAACATTCCATTTAATCTAAAATAGAATTGTTATTCACATACCGTTTGTTGCCAGGTTGTTGCTCCCTCTTTTGTTTCCTGCAGGCTTGTTTTGAGTATAAATAAATCTATAGGAATAAACAAAAATTGTCACATGTCAATATAGATTTTTTTTTCTGATTGAGTTTTTATTGGAAAAGCAAACTTTCATCATTGACATCGTCATAGTAAAATGTTGGTGATGATGATAACAATCTCATGCTATGCTGAAGCTGATTACGATGTTCAACGTTGTAATCGTTGGGTATCTCAAAGGTGCATTTTTCCAATTTGCGAATGATGTTGCTGTTATTTTACATATGTATATAACTTTGCTATACATACTTGTTTTATCAGTCAAATAACATCTGTTTGCATATGCAGAGAACAAAACAGACAACGAGTTGCAGAGAAAAGTTGCTTAAAGTTTTGCTGAAATTTATTGAAACATTTTTGCGCTGGAAAATAAGTTGTTTTTAAAGTTGGACATACTGAACCAAAGACTTGTAGCTCTTTCGGGATTTAAGATTAAAGTTACTATTTTACTTGTTAACTTTAATATCCTTCGAAATCCTAGTTAACATCTGGGATCTACCTTATATGAAGTTATTATAGTTTACTGTGAAATTGATAACACTGTACTAGAGTTGGGCGCGTGTCGACATTTTCTAACACGACACGAACACGAATCCCGGATGTCCAACACTACGAAACACACACGATCAAAATTTTCAAAACACGAGCACACCACGCACGAAATCAAATCCAAAAACAAAAAAACGAAATTTTTGTATATTCAAAGACATATTTTTCTTCTATTTTAACGTTTCATGTTCCGGGATTTTCGTGGTCTTAAAATCCCGAATCCCTTGATTTTTAAAGTTTTACTCCCGTGGTTATCGGTATATATTTTTATTGTCAGCTTTCAAATAAAATTTAATTTAAAATGTCATGTTAAAGAACGTTAAGTCGAAAAAAGTTCAAGACAGAGCATTAAAATATAAATTAAGCAAAAATTAAATTTTCAGAGTTCAAAACAAGGACAAAATTTTGGACCGGAGCACCGTGTATCAATTGCAAAATTTCGAAAATGGCAGCAGGCAAACACTTTCAAACAAAAAAAAAACTATTTTGAAAATCGGTTCACAAATGACCGAGTTATAAATGAGGGAGCAAATTTCCCCACCGATTTTCGAAAAAAAAAATTATAAGAATTTTGGAAAATCGATTGGCAAATGGCAGAGTTATGCATGGGGGAGCAAATTTACCCATCGATTAAAAAAAAGCAAAAGATTATTGAACCAACAAACTGAAGGCAAATCCTTTCAAAAAAAATTGTAAATCTTCTCACAAGTGACAATAGAATGATCCTTCTTTTGAAAAAAAAATCGACTCACCCTCCAGTTTGGTGAGAATTAGTAAGAAATTGATTCTGCCAAATTTTCAGGTCAAACGGTTTGGGGGGTGGGGTAAGGCGATGTGCCAGCCCTCTCAAATTTGAGAAAAATCCATAAACTTATGTTCTTGCCGCATAACTTCCAAAATATTAATTTCTCTAAAAAGTTTTATAGTAAGAAAATGTTGCTTGTGAAGTTTGCAACATTTCATTTCCTTACAACTTTTCTGTATATCTAATAGTTACCCAGCAAAAACTTTGCTTACTGGTGGGCAAAAAAGTATATGAGGATTTAAGTCGTAACTACTTACAATTTGACTCGATAACTATTTATTTTTGGTTGAGAAGTACAAAAAATAAGGGGTACCCCATACAAATGTATTTACATCGTCACAGCAATTAACTAGCTATTATTTGGCTTACTTGAAGCTAAAAAATAAGTAGTAAAATAAACAAATTAAAATTAAACAAATAATTTATACGCATTATGTTTTATTTATATTTCTTAAATTTTATTTTTTTATTATTATTTTTTTTGACCCAGCTAGGATACGAACCTGTGTTCGTTCAGATATGAAGACAAGAATTTTACCCACTCAGCTATTGTTGACTTATAAGTTTAAGCCTACTTATTTTATTAATACATATCAACAAATTGTAACAAGTTTCAGATAATGATAAAAATACGTACTAATTTTATTAAAAACTAAGTAGTAGTTCTAATTCGATGCATAGTAATAAGATAAATAAGTACCACACATTACTTTGTAACCCATTAATAAAGTACTACCGATTACAAAAATTACAAAAGCTTTTGCTGGGTAATAAAATAAATATAAAATTTTCCTGCAACATTAGGTTATTTTAATGCTCTCGAAAACTTGAACCAAAAAAAAAATTAACTGAATCCAGATTCGGACTCAGCGGCTGAAATAACCAGAAAACATTTTCAGTTGCTCCATTCCAAAACCTTGTAAATTTGTGTTTTAGTTGTCATGAGGTGTGAGGACGAATGAAGCATTTGTTTGTTAATGTTGCTTGAAAATTTTATATTTATTTTATTAATTATTGGATTTACAGAAGAGTTGCTAAGAAATGAAATGTTGCTTCATAAGCAACATATCCTACTTTTTTGTGAAATTAATATTTTGGAAGTTATGAGGCTAGAAAGCAAAATTTTATGGTTTTTCCCAATTTGTGCGGGCTGCCGGCGCCTCGCCTTACCCCAAACCGATTGATCTGAAAATTTGGCAGGATCTAGGGGAGACTGGGAGAAATCGGATTTTTTCAAAATAAGGGTTACTCTAGTCTACGAACGTAACAAAGTAAAAAATAAAATAACAAACGAATTGATAACCTCCTCCTGTTTTGAAGGCGGTTAAAGAAAAGTTTCCAAATATTTTCCACTATCAACCCCACCGTAAGTTACCGGAATTTTAAAACTCATATCAACATATCGTGTTGTGTTTTTGAAAAGCAGTATCAAAATATTAAAATTGTGATGCCGTACATATCTGTGCATTAAAGCAACTGAGCTTTGGAACAATTTTCGGTTAGATATTCATTATTTCCAACAGCACAAGTTATCCTAATGCTTTTGTTGTTGTCAGTTTATAAACAAGACTTCTTCACTTAAGGCCATGATGTTACCGCAGTAACAATAATGAAACCTGCATCAAAATAGCAAAAACATTTCAAGCAATATCAATCTCTGACATCAACTGAAAAGAAAACTATGCATTAATGCCTTAAACAAAAAAAACACTCAATCATACAAAGTATAAACTAGAAGATACAACTCTAAAAGATATCTACTCTTGTTGTATCTGTGATAATTTTTATGCATCATGCAAAAACAAGTTTGTCATAAAAAGAATGTTAAAGAAAAAAAATTTTAAACCTGAAGTTTTCCAATGAAAGTTTATACTTGTATGCTGACAAAAAATGATTTTCCTTTCTTTGTAATCATGTAATAGCAAAAAATAAAAATAATAATTTTCCCCTTATTTGAAGTTGATGTTGTTGTCGTTATTTTTATTGAGGCCAACATCCAAATACTTTTACCATCAGCAGCTCCAAAGCACCAGATTTGAAATTAACTAAGCGTAAGATTTGATTATAAAGTGTATCATGTTGTCGTCGCTATTATACTTGTCAACACTTCCATTATTTTTATATGCCATAAAGGGAAACTGAGGATTTACCTTATTTTGTTGTTATGAGACCCTTCTGTATACACAGAAAAAATTAAGTTTCGTTTCTGATAACAAAAATCCCGGTATTCAATAATTTTTTTTTTCAAATTTCCTGTGATAAAGAATTCCCCTATATTGATAACAAAATTATTTCAAAATAAAAATATATATATAAATTAAAAAAATGTTGACATGGCTGGAATACGAACCCGGGCTTTCCGGACGTAAAGCATACACTCTCTAGCTGAGCCATATCCCATTTATTTTTTTATGGGATACAACTTGTTTTAAGTACTTATGTATAAAAAGAAAAGAAATAACCGGCATGGAAAAGAAATACTTACAACGAAATATTTTATTATGTTAAAGATAAATGTTATTGAAATTCATATTTTTTTTAATAACATGGTTTTATTGAATATAATTCTTGTCTATTTTTTTCTGTGTATGCTTTGTAATGATTATGTACCCTTTTTACAGATTTATGGTTTGTTAAAAATATTTGTCGGAATTTTTTTTTTTTATCAAGTAAGGTTATTCGGAAAATACTTTCAGTTTTTCGACGACTTAACCTACACAATGAGAAAAGGTTTACTGGTCTATAAATTTACTTTTTTATGGGAAAGTCTTATGCGCAAAAAAATGTTTTTAAACTTAAACTTCTTTTGTATGCAATAGCTTTTAGTGTCTGAGAATTTCTTTATTGAGAAAATATCTTCAATCTTTAAGAATACCTAACTTTAGGTATTTTCGTTTGTATAGAAATGTTTTATGTCCTTAATCTCACCTCTGCACGTTGGGACATAATTAAAAACTGAGCGGACAAAAGTCCGAAAATCGAAGTTGTAGTTCAGATGTAATATGTGGGTTAAACAGTTGCCAACTAACCACTGCGATCGAAAATGAATTGTTTTGAAGGTTCCATGCACCTTGCTGATCAGGTAAGTTGACCAAAATTGAGTATTTTACCAACACCTGCATGGGGGCTAGGGATGCCAAACAGGACTGGTTTTTGTAAATCCCACGATTCGGGATTTCAGAATTTCAAATTCTGGGATATTTCGGGATCCCGAGATTTTTCGGGTTTTTGAGATTTTTCGGGATCCTGGGATTTATCGTGATTTCGGTATTTTCGGGATTCCAAAAAATCCCGGGATTTATGGAGATTTCGGGATTTCGGGACTTTTATTTATTATTTTTCTGGGATTCCCCGGGATTTATTTGACGAATCCCGGTATTCGGGATTTCTCAATCCCGAAAAATCCCGTGATTTTCGGGATCGGCTCTCTAATGGGGGCTAATTTAGGACTATTTTCTTAGATGTGTATTGCATGAAGGCTATATTTTTGGCAGTTGTAAACTTTATTAATTTATTTTGTGTTACAACATCCACGAAATTGTGCATTAGGTTAACTACACGTACGTAAGATTGCTCGTTAAACTGCAATGAAAAAAATTTACTAAAACCCACAAATTTTTTTCTTTTTTGGACCGGCAAAAAGTAGCGCCGGCTAGGTCCGGCGCGCGATTTGCACTTCTGAATACTTTGGACCCTAACCGAAGTCTCTCATTTTATTTCGTTACCCTTTACCACCATTTGCCGAAGAAAAAATTTTCTTTAAAGTTATTCATTTATTAATCTACTTCAAAATACTTCATAACTCTGTCATATGTGATCCGATTTTAATATTTTTTTTAATTTGAAAGGGTTTTTGCCTACAGTTTCGTCTCATAATATTTTTGCTTAAATCGGTGGTGACATTTGCTCCCCCCCAAACATAACTCTGCCGTTTGTGAACCGATTTAAAATTTTTTTATTTGAAATCGTTTGCCTACAGTTTGGTCTCATTATATTTTTTTTTTCGAAAATCGGTGGTGACATTTGCTCCCTCCCAAGCATAACTCTGTCATTTATCAACCGCTTTTCAAAATTACTTTTTTGTTTGAAAGGTTTTGCTGGCATTTTGGGCCACTTTTTTTTTTAATCAGTGGGGAAATTTTCTCCCCCGCCCTCCTCCCCTACGCACAATTCTGTCATTTGTGAACCGATTTTCAAAATGGTTTTTTTGATTGAAAGAGTTTGCTTTCAGTTTATTCCCATTAATTTTGTTCGAAAATCTATGGGGCATCAGACCCCCTCCTCCCCAGCATTATGAACCGATTTTCGAAATTCTTTTCTGAAATTTTTATGGGAAAAGATAAATGAAATTTGTATGTGAACGAAAAAAGAATATCAAAAATTAAATCGCAGCATTCAAAAACATATAAATGATAACCATTACGTTTTTGTGCTTAATTTTACTACCTACCAACCCCCCCCCAGGCGCTCTTTGCCCATTTTTCAAAATAATATCAGGAATCAATTCAGCATCCTCAAAAAACCCCCCAATTTTGGCACTCCTAAAATCAAACACTACGACGCTATGGGATTTTTATTGGAAATGGTACGTTATTTTGTTCCGTGGGCTGTTCGCCGATGTCCTGATCAAAAAATAATAGCAAAAATGAAATCAAAGCAGCCAAAAACATATAAAATGATACCCATTACGTTTTTTTTATTAATTTTACCACCCTACCACCCACCCGTCAGGCCCCTGTTTTTCCCCTTGGCTAAAATAATATCAGAAATCAACTCAGTACGCTCGAAAACCCCGAGTGCTGATTTTGGACCCCTAATAGCCTTTTCACACTAAACAACATCTAACATCTACCATCAATTTGCTTGCATTAATGTACAGGTGGCCATATGAGGGCAACAAATACAACAAAAACTAGATTATGCTTGTCAAAAAAATGAAATTGTTTGACGTAATTATACGCAAAACTACCAGAGCAAAAAAAAAATAGCAGACGTAACGCTGCCACCTGTACACTTTATTATGCCGCTTTTTAGTGATGACACTAAATTTATCGAATGATGGTGGGTGGAACAAATTGAGGTAGGAATATTTTACAATGATGTTGAAATATGTTGGCCGTTCAGTTCTGTATAATTCTTATGGGAAAACTCCCAAATTGATAGTAGATGTTAGATGTTGTTGATTGTGAAAACTCTATTAAGTCAAAAACAGCGACGTTATTAATTTTGCCCGCTCATTTTTAATTCTGTCCGAACGTGTACTGCTGATAAAACTCTTTTAATCAAAGAAATGTGACTTTGTTATTTAAAAATCCTTTACAATTTTTTTTTTTTATTAAAGAAAACTTTTTAATTTTTTTTGTTCTATTTTCTAATTATCTCATTTTCTTTCTCCGTCCATATTTGTTATGAAAAATAAGTCAACTGTTAATGTTTCCTTAATCCACTACATAAACTATAAACTGGACCAAACAGAACATCAGATTCTGAGCAAAACTTATAAAAGAGTAATAAAGAAAATACACAGTATTATAATTACTTTACGCTCATAATAGCACCAGGATATTTCTTGTCCTACCATAAAAAGGCTAAATTATCTTTGTGCATTATTATTACGATAGTACATATTTCAAAACATATGGTCCGACTATCAGCTTTAGCTAGGATGGAGGATTAAGTCGAACGAAAAAACTATGTAATATATATAAATATGTAGTTGTAGTACAATATACAGAGTTAATAACAAACAGAGTAATAACAAAAATCATAAAAAAGAACAACCATTAAAAAAGACTACAAAGTAAACAAACAGTAGCTGAACAATTGAAATAAAAATAGAAAAAATAGCAACTGGAATATTAAAAAAATACATATCTAAAACAATGAAATGAAAAAAAGAAGATGCACAAAAAATTTAAAACTTTATATTATCTCATACATAAACAAAATACAAAGATACACACTATACAAATATGGAAGGATGGATGGGTGTTTGGATGGATTGATAGATATAAATGTATGAACAAATATTCAGACGGTTGGTCAGTATTAAATTTAAACAAAGCAGGTATTGTATCTAGTCTCTGACTCACATTACATTTAAAAAATATGACGAATAAGTAGCAAAATATATTATTTGCTAACAAACATACTTGTGCACATACATCTGTAAAGTATACCTTTTGTTTAACTAAAAGTATCTTCTAATGTTTGTAAAAAGTTAATAGTAAGGGACTTCGGAATAAAAGCAGATGGCACACTTAGAGCAAAATTATTCATTCAGCTAATGAAACAGTTTCATTGATAAATCTTGATCGTATGAATGATATGTTTCATTAATACAATGAAAATTTTCATTTGCTGAGTAAAATTTCTCTCTTTCTGCATTTGTAAATATACGAGTACATATATTAGCTTTCATCGCATTTATGATAATGTTTTCGTTAAAATCATGAAGTTAATTTTTATTTAATTTTATGATTACTAAAACTTTATATTATTAGATTTGAATGTTAATAGCAAAAGCACTTTAACATATAAAATACAAAAAAAATGTTGATATAAAAAATTCTGTTTAATGTTTTTTTTTTTAATTCCCTAAAAATCTAAGAAAATGTTTCATACATACAATGAAAATGTACACACCATTAAACATTTTTCATGGAGAAATTTTTTTTCAAAGAAACAAGTTTAAAAGCTATGCACGCACGTTGCTTTTGAGTGCTGTTGGTTGGCTGATGTAGTTGAGGTGTTGTCTACAAATCTAATGATGAAAATGAAGAGTCCGAGTTCGATACTGCGGACGATTTTAAATGTTTTTGTTTTAAAAGGCTTACTTGCACTTTGGACCAATAAATTTTTTTCGAAAATCCGACGGACAGTTTGATGATTGCTCAAAATATTGATTATAATGTAACTCTTCCATTTATGAACCAATTTTCAATAATTTTTGAAAGGGTTTGCTTGCAGTTTGCACCCATTTTTTTATTGGACTGGCAGTTTACCCGCCTGATATATTGATTACACTATGCAACAAGAAAAATACCAAGGAGTATCACTTTATTTTTTTTTTCTTTTTTTTATTTGTTATGGTCCCCTAACTACAAGAATAGTCGCAATTTTAAATTCTATGGATAATTTTTTCTTTAATTTTTTTCTAAAATATGCGATTTTTGTATAGGATGCTCCACCAATTTTCTTATAACTTGGGAAGAGCAGTCCAATTTTATTACAAAAACCACTAGAAAACTTGAAATTAATTTACCTTTTAAGTGTATAAATATTATTTTTTGTATATACTACACGGTTTCGGAATTATTCAGACTACAATGATGCGAAATATATTTGTTTATGTAAAATGGGAAAATGTTTAATATTTTTAAAATTTGTAAAAAATCGAAAAAGCCATAAACCAGTGTGTAAAAAACTGCAATGATTTTCATTTGATTTGATTTTGCTTCTGCTTATGCTTTTGAAAAATATGGCAGTTTCAGTCTATATGCTTTTGCAAGTTGCAAACAGTTACAGTCGAAGAAGCAAAAACTCTTGCTTTTAGAAGTTGTAAGCATTGGCAGTTAAGTGCTTTTTCTTTTCTCTTATAGTCTTGCGTGCAAAAAGAACAACAAACACATGACAAAAATCACAAAATAATTGACTGAACCCTCAGAAAACTTCTAAATGCAAGACTTTTTGCTTCTTCGACTGTGACTGCTTGCGACCACTGACAGCTTCTAAAAGCAAAGACTTTGCTTGTGATTTCACTTGCGATAAAGCAAAAGAAAAACAAATTCAAACTTTTCAAATCATGGACTGTTGAAAGTGTTGCGCAATTGTTCATAAATCTTTTTCTGCTTCGGCTTCGACTGCGACTGCTGTTTTTCTACAAGCACAAGCAAAAGCACTGTTTCATTTTAAACAGTTGGAAAAAGCCAAAGCATTGAAAAGTAAACATTTTACGAGTTTTGCTACTTTCACTTAAGTTATTTAAATACTGGCGAAAACTTACCATTTTTATTGGCTGATAACAAATAAAATAAGCTTTATTTTATGAAAATCGATCAATGCATAAAATGAAATTCCAGATTTTTGCAAAAAGTCGAGTTTTGAAGAGGCTGCTGCTCCGCCGATTATATCATAACTTGAGAAAATGTTATCCGGAGATATACAACTTATTTTTTTAAGCAAAACTAAAAAATTTTTATTATATAAAAATTTATAAAAAAAAATCGAAAATGGAAAAATCTAACCATTTTTTATTTGTGGAGGGCTACGCATTTCATTGGTGCTTTACCAAATCATCAGTAGACTTCAACTTGACTTTGAAAATTTTCAAACCTCTTATCTAACGCACAGACTTAAGAACCATTTGAGAGCTTACTAATATTTTTTTGGAACATCACAATAGAATAAACGTAGTAGGATTAGAAACATATACAAAACCCAACAAACAATTTATATTCGATATGAATATATTATTTCTCTACACCTTTATACAATTAGTTAGTCGGCCATTTGGTGACAACAAAAGTGTTTATAAGGCAAAATGAAAAATAAAATCCAAATTAAAGCATTTACTTAATTTATTATTTGAGATATTCCCCCAATTTTATATATAACAAAACTTTATTTGTTGAGTGTTAATCAATGTCTACATGCTTTTCATTGGTGAACCTAAAAATCTTTATTTTAAATAAAATTTGGAAAATTCCTAAACCATTGATTATATAAAAAAGTCATGTTAATGGCTTAAAGGTAATTTTACTTCCAGTTTTGTAGATCTTTTTGTAATAAAATACTCCTTCCCAAGTTATGATGAAATCGGTGGAGCAGAATTTCAAAAAAAATTTTAGAAAAAAAAAATTTTTTTTAAACGTACACATATTCTGTGGTAACATTAAGAAAAAAAATTATAAAAGAAAAATTAAAACACAAATAAGTACTTATAAATAAAAAAAAGTGCAATATAATATTTTTAATGAAATAGTTTTAATCATTCGATTGATGACAGAATAGTCATTGTCATCAATGATATTGATTACATAATTCTCTTCATTGTCATTGATGACAAAATAAAAACAAGTGGCATAGGATCGAAAACGAAGACACTTGTCATAGTATTGATGTCAAATTACATTAGCGTCATGGCGGTACAGTGCACAGTAGTTACTTGGACAAATTCTAAGGCGAAACACACTCTTTAGTAAATGACTTTTTTTATATTGAGTGACTTTATATTGATTTTGTGTACTGTTATTATTTTTAAATGGACAAGCTTCTCATTTTCATTAAAACAAAAAAAGTCCAGCTTTATCTTTTATTATGGACAATAGAAAAAATCATGCATCAGTTGTCTTTAATGTTTTTTTTTTGTTCTCTAGACTCTCGCACAATTATTATAACAAAGAAATAAAGAACTTGTATCATTTTTCTATAACACAATAACAAGATAATAAAATAAAAAGAAAAATAAAATAATAAATAAAAATAAGACTTAAAGTAACAATGTAACTAACTGAAATAAAGATTAAACCTTAAACGAGCTCAATAGTGATGTCTGCTGTTTTGTTTTTAAAATTTTTGGCTGGAGTATTCCCATGATTTTTTGCATTAAGAGTGTTGGCATAACTTTTTTTATAACAAAAAATCAATGGCAATATTCTACACGCGACATCTTTTCTTACACAAAGTTAACACCACCACAAGAGATTAAAATGTTGCAATTTTATTAACGAGAACCTTAAGAAATAATCTTATAAGTTATTTGATGACATCGAGGTCGTTGTTAAAAATCAAGATATAAAAGCAAATATTAAACACTACCAGATTCAATTTTGGGAATCACTTCATTGTATAAGGTTTAAATATAAAATTAAATCATTTATGTTTGGTTTCACATTTAAATAAATAAATACTAAAGAAAAAAATTTATGTATTATATAACAAATTAAAAGTCTTTGTTTCATATAAATATTACATATGGGAAACAATGCAATTCTCTAAACCGATTTAAAAATATTGGGTACATCAAAAAGAAGCTATGACAAAAGAGATTTAAGAAATCTCTTGTTATAAAGACAATGTTAAAAAAACAGCTAAAGACTTAAAATTATACATAAATCTTTAAATACTTGCAAAATAAGTTTTAAAATAACTGCTATGCCGAGTCACTATAACTATGCGCAAAAAATGAAAGTTTAACTCCCCCAAGAAATGAGTCACAGATACAAACTTTCAAAGCGCCGATACACGTATATATTTTTTAATGCCCTCTACCACAATCAATCGTTAGAATCTTGCTATTTTGAAAATTTGATTTTGCTGTACAGTGTTATTTTATTAGTTTTAATCTCATACATATTACAGCTAATTTATTTGAGTTCAAATTTAACAAACTCACTTATGTTTCGCACAAAAACAAATCTGTAAAATTTATCCAATAGCTACTAAACTTACTGCAAAAAGCTAATCAATAAATAGAATTGATAGATTGGGTTCTGGTACAAAAAAAAAAAAACACCCATCAATTTTGTCAGAATACCAACTTAAAATGAAAACACAGCGCTAAAAAAACGTCTTAAATTGAAACTTAACTTTTGTTTTCTTTTGCTCCAGTTTTAATCAAGAAATAGCTAAAGCTGTTACCAACATAAAGTATCCAACTGGCTCTTTGATTTGTTTCACTTAATAATGCAGCATATGCAAAATGAGTTGGAAAGAAGTAAGAGTGTTTTTTAAGCCTATGGGGAGTGAAAATAAAGCCAGTAAACGTTGAAGGCACTACTATTCGAAATATAAAATGCATGTTGTCTCTTGAAGAAAATGGTTTTCTTAGTAAATAAGCAATAATTTAAAAAAAAAGAAACAATTCTGGCTTTAATTTAGTAATTCAATTTTTATAAATTATATTAGGCTGATACTCATTTGCTATGCTTTTCTAGTGTCGGTTGAAAGTTTAGTAAAATATTTTGTACAAAAACATATAAATTTGGTAATGAAATCAATATTAGCGTGATTTAAAATATTGTGATTGAAAGTTCATCTATTTTTTTAGTGTGAGACTACCTATCTTATCTCTTCGTACAAAGGGACTTGTCAAAAATTAAAAATGTATAATAGTTTCAACAGTGCTAATATAATTTATTACTACACACCGAAACATTTCATCTGAAAATCATCGAAAATAAGTTTAATTTAACATTTTTTGGTAGTGATTTTTCTTCATAGGTATTTCATGTTAATTCAACATGATTTTACAATAACATTCAGAGAACATTTTTCCTTTTGAAATTACTAATTATATTTCGTGTTGATTTAATATTCCAGTACAGCTAAATCAAAATGAAGTTGATACTGAAATAATACACAAAGAATCATGTTAAATCAAAGTTATTTGAAACTGAAACAACGTGAATTTGATACTGATATAACACAAAATATCATGTTGGATAAAAATTATTTCAAGCTGAAACAGCGTGAATTTGATACTGAAACAACATAAAGAATAATGTTGAATCAAAGTTATTTCAAGTTAAAACAACGTGAATTTGATATTGAAACAACACGAAGAATCATATTGAGTCAACATGAATTTAATGTATCCATTTTATTTATTATTTTGCTAACGTGTTGTGTATTAGTTTAAACATCAGAAAAATTTGTATTGTAGTTAGCTGCCCCAGCTAAGATTTGAACTCGGATCAGTTGCATGGCAGTTAAATCGCTAACCACTACGGTCACAACAGCCTCAAATAAACTTTAGATATACTTTAGATATACTTGATAGCATCATAAGGAACATGAATTCCAATTTAGTTCAGCAGGATTTAATTGATGATTTAACAAAAGATTTATTTGAAATTAAAGTTATAGTCACACTGATATAAAATGAAATATAACGTTGATAACAATGTTGTTTTAAAAGTGAAAAATAGGTTTAAGATTGGATTAATAATTTTTCATTTTAAATGAATATGACACAGTGGTAATTTTAAATCAGCAGCAGGAAATTATCGCTGGTAATGCGAAGTTTGTTGGCTATTTACATTTACACAATACGAAGATCAAAATAAAGAAGAGCAAAACAACAACAACTCACACAACCACGCACAACATTGCATTGTAGCTATAAACTCCCCCCGGGGAGCACGGGCAATACATCTTGGTGATAACAATAGCCTTGATGTTGTGCTTTCTGGGGATAGGGTAATTGGTTTTTGCTGACATTACCTTTGGCCAATTACCCCTAAAACTTATGTGTCACTACCCAATCTCTGGAGACAGAGCAACGGACGTGCATATATGTATTTAAGGAAGTAGGCTTGCCTACGCTAGTCAGTAAGGCGGTGGAAGGACACCTATGGCTTCACCTAAGACCAAAGTCAATAGAAAGTTAACCTCTAGGGGTTTTATTTTGAGGCTTTACCAGTAGCATGAACTGGTACCACGGGAACCAGTTGCCCCACAGATGACCTGTCTTCCAGAGGGTTAAAGAGATGATGCTCGCCGTTAAGCGACATCATCTTGGATGATGTTCGTGGCGGACTTCGTCTCACCCTCAACAGGAAGGATGATTCTATGGCTGGTTGTTGGTGAGGTCTCCTTCGGGAGGTTACGTGGTGGCTGTGGTTGCTACCAAAATCGCTGGGAGAGGTGTTGGCTAAAAGCCTGATGCTTGCCCAGTGCTAGTGGCTGGCGTGGACTTCGGTCCACCAACGAAAAGTCTCTTTGTGCTGTTGCTAAACCAAAAGAGGCTGCATCGGTAGTGCTTTGTGCGCTGGAGAAGGGGAATATTTTGCATAGCGGCGTCTACACATTGTTGTAGATACCTGGCTTGCTTCTGGTTCCCCGGATACCTTGTGTACATCGCGTAAGCTGCTGATGTAGCAGAGATTAGATAGATCAAACACTCGAACAAGGTGTTTATGCATGGTGGGTCTGGCTATGCATGAGAAGTTGCTACCTGTGTGCGCTTTGCAAGGCACACAGGTGTGCCTTCGGGGTGACACAGAGATGGTGGTGAACACTCAACTTCACTCTGTGTTATGAGAACACCGTCGGATTAGGCCGTAATGGCAGGTACCGACGCTAATCATGAACACATCTGTAGCTATGAACAAAGCAAATAATCGCTAACACACTTAAATAAATTAAATTAAATTATTTCTCATAAATTTAATATGATTTCCAATTAACATTGCGACATGTTGTCTTTACATTGGTATTTTTTCTGTGTGTGGATAATAAATTTTTTCAATCATATGTCGTTGTCCTCAGTTTTCTGTATTGAACGTTACTCTTTCTTAGATTACACATTTTAATTGTTAAAATTGCATTAGAAACATTAAATACACTGGTCTGCAGAAAAAATCGCCTTTAAATAAAAATATGTGAAATATATATATATAGAGTTTGATGAGGCTAATTGAAATGCGTTTTCAGTTCTTTTTTATGGCGCACATATTTCTTTATGAGCATGACTTATATGACAACCGAAATAGGCCGCTTACGCTAATATATTTCATCATAGCTTGATACATATAGGAAACCGTATGTTTGTGATTCGAAATACATAAAAGTTTCCTCAGCGTTAAAATTTTATAGCACATATTTTGGAAAAAGTTTTATTAAATTGATTTTGGCTTATATAAAAAAAAATTAAAATATTTTTTGTTTGTAATTAAGGAATTTTCATCAAAAACTACCATCTTAATTACTGTTAATTCAATTTGAAGTGTGTGTTTGGAAAAATTATAAAAATCGTACCAATATTCATTGAACGTTACCTTGACTAAATTCTTAAAAATGATTTTGCTTTGAATTTTGGAATGGTAATGAAAAGTTAACACCAATAACAGTTTTTTTTTAATTGTGGTTTCATGCCTGTTGCAAACAGGATTCTTATAGTCGCGAAGGCATATGTTACTTTCTTACAGAGTATACATATATAATTTGTGACTATATTTTAATGTGTTTTTAAATTCTAAAACCTTTAAGACAAATAAAGATTGGAATATTTTCCCAAATATTTCTGCAATTTCTTCAATATTAAAGAAAACTAACATTTTATTGTATCCATTTAAAAATCTCACTTTACTACTGTTAAGTTTTTATTACTTTTCCTAACTTTTCGTTTTTACTACTATATACATATACTTTTGAAAAACTTTTCAATTATTGATTAGACTGGAGGCACGTAAAATTAGATAGATTGGCACTTAAAAGAGTAGGTGAGTAGTATGAGTGCGAAAAGCTGTGGCATGATGAAGGAGTTGTTAAGCCAGCAAAGAAAATACAATATTGATTTGCTACTACTAAATTATATATAAATAAATTGTAAATACGAATACAATAAATATAAAAGGCGCTACTCTGTTCTGCTGTGTACGTTGAAAAATTAAGTTGATGTTAATTTTTCCTTTGTTCCTTGGAATATTAATCATACCCAATTCTTTCTGAATATAATGTTACGAACCTTAGCCTAATAATCAATTTAGATTCACAAAGCAAATACGTTCGAAATAATCATATTAATAAACAATTAGCTACTGGCTTGAGCTTTTCACATATTTACATGTTCACATATACTTAAGTATAAAATCAAACCAAAAAAGTTTGTCTTGAGTAGAACAAAAATCAGAAAAATGGGAATGAAGAAAAATAAACCGATGGCAACGCTGGGAAAGTGCACTTTAATATCAGCTTGAGAGTGAATTAATTCTCGTATTCAATTTTCACGAAAAAAGTTGTATATATAAGAATTAAAATCACATTCAACAGAGCCACCTGACAAGTGGTGATAGCAAAATACACGTGAGCACTGACGATGGAAGTGTAGCGGCTTCCGAAAGTGGCGCTACTCTGTTCTGCTGTGTACGTTGAAAAATTAAGTTGATGTTAATTTTTCCTTTGTTCCTTGGAATATTAATCATACCCAATTCTTTCTGAATATAATGTTACGAACCTTAGCCTAATAATCAATTTAGATTCACAAAGCAAATACGTTCGAAATAATCATATTAATAAAAGGAAACACTTTTCTTTTAGCTTCACTTAAATTGCCGTAAAGACTTTGCAAAGCTGGCAAAAAAATAAATAAAAAAGTAAAAGTTTAACTATAAGTGTGCATTTAAAAAACGTAAGGTGCTAGTTGGCCAGTTGTTAAATTGAATGTCTGGTATTAAAATGTTTAGTGGTACTTTAGGTTTTTTGTTGTCCATAAAGATGGTTTAGTTTGTGGGTTTTAAAAGTTCAGGTACGATTTGTTATTATCTCTGTCTCTCTCTCTCTCTCTCTTTAGGCTAAAATATATTTTGAAGCGAAGGTTGGTTATTGTCCACTGTATTAAACTGTATTAAATTTTTTTAAGCCTTGAAAACCACAACTAATATTCAAACAAAAAGGCACATTATTGTGTCACTGCTACGGCAATGAAATTATGATTTCCGCAAAAATGTATGGTTATGAAAAACAAACTATTTGTATTAATGTATGATAGCATTCCTACTATTTGGTTAATATCAAAGCTAATTTAAATAAGTGCTTAAAGGTAATGCAGGTTTATTGAGAGGCGGTTAAAAAAGTCTACTAGCTTTGATTGTACATATGTATATGAAATATATATTTATATACATATTTATTCCTCTTTTAATTTCTTATTGTTCATCTGTGTATATAAAATAAACTTATCGTCTTGAGTGTGTGTTTGCTGTCTGCATTATTTATGTGCAAATTGGGTTAGTAAATTATTATTTATTCAATGTTAATTTAACATTCATTGTTTATTCAGTTTTGTTATTAAAATATTAATGATACTTTTAATTAGATTTGCAACAAGTACTTTTTATAATTATTGTAATTGTGTGTCTTCATAACTTGATTGATAATCTAAAATTTAAATCAATTAGAAAAGTTTAATGGTCTTGAAACAATTGAAATAAATTGAGACATGAAATGTGTGTACAAATTGTTAAAATAAATAATGTATTTAAGCTGGTTATTTGTTAGATTACATTGTACAACAGTCAAAACCAGTTCTAACGACTGGTTCTGGTAAAACGCACAAAAAAATATATATGTACATGTATTGGCATTTAGAAAGTTTACATCTGGGACTAATTTTAGGAGGAGCTAAAGTTCCTGAATTCTCACGAAGTGCATTGCGGAACAGAAAATACGTATACCATTCTGCTGTTGAAGACCTATAGTCCACAAACTCTGCTTTGATACAGCCAAACAGAGACAACAATTGCAATTATCGATTGCAACTTGTTTAATCAGTTAATTTTTATCTCTATTCGGGTGCTCAGAGTGACTAACTTTAATCTATTTTACATCTGTCGATTTCTGCTTTTCAGAGCATCCACACGCAGAAAATACTAAATTTCATTTTAGTAAAGAAATTCAATGAACTAGTAAATATTTTGTCTAGAAACGGACCTACAAACAAATTTGTAAATGCAGATAAAAATGTGTCAACAATTTCATTGGAAAAGACAGGGGTTTTTAATCAGTAAACAAATTGTCCAAATCTATAGAACAATTTGTCTAAAAATATAAAGACAAAATAGTTTACTGAATCAAACAAAAATATTTACTGGATTTTCTGTAATATATCTAACAATATTTTTGTCTGAATTTACAAAACATTTTATCTAAAAATACTTACAAATTTTAAACAAAATAGCTAACTGAATTAAATAAAATATTTACTGAATTTTTTTGCAATATATCCGCGTCAAGTTTTAAATAATAACATCATCATCCATTCAGCATTTATAAAATTTCACTTTGTTAAATGTGTTCAACTTTGTATGTTTATCTAAAGACTAAAAAATGAATGAGAATTATCGCAACTACAGTAACGAAATCACTAGTAAACAAACTTGTCCCAATTGCATTCCGTTTGCTATCATTGTTGTTGTTGTTGTTGTTATTTCTGTGTATGTCGTCATCGGGGTTGTTTTTTACGAGACAGAAAACTGGTTTTTGTTGTTGTTTTTTGTTTTTGACCTCAAGAAAAGTCAAACAAAAAACTCAAATTAAAAAATTTAAATCAATATAATTTAATAATTCAAAAAAAAAATTATAAAAAAATACACTGATTCAGTAAAGAATATTTACTGAAAAAAAAATTTATTTTAGACAAACTTTTATTTAAAAATTTTATTTTTGTGCATTTACACTATCCAACTTTACACAAAAATAATTAAAAATAATTTTTCTACGTAAACAGCTAACGAATGATCCAATGAAATATAGGCCATGAATCTCTATTGTGAAACTTATCAAAATTTCCTTTAAAAATTATGCCATAAATTTTCTCTTCTTTTGTTTGTTCTTTGTCGACTTATCCTGTATATTTATATGTGTGTTTAAAATTTTACCACAAAACAAGTAAAAATTCAATTAAAATTATATTACTATGAAAATATTTATTTTATTTGTTTAATTTTATTATTGTATTTTTTTTTTCAATCACAAAGCACAAAGTAAGAGTTGATAAGTTGTCATGGCAAAAAAAAACCAAATAAAACAAAAATATGTTATAATACACATACTGGGTATTTCTTTAATTTCCTTGAATGACACTTTTCAATTTTATAATTCTATAAAACACAGAATTGAGTTAAAAGTGCATATACAACCGCACACACACACACAAGGACAGACAACGTCAGCATTGAATGCAGCAAAAAATGCATTAGCACATGTATCTAGTAGTTTTATACATACACACTTTTATACTGGCACATATATATGTGCACTTATGTCTATAAAGAGATGTGAGATAAAAAATAACACATCAAGTGGAAATTAAAAAACACGAAAACGAGGACAAGTGCCACTACAGCTAACTATAATATGTCCTTTTTATATTCGCATCACACTTTCATTTTGTACTAATACCCTACATTATTAATTGTATGTACTGGCGTTACTCCAGGTACTGAGGGTTAAGGATAAAATTTAAAAATTTAACTGATTGTGGCTATCTTAAACTAAATGCTTGCCATGCAGTCCACCGAATAGGAAAACTATATTGTACAATACAGAAATAACAAGGTTCTGCTTACAGATTCCGACAGAAAGGATACAAAAGAAAGGGTATAACAAGACATAAATTTAAAAAATCAAAAAAACCCGACTGCGTAATAAAAATAAAAGAAAACAACTTTAAACCGCCACAGATCTTAAATGGTCATTCGAAATTAAAAAGCATAAGAAAAATATGATTTTCAAATACCTGTCGATTGATACCAATTTTGATATAGTTCGCCGACTTTTTATTTTTTTCGTATAAATAAACATGCATCTGCTGCTGCCATATTGAATTTTGACTACTGTCATATCTTAAGTGACACTCCCCGGACTATGAAGAATCGATTGCCGTAAGAATCGTGAAAATCGGTCTACGCGTTCGGTTTATATGGTGCCGCAAAGGAGCACACATAAATACATACATATACTGATAAACACAATACCCTTCTTTGCGTCGCGCAGTCGGATAAAAACTCCGAAAATAGCGTTACATGATATGCAAATAGCACTTATGGCTATTTCAATTTCATAATCATACATCTCTAAATATTTGATTTTTATACTACCTTTACACCGGAGTGAAATCTAGTAGAATTCAATTGAAATCTTTGTCGAAATCTATACCGTTTACACCAAGCTTTTTTTTTGTGAATTATATCACGCTTTTGTTTCCAACCCAGATATAGTCGATTGAGCTTTTTTATTTTGAAATGCTAAACTGCATAGAAATAAAGAGCCTCCAACCAAATGCAAAAAAACTACTGCGCATACCTTATAAAGTTTGCATTCAAGAACAGCGTAGTATTTTTTAGTACCATATGAGCAAAACCAAGGCTGTATCACTAACTACTAATAGATTTTAGTAGATGTTGTCAAAATCTAGTGGTGAAGTAGATTTCGATTTGTATGGGATATCTGGTAAAAAAAAAACTAGATTTAGCTCCAACTCTCGTAAGTACTAGAGATTTTGCTTAGATGTAAATGAGCTATTTAATAAAAATAATCATACGGCACGGTCCAAAAAATATTTTTGCTTTGATAGTAGTGCAGCAGGTGCATGGAAAAAGGCACCCAAGGGACACGCCAACATTTTGGAACTCCTAAACGGTCTACCGGAAAACATTGATTACTGCTCCCCTCGTCAGGGGGACGTGCTGGAGATTTACACGGACGGATCTAAATCGGACTTTGGAGTGGGTGGCGGCGTCTTTATTCCACGTTATCAACAGAGAATAAAGTTTAAGCTACAGGATAAATGTAGCGTGCTACTGGCCGAAATATCAGCCATAAAAAGAGCAGCTATGTAACTGGATGAGGTAGTATAGGATATACAATGAGGATATCCAAATTTGTACGACAGCAAAGATGCGATCAAGTCTCTATCGGGTGTTTACACGACATCCAATTTGGTGTATGAATGCCGGATGTCTCTAAACGAGATAACGAGACATTTAAACCTAGAGATACTGTGGGTCCCAGGGCACAGCAATGTGCATGGAAATATTGCTGCGGACGTACTAGCCAAATCCGGGGCTCGAATGCACACTCGAGACATGGATCAAATGGTTGGCGTACCGCTAAACTACTGTAAGTCTCATATTCAGCCGCGCAGACCAGATGGTCAAACGAGGTCACGTGCTCGACTTCGAGGATAATATGGCCCCTATACGATTGTAGTATATATGCATTCCGGGAGCGCATGCTAGGCGATTGAATCTACAGTATAATGACTTCTGTAGAAGTCGTCATAATGAGGAGGAGGAAGAAAATGTAGAGCACCTCCTCTGTCTATGTCCAGTTCTCTCTGAGCAAAGGGTGGTTTCACTGGGCAGCCCGCTGTTTCAGGATCTAGCAGCCCTATCAAACAAACTGCGACATTAGACGGATAAATTCTTTCATTCGACCGTCGGGTTGGTTCAACACTGATCCGATTAGGAAAACGTAAAAGGGGGTTTTACTTATCTGCGCGTTCCTGCTTCAGGTAACACAACGGGACCTATAAGGACCCAAGTGGGCTGGTTTTAATCTTTAATCTGGCAACCTGTACAACCTAACCTAACCTTTGATAGTAGTGTTATTAAAAAAATATATATAGAAAAGCTTGTATGAATTTGCTAAAAAGAAATTGGCAAGCTTTATTTATTAAACCGCTAAATAGAAAAAATTTCAATAATTTGTTTTATTTGAGGCACAAGCCGGCATACTTTATTTTGTGTCTGAATTATACGACAAATTGCATTCGACGTAGTTTCATGTATGATATCAAGAACTTTTGTGTTAACCATCCAATTTCTTTTATTGCTCCCCATCACAGTCCACCTTACTTTTTATATACACAGAGAAAACAAATTCGTTGAAAAAACTGAATTTGTTGCCAATCGAATTTTTGCAGTTACACCAACTATCATAGAATTCTTATTGAAAAATAAGCTATTTTACAATAATAAACAATTGTTCATGCGAACCGTTTATTCAGCCAGGTGTATCAATGATAATAAAATTAACCACTAGTTAATTCCAACAACCGATCAAAAGTAAAGTAAATTTAGAAATAATTTTTTTTTGTTGCAAATACCAATAATTAGCACTAAAATCCAATTCATAATATTTTATTCGGTTGTCCTTATCATATTATCTACTTAGTCATAACAAAACCATGCGATCGCTTGATCTAATCAATTTAAGAATTGTTAGAATCATATCTTTATAACAATTATGACTCTTATGGTACTGAACATGGATTGTTTTTTTGATTCATAGAAAATTGATAGCGTGAGTTAAAATATAGTCTATTCAACCAATATTTTATCGGACTAACCATTTACCAACCAATCTTTTTTCTATGTGTACTTTTTATTTCATTTCATTTGTTTGAATAATTTTTATTTACAGCTTTTTTCGCATCTTAGTTTTGTTATTTATTTCTCACACATATGTCAAACAACTTGAAATTGTTCAAGTATAACTGAGAAAAGGAATACTTTTTATTGAACACATACACACTACTAGTAAAAGTTAGCAGTAACAACAACCCTGAAGGAAGCCAGCGGCCAAGTGTCTCAAAGTCACCACTTTTGCGCGACATGTTTGGTGACATTGTCAACCAATCGTCTACACTTTTCCTTTTTTCCTTTTTTCCTTTAATGGGAAGAGCCGTTTTTGACAGGTACAACACAATTTTTTATTTTCTCATTTTGTTGTGTTGAAAATAAATGCGGCTACACGCAAAACTAAAAATTTTCATAAAAAATCTCATTTATTTGCCTTAGCTAGTAAAAAGTTTCATATGTGTTGACTAGAATCATTCAAAAGCACTAGTGAATCTCTGGTGCCAATGTCTTCTTATGGTCCCATAAGAACTACATAGTCTATAGTAAGTCAATAGTTCCGAGGTCAGTAGTGGAATATTAATGACAACCACATGCTAAATGTCTATAGCACAGAACATTGCCTGGTCTACAATTAGTCAGTAGAACTGGTGACAAAGTCAATAGTGAATCAGTACAGTTTTACTGTCGACATTTCCTTCAGGTAACAGTGAGAAAGAAAACAAACAAAAATAAATATATTTACAAAAAGATTCTAAAAGAAGAAATAATACACATGAATACAATTTCCTTTTCATACTTACACGTACTTTATTACTTTTACTTATTCGTCCTTTTTATAAAAGGCACATATACATCCTTTTTATAAAAGTGTCATCCATACATCCATATAAAATATGAATACATATGTATTTTTGCACATACTCTCGAAAACATTTACTACGAAACAATGTTGTATGAGTGTGCAATTCAGTTTTATGTTTAACAGTTTAAGGCTTAACATTCTTAACATCTACTTTGTTGCGCTATAAAAAGGAATATTGAGCAAAGCTTGCAATACTACCTACACTTGCATAATAGTGTACATACATAAATACAAATGCAGTAATTGTTGTTTGCAAAAGATGTTGTCTTCGCAATCATCATCATCATCATCACTATCATCGTCAACATCATAGACAGGGATAAACATTTCCTGACAGTTAACTACATTGTAGAATATGTATGGGAATCTGCTAGAGTCTTTATGTGCATCAACGTTGCATGTAAATGTGTTTTCATTCTGCGTATAAAACTACACTGCTAGAATTTTTGTCATACTTTTTTTGATCTCCTTTTTTTTATTTTTGCTGCCTAACTTAAAAGCATCGAGGAATTAAAACAAATTATTTTTTTCAGTGTGCACAAATGAGTACTGCTATGGCGAATTAATAGCGATGCAATAATATAAGCAACAGTGTCGTAAATTCGATGCCCGCCAAAGACCCTGAGGTTTTTAATAATTTCAAATAAGAACTAAATTTATTTTCCCGAGATCCCTAAAAATAACGTGACCCCGAAAAATCTGGATCCCAGGATTTCTAATTCTAAAATCGCGAATCCTGGGATTTACGAAACCCAGTTGTCTTATGGCATACCTAGCAATGAATACAGTCCTTTCACTTTATTTCTCCAAGTGCATTCAAAATATGTCTTGATTTTTATTATTTTCTTTAAAGCAATTTTCTTCTATATTTCTTCTTTTTCGTTTTTGTTTTTAATTTTTTTCCAACATGACTCTAGCCTTGAGCCTGCTACAGTAAAATTGTCTTAAGTTATTTCTTTTTGTTTTTTTTTTATATATATATATTTTTTTTTGCTACGTTTTCCTTAGATTTATATGTTCATGCATAGTTTAAATATGCCTTATTCGCATAATCCTTCTATGCAATAAAATATTTAAATTTATGTCATTCTTTGCTGTAAGAAAAATTAAAATAACGAAATTGTCTAATATGTTAGCAAGAAATAAAGAATATTTCATAAAATTGAAACAATTTATTAAAAATGTTGTAGTGAGTTCCTTTTTTTTTTTTTTTTGTTAAATTGTGCTATATTTGTTTTTGAAATAATAGTTTTAACTGAAACACCTTGCAAGGAAGAGTAGACAAGTAGTGGAGAAAAAATTTCATCTGTTGCTTTAGGCTAAGGAAGGCTTTTCGGAGAGTCTACTTAGAAGTTTATGGTCCTATTATTAGGTCAAAATCTCATTGGCCTCTCTAAGCGTTTTTGGTCTATTGAGGTACTATGTAACTTGTGTTTTTGCAGAGTCAACCAAAATTGCTGAATTTTCTTTTTATGTTCTTCGTTACAATGGCTCGGCTATGTTCAGTTCCGAGCCGATATATGCCTTTTTGTATTGTCTCGCTACCACGGATGCCTTGAAACCCAAAATATAGTGGAACGAAAGCGTCCAAGCAGAATTCACTCCACTTCTGCACTACCAAATTCTGGGCCCTGAGTGGTAGATTGTCTTAAATTGTTTTACTAATACTATCGGAAAAAGCCGTTTAGAATAGAATAACGGAGAAAGAATTTTTCTTAGTTACTACAGGCTAAGAAAGGCTTTGCGGCATCCAGGCCTATTATGATGCCGTAAATTTCCATCCAGTCGGAATTTTATTGGTCCCATTTATGTTGCAAACCAACTGGCTCCGGATGATGAAGCTGAAGCCGGCGCACATTGGTATTTTGTTGGCAAAAAATCAATTTTTCTACTATTACTTTTCAAAAATCTAATCATGCAGAGCTGCTTCACTAAAAAGAATCCATAATTGGTTTTCGTAAAAAGCCACATTTTGTGCTAGAAGTGACTCAAATATGCACCCGTATTATGTACACAGAAAAAAAAATATTATTTTCAAACACAATTTTGTATAAAATAAAATTTAATTTTCAGTAAATGTTTTTTAGTGAATCAGTGAATTTTTTGTTTGAATTTTATTTAGGACGCAAACACCAAAAACGACAACAAGAACCACTTTTCTGCGTCGTAAAAACAACAACCCCGATGACGAAATACACATAAATACCAAAAACGAATAAGGAATGCGATTGTATACTAGGATCCGGCCCAGTGATCGAAACTCGAGCCCTTAAGCGGGTTTGTAACCGCTTTTTTAGAAAAAAAATATATATTGTGCATATCTAGAGAAAAATATGTTTTAAACCATGCCTGTTTCGTCAATATTGGTGGACAATTTATATATAAGGTTTAAATGATAATTATTCGAATAAAATTTATTCGAATAAAATCATTCAAATGCAAATTGTTCAAATAAAAATTATTCGCATAAAGTTTTCAGAATAAAAACAGTTAGCACAAAGTTATTAAAATGAAAGTAATTCGAATAAAATTATTAATTTGAAAACTATGCGATTATAAATTATTCGAACAAAATCATTCAACTGAAAATTCGTCAAATAAGACTCGTGAAATAAAATGCAGTCCTAACTAAAATTATTTGAATAAAACTATTAAGATGAAATCTACTCCAATAAAATTAAACGAATACAAATTATTCCTGTTATCTAGAAAATTAGGAACATTAATTTTTATTGAATTGGTACCGAAAGTGAAGCACCTCACTTATTTTAGCAGCCTTGATTGTAGCGTTATATCTATCTAGAACATGGTAAAGATATTTGGTAGAATAAATAGAACCAAAAGGGCGATGTTATCAGAGAATACCGCAGAATTTCATGATAGATATGTAAAGTCTGCTCCTACCCGCCTACAAGTCTTAGCTTTCTTTCCAAGTGCCTGGTCTCGCTAAATGTACTCCTGAACCTTTACTGGTTCAAGGCGCACGACATATTTAGTTTTTAGTTAATAAATACATATCAGTCTGCTAATTGCCTGTCTACAGTCCATAAAATCTGATTTTGTACCATCAAAACAAACAGCTCAATGCATTAACACACCGTGATCAGTGTGAAGACATATGCTCTCTTGTCAACTGCACTCCATTGTACATGATGATTGTACAATGCTCCTTATGCAGTTAGAGCTTTATCTTGTTCAAAAAGCCTCCCTCAAAGCCATAGAAGGCACTAAATGATGTCGTACCAGCCTGTAATTCAGGATCGCAACATAATATTTGGTCAAACGCCTATATTTCTATGTTTGTGCCGTTGCGATTGATCCTGTAAATTTGTTCTTACGACAATATTCCGCAAATCCAATTGTTAGAGTCTTCCGCTTGAAACACATTTCCACTCTAGACTTTGTCAATTAACATTTTCTAGCGAATTCACTAGTTATGACTCTTATACATATAAAATGATCCAGGCTTTGACCTAATTATCTATTTTACAGAATTTGGTGACCATTTCAATTATTTTTCTCATTTTCTATTAGTTTTATTTTTAAAAGGTTTTCTTTAGTGTTTATTTCATTGCTACACTCACTGCATTAATATTTACACAATTTTATTATAGCAAATTTAAATTTTTTATATATCTTCATTTATTTATTCACTCGTACTTGCTCACTCTTATTGCAGATCTGAGATGACTGCACACGTTAGTGTGAGTGTGAGCGTTTTTTTTTATTTCCCCGGTTGGCCATGTTTTTCAGACATCTTGCAAGACAGATGCACAACAATGTTAAAGCGCGGATGACCTGTTGGTGACAGCTCAAACAGATCACTGAGTACATTTTCGAATAAATGGCCGCTGAGTTCATACATGACAACAAGAGCCGACACTGTCTATAATATTTTCATTAATGACCATGTAAATGAAAACATCCTCAGAAATGTCGATAACCCATATTAGTAAAATTTCTTTAAAAAAAAAGCGACAATGTCGCCTATTACATCGTCAGTGACAATGTCGTTTATCTGGTCGCCTATTTAATCATAGAATGTTTTTCTTCCCTGTTTGTTTCCTTTTCATTTAAAGTATTGACTGTTTTAGCTGGGATTTGAACTGAAGCTGCATGTTTACAAGTTTTCGCGCTTACCACCCTGCTGCTGCACCACCTAAAATATCGACAAGAGCGACAATTTCCCTCATCTTTTCCTCGTCCCTGTAGAACTGAAAATTTCTATAATATTTTCATTAATGACCATGTAAATGACAACAAAATTTGCTCAATTTTAGCAAGTATGAGTGCATCAAAATGTTTCAAACTGGTAACCGGCTGGCCGACAATCTCCACAAGAAGTTCGTTTGCAGGTATGCGAAGAGTAGTGTGTTTCCTTGTAACGAAATCATACAAATTTTTAAATTAAACGTTGCAAAACTAGCTTGCGGACAATATCCAACTAGTTTGATGCATGACCAGTTGAGTAGTTTTTCTTTTACGCAGTCTTTGAGTACGGTTTCTGTTAGAATGTCTTAAAAGAAACTGTAATCGTCAAATATCGTACATAACAAATGTCGAAATTTCCTTAAGTAGTCGTTGATGAAAGTATCCTCTGCGACAAGTTGACCAACCGGGTCCCTCCTCCATAAGTTTTTTGCTATGAAATATTTCACAAGCACATGATTTAATTAGTGTTTGTTTTTATTATTTACTTTAGTGTTGTTTTTTTTCCTACAGTATTGTGCAATTAAAAAAACAAAAATATTAAATTAACAAATGAATTACTCGTATGATTTATTTAAATATCTGTTTTCATTATTACGTGCGCTGTTGTTTGCGAAAATTAAACAAAAGTTTGTTTGTTTTAATAATTTATAAGATATTAATGTTTTTCACATTTTAACAAATACGAAAATATTTTGTTTTTACTATTATATTTATACACTTCTACACTCTAAAACATTACTTCAAATTTACGATAATATATTGTCTAAATTTGTGTTGAAAATTTCTCCTTGTCTAAAATTACATCGATTTTGTGGTTATTTTATTAAAGAAAAAACCTTTCAAATTAAACATATTTAGTCCAATTGAAAAAAATTTAACTTAAAGTATAATACGGCTGTGGCTGAATGGTAGATACGTCAGACTATCAGTCATGAGGTCGCGGTTCAAAACTACACGCAGCCAATCGCTTTTTTTTAGTAAAAACATTTTGTTCAATAATAATGCATGTGTAATTTTAGGTCGATAATAATCGGTAAAGTGCTGCCGACTATTATCGACCTAATTTTCAACAAAAGTGTTTTAGAGTGTATTTGTTATTAAATAATTTATTTTTAAACTTATTGCATTTTTTTAATATCATTGCAGGTGAGTTTTTTGCTAAACTTTAAAATACATAATAAAGTGATGTTGGTGAGTTAATTTGAAATTTTATTTATGGTTAAAAAAAATATTAAATTTAATCTTTTGTTTATCATCTTTTAAATAGTGTGAAAAATGTGATAAATATGATTTTAAATATTCTATTAAATTTAGTTTTTACTCTTTCTTGATGTCACCTAAAACTTTTTTCTATGAGGAAGGGTCGTAGTGGAATAAAAAATCGGTGTGTGAGGTTAGACTGTTGAAAAAAGTTAAAACATTGAAATCATAGTCTCCATAAGGCTGCCCGTGTTCCAATTGTCAAAAAAGATATGTCCTTACAAGATCAGAGAGAGATTGATCTTTATGTAGAAGTTGCTATTATTAACGATTTTTCACGTCGCAATTTACGATAATTTCGTTCATTTAAATTTTTCAATTAAATTACTTATGTAGAAAGAGATTCTAAGGCATGTAACAATTGAAATCCGAAAAAAATCTTACAAGTGCGAAGTGAAGTTTGAAAAAGTGTCCGCAATTGTATGCAGCTGAGCCGAGTTGATTAAAGGTATAGGATATTCAACTACTTGACTGCGACTCCCGTGATTCGTAGTGATGCTTAATCGGACAGCATGGTGTCAGTTTAACCTTCCGTCATATCCTTTTGACACCACTACACAGAGAAAACAGACTCGTTGAGACAACCGAATTTGTTGCTAATCGAATTTTGGTATCATAGCATTCTTGTTGAAAAATAAGTTATTTTACAATAATAAATAATTGCTAATGCGCACACAGAAAAAATTGAAATGGTCTGCTTAAACGTCACAATTTTTTGTAAGAATAAATTTAAAATCAGTAGATATTTGCGAAAGTTACAAAACGCAAAAAGTTTTTCATAGTTTTGTTTTAGTCTAGTCTATCGCCGACTAGGCTTAACTTGCACATCTTCGCGGACCATATTCTAAAAACTAACTCTACATCCATTTATGTATGTATTAAGTTTCAAGTAAACCTGGACAGAAAATTAGATGTTTTATATATCGAAAATCATCACAACCTTTGAAAGTCGTCCGATCGGTCCAATTTATGGTATATAGACAAGTTGTTTTGACAAATATAATAGCGGCATCCATAAGAAGATTAACGAAACATTTGCGGATTTCATAAATTCTTTGAAGCAGTCCTCATTAAAAGTAACAAAGATCACTCTAATAGTTGGTATATATATTTTTTTAATGTAATTGGGGCAGCCCAATGGAGATAGCAACAAAGTAGCATATACAAATTTCATATATTCTTGTATAAGTTAAATGTCACATATTCTGATCGAAATGGTTTTAGAAAGTTTGGGGACCTTTGTGTTTGACATACGATTGCTTTGCCCCTAATTTTCTGTTACTTTAAATTTTTACATCGTCTTTTTAATTCAATAGTTTCAACTACATATCCATAAATATAAATGACTTCAATTGTTCAGTCAATCGAAAACCTTTTAAATCTAACAGGAAATGATGCGAGTATTGCCTCAAAACTTTAGATTGATTTTAACCTCCCATTACCCCTTTTGAAAAATTTCAAATTATTTATGACATAAATGTCTTGCTATTTTGTTCTTGAATATTGTTTTCTTATTTGAATACATATTATTGCTTAAAAACCATATTATCTTTTGCCTCTACATTTTCTTTTAAAACAATAGCCCCAGAATTTAGTTTAGTTTGTTATTTACGAAATTTATACATATCGTCGTTTATGTCCTCCAGTTTTGAAGATATTGCTAAAAGTGTTGCTTATTTCTTTTAACTTTTTTTCTCTTCTAACATTTTACTTATTCAATGAGCTGATGGTTTCTTCTTGTTTTTTAACCCATTGTCCTTTCTTCTTAATGTTTCCCTTTATACAATGTTCTTATATATAATAAAGAAAAAAACTATGAAGAGACAAAAAGAAAAAATAACATGTTGACCTAGTAATAGCATGAGTAGAAATAACAGCAAAAAAAAATGTAAACGTTTTCAATTTCATTATTGCAAAGAGCTTAAAAAAATAAAATGGAATGTCCTTCAAAAATTCTATAGGTTGGTCTTGTAGTAGTCTTGTAGATTTGATTATCAGTACAGTACACGTGATATTTCTATGGTTTTTATGAATAAATGCGTACATACTATGTTTTTCTTTGGGGGCAGTTAGAAAATGTAATATTTTATAATATGACGTGATATAAAATTTCCAAAAAATGTATGTTTTACAGTAACGTACATACTTGGTTTGAAAATATCTTATAACTCGTATATGTTGCAGGTTTAGCTATTCTATATGCCTGGATTTTTGGTGCCAACTCATCAGCTGAATTTGAAAACTTTTCAAACTCGTGTGCTTTTATAAAAACTCTCAAACAAGAAATGAGAATTACTTAAATAAAATTATAAAAATTAGCGTTGTCAACTTGGTGCTTTTAGCACTGTTTTTAGTGTTTTTTTTTTAATTTCTAGTTGGTGCTCGGCGCTGTTATTTTTCATTTTTGGTTTTTACTTTTTGTCGGTGCCACCAAATCCTAATTTAAAATAGTTTGGAGAATCCAAAAGTGAACGCCTCATAATCTCATTTAGACCGTGTTCTAACTGAAACATAAAATTTTTTAAAACTTCTTTTAGCAACTCAATAGAAATTGGGTATATTTTACTCGTTTAGGGGGCGGGGGGGGGGGGGGGTGTTATATTCCTCCCCTAGTATTCGCGCCTGCATCAGCTCCACATTGCTGAAGAAATGTCCTACTAACGGGTGTTTTTTTTAGTGGTATAGAACTTCGAATTGAAATAAAACACAAGAAAATCGTTTTAATGTCCACCAATTTGGCTTTATTGGAAGGATAATTTTATGCCATTAATGTTTAAATATGATTTCGGGCATGTGGCCGCCGCGGCTGGCTCGAATAAAGCCAATTCTACAGGTCCAATTTTCAACCACTTTTTCGAGCATATGGGGCCGTATGTTGGCAATAACGCCACGAATGTTGGCTAACGTTTCTGGTTTGTTGGCGTAGACGAGCGACTTCACATATCCCCAAAGAAAATAATCCAATGGTGTCAAATCACACGATCTTGGTGGCCATTGACAGGTCCCTTCCGCGAAATTATGCGCTCATCGAATGTTTCCTTCAATAAATCGATTGTGACGTGCGCTGTGTGGCATGTAGCGCCGTCTTGTTGGAACCACAACTCATCCACATTCATGCCATCCAATTCGGGAACAAAATAGTCGGTTATCATGGCTCTATACCGGTCTCCATTAACGGTAACTGACTCTCCAGCATTATTTCGGAAGAAGTATGGCCCAATGACTCCACCAGCCCATAGAGCACACCAAACAGTCAGTTTTTGTGGATGTAATGGCGTCTCAAGGGTCTCATGTGGATTCTCTTCACTCCAAATGCGGCAATTTTGCTTGTTGACGTATCCATTCAACCAAAAATGAGCCTCACCACTGAACAAAATTTTGCGATGAAAATCAGCATCGAGATCAATCTCATTTTCGGCCCATACACCAAAATCACGACGCATTGCATGGTCTCGCGGCTTTAATTCTTGCACAAGCTGGATCTTGTAAGGTCACAAGCCAAGATCTTTGCGCAAAATCTTCCATAAAGTTGATGGACAAAGCTCCAATTGCTGTGCACGGTGGCGAATCGATTCATTCGGGTCCTCTTCAACACTTTGCTCTACAGCGGCAATTGTTTCTTCGGTGCGCACTGTTCGACGTCTCTGCGGATGCGTATTGTCACATAGAGTAAACGTAGTGCGAAAACGATCCATGGTTAACCGAATTAATTGCTCTGATGGACGATTATGTCGACCATAAAATGGACGGAGCTTGCGGTAAACTTCGCGAACTGAACCATTATTTTCGAAATAAATTTGCACGATTTGCAAGCGTTGTTCTTTTGTCAACCTGTTCATGATGAAATGGCAAACCAAACTAAATATTAATCACTTGACAGCTGACAAAATGGCCGCCAGTTAAAAAAGTGATGCCAACTTAAAGTTCTATACCTCAATAAAAAACACCCATTACTTGATATAAAAACTTTTTCTAAAATATTTTAACTTTACCAATTCGCAATGGATTTTTATAAACAAGGACTAACTTCAACTACTCTAAAGTTGTTACAAATCCCTTTATTTGCGTGCCAGCAAGTTGCTAATCATTTCCCAACTAGCTCTGGGATGTCAGGGGCATTACTTCCGGTGCAAGCAAAGGGCTTTGTGTCAATATGGCGCCCAACGTGGGGTTAAAATTTAATTTTGCAGGTAAAATTGGCTGACTAATATAATACGTTTCTACGCTACAAATTGCGATTTCGAAATAATTAAACAAATAAAAATATTTCAAGCAAAATGATGCAAGAAAATACCGCCAAAAATTAGACAAGTCTTATTAATAACTAAAAAGCAATTTAGAAGTCAATCACATACAAAACCATTCATTGATTTAGGCATTTTTAATCTTGACAATGTAAATGGACTATTTATTTTTTTCATATTTCTACTTACGCTGCAGTCAGACAGAATCGAACACGGCTCCAGGCTAGCAGACTAGCACTTATCCACTAGGCTATCGGTGCAGATTATTTTCTATTCAATTATTGCACACATGTGTGTAAATTACACATTTGAAAAAACTATCGAAAATAGTTCGATACTGCGAACATTGCCATATTATGAATTTTCGACATTTCGTTTATTATCGCGACATTATCGATAAAAGCTCCCTTTAAGGCATACTCGATTTTTTTTAGATTCGCGAGCATTTATCAAAGAACTTGGTTTCTAAAATTCTTCGCTTTAATTGCCAACTTATCACACAAATACATAAAACTAAATAAGCACCGATGAAATGCAGGCGGATTCCAATCGAACATAAATAAGTTGGTTGTTGACTTTTTTTATAAAGAAAAGTAACACAATCAGGCAATTAATGCCTACCAGTTAATTAATTAATGTGTTACCTTCTTTGGGAAAGGGATAGAGTAGAGAGAACTGGTGGTGAAGTGGAAGAGAGAAGCTTAATTCATTTACAACTCTGCCATTACGCGTTTTTTGTAGAGCAGTGTTGCAAGCCTCGCTGGTGTCAAGTAGAGGCATCGCGATGTTTTTAAGCTGTGTAGCCATTTTATTAGTTCTTTTACTTCGTCGACGCTTCTGCTACAATATCGACGAAGGAGGGAGCTGCGAAGTGCAGTAGGATATGCTAGTATTAATCGCTGCCGGTACTGCCAAAGTGATCAGTGCTATGCCTTCATCACTTAACAGTCCAACAACAACCAACACAATAACACACCAATGCACATGAGAAAAATGCGTGATGTTATTGGCTTGTCTGAAAGTAGTCTTGAACTCAAAGCCTCAGGGTTTGAAAACTTTTCAAAAATGATGGCTAAAGTTTTACTAATTAGTTCACACTAGCACCAACGAAATGTAAGCATTTAGAATAGCTTAGCCCACAACAAATAACAATAACACTTTTAAAAGCTAAAAAAATACAGTAATTTCTCCTATGGTAGTAATAACTTCAACTGTTTTACTATAAAAAAATCTTATTAGTCTTAATTCCATATATCTTGTTTTTTTAAGTGTGACAATTCGTAGGATGTACCCTTCTTTGTCCCTTTATTAGACATCTCAAATCCTCAGCGTACCGCATACATGAACAGCTGAAACTACACATTTTTGTTCCACATGTACAACAATAGAATTTTTTTTACTGTCCTGGCAGCCAGTAAGAAAAAATTAAAAAAAACCGAATGGTATGAGAGTTACAAAAAATTCAATTAAAGCTGTTCTGCAAGCAAAAAAACTGCAATCGAGAATAAAAAGTTGAAAAAAAAATATCTCTCGGCAATGATAAAAATTTATGACATTTATGAAAAACTAAACTACAAAAAAATAAAAAATCAACTTACAAGTAGAACAAAATAAAAAGAATTTGTATCAGCAACAACAGCATGATGTTACACATACAGCAACACACACACATGAACATAAAGTCCTTTTATCTGAAAATTACAAACCAAAAAGCAGATATGACTGCAACTATGCAAAAAAAGAAATAATTTTCAATAGAAAGAAAAATATCATAAATAACTTTGAACGAACATAAACCAAATCAGTTACCATTATGTTCGTTATGTGTGTATATATCTATGTTCGTACATAATTAGGAGCGAAATTATTATAAACGTTTTCATTCATAAGAGTAATTGGATTATGAACCAATGCAAAGAAGAGATAGTGTAGCAAGCAAAACAATTACGATACGAGTATTTTGATATTTAAAACACTTTAATTGGCTGGCTAATATAAATACATAAAATGGCAAAAAGGTAGGCTTAATAATTACTTAGTTAGCTTTTACAGCTTTATCTGTTATTTAGCCATACAGTGTCGGCCAAAACTAGCAGCACAAATGCACAAAACTGGAATATTGAACACGATCTTAGAACAACGTGAAATTCGAAGAGAAATCTTGGGTGTATACTATACACCCAAGATACACTGTATAGTATGGGGGAAACGGGTACCCCAAATACAAAGTAATTATGTAATAATATTCCTATGTCAGCACAACTACAACAGTGAAGATCTCAAAATTTTACGTGGGTTACTCTTCAAACAAATTGCAATTTCTGGCGAAATATTGAAGGTATCAAGTGGGAAGAGATTGGTACTTCCCATACAAGGAAATTATTTATTTTTCTATATCTATACAACCATACGAATGAGGCTCTCTAAATTAAATGTGTGTTGATCTTAAAATTGATTGCAATTTTCTGCAAAATCCTGGTGGCATAGGAGCGCGGTAATGGGTACCGCCTAGAGTATTCAGTCGAATAATGTTTGCTCGATTAATCGAATATTTGAAGTCAAATAATTAATGTTCGACGAAAAAAAAGTTTCAATTTCGAGTAAAAATTTATTCGAGTAATTTAGTTCGTTTAATCGAATAACTCGACTAAAAAATTTTATGTAAATTTTCCTTTTTTCGATTAAGTTTTTGTAGATTTCTTAATAAATTTTTTAAACTTTAGTTCATACTAATAGACCTCATGATCAAAGAATTAAGTAAGTTATGCAGTAGCAATAAATATCTTGTAAAAAATTTCGGAAATATCAAGCAAAAATTATTTGAAGTAAAGAAGAGATTTCAAGAGCAACTAGTTAACTAGATTTTTCGTATTAAGGTTTCGAATGTAATCCAACGGCGGAATTCAGTAAAAAATTAAAAGCATTCACGAAATCAAAGAGCAAAAAATTACCTTTGTCATATAAAATATTAGTTTTATATATCTAGAAAAAACAAAGAATTGATCGTATGAATTGGAAATGCTCTTTAATTCAATTTTCTCAAATTCTCTAGCGTCTACGATTAAGTTAAAGATCATTCTTAGTAATGTTCAATCGAAAAAAATATTTATGAAATAAAGAAAAAGAGCATATATTTTAAAACGAAATGTATTGATTTTTAACCAACGACTAAAAAAGACAGGTTTTATAGATTTGTAGTGTGTATCTGTGTACTAGGGATGGGCAAGTGAAAAAATATATCGATGTATATTGTATCGATATATTTTTAAATATCGATCGGCATCGATATATATCGAAAAAATATCGATATATCGAAATATCGATATTTTTTCAACAATGATAACACTGTGTGTAATTTTTTAAGTCATATAAATATAACCATATACGGACACCACTACGTGATAAAAGAAAAAAAAGGCCCGTGTCTCCCATTTTCGCCCCAAGTCATGCACTTTTTTTATGGGCCCCCAAATATTTGGGGCCTCGGTATCATTTTTGCAAAAAACTGATCATTTTCTCAGGCTCATATCTTGCAAACCGTTCCGAATTTTGATTTACTCTCTGAAGCAACGTTGTAGCTCTTGTCATAATAAACAAAAATTGTGAACATATAAAATCAAAATAACTTCATCTTCAAGATCAAAATCGCAAAAAACTTAAAAAATTCGATTTTTTACCTTTTTTTCCCTGTTTAGGTCTATAGGTAGCAAACCGTTCAAAATATAAGGAAACAATCAACTACACAAATGTACCTAAGATCTCAATAAACAAATTTATAGAACACATGAACTTCCTAGGAATGATTCTTAACGCCGTTTAGATAGTGCTTAGGTAGCCGCAAAAGTAAAAAATCGAATTTTTTAAAGTTTTTTTTTTCCATTTTGATCTTGAATTTCAAGTTTTTTTGATTTTATATGTTCACAATTTTTGTTCTTTATGACAAGAGCTACAACTTTGCCTCAGAGAGTAAATCAAAACTCCGAACGGCTTGCAAGATATGAGCCTGAGATAATGATCAGTTTTTTGCAAACATGACAACGAGGCCCCAACTCTTTGGGAGCCAATAACAAATAAAGTGCATGACTTGGGGCAAAACTGGGAGACACGGGTTTTTTTTTTGGTCTTTTGTCACGTAGTGGTGTCCGTATATGGTTATATTTTTTCGTGTTGCACTGTGTAATTCATACGTAGTCCCCAATTTTTTTTAAATAAAACAAAAAAAGTACATTTCTTGTAAATAATTAAGATGAAAAGAGTTGATTTCCAAGATCCTTACTGTTCCACTTTTCGAATGTATTATAAAATGGTATTATATAATACATTCGTGTATGATACAGAGTTGCATATGTTCAAAAGCGGGTAAAAGCAAGTGATGCCCAGTTTTGTCTAGTTAAAAAACTTGGTACTATTTTTATTTTAATGTCAAAGTTGTCAGTAGTTGTGCTTAAACGTCAAAGTTCAATGCAAAAGTATTTACATTTATATTTAAAAAGTGTTTTTCTTTTCATTCAAATAAAAATAAAATAAATAAAAAACGCAGTAAAAAGAAAGAGCAACATAATGTGCGTAGTATTCGTTTTCATCGTTGTTGCGATTGCAGCAAAAATGTATATCTTCGTTTGGTTTTGAAGTTATAATTTTATATTTAAAAATTGTTATTTTCATTTAAATTAATAAAAATAAACATAAAATAAAAAAATCAACAATGATGTGTGAAACTACACAGACGTTGTTGCGATTGAAGCACAAATAATTTATTTTTTGTTTAGTTTTTTCCGTTGTTTTTCATATTTAGTGCAAAAAATACATACAGCCATGTCACAGAATACCATTCCGATCGGAAATGGTTTCAATTCCGTAAGTTGCTTCTTCAGAAAACTAAAATCGAAAATTTTCTTCGTAATCAAACCACTTTTAAATTTCAAAGTGGAATTGAATAGCACTTTTATACAGACTTCTTTTGCAGTATATATTAAAAAACGTGCATACTTTTAGGAGCATAAAATAAATATTTGGTCATGAGTTTTGTATGTTAATAAAAAGCTTATTGGGAGCTTTGCATATAAAAACAAGAGTAAACAAACGCCTCAAGGTATAAAAACTTTATTATTGTAAAAACGAAATACAAAATAAACGGAATCTAAAGCACCTAAAATATGCTTTTTCGGAATGACAACTACGGAATCGAAACCAATCCGAACGGAATCTGTGACATGGCTGATATTTGATCCTTTGAATTTTAAATTTCAGTGCGGAATTGAAAAGCACTTTTCTACTGACTTCATTTGCAGTAAATATTAAAAAACGTGCTTACTTTTAGGAGCGTCAAATAAATATTTGGACATGAGCTTTCCATGTTAATAAAAAGCTTAATGTGAGCTTTACATCTAAAAACAAGAGTAAGCAAACGCCTCAAGGTATAAAAATTTTACCATTGTAAAAACGAAATACAAAATAAACGGAATCTAAAGCACAAAATGTACTCTTTCGGACTGACAACTACGGAATCAAAACAAATACAGCTGTATGTATCACTCTTTGGGTTGTCATAGTTGCGATGAATGTGTTACGTAGGCCGTATTTGGGTACGAATAATTATATGAAATTGACATGACTTTTAACATTGCCGACCGATCTAATTAAAATTGCTCTTATTTGAAAAAAGCCTAAGCCTGTTTTTTGCTCATGTATAAATCTTTGTAAAGAACTATTTTAAAAGAAAATAATTTTTTACTTTTCCCAAGTCAAAATTGAACCCAAGTCAAAATTAAAAAAAGTTTTCATAACTTTTGATTTCGTCCTTCGATTATTATACTTTTTTTAGATAGTTAGTAGATGTATAGTGCTTTCAAAGCCTATATGCTCTTTTTTGTGGTTAATTTTTTTTCGTAAAAAATCATTTACAGAACAACCGCGAAAGCAAATGTAACACTACATACACAAGAATGCTAACAAATCGAAAAATATAATTTTATTTCAGGATCCGTTGAATGAGGTGAAAACTATAATATGAATCCCACCTTCTTATATTTCTATTAGTTACATTGGTAAAAAAAAACACAAAATGTACACTTAAAATGAGTATCATGAGTATGTTTTAAAAAATTTGCAAGTTGTCTTTAACAACTCAAAGATTTTGGGAAACCTTCTTTGCTTTGAGCTCTAGTGCTCCTTATATAATTCTACACAAACTTATTGATTTCCCCTCGTAGTAATGGCCTAGTTATGCAAATGTAAGTATGTACATATGTACTAATTTTAAATGTTTTAAATGCGTTGGGTACGTTTGTCTTTTTAGTCTGTAATATGTAGAAGTGGTAGTAGAAATCTATACATACCCTGCAGGAAATGCGAATAGTGAAATTGTAGTGATTTGCTAATGATATTTTCAGTAGTACTACTGACCAGGTGTACCCCAGCCAATGTAATCGCCTATTGACATATAACATAGGCTTGTCATTGAAAATCTTTCAATACACTTTAGCACTATTCACGAGGTAGCTCTTTTACGACCATATGGAGACATTTCAACCAAAGATTCACTAGTACGGTTTAGTAAGCCTCGTGTAAGGATTGGTGCAATACACTTAAACACATTTGTATAATGTTATATTATTTATTATATTATTATATTATTTTAATATTATTTTTTATTAAAAATTATATAAATGATTTTTAAATTATTTAGACCTTAATATTTTTGAATTTTATCGACCCTGTTCTGTAAAGCGAATCCGAGTAAATTTCTCGTTTTCCAAAAATAAATAATGTCCCCATTAATGTATCTAAATTATAAGTATTATATTAACTGCAGATATGATAATTGAAGCTCTAAAAAGTACGAAACTGCAAAAAAAATCTGCAAAAATTTTGCTATTTGTGGATTTAATTTCTATAAATCGAGCGTTTTGAAATTGACTCGATTTACAGAACAGGCAGGTATATACAAGCAAGACTCGATTTACAGAACAGGCAGGTATATACAAGCAAATAAAAGTATGGTTGTGGCATGCTTGCGTTAACAATGTTATGTTTCCCGATATAGCTTATGGTTGTAGCAAATAAGTTATTACTGTTTTAAACAATTGTGAACCTTAATTAGTTTACTACATAAAACTCATGTTAACATATAATCATAACATTATAGCACTCATATCAATAGCAATATGGTTGAATTTAACAATATTATTATTAAAAAAATTCGAGCTACAGCCACGGTATATTTAAAAATTCAACAACAGTATGGTTCTATAACAATAAAATATTGTTCTTGGATATACAACATATTTTAAAACAGTTACTTGCAATCAAGCTTTGGTTTCAAAAAGAGTCATGGCTCTCTGCTTCCAAAAAAATTTTGGTTCTATCCCTTGGGTGAATGCTTCTTTGTCAGTTTTTTGTTTTACTTCAGTGAGAGCTGTGGATTTGTTTTTGTGTGTCGCTGTCAGTGTTCTTTTAATCGGACAATTTAATGTATTCTTAGCTTAGTTCGGATAAAATATCTCGAACATCTGAAACATAAAAATTAACTGAAAATCTACAATATTTCAAAACTATATGGTTTTCGGAACGTGGCCGATTGTAAATGAGGGGGTGAAAAGAAAAGGGGTCAACTGGCAAAACTAAATAATTGAGTTAAATGCAGGAATCAACACTTAATACCAATATCTATTACTATACAAAAATTCAGACCTGTACGATGACCTCAAGAGGCGGTATGTATTAGAAACAAAAAATATTATGTATGAAAATGCATGGGAAGAAAAAACTTTGAAGCTTAATTACTAAGAATTTTCTTTTTTGCACTTGAACCCCCATGCTTTTAAGCCCCTCAAATAAAACATGTGTGTGCAAATATGTGTCTATATATCTATCTGATAATAGATAATACTTTTTATTTTAGATTCCACACAATGATCAGTTAAAAAAGTATAATTTTAACCATATATATGGTTGTTTTGAACCATATATATGGTTATTTCAAACCATATATTGCTATTTTGAACCATATATATGGTTATTTTAAACGATATATTGTATATTTGCTTCATATATATGGTTGTTTTGAAATATATATGTATATGATTATATCATACCATACATTGCAATATTAACCACATATATGGTTGTTTTTAACCATATATATGGTTATTTCAACCCAAATATTATAATTTTGATACATGTATATGATTGTCTTACAATATATGGTATTTTCAAACAATATATTGTAAATTTGAACCATATATATGGTTGTTTTGAACAATATATTGTAGCTTTGAACCATATATATGGTTGTTTTAAACCATATATATGGTATTTTTAACCCATATATTGTAATTTTTAGCCATATTTATGGTTGTTTTGAACCATATATATGGTTATTTCAAACCATAATTTTGAACCATTGTTTTGAACCATATTTATGGCTTTTTTAACCTTATTATATGTTAAAAGAGTTTTTTAACCATATATTGAACCATACATTCAATCGAACTGTCTATGAACATTATGTCACTTCAAAAAGTGTCAAAAGTCCATGGACATTATGACACTTTTGAAAGTATAATAATGTTCATGGACTTTATGACATTTATTATTAATATAGACATAAAGAAACTTTAAAATGTGTCATAATGTCCATTCTCTGAAAAATTAAAACAAATTAAAATATACCTATTTATATGTATGCTTGTATATTTTTATATCATTGAGCGCGGTTATAAAGTCAATTGACGTCAACAAAAATTTTGAAATAGCGTCAACAATGCTTAAAGTATGTCGACCCAAAGAAATATTTGGAAATTAATTGAAAATTTTGAGTAATTTTATTTCGGCCTTCGGTCATGGCATGCCACCTATTCAATCATAGTATGTTGCTCGTCGATTATGGTTGCATCAACCAAGTTTTTTCTTTGCGTGTACCTTTTCCGATTGTAGCTTAAAACATATCAACTGAAATTAAAAAATTTTCATTCAAAATTAAAAAAATATCAATTCAGTTCAAAAAAAAATATCAATTCTAGTTTAAAAAAATATCAATTCAGTTTAAAAAATATCAATTCAGTTTAAAAAAAAATATCAATTGAAATTCAAAAAATATCAATTGAAATTGAAAAATCCTATTTGCAATTCAAAAATTCCCATTGAAATTCAAAAATTACATTTGAAATTCAAAAATTTTAAAAATATATATAGTTTTTCAAATAAAAAATTATATTATTCTACTAAAAACTTTTGTTTAAAATTGAAACAGTCAAACAGAAGCGGCAGCGGTGAGCCGCTGATCGGCTTGCAACTCTGCTATTGACAGCACAGCACAATAAAAAAAAAGAAAGCAAACTATTGACGTTTTCGTTGACAATGTCACCAGAAATACACTAGAAATGTTGTGTCTAACGTATCTCTCTCTACTCGCGCATAAAAGGAAAGTTGTCGACATTTTAACTAGTACAATTGTCGCTAGAGAAAAGAGTGTTGACATAGAGACATGGTCCTAGGACCTAGGCTGACTAGAGGGTATTTACCCATTTCTATCATTGTATGACAATTTACACCCCATTAAGAATTCATGTTAAGGCATTCATCCTAAAAGTATGTGGGATTATCTATTGACGTATGTAAGGGTATTAGTGTATGTGTTGTATGTGAGCTTGCTGGTATAGCAATTCTTAAAGTAATGCATTCAAAACTTTACATGCTCTCTAAAATAAATGATTTAATAGAGTTTTATGGAAAATTGTGTATAAATTTTAGCTTCAGTTTGCTTTATATTACAAAAAGTATTTGCGTATGTATGTTATTGCTGTTGTCAGGATCGATTTGGTTGGTGTTCATGTCAGTATGGTTTTAAAGCATATTATTTTATATTCCTCATTCAACACTTGATGTTGTTTTTTTTCCTAATAATTTTTCTTTACTCAGTGTCTCAAACTCAGATGTTGTATCTAATAGTTGCATTCTAAAGAATTTCATTACATTACAAAATTATGTATGAATGCATGCATAATAAGTGTATTGCATTTGGTGCAAGTTTATCATTAATATTATACAATTTTCTTTGCAATATATTTGCATTTGTTGCCGCATAACTTTTTGAAAAGTTTGCACTTACGCAACCTGGTGTCCTCAAATATCTTAAGTAATACTAGATTGAATTTTACGCAAAAGGAAATTAAATCTCTTTACTCTTGTTAGACTGTTTGAAGACCTTTTTCAAGCTTTATTATAATTTATTCCATTAATGTGTGTATATTACAATAATATTATTTGAATTATATTCTCGATATATCAAATTCACATGTAATATGTGAAATATATTCGTTTTCATACAAGTTTGATTTTAAACTCAGTTTTGGTTATATAATTTAGTTTGTTGTTATTTTTGAAGTGATACCAACTAAGTGCCAAAATAATTTAAATTAATGGATTATTTAAAACTCAATTATCTTATCAACAGTATTTGTGTAACAAAGTGTTTGTAATAATGCCTGGCTTTTATACAAAAGTATTCGTTTTAAAATTTATTTTCAAATATTTCTATGAAAGGAGGTAATTAAACTGTTTATAAATTTTAATAAAATTACTTACCAGCTAAGTATATAAATATCATAAGGTTCTGCTTAATAATACCATATCTTATATATCGGTACAATGTTAGACATAAACATGCGCATGTCGTTTAGATAATTTCACAAGCTTACAAGGCTTTGGACTGGAGCAACTGAAAGTTGTTTCTTATGTAATTTGAGGTGCTGAATTCGAATTGCAGATGGTGTATATATTTATATATAGTTTTTGTTCTAGTTTTTTAAATACATATACATTTAAGTGTGTGAAAATAGCTCCGCCAAAAGCTCCGTTTTTAACATCGCGGTCAGAGCCTGTGGCGACCCAAACCGCGAAGAGCTAGAGGGCTAAAATATTCAAAAAAAAATTTATCGTGGTATTTTACATAAATGTGATGAACACATATTATACCTTAAACGTAAAAACTATAAGATATCCTATGCCGAATCAGTATTAAACACGTGAACAGATACATCTCTTTATATCAGTTTCTGTATATTAATTCATATGGCTGCATATTGATAAGTAATATAGTGTTTCAGTTATTAGGTGGCATTAATTCTTATTGTAAGTCCCTGTCCATATGAGTCAACTTTTGCTTCTGCAATTTTCTTTTGAAATTTCATTCGTGTCCATACAATGAAATTCTTGCTGTGCAGCTTTTGTTTTTTTTTTACATAGATCTTCTCACCTCTCTCTCATAAGCTCAAAAGTTGCGCAGCAAAAGTTGACTCGTATAGACATTGACTAAGTTAGCAATAAATTCGCACACGCAGTGTATGTGAATGTGTATTATATTCTCAATTTTCACAAAGATCGGGTACACAGAAAAAATTATGATAGCTTTTTTTTAAACAAACATGTTTTTGAAACTGATTTTAAATCTATTATTGTCTCTATTTAGTTTGATAAATAATTTTTTTTGACTTATTATTTAATTTCATTTAAATACCGCCAATGTTGGCAACCTGATAAAATTATGAAATTCTTTGATTTATTTTTTGTATTTCTCTAAAACATTTTTTTATTGAAACAATTTGTTTCTTGAAAAAATCAAAATTTTTTTTCAAACAAATTATTACAAATTTTTGCATTTGAATTTACAAATTTCTTTATAAGACCTAAATTGAACAAATTTACATTTGATTCAGGGAATTTGGTATTTGAAGTGAAAAAATAGTTTTTTCTGTGTAGTTTCACTTTGATATGAATGAAATCAATCAGAAATCAATCATTATTCATCGATTGTCATGAAATAAAGCTTATTTTGATATATGCATATGTGATTTGTCAATAAAAATTTTAAGTTTTTGCCATTTTCGATTTTTTATAAATCTTTAAAAAATAAAAATTATGGAAAATATATTTTCCATAATTGCGGTCTGCATAACTCCGAAATTGTCGAGTATATAAAAAATATAATTCAAACAGCTTCAAGGTAATTTTTTTTTTTTTCAAGTTTGTAGATCTTGTAATAAAATTGGACAATTCCTTCCCAAGTTATGATAAAATCGCTGCTCTTCAAAGCTTAATTTTTGACAAAAATCAAGTATTTTCAAGTATTTATTGTGAATAAAATCCATATTTATTCATCGATTTTTATAAAATAAAGCTTATTAACCGACTACCAAAAAGAAGAAGGTTATCAATTCGTATGTATGTTCTTTTTTAGGGTTCCGTTACACCAAAAGTGTAAAGGAACCCTATTGTTTTCGCTACACTGTCCGACTGTCTGTCCGTCTGTCTGTCACAGGCTGTTTTCTCGGGAACCGAAAGTGCTACGGACCTGAAATTTGTTTAACTTTTTTTTTTATGTTCGTACACGCATAACTGTCATTTGTGAAGCGATTTGAAAAATTCTTTTTTTTGTTGGAAAGGGTTTGCCTGCAGTTTGGTCCCATAATTTTTTTTCGAAAATCGAAGGGGGGAAATTTGCTCCCCCCATGCATAACTATGTCATTTGTGAACCGATTTTCAAAATTCTTGTTTTGTTTGAAAGGGTTTGACAAAAATTGGTCCCAAAATGTTTTTGTCAAAAACTGGAGGGGAAAATTTGCTCCCCCCCAATCCATAACTCTGTTATTTGTGAACCGATTTTCAAAATTCTTTTTTGTTTAAAAGGGTTTGCAGTATGGCCCAATAACTCTTTTCGAAAATTGGATGGAAAAATTTCCTCCTTGTGTTGTTTGCAAGGGTTCTTGTGTTGTTTGCAAGGGTTCCCTAGTAGTTTGGCTCCACAATTCTTTTCTCAAATGGGATGGGGAAACTTACTTCCCCATGCATAACTTTGTCATTTGTGAACCGATTTTCAAAATTGTTTTTTGTTTGAAAGGGTTTGACTACAGTTTTGTTCCATAGTTTTTTTTTCGAAAATCAGTTGGGAAATTTGCTGCAAACCCCCTTGCAGGTTGGTACCATAATTTTTCTCCAAAATCTGTGCGGGACTCCCCCTTCCCCCCGAAATATTAATTATCGCATAGCTCCTCCATTTATGGGCCGACATAAAAAAATTTTTTTTTTGTTTGGAATGGTTTGCTTATAGTTTGGTCGCATGATTTTTCTACGAAAATCGGTGGGGCAAGTCTTCCACGCCTTCACCCAAAATATTTATTAGAGCGCAATTCCTCCATTTGCCTACCGATTTTCAAAATTGTTTTTATTTAAGGCCATCAAGTATATTGCTCTTTGTACTGAAGTCGTATTTTTTTTGCCAGAATTATTTTATTTGTACTATATGTGCAAAAATTTAAGTTTTTCTTATTTTCGATTGTTATAAATTTTATTTAATCTTTTATTTATTTATTTATTTAATATTGAACTTATAGTTAAATATAAGATCAATATAAGGAAGTGAAAGCACTAGCTAACAGGGCCATCATCGGCTAATAATAAATTTTAATAAAATAAAAATTTATTAATTTCGCATAAAAAATATATTTTTCATCATTGTAGTCTAAATAATTAGCTATGATAAAATCAGTGGAGCAGCCTCTTCAAAAATCCCTAATTTTAGAAAAAATCAAATAAAAAATGAATCCATAGAATTTAAAATTTCTACTGTTTTGTAGTTAAGGAACACATCCAAAAAATAAAGTGGTACTCTTTGGCATTTTTCTTGTTGCATTGTGAAATCAACGATTTTATAGCAATAAGGAAAAAAATTGATATGCAAGAAGCAAACAAAAAATGACAAGCGTTGAAAAATTGTACCCTACTTTGGGACTTCACAGCTCTGCTCCTGAAAAATGTGGAAAGCTCATCTTTTCCTCTGCTATGTCCACGTTAAATTTTATATTGATCGGATTATCCGTTTAAAAATGGCTGCTGATTTATTCTCAAAATATTTTGATTCTGCCCACTGTGTGTTGTAGAGTTAGTGTATTGAACTTAGTATGTAGATTTAAAAAGACTAAGCTTTGTACTATCAGGCGTACTTTAAGTGTTAACACTGATATAAAATTTATAAACTTTCTCTATTATTTTCCTTCTTTTTTTTCAAAACTACCAAAGTACAATTTATGGAGCCAATAAAGATTTCTTAAGCAACGTTTTCATTAAAAATAAAAAGCTTAAAACGTTTTCAAATCTAATATAAAATTTGCATCACAACACCAAAACCTTATTGATAACTACTTCAAGAACTTAAAATCACTGTTAGCTTTGGCATATTCATTAGGCAAATCAAAAACGTTAATACTGCACTGCAGCTTAATGCCAGAGGAAGAAACCATGAACAATTCTCCTTCTGATCAATAAAACAGAGTAAAAACCTGCTGACCCCTAATCATACATACTTATAAAAATATTAGGGATGTAAAGAATACCGATACCGATACCGATATATCGGCGATACTTCAGATTTTCCGATACATCGGTATCGGCTATATTTTACTGTCGATACGACGATACTTTTAAAAATTTTTTCAGAGTTTTTTTCTGACAAATTAATTATTTTTTGGTAATTTTACCATGAACTAAACTCATATCGTTATTTTTTAAATCTTATTAATATCAATTTTAAAAATTAATAGTATTTTATGCTATTATTTTGTGAAAAAATTATTTATTTTTTGTTAATTTTACCATGAATTCAAATTCAATGCGTTGTTTTTAAATCTTATTCCAGCAAGAAAATGCACTCCAAAGAACTCATGAAAATGTAGAATTCGCGATCCGGAAGTATTGTAAATTTAGATAATTTCTAATTAGTTTTACGTATCCTTGCTATTGCAAGAAGTTCTGTTTTTTGATTACCAATCACCGAATTGGAAGCGATGCTCGGACAAATTTCTTTTTCGGTGTTCTATAATGATTTTTCCTCAAGAAAAAAGGATAACAAATTACCCATTTTCACAAATTTTTTTATGCGAGTATGGCGAGCTTTTTTTAAAATTATAAAGGAACTAAAATTTTTTTCTCGCTTTTCTACTAATTACACTATGCGACAAATAAAGACTTTTGGAAAAACACAAGAACTGGACAGCACATGTTCGATTGTCCTACAATGGGGTAGTAAAACACTTTACTCAGTTTGGTGAATTTGGTGACCAATTTTTTTTATGGACCTCCAAAGTTTCTGAAAATCAGTGGGGCCTCAAAAAAACGGTGTCATCAGTATTTGGCCAACAGCTAATTCAAACTTTATAATACCGCTTAACTATATATGGCAATAATGTAGCTAAGAGTCTGTTTAACAGATTTCTTTTTAACATTTCATGCCAAAAAACTTTTTTCATGAACTTTTTGTTGATAAAATTAAGAAAAATATGGTTTTTCACTTTTTTCCGAATATCTTACAGTGACTTGTAATTTTTAACTAACAATATTTGGCAAACTTATAGTTACGGTAGAGCTGAACAACTTTTGTCAACATATCAATACAATCTGTACGTATCTAGGCACTCTAATAGCTCACACAGACCACTTTTTTTACCTTAAAAATTTTAGATTTTCACTATTTTTTTATGCTAAAAATATAGTTTTTTGAAAATAGTATATTCAGGTGCATACTTCTCTGTTCTGTTTCACTAACATTTTGTTCCCAGAAAAATTATATGTTCCTGTACTTAAAAAAAAAATGTTTTTTAATTATTTTATTCACTTTTTTCAGTATAACTTATAGGGGCTCCAAATTTTTCATTACCATTATTTGGCAAAACAACAACAAACAATAAAAAATAGTAAATACTAAAATCAGCAACATAAGAAGTGGAAAAATAACAAAGAAAGCGAAAAAAAGGCAGTATAAATATAGCCTAACTCTTAAAAAACGAAAACTTTTAAGGTAGAAATTAGTTTTTCAGATTGTATTGACATGTTCACAAAAGTTGTTCAGCTTTACCGTTATTCTGGAAAAAGTGAAAAAAATGTTTTTCCTTATTTAAAAAAAAAAAAGTGCACGAAAAAATATTTTTTGGCATAAAATGGTAATAAAATCTGTTTAGCGAACTCTTAGCTACATTATTGCCATATATAGTTAAGCGGTATCACCAAGTTTGAATTTTCTGCTGGCACCTTTTTTTGAGGGTCCGCTGATTTTCCAAAACTTTGGAGGTCCATAAAACGAAACTGGTCACCAAATTCGCCAAGCTAAGTATAGGGTTTTACTACCCCGTGGTAGTACAATCGAATCTATACTGTCAAGTCTGGGTTTTTTTTGGAATGTTGCACTGTGTTATCTGCATATTTTTAATATAGATTTTTTGGAAGCAAAAAAAATGTAGCTCCTTAAAAAATACTTCCAATTTTTTATACTGGGTTAATATCAATTTTAAATATTAATAATCTCTTACACTGTAATTTTGTATAATAAAAAAAATTGCACTTGAGTTTTGTTAATCTAAACTTGAACTCAATTTCAATATTCGTATCGGTATCGGAATCGGTATCGGCGGTATTTATTTTTAGGTATCGGTATCGGTATCGGATCGGCAAAACGGCGTATCGTTACATCCCTAAAAAATATTTCCTTTATGTATTTAAGCAGTTCTACTGTTTAAATATAAGCAGAATCTTAACAAAAGAGTTGTTTAACATACTTCTTAATTTTACGAAATGACTTTTATGATTGGTTTCCTGACACATGTCATTGCTATTTTGCAAACGAATGTATTGGCGTGAGAGCAGTTTTTGAAGCAGAACGTAATTTTGCAGTACAAAATTTTATTCCGAAACTGTTTGTTAAACTGCCTGAAAATGTATTGGCAAAAAAAAAATAAAAATAAACTGGAAAAACTCTCCAAAGAAAACAATATAGACAAAGCAATGTAAACTGAATAAATGAATAGAACAAGTATCCTCTTTTGATGTAAAAAAAACAATACATTTCAAACTCTCAGAGGCAACCAGGACATGAATATTTTGCTTCAATTGATAAGAAATTGTATGACTTCATCAACAATAAAGGTAAAATGAAAAGCTGCTGCATATCGTATAAATAACTGATATTCCATTACTAGAATATATGAATGGATAACTAAATGAATAAATGAAATGAGTAAAATTGTATGGAAAAAACTGAAAATGACTACATGACTGACAGAGTGACGGTATGATTTGGTGACAATAATATTGTTGGCTTAGGGATTGGAATGTTCATAATTCAAAAAGCATGAAATTGCCACCATTCTAGTGAAGCATATGGTACTTGGTCGGGGGTGTAGTCTAAAGGTCTCCATGCATGTGACCGTGAAGTGGGCAGAAATTTACGTCGTGAATACAGCAGAAAATTGAGTTGAAGAGTTAATCAAAGATATCATGTCTATTGGCATATAGATGATGGGCCTTTGATTCCCATGGGTTAAATTTTACACACACAAAAATATTTTTCAATATTTCGACCTGAATAACTCCGAAAATATTGATTATATAAAATTCATATTAGAATAAATTAAAGATTATTAAAATTTAAATATTTTGGTATATTTTATGAAGCAATAAAATTCGTGTTGCTGATTTAAAATTACCATTGTTTGATATTAATTTTAAACGAAATATTATTCATCTAAAGTTAAATCTCTTTCATTTAATATTTTTCACTGTTAAAATAATATTGTTACCAACGTTACATTTCAACATGACTGTAACATTAATTTCAAATAAATTTTATGTTAAATCATCATTTATTAAATTTATTATTTGAGATATTCTTCCAATTTTATTTTAAAAAAAGTTTTATTTGTTGAGGGTTAAGCATGTCTATATGGCTGCATATCAATGAAAGAAGGCAAAAACTATTTTATTTGTTAGCAATCTATACATTTATTTTTGCGTTTAGCTAACAACCTTCTTGGAACCGACTGCAAACAGTTAAATAGTTAACGCATATATTTTAAAGTCGGTCTAACCTACTTAGCTCCGTGCTGGACTACCCATATGCCTTCCAAGTAACTCACGGCTGATATAGTTTTTCAGATATATGATAATTAGCAATTTGTATGTGAGGTGAACCTGTGTGTAATTTTAGGTCGATAATAATATGTAAAGTGCTGCCGACTATTATCGACCTAATTTTCAAGAAAAGTGTTTTAGAGTGTGTAAAACTTAAACTTAAATTGTCTTTCTTAAAAGGTGAATATTTTGACATTGGTCTTTTTAACACCAAGCCACAGATCCTCCTCTTTTTCAACTCGGTTAAAAATGGCTACATTAAATTCATGTTGTTTCAACTTGAAATAAATTTGATTCAACATGATTCTTCGTGCTATTTCAGCATCAAATTCACGTTGCTTCAACTTGAAATAAATAAAATTCAACACGATTCTTCGTATTATTACAGCATCAACTTTATTTTGATTCTTGAATATTAGGTGGCGTGTGCAATAACGTCCATGGAAATAATGTCATGGCCAATTACTGGTTTTTCTCCTTTGAATATGTCGAATAGTGGCTTCAATGAGTAAAAATGTTTTGCTAGGCAGGAAATACCTATGAAGCAAATCGCTACCGCAAAATTTTTAACTAATCTTGTTTTCGACAATTTTAATATTCCTTTAAGTTGTGATAACTACAATCAGTAGAACGACGTCTTCGAAATCCGAAATTTTATTGAAAAAAAAAAATTTTAAAAAACTTCTTCATAGTATATAAAATTTCGAATATTTTTAAAAATAAGAAATCAACAAATAAAAAAACTATATGTAGTGGCTACCATGTGTCATAAAAAATAATTTTTCTTGCAGAGTGTCATTTTTTTTAAAGAAAGGAACACAGAGTTTAATTTTGACAACATTAAAACGGAATTAAACTGTCTACTGTTTTCGGAGACCGCAACACCCCTCATAGGTTTATTTAGTCCACTTTATTTGTAATGGCTATTAGTTGTTAGGATTTTTAAACACTAATCACAATTATTTAATAATAAAGAATACAAGATTTATTACTTCTTCATTTGTAACATTTGTATACATTTTGTAACATTTGTATAAATATGTATATAAATATGTGTATAAATAAGAAACAACTAAGTAATGCACATACTAACAGCTACCATTAACCCCAGTTAACGACAATCTATTACAGAAAAAAAAGAAACTTAATAGTATTTCAAAGTCGCTATAAATTCACTGCCTTAATCTGCCACTCTCTTAGCACTTAGTTACACACCTTTCACTGTCAGCAACTAAAATGTTTTTTTTTCTTCTTTAATAACTGTTACGATAAAAAGTAGTTTAAAAAGGGTAGAATGAAACCTACAATTTTAATGAAAACCGATTCCAGCGGTAAATTGCAAGAGTAAAGAGGCCTTCTAGAAGGCCTGTTTAACAAACATAAGGCCTGCCAATCCTCATTCCTTACTCATTTCCTTTTTACCCATGCTGTCATTGCGACGCAGGCCTTCCAAGCCGCTTCCCAATGTAAGGATTCTTACAGGCCTCTTCTGGCATGCCATTTTGAAGGCTATCTAAGGAAGGTCTGTTAAAAAGCAAATGGAGGAGCACATTGTTTTCTATATCAGTATTTTCATAGCGGCTTTTTTAAATTTTATTAATTTTTTTTTATTTCGAATTATTTCTTTTCATCAAAAGTTTTAGTTTTTTATACCTTGAATTGGATATGATGTATTTCCGGCGGAATATTGATAAATTAATCAGCTCCGACATAATAGCTCCATGTATGATGTCTCTTGTATGTAAATTTTAGTCTTATATACAAATTACATACGAAAAAATAATACGAGAATGTTTGTTATATCCAATATCCATCTTCCCTGCTTAAAGAAGGGAATGTGGAATTTCTATCGAACGAAAAAAAATTAAGAAATAAGGTACTAAGTCCACTTTCCGTTCTACAAGTGGGCAGTTTGCATGTGTATCGGTCTTGGAGGACTTCAAGAAGGCCTGAAATTTGCACGCCTGTTGTCTTTTACCGCTGGGTTGTTTCCACTAATACACTTACAAGTCTTTTGACTGCACAAACACATACTGCTGTAGCATACATACATATTTATGTACATATGTAACTTACAATCGACTGCATATCAAAGACAATTTCAATTACATCCATATTCATTACATAAATTAGAGAAAAACGCATAAATCTTTGAAATTTATGAAATATTTTAATTTAAATAATGTGAATGATTTCAAATGTATATAGGCTTTTCCATGTCAGCGCACGTGACATTTGTACGCCTACAAAGTGGAATAGATTTTGAAAAAAATAGGAGTAACTGAAAAAAAGTTTTTTTTTGTGTTCCACTCAGAGGGTGCTCTATATGAGAAGAAAAATGTATCACATTTGGAACCCTGTTGTCCAAAATATGGCGGGAAATAAGGGCATATCGTACGCGACATAAAACGGAAGTGATGTTAAAGGTGGATGTAGAAATATGCGAAAGTCTGCGAATTGTGAAGTTTTTCTCTTTTAAATTTCTTACACTAAGCTAACTATTTTTCCTTTATTATCTGTAAATTTGAAATAAAAAAGAAAACTTTAGGACGATTTTATAATAAAAAAAAATATTTAATAGCGTACGTGACAGATTTTTCTCTTATAGTATTATTAAGTAATGAAATATAATTTTGTAAATATATGTAAACTTAAAGATAAATAAAAAATATGTATTTGGTGATAATAGCAATAAAAACAATCAAGATTCAAGTTCATTTCACACTGCACACAATGAGCCTACTACAGGGCAGTACATACTAATTAATTTGAAATTTCGCTTAATGAATACGCAGTTCGACAATCATTTATATGCTGACTATCATGATAAGAAAACGGATAAAGTTTTTTTTATTTTTGAAATTTGGAGGAAATTTTTCCATTTTTCATTTAGATTTAGTTGCATTTGTAGTACTACAATAGCGTACGTGACGAACTGTAAATACTTATAAAATTTTTATAACATCAAATTGAAAAAAAAAAATTTAGATTAATATTTGTTTGCGACAAATATCTTGATTTAAACTTTTATTTTGAAACAGTTGCGACCGGTCAAATTCAAATAACGTACACAAATAACGTTTTTGTACTACGTACGTGACATGAGAATACGGCTAACCGAACTCTATATTTTATCTTTCCTCACGAAACTTTTTCTTTTATGTTGGAACAGTAATTTTAAAATATAATTGCAATGTTACAAATAGCTGAATTCAGTCGCTAGAAAAGCGAAAATAGTTTATTGCAATGTCTTAAAATTAGTCAAATAGATATTCAGTTTAAGCTGTTGCTTTTGATATTTAAAAATTGTAGTATAGTTTAAAAATTGTAATTATAGTAAAATTTAACTTTTTTTTCTCTTTACCATAACTTACAAAAAGTTTTAAGGGTTTTAATTTTTTCAGTCGCGGCTGTCAGTTTCATAGAAATGCCCAAATGAGACCAAGTAAATGTTTTTATACATGCCTGTTATAGAATTTCCACGAAAGCGAAAACATTTTATTTTTCAATTCGTAACGTTCTGGTTGCGAGTACATACATATTTTCAATTAATTTGAACAAAACGCTCCACACTTTTTGGATTACAGAAATAGCAAGCCCCTGTGGCTGAGTGGTAGCGATGCTAGCCTGTCAGTCCAGAGGTCATGGGTTCGACACCCCCCATAAACCTTGGGTGTTTTACGCAGACAAGCTAATCGCTTTGCGGTTTGTGTTTGTTTATAAAAAAAAAACTTAGGTATAACTACCCAGGATATCTAAGATCCACCACATATTGTTTCAATGAAGCAATTTCGTTAGACTTCTTTATAATTCTAATGAAATACTTCACAATTCTACTAAAATTTCACAAATATTGTAAAAGAGTTTCATTGGAATTGATTCATTACTTTGATAGTTTCGTTAGAAAATTTCATTGGATTTATGGAAACAACATTTTGTAATTTTATGGAACCCCACTTCAGTTTTGACAAAATGTTTTATTTAATCCATACTTAAAATTCTTTAAATATATACTATAAAAAATTTATAAAAAAATAAAAATTTTATGTACTTAAATGTTATAATTTCAAAGAAATGTATTTCATTATTTTGATGAAAAACTTCATTGCATTTATGAAAAACCGATCAAATAAACCACATACATACCTATACATTTTCTTCTTTTTTAAGACCTACCCTTATTTATTTCAATGTTAGCAACAAAAAGCGAACAACAAAAATAGTTTTATACACATGTTTATTGTTGTTATTCTCCTTCATATTATCATACACTTGTGGACACATTGTTTTGACAGTGGTGTTGGCTGAAGTAGTAAAGTTGTTGCCTGTAAAGCAAATAGTAAAAATCAAAAACGGTCATCAACTTTACAAATTTTTCTTATGTGCATTGCCGTCTATCGTACGTATTTGTAGCATCCCAGTAAAAAAAATTGCTTCCAATAAAGCAGATTTCTATTATTATGGAATAAAAGTAGCTCTGACAAACCTGCTGATATCGCTGATTTTTGTATGGCGAGTTTTCGGATGGGAGTACTACATTTTTGCTCACAAAAGTGCTTTTGAAAATCAACATTTTCAGCACTAGAACTAAAAATATATGAAAAAAAATGGTTCGATGTGGATTGGCGTCGCTAACGCCATTTTGAATTTTTCTTATTTCGTTACTTTATTTATTTTTATTAATTTCATATTTTTACTCAATGTTTGTTATTTTAACTCCAACTAGTATCGAACTAAGAACCTTCAGGTTTGAAATCCAACGTACCAATCACTCGACCAAAAACAGTGTTGCAAAACGGCAACAAGAAACTGAAATAAACATACTCTTCATTCCCGCTTAAAAACCTGCTTTGGAGCAGCACTATAAAATCAGATTTTTTGTATAGCTTGTGTATGAAGCTTTTGTATAAGTAAAAAGCAAATACTTTTCTAGCTTCAAAACCTGCATTGTTGTGACGCTATGAAATCAGCTTCTGAAGAAGCTCATATTTTAAAGCAAATTATGAAGCGCTTTATTTCTTTAGTGCTTCAAAAAACATGAAAATTTTTTACTGGGATGGAATTGTCAATAAATTAAAATAGTTAATAAAAGAGCTACTAAGTAATGTAATAATTTCATTAAAACTATGAAATATTTTCATTACAATAATGACATAATATTATTAAGATAATGAAAGTTTTCATTAAAATAATTTATATAATTTCATTAAAATAATGAAACAATTTCATTAAAACGATGAAATAATTTCACCAAAATAATGAAATATATTTAATTGCTTAGCGAAATTATTACATTCGATCAATGAAATTATTTCATATATATAATGAAATTTTCATTAAAATAATTTTAACTTGTTTCATTAATACAACGGAGCTTGAAGTTGGTTGAGTTTTAATAAAGTTTTTCATTCGATTAATCTCGAAATTCAATGAATTTATGAACACAATTCTATCAGTGCATTTTTGCCTTTACTTTCACACAAAGCTAAAATATTGACAAGGGTAAAATGTAAAGGTTCCTTCTTAGTTGATTGGCTTCCGTATCTGCCAACTTCGCGCAAGCATTCAAGTAGAATCAAGATGATTCCATTTTGACAGATCATTCCAATCGCCAGTGTCAATGTGTCCGAATCCAAGTTCTCTGAAGTTTTCTCGGATGATCTGAGGGTGAGACACTCCATCCTAATTCCTGATGAAGTAAGTATATTTCACGATGTAATATTAGTTATAAGGGAAGCGCGCAGGGCGGATCTGGTAATCGATACTAAATCCATGCCGTCGAATTGAAATATCAATCAGGTCACCTAGACCAATATCTGACAACTCTAATGGGTAGTCTAGTATAATATTGCCCAAAAATGTATGTCTCGAGCGATACAAAGCCGGGCACTTGCAAAGAAAACTATATCTTCCGATTCAGCAGTGATCGAATCTAGAACAGAACCAGTCGTGGTCAGCTTATCCGCTTGTTCGTTTTCAGGGAAGTTGGTATGTTTGGGAACCCAGGTGAGAGTAACTGTCTAATTACAGTAAAAAAAGTGGGGTGTGACCTTAGAGTATCCTCCTGTCAATCACTACCCTGCGCGCTTCCCTTATAACCAATATTACAGCGTGAAATACACTGCTCCATCAGGAATTCGGATGGATTGTATCACCCCCAGATCATCTGAGAAAACTTCAGAGTCAATGCCTCAGATCATTCTTGATCTATCTGTATACACTCTTTTCTACGTACCTCCCTTCCACACCCGTTTGGCTGTAAATACGACTTTAAAAGTACTATCAAAGCCCAGATGAGGTATTATGTAATCGGAAGGCTCCCCCAGTATCGGCGTGAACATAAGTTATTTATCTCTACTAACCAGATGCAGCCAATCCTCTGAAAGACGTAACCAACCTGTAATTCCGATGCAAGCAGATCTAAGTATTTTGTATAGTTGATCTACCACATATTTCTTACTTGTGAGGGCCACCATACTACTAATCCGTAAGTCAGTATGGGACGTAAAATTGCTGTGTACATCCATTTTAGCATCTTAGTGTTTAATTCTCATTTTGAGCTAAACATCATGCGATAGGAGTAGTAAGCCGCCATAGCCTTTTAATCCTATGTTGCACATTTAGTTTTCGCGATAGTTTGAGTGCAGGATATCTACTAGATATTTTGAGCTATCCGATTTGGAAAGTTTGTTAATTCTGCATCCGAGGAAGTCTAAAGCTCTGAACTTTGGTCATTGCGGTAAATATTTAGTATTAGTTCCGTTTTGTTTTTGTTACTCCTAAACCCAGAAGACAAGTCACGTTACCGGTTCGAATTCTGAAGCTTTATGTCAAAGGAGTTTTTATTTTTTATATAGCGTTATCGTTAACAATTTCTTTTGCTGGGTTGTTAAAATATCAGTTCAGCCACTTCAATCATGCTTAGCGAAAGAAAAGAAAAAGAACCTTTTCCGCTTTTATGAAATGTTTTAGCTCTAAAAAAAAGTTCAAGTATTTCAAGAGTAATTACAGCTACGCATTTGCTTTGATAATTATCTAAAAAGCTGTAGGCAGTATGAAAAATATACCCCTTTACGTACATTAAGAAAAATAAAAGAATTCATTTGCTATTTTGCTTTCAATATGATAAGATTAAACAGATTCTTGACAAATATCACTTCAAAGGACATAAATATTTTTATTGTTATTTTTAAAATAATTAAATACTTATTTTTTAAGTAATTAAAACCTTTTTTTGTGGCAGTTTGTTTTTACGAAAAATTACATATTCAGATAAGTGTTATTATGAATAATAATTTACATAAACTATTTAATTAATTTGCTAATTTCAATCGACTTTTCAATCCTCTACAAATTGCAGGTTTTGATATTATTTCAAAGATCGATTAAAGCTTTTACTTTCTTCGAGTTATTCGATTCACAGAAAAAACTAAATTTCATTTTCTGTAAAGGAATTCAATGAAATAGTAAATATTTTGCATAGGAAAGGACCTACAAACAAATTTGTAAATATAAACAGAAATATCTCAACAATTTCATTGGAAAAAAAATTTTTTTCAGTGCACAAATTGTCTGAATCTATAAAACAATTTGTCTAAAAATTTTTACAAATTTGAAACAAAACAATTTACTAAATCAAACAAAAAGATTTACTGGACTGTCTGAAAAATATCAAACAATATTTTTGTCTGAATTTATAACCAATTAGTCTAAAAATACTAACAAATATTAAACAAAATAGTTTACTTAATCAAACAAAAATATTTACTAGATTTTTTTGTAATATATCAAACAAATTTTTTGTCTAGGTCATCATCATCATCATCATCCATTATTCATTTATGAAACTTCACTTTGTTAAATGTGTTCAAGTCTGATAATTTATCTAAAGACTCTAAAAAAATGAATGAGAAATAAGGCAACGACATTAACGAATTGATTCACTCAAAAATCTTTAAAATCTTTTCAAAAATAATCAAACATTGTTGTTAGCTTTAGTTAATGTTATTAGTTAAAACTTACAAATACTTTCAAACAAGTTTTTTTATAGACAGTACCAAAAAGTTTGTTTGGTAAACTGCAAAAACATCAGGAAATATCGCAAATATTTTGGTTTAGTTCTGATCATTTTTTTTGTTAAAATATTTATCAACAAATTGTTGGACTGATTGGGGCAAAAAGTTTGTTGAAATTTTATACAAAATATTTACTTATTCATTAAAATTTTTTAATGAAAATTAAATTTAGTTTTCTTCTCTGTATAGAATAATTTAAGGTTAAATTAGAACTTATTCAATCGGTACGTTCTAGGGTATTCATTTAATCCGGCTTCTGTTTTAATCGGTTAATCAATGTTTTGGTTTAATCGGTTAATTTCGGTTAACCGATTAATAAAGAATTAATTATTTTTCAAATGCTTAACACTTCTTATATATTCGCTTTAATCTGCTCAAAAGATTGCTTGTATTAAATCGATAGTTCTTTCTGTTGTCAGGTCAATAAATTTAATATTTAGATTTTTAATCTAATCCTTAGATTTTTAATTAAATCGTTGTCAATAGTATTATTGGCTTTTATTAAATTATTCATCAAAAGCTTAATAAATCCTCCAAAGGTAATCTACCGAAATTAACCGGTTAAATCCTTAATCGAAAATATGCACATTTAAATTAACCGATCAGTTAATCGGGTAGTAATTAACCGCTTAACCAATTAACGGTTAATCGATCCCTAGTACATTCACAAGAATTTGTATAGTTTAACTTTAATTTATGTTAGACGATTATGAATTAAGATTTGTTTCAACGGTTGAACGATTTTTTTTTCATAAATTCTGTTAATTTCGACATTAATCCAATGAAAAACTTCAATAAAATTCAACCAACGCACAGTGGTTCCAATGAGAAATAAAAGGGTAATAAAACTTGCAATCTGATTACAAAACGATGTGTGTGAAAATCATAGAGAAGGGCCCGAACTTTAATAATGTTGAAATTTGGACCAGTCTGTTGAAACACACGTTGAGCTACGGGGTGTCAAAGTTGATTACCTCCGATTTAATAAATTTAAATTTTTTAAACAGTATAGAAATTACAGTTTATTTCATTAATATATCTTTAATATTTTCAAAGATATTTGGTTTTGAATTTATTAAAATTTTAGGTTGTGGCCTCGACTTTCTTCTCTATTTCGCCAATATCTCCGGTAATAGCATAGTAAAGTTTTTAAAAAAAATTATTTTATGATTTTTAGTACAATCCCTGATAACACGTAGAAAAAAATTTTTTTTTTTAATATTTTTTATTTTCAATATCTCAAAAGAATAGACCTTAAAAATTACTGTAAATTCAGGAAAAACCGCCCACCGAGTTTTTAAAATGTCTTTACAAATTTTATAGATATATTTGCGGTCCTTTGCGCAATGTGCGATTCAAAGGTAACGTGGACTTTAACGGCAAGTTCGGAATACAAAACCTGGCGGTAAAGTTTACGTTAACTTTTAATCGTACATTGTGAAAAGGGCCGTTAATGAAATTAATCTGGCTTTTAAATGTTACCCGCCAGAGAGCAGATTTTCTAAAAATAGTCAAGTTTTCAAAAGCGTTTTATTTACCTGCATGAAATTTGTACTAAACTTCATTTTTTAATTTTTTATATAAAAATGTTAACGATATATTAAACGGTATTTTTTTATGAATTTTTATGAAAAAGAAAATGTGAATATCCAATGTTTTTAGGGCAAAAGATTGCATATGAATAATATGATAGTACCATCATATTACTCATACGCGCTACATTACAAATATTGTATATCCGCATTTTCTTCATACATATTTCGTTGGAATTGTGAAAAAATCTATCGAAATCGTTTGACTGGACTTATGCAGCGAAATTCTTTCAGTGTAGGAATGGCTGCGCCCAAACTTTTATAATTTTATTGAATATCTCCTTGAAAATGTTAAGCCAAAAGCGAATGAAAACTCAAAATGTTGTAATACATTTAAGTTTAACCAACCCTAAAATACAAAATATTTGTACCGCCTTAAAGAAATTTATCATTTGTTGGTTACAAACTTTGCAATTAACTTGTTATAAACTCAACGTCTTAAACTTAATAGTTAAAGAAGTCCTGCAGCATCATTTCGATGATTCTGTTTTATATTCTTCATATTCAAGGTTGCCTTATTTTAGAAGAAGTTTTCAGAAAGTTTTCATATATTCAATTTTTTCATTATCTTTAGAACAAGGATTTGCTTTGTAAATATTTATTTTCTTAAAACTTTCATTTTATGTGCCATTCCATAAGCTTTTTTTATGTTATTTTTATTTTTGCCTGACTGTTTTTTTTTATACTTATATTTTGCTTACTAAGCCTGTTCATGTGTGTCATGCCTCAAAGGCAGAGCTGAAAAGAAATAACGAGAACAAACACAACTACAAAAAAGACTTATGACCTGACACTTGGGAAAAATTATGCAAAAAAGAATCTTTGTCACATACAATATTAAATTTTGTTCATGTATTTAAGCTGGGTCCTTTGGTTTCTTTTTTCATTTCAGCGGATGTTGCAAAACAAGAGGAGTATTAACACTGGCACATACGATGAATACACACCATCGTATACTTAAATAAGTAGAGACCTAAAAGGAAGAAAGAATTACAAAGAGTGTTAGAATAGTAAAGAGAGAGACATAAATGTTTAGTATTGTTTTTCTTCTTGTTGTTGTTGAAATTTCAAGGGAAACTTAAATTATGCACTTTATAACTTCCTTTTGTTATAATTGTTGTTTTTGTTGCTGCTAATGTTAATGTATTGTTATGTGTTTATTTGGATTTGTATTTGCTGTACATTTTATATTGTTACTTTGTGCTTGTAAGTACATACATACATGCATACATATATTTATGTATTCAGACTCTCATTCTATTTAGCTTCCTGAGGATTTATTCCATAGAGGTGTATGTGTGTATGAATGTCTGAATTTGTGTGAAATGTTTAAGTTTGAATGTATTTATTTATTAAGAAGTAAGTAAATTCTTGTTTGCTTCAGTGTGAGTTGTTTTGAAGAGGGGTTTTGAAAATTGTAACATCCCTTCTAGCATTGGGGGATTGTTTAAGAGTATTTTTTTCGAATTCTCGTTAAAAAAATAGCATTTATCTTAATTAAGATAATGTTTTGTGGCTTATGTTTTGAAATAAAGTTGTGGTTTTACGTTCTTTTTGACAGTGAGTGTTTAAAGAATATAAACTAAAGGATTGGAATTTGTTAAAAAGTTACCTACATCTAAAAGATTTTTCATACCCGAGGTAGTCATCCCTGACATCCTGTATTACATCGTGTGTTTAAACAGGGTGATTGCTTTTCTGAAAGCTTAGGTCAGTCATCCTCTTCTTAATCAGACTTGGGCAATCTCAATTACATTTAATTTCAATTACAATTACATGTAATTGCAATTGAGATTTTTTCAATTAGAATTACAAAAATATGTAATTGTAATTGAAAACCCTCAGTTATAATTACTTGTAGTTGAAATTGAAAATATTTCAATTACAAATTACATATGATTGAAAACTTTCAATTACAATTACAAAAATATTGTAATTGCATGTGTAATCAATTACAAAATATAATCATTGCCGCCCAAATCTGTTATTAATACATACATAATTTTGTTAATGAACCAGCAGTTTAAAATATAGATAGTATCTATTACTATTATTTTTTTCTATTGGTCCTATTTATTTTGCTATAGGTCCTATTTCTTGTTTGTGTTAGCATAAATAAAAAGGATTTTTGGCACTATAATACCCGATCCTATGGGAACTTCATAGATGTGCTGCTCATGAGATCAGCAGTGCTCTTTAGGTAAGCTATCACTTTTTAGGGTTCCGTACACCGAAAGTGTAAAGGAACCCTATTGTTTTCGTTACGCTGTCCGTCTGTCTGTCTGTATTTCTGTCTGTCACAGGCTGTTTTCTCGGGAACCCTAAGAGCTACTTACCTGTAATTTCAATTACGTAATTTAGACAATTTGCTGTATCTTGGAAACCGTAAGCGGCAAATTCTTGAAACATAACAAACCGCTAAAACTAAAAAATTCCAAAATTAAATAATGTCAAAACGAAAAATCCCCAAAATTAAAAAAGCGCTTAAAGCAAAAAAGCACCAGAATAAAAAAAATCGCTTAAACGTAAAAAATCACCAAAACTAAAAAGATCGCAAAAAGACTAAAAAAACGCCAAAAACCGATAAAAGTCGTCAAAACGAAAAAAGCACTGAAACCTAAAATAATCCCTAAAACTAAAACTATCGTCAAAAACGAAAAAAATCGCCAAAAATGCAAAAAAAATTATTTAAAAAAAGCGCCAAAACCAAAAAAAAAATCGTCAAAAACCGCAAAAAACGTTAAAACAAAAAAAAAATACCAACACTAAAAAATCACTCAAAGCAAAAAAAAAATTCCCAAAACCGAAAAAAGCGCCAAAACTGCAAAAATGCTCCAAAACTAAAATAAGTCGCTAAAACTAAAATTATCGAAAAAAAAACGTTAAAACAAAAAAAGCCAAAACTAAAAAAATCGGCAAAAACAAAAAAAAAATACAAGAAACGAAAATTCGAAAAAAACACAAAAAATGAAAAAAGCGCCAAAACAAAAAAAAAATAAAAAATTCCGCTAATTTACAAAAAAAAAATTTCCAAAAAAGCAAAACGAAAAAATTGCCAAAATGAAAAAAGGGCAAAAACGAGAAGGCATATATGTATGTATATTCGTACGGAACCCTTCGTCTGCGAGCTAAGCTCGCACTTTACTGAATTTATTTACTCCTACAAGAGCTACAATGAACCTGGTCATCGTTTAATTGTGTCATTTCACATAATATAGGAGTTAGTTAGTTCAATAAAACCCTACAAGTTATGCAAAAAGTTTGTCAATGTCTCCAAAACTAAATGAAAATCTTGTTTTCTTTTCGACTCTATCACGTGCACATGTTTTTAATGCGCATGAATAATATTTCCACTAGGTACATTAGTATATTTCACCCTAACTCAATAACGGTATACATACCTGATTTCGATATAAAAAAAAACTCAAAATATACACGGCAAAATTACCTACATAGTTTTTTTTATTTGATCAATGTCTTCGGCAGGCGCGATTACAAGGGGTGGGAAAGGAGATATTCCCCCCCCCCCCCTCCCCCCAAACGAGTTTCTAAAAGAAGTTTGGAAAAATAGTATGTTTTACTTAGAAGCTCCCCTCCAAAAGCCCAAACTGGATCCGCGCCTGGCCTCGGAGTTATTTACAAATTAATATCGAAAAAAGTCTTTTTCGTGCAAAATTAAAAAAAATCTTTCTTAAAGTTTATTAAGAATTTTAAAACTACAAAGTTTTTACCTTTTAAATATTGTTTAAGGAAAGGTGTCTTACGAACAATATAAGCCATATATCATGAAAATTGATGGATAGATGTTGATTTTATTCGGTATTAAATTTATTTTGAGTTTAAAAAAATTTTAAAACGAAATTACCTTTTAAGTGTCTGGTTGTAATGACTTAATTGCTAATAACATCAACATTTATCACTCGATTTCCATAATATATGGCTTATTTTGTTCGTAAGATATCTATCCTTAAGAACAGCAAAAAAAAATTTAGAGGTTTTGCAATTTAAAATTTTTTATAAGTTTTTAGAAAAAAATATTTTTTTTAATTTTGCATGAAAACGCATTTTTTCGGTACTAATTTGTGAAAAGCTCCGAAAGCGTTAATCAAATTTGAAATTTTTTATGAGTTTTTAGAAAAATTTTTTTTTTAATTTTGCATGAAAACGCATTTTTTCGATACTAATTAGTGAAAAGCTCCGAAAGCGTTGATCAAATCAAAAAAATAAATGCAAAAATTAATATAAAAGTAATTTTGTCTCGCAAAATTTGGTTTTTTTGTTGGCCCAAGTCGGAAAAAGCGCTCTCGAACTATGACCGTCCTATTTCGGGAGTAGAAATGCGAAACGGGGAATCGATCGATTTCTGTTACACACCAGATTAAGAAGAAACAGGTATAAGGAGACATAAAACGCTGAGCTCGCCTATTCTATATGCCAATGTTTTTATTTGACTTTAAATGTAAAGATAATGCGATGATAGAATTTACTAAAAGTGCTATCACTTTTATCAACAAGTATAGAATATGCGCTATGTTTCGCACACTGGACTTGCTTATTTTTTCTTGTAGTTTTTTTAGGCAGTCGGGTTTTTTGTTATTTTTAAAATTTATTTTTTATGCTGTCATTGTTGTTGTCATTATTTATGTGCGTGTCGTCATGGGGGTTGTTTTTTACGACACTGAAAACTGTTTTTTTACGTTTTTGGTGTTTGCGTCCTAAATAAAATTCAAACAAAAAATTCACTGATTCAGTAAAGAACTTTTACTGAATGAAATTTTAGTTTAGACAAACTTTTGTTGGAAAATTTTTTGGTGATATTTGTTTCTGTAAAACAAAAAATATCTGTTTTAAATTAAAAAACATTAATTTCTTTATTACATTCTTCGGGATTAAGAAATCCCGAAAATCCCAGCACCCCAGTTCGGGATTTCGGGATACTATTTCCAAATCACGAATCACTTATTTTCAAAAATCAGTCCCGATTGCCATCTCTATTCGGGAGTCATATTAGTCAAGCCCATTGAAAAATTCTGTACTTGGTAGAGATTTTAGTTTAGCGCATTACACTTTTTATACCTATTCCACATACATATTTTTATTTAACGGACAGAAAAAAAAATATTCTTTTTTGCATGCCAGTGTAAGTTAGCATTACTTTTATTTTTCTCTCATTTCCCTTCCCACTATTAGATATAAAAATAATAATAAATAAAACACCAGCTTTGCAACATTTTTCGCTTGACCTTTTATATTCCCCACTGTATCTTTTGCCAACTACAAAACAAAAATCAACTATTTTCTGAATTTTCTGCTAATTTTTTGCCATTTTCAAATACATAACAAAAACAATAAGAAAAAAAACTAACAACATGCATAACAAAAACATATTATAGTAGAACATTTAAAATATGTGACATGAGGACATAAAACTAAGTTAAACTTGTCAGCTTTAAATAGTTTGCAATATTTTATTTCAACTCATCGTTGTTGTTGCAAAACTTTAAGCTTCAAGATTATTGCAAAATATATAATTTTTTTCTGCTGAATTTATTACCAAAATGTTAAAAGATAATGTTGAATTATGCAGATAATGTGGTTAGAATACTTGATACGAAAGTGCTGCTATTTTTAATTTGTTCAAGATTTTATGTTTGCAAAAAGGGTGTTTTACGTTTTGTAAAATATGGATGGGATTTAGTTTTTGAAATAAAAAATATACATATATAGCGTTCACTTTTAAAAGCTTAAACTTAGTTTGATCTAAAACTCCACAATCTTTTGATTACTACGTTTAATAGTGCATGATCTACATATTTGGTGCTTAACTTGAAAGTTGTTGTTGTATTTCCATCTGCTATGAAATTGTAATTTTGAATTTCTTTTGTTTAAAATGCAACAGCAGAAAAAAATTTATTATTTTTCCCATGTCAATTTGTTTGTGAAGAGGCTTTAGCCTATATAATCAGTTCGCATTAAAAAGCAAAATTGCTTCGAAATAATCACATTAATTAAAATAAACGATTAGCTAATGGCTTGAGCTTTTCACATGTTCATGTATAGATATGAGATAAATTACACAAAGTCACATTTTTTCATAGTTTTTTTATACTGGTGGAATCAGCATTTTTCCTCTATCGGTGGGTAAATTCCAGTAAGGGCCATTATTATTACCGATCCACGAGAGTTCCAGTTATTGCACATAGTTCCAATCATAGCAACAATAAATAAAACATTATTAGGCTAAGGTTCGTAACGTTATATTCAGAAAGAATTGGGCATGATTATTATTCCAAGGAACAAGGGAAAAATTAACATCAACTTAATTTCAACGTACACAACAGAACCGAGTAGCGCCACTTTCGGAAGCCGCTACACTTCCATCGTCAGTGCCCACGTGTATGTGCTTATCACCACTTGTCAGGTGGCTCTGTTGAATGTGATTTTAATTCTTATATATACAACTTTTTTGTGAAAATTGAATACGAGAATTAAATCACTCTCAAGCTGATATTAAAGTGCACTTTCCCAGCGTTGCCATCGGTTTATTTTTCTTCATTCCCATTTTTCTGATTTTTGTTCTACGCAAGACAAACTTTTTTGGTTTGATTTTATACTTAAGTATATATGAACATGTAAACATGTGAAAAGCTCAAGCCAGTAGCTAATTGTTTATTAAAATGATTATTTCGAACATATTTGCTTTGTGAATTCAAATTGATTATTAGGCTAAGGTTCGTAACGTTACATTCAGAAAGAATTGGGCATGATTAATATTCCAAGGAACAAGGGAAAAATTAACATCAACTTAATTTTTAATACCTTAACTTAAGTTTTAACTTAAGTTATAATACCACTTACATCTCTTCACAGAAAAAAATAAGTTTCGTATTTGATAACGAAAATCCCGGCATTCAATAATTTTTCTTTCAAATTTCCTGTGATAAAGAATTCCGCTATTTTGATAACAAAATTATTTCAAGAAAATATATATATATAAATTAAAAAAAAATGTTGACATGGCTGAGATACGAACCCGCTCTTCCGGGACGTAAAGCATGCTCTCTACCGCCGAACCATGTCCCAGTTAATTTTTTATGAGATAAAACTTGTTTTAAGAAGCTATGTATGAAAGAAAAGAAATAACCGGCTTGGGAAAGAGATACATATAACGAAATACTGTATTAAGTTAATGAAAAATTTTATTGAAATTCACACTTTTTTCAATAACATTCTTTTATTAAACATAGTTCTTGTCTATTTTTTTCTGTGTTTTCTTCGCATGAGTCACCATTTGAACATTTTTAATTCCCATCACTGTTTTGTGAACAGCTGTTTGTTTTTCATATAAAAACAACAAAATAAAGTAAAACATACGAACGTTTTTAAGTGCACTAACGTGCTAACAGTACGGTACGGTACAGTACGGGTGCAGCAACGCTCGGTTAACGGGGCCTTTATTTTGAAAAAAAGCTATATAAAGTTAAAAAACGATACACTTGGAGGTAAGGCGGCGTTTGCCGGGCTCAGCTATTGAATAATATAACAAAAAAGGAAAATTTCTAATACTTATGCTAAAATGTTGAAAAAGTTTTGAAATAAAGTTTTTTCTATTATTTTTGTTGTATGGCCAATGTAAATTTGTATTTTGTATATTTTGAAATGAGCTAATAAGGCCTAAAGATTCACAATGCAAATAAAACAAATTATTTTATTTCATTTTTCCCGACGCACAGTGGCGCCCGTAGAGCAAACGAGGTTGCAAAAATCAAAATTTTCATGTGCGCCTGCGAAATTTTAAATGAATCCATCTTATAGTAAACTTTTCAACGATCTCAAATATGCTACTCTTAACAATATCAGATTTTTAGTTTAGAAGACATAACTGTTCAAAGTTAACCAATTTTCGGATTTAAAAAAACACACAATTTTTAGGTAGTTTGATCCGATTTCAGGTGTAATATCACGAAAACTAGGCAACGAATAGTATTTTTTTTTGTTTTTAGTGATTGATGTGCTTATTAAATGTATAACAATAAAAAAAATTGTGCTGTTTGCTTTGTGTTTCTCTAGGTAAATCAGTATTTAAAAACTATCCATTTTTTCACTATTCTTCAACTTTGACGGAAAATAAAAAAAATTTACCTTTTTTTACCTCCGCCATATTTTCAAAATATGTTCTTTAACTAGTCTTTTACATAACTCAAAAGGTTTTATCTGCCTTTACGTGCCTATTTGGCTTCTACAGGTAAAAAACGTTAAAAAGACATTGTTGCAGAAATTGTATGGCGGGCATCCCTTACATGCCTTGACTGACAGTTACTTTGATGTAATAGTTTGAAAATTGCATTTTGAGTCAGTTGTCTACCTGAGAGCCTCTGGCGAAAAATTTGGTCCTAATATTCCGTTACAGACACAAGATGCACAAAAAACTACTCATTGAAATAAGCAGGTACGCACCTCACTTAAAAATTATTTTTGGCGTACATATGGTGAAGAACAATACTGACTTATGGTACAGGTAGGCACAAATCTCATTTGGCTACGTGCATAATATCAAAACTGTATAATTCAGCCCAAATGCATATGTATGCATGTAACAGGTACATTTGTAGACATGGTAGCATAGGCCTATATATTGCAAAACAAGCTTAATGCCTGCATTAGTCTACGACTGAAAGTTGGCGAAACAAGTATTGAAAACATGGCGTTGAACAATTTAAAATTATTTGAACTGTTTAGAAAGTCAATTACACCAACGTGTTTCGCGGAAGCTGCTTTAGAAGAACTCGATAGCTTATACGGAAATATTGAGAGAAGCAAAAGTATAAAAAATAATCTTTGTATGATACATGCCAAAATTAAGACAAAATGGGTGAAATGCAATCGAACCATTAACATCTTCAACTCCAAATACGAGGACTGGCTTAATGAAGACACCATCCTGGATATATTGGCAGTAGATAAACCCTCCACATCAACCAGAGGAGAAAAAGGAAGGCCAAAAAAAAGTATGGAGGAGTGTTCAATTTTCACAAGAAAGAGGAAACTTGCCGATGCCACCAATGACTTGACCACGAAGGATTTATCGGATGCGCTGTCTATTAAATACATAAAGGATAGTGAACGAGTTAGGTCGCAGATTACAAAATCTGTTGCTGATGCAAGCCCACTGCGACTAAAAAGGATTAAGGAAAGCATTCCCACTCCCACAAACGCACATATTAAAAAGTATAGTTCCGAAGAAGCCTTGGCTCTGTTTTTGGACTTAGAACTTTCCAAAGAGAAATATGAGATACTACGGGCATCTTTAATGCGACACGGGGCTGACCTTTTCCCCGGATACAAGCATATTACGCAAGCCAAAATAAATTCACGACCATTGCGTACGGAGTTTACGGAAGTCTCTGCGAAAGCCAATCTGCAGGATCTTATGGACCATACAGCAAAACGGTTGTTGGAAAGTCTTCCTGAAAATGAGGTGGAAATTCTTCCTCAGAAACTAACATTGATCAGCAAATGGGGCTGCGATGGATCATCCGGACAAAGCGTTTATAAGCAAAGGATATCTTCCGATGACACTACAATATCTGACGGAAATATGTTTATGGCATCTGTTGTTCCATTGCGGCTAAAATCTGATGTTTCCCTACACTGGAAAAATCATCGACCGTCATCAGTGCATTATTGCCGACCAATAATGTTTCAGTTTGCAAAGGAATCGGCAGAACTCATAAGGACCACGGTGAAGGACATTGAAGAACAAATAAGCAAGATTAAGCATACAAAATTGCAAATTGGAGAAGGAAAATATATTGAATGTAGTTACGAGTTCCACCTGACCATGGTTGACGGAAAAGTCGTAAACGAACTGACAGGAACAACCTCAACATTGACATGCCCGATTTGCAAAAAGAGTCAGAAGAACTTCGGTAATTTAAACGATTCTACAAACGAGGAGAATTACGAATATGGAATGTCACCATTGCACGCAAGGATAAGGTGTATGGAGTTCTTGCTAAAACTGGCGTATACCCTACCACAACAAGATGAAAACATCGATGAAAATACATCAATTAAGGATAAGGAAAAGATCAGAAAGAAGCAAATACAGAATGCTTTTTGGAAACAACTTGGACTAAAAGTAGACTGCCCCAAGTGTGGATACGGTAACTCAAACGATGGAAACACTTCAAGGAGATTTTTTGCAAATGATGAGGCAGTAAGTAGAATCACTGGAATTGACAATGAAATCGTCAAAAGATTGGGAACGATCTTGAATGTTTTAAACTGCCAAGAAAGTGTTAATTCTACAAAATTTGGAGAATATGCATCGGAAACTGCATCTCTTTTAGCAAAAATTTATCCACAGAAGAAGTTGACCCCGACCGTCCATAAAATATTGGCGCATGGCAAAGATATAATTGAGTACCAGTCTTTGCCAATTGGAGAGCTTTCTGAAGAAGCGCAGGAGTCTCTTAACAAATTTTACAAAAAATATAGATTGCAGAACACGTTCAAAGCATCAAGGGTGAGGCAAAATGAGGACCTCTTCAACATGTTAGCAGCATCTTCCGATCCACTTATTTCTTCCCTGCGGCATGTGAAGTCACGAAAAGAACTACAATGGAATTATACTTTAGAAATGATTAGTCTTTTAGATATACCTTCTGTTACGAATTGTGATGAATATTTTACAGAAAATTCAAAAAATTAATTGAAAAAAAATTTGTTTAATTTGTTGGCTAATAACTTTAAAACAGAAAAAGCTTTCAAAAGAACTAAGAAATATAAGATTGGTAAAAATAATTTGATTTTGTTACCATAAAATAGATGAGTTAGAAAAAAATTAGAGTTTAGAAATGATTTGTATTTTAGACATACTTTGTCTTACCAAGAAAATGAATATTTTACAGAAAATTGAAAAAATCATTTAAAAAAAAAATCTTTTGTTGTAATTTTTTAGGTAATATCTTAAAACATGAAAAGCTTACAAAAGAACTACAAAAAAATATAAAATTCTTAAAAAAAATTTTTTTGTTACCAAAACTTGGATTTTTTCACAAATTTTAACTTTGAAAACCCATAAGTAAGCACCTATAAGGTGTAGCGTCCACTCCAACCGCTCATTTTATAGGTTGAACAATTATCTATGACATGCAATTTAAATTATTCGATTATCTTGTTCGGTTCAAAAGATATGATTTTTGCAACGAAAAAAGTCAAATGGCGCCACTGTGCGACGTTTCGTCAATTATTTGTTGACTTTATCAAGGGATGGGAAATCTATTTATTTGTTAAAAACATTTTATTAATATTCTTATCATTGCACGTTTTTTCAATATAAAACTTACAATATTATTTTAATTTTCATTAATTATTGTTAAAACCCCAATTTAGGTGGATTTTGTTCAATAAATTTTTTTAAACTAAACATTTTTTTACAAAAAAAGTAAATAAACAAAGAACACAACTTAAAAAAACTATATCACAGGTTTACTTTATTGCCACTTTGTAACTTGTGCTGATGTTGTCCGTATCTTCTTTTAAATTCATCGTCTTTTCCCTCTTTTGTTGAATTCGCAAACTTTCTATAGTGTACCTTTTCTTTTCAATGTTTTCTTTATCTAAGATCTTGACTTCTTCAAAATCAGCTGTATGGCCAGTGTCCAGTATGTGTTGCGATAGTGCTGTTGAATGTTTGTTTTTCTCAATATCACTCTTGTGCTCTTTTATTCTCGTTTCTAAACTGCGTTTTGTTGTACCAATATATAGCATATCACAGTTGTTGTTTTGATTACCTTTACATTTTATTTCGTAAACTACATTACTTTGTTGTTGTTTATTTATTGGCGTAAAAGCGCCAATAAATAAACAACAACACACTTTAGACACACAAACTGGCATTTATATACTCGAAAAGAAATGTATCGACTTCCTTCTTTATTTCCTAATAAACACACTTAAACATATGCTGAAATAACGCCAAAAGAAGACAAGCGGAATACAGTAACATCAGGCTTGGCAGGCAGAGTTGGAGCAACAACAATAACAGCAGCAGCAACAAACAAAAAGTAAAAGTATGTTTAGAATTATCAACGTACTCTTTTTCCGCCATCGTAATCATCCTTAACAGCAAAGCAATTCTAAAGTGAATTCAAATGGAAAATAGTATAAGAATAAAACAGAAACAAACAGCGATTCTGCCAACTGCCATCCAGCTAAAACAGAAAATAACAAACACCCACTGACACAATAACCTCACATATGAATAGACCAAGTAGAACACAGGCCAAATCGGTGCAGGCCAAAACCAAAGGCATAGTTATGCCTTTACCACTGTGCCACCCATTCTCTAAGTGAATAAGATATGAATGCGTATCGCTGTGTGTGTGTGCAACATCTAAACAACAAATGTACAAATCCAAAACATAGCAACAGCAACAAGAAAAATGTATTTTCTACACATTACATGAATTTGTTGCATTGCAGGAAATGAAACTAGTTTTTCTTTCAATTTCATTTTCTTTCTTTTTTTTATTTATTTTAATTTAAATTTTTTTGTATTTAAACTTCAGTTCATTTCTAGTTAAACGCAAAAAAAAACAAAAATAAAAAAAAATTGAGACCAGAACCCACAACACATTGTAAATCTTTGACTGTCTGTGGAAAATATACAAGAAATTTTACAGAAAACAGCTAAAAACAAAAAAGACAACTTAAATGTACATCTACACATTTACTTACATTTAGAAAGAGGCTAGAAAGAAAAAATTAAGAACGCATTTTGTTGACCCAGTTTGTGGCAAATACACAATTTTTAAATAAATAACGAAACGGAAAAAAAAATATTCACTCACACATAACAAATTGTTAATAGGGAAGGTATTCCAAGGGAATTTCCTGGTGTGAGCTAATAACCATAAGAAGAACTAAGACATGTTTGTATATGAATTACCACTCATGAGAGCTTGCTGCCATCCAGTGTTACTCTAATTTTATTAAACAAAAGAAATGAGTTCAACAGGATTTACTGACAAGACCGTAATTTGTTTTTTGTTGCTTTATTTTAACAAATATTTAAAGAATTTTTGCCAGAAAAGGGATGAAATTAACTATGGCTAAATAATAAATAATGACACTTCACACAGTGCTTTATAATATAAATAGAAAGTGTTGCAATTCATTTTATTTAATTTATTAAACTAAACTAGTATAGGAATTCACTAGGTATAGTAACTGTTGTATCGGTTGAATGTGTCAGATCTTTACAAAAGCTATAAGATTGTTGTTGATATGCTGCATAATAAATTATATGAAAACGTCAACAACAATTGTATAATCCTTAACAAATCCAACCGATGAATTATTAATAGCAAACCTATTCTAAAAAGGAGAGACAATCTATATCAGCCGTTTTGTGTTTACATTTTATAAAATGAAATAATAAACAATTTTGTGTTTTCTCTAGCAATACCCGATGTGCTTCGTTACCCCATCGTTGTGCAGATATAGACAAATTAATAATAGCTTCGAATGATCAGTACACGTCCCTACTCCTACATCGCCATGCGTTTGTTTAAAAGTGCAATTTGCCGTCAATGCAACCTACCTCAAACTTTGAATCAGAGTTTAGAAAACTGCAATGATTTTTATTGTATGTGATTTTGCTTCTGCTTATGTTTTTGCAAATACGTCAGTTTCTGAAAGCAAAATCACGATTTATGAACAATTACGCAGCACTTTCAACAGTCGACGATTTGAAAGTTTGAATTTGTTTTGCTTTTGGTTAGTTTAGTTTTTCATGTTTTTTTTCTTAGTTTCGGCGATTTTTTTCGTTTTGGTGATTTTTTCGGTTTTTAAACATATTTTTAGTTATGGCGATTTATTTTAGTATAAGCGTTTTTTTTTCGTTTTGCGATTTTTTTGTTTTTGGCGACTTTTGTTTCTTGGCTATTTGTTTTCTTTTTTGTTTTTTGCAATTTTTTTTTGACTATTTTTGACGATATTTTTACTTTTGGGCGATTTTTGATTATTGGCACTTTTTTTCGTTTTGGCGATTTTTTCGGTTTTTGGCCATTTTTATTTTAGTTTTGGTGATTTTATGTTTTTGTCGATTTTTTTGCTATTTTTCTTGTTTTTTGGGTTTTTCTCAGTTTTGACGATTTTGTTTCGGCGAATTGAATTGGTTTTTGTGCTTTTCGCCGTTTTGGCGATTTTTTTCGTTTTTGCGATTTTTTTTCGGTTTTTGACGATATTTTGAATTTTTGGTGATTTTTGAAGTTTTGGCGCCTTTTTTTATTTTGGTGATTTCTTCAGCTTCTTGTGATTTTTTAGTTTTTGCGATTTTTTCGTCTCTGGCGATTGTTTAGTTTTGGTGATTTTTTTTGGTGCTTTTTTCATTTACGCGTTTTTTTCTGTCGCTTGGCGAGTTTTTCGTTTTGTATTTTTTTTTTAATTTTGGGATTTTTTATTTATTTGTTTTGGCGATTTTTGTTTTGGCGATTTTTTTTCGTTTTGGCGATTTATTTTTCGGCTTGTTCCTTGCAGTACTTAGTGGAATACCCTTTAATAATTAATTTACCCATGAATTATTAATTTTGTATGTTTGAAATGTTTAATTATTATGGTTCAGAATATATAGCTAAATTTCAAAATTACATAACCTGATAGAATACCCTTTATCTTTTAAATTGTTTTTTAGTATTCGCTACTGTTGCTTTTAAAATGTGCATTAGCTGCAAACATTTGAAGAGGTTGCTTCTTACGGTTTCACGATACAGCTAATTGTCAAATTTACATATTCATAATTATATTAACTGATAGAATACCCTTTAATTTTTATTTGGTTTAAATTTCAGTATTAATTGATGTAGTCTGTATAATAATGCACTAACTTTGATAATTTCAAGTGTATATATATGTAAAAGTCTGTATATTACGTCAGGATTTCAATATGCCTAACGGTTCTCGAGAAAACAGTCTGTGACAGACAGGCGGACGGAGGGACAGCGTAGCGAAAACAATAGGGGTCCTTAACAGTTTTGGTGTACGGTCCCTCAACATTTGCCAAAAAGAGCTCCAAATTTTATTATTTAAATATTAGAATTTTTCAAAAGTACCAAACATTTGACATTTGAGGTCTTCTAAAGGGGAAAAGAACACATTTTAAATTTCATTTCTATCTTTATTACTTTAGGAGATGAACGGGTTAACAAAAAAAGTACCAAAATTATATTTTTGCCCTCTTTTGTACAAATTAAAATAAGTACCAAACAGCCTTCTGTTTGTTGTTTATATGTTTATGATGCTTTTGGAATTTTGTGTCTATCTTAAATTAGATCCGGAGTTATATGGTTACCGAATTTACCCGTTTTTACCCCTTTTTGTTCCCTTAACATTTGCATTTAAAAAATTTCTTCAATTTACATACTAATTTTTTTCTATTAAAAAATATTCATTCAAAGCATATATATAACAAATAGTTGTACAGAAAAAGTACCAAAAAGAGCTCCCATACAAAGCTTTTTTCTATTAAAACACATTCATTAACTGCCTGTCCCACGATGTCGACAAGTCGATGTCGTTCTCTTATTTAGTATATTGAAAAAAAAAAATTTTTTATTGTGTATTATTGTTTTCAATATAAATAAGAGAACGACATCGACTTGTCGACATCGTGGGCCAGGCCCTAAATGTACATAACAAATAGTTGTACAGAAAAATGTACCAAAAAACAGCTCCCATTTTACCCTTTATATATACGAATTTCTAAAAAGTACAAAAGTGCATTTGAGGGCTTCTTAAGGAGAGAAGAAGAATACATTTTAAATTTAATTTCTATCTTTAGTATTTTAGGCGATAACGGGCTAACAAAAAGGTACCAAAATTATATTTTTACCCTTTTTCGGCCCCTAAATGTATAAATTTCAAAAAAGTAACAAACACCTGTCCGCTTATTTTTGATCTTATTATGATGTTTTTGGAAATTTATGTCTATCTTCATTAGATCGGGAGATATAAGGTTACCGAATTTACCCGTTTTTACAACTTTGCTTTCGAGACTGCTTTCTTTTAGCTATAGGAGAACTAAGAGGAGGAGTGCCAAACTGAGCGTCTATTTCGTTAGTTTTTTTTTTTGAAGGTGGATAACAGTCTTGTAGTGAATGGTAAACGAAGCAAGAAATCGATTTTCGACTTTTTGATCACCCATTTTCCATTCCGATTAATTAGCCGATTAATCGAAGGTAAAAATCGATTGTTTTGTAGTCGATTTTATTTACATATTTGTATTTTTTTTTTAGTTAGACTTAATTTGTACTATGAAATATTTCATGAAATTTGTGGCATTAAACTTTCTTTATTTGCTAATAGAATAGACTGGAAAATAAGTTGGGGTTGAAAAAGTGGTAAAATTTCAGATAGTTTTTGTCACTTTTGTTCACCCAATTTTCTTTTCCGCGCTTGCAATAAGCAAATATGAAAAGTTTCATGAAGAAAATTTCATGAAATACCCATTTCAATATTCTTTTTTTTTTCGTTTTATTTTTAATACTAAATTTACACGATGAAACATTTGTTGAAAATTTTTTATTTGGTTCTTAATTGCAAGTGTGCAAAAGCAAATGAAGTAAAGAAATTTGACCGAAGCCATCAAAAATGGGTTTTTATTTAGTTTTTCCTTTGTCCTGTAAAACAACTAAAACTGGAGAAATCTCCCTTCTATATTGAACCACAGAAATTTATATGGTTCACAAAACCTTCTTTCTAAGCTTTCTTTTCTAATTTCGATTAATCGGAGCCAAAAGTCGATTTCAGTATAAAGTTGAGAACTAAAAAGTGATTACGAAAAACCGTTTTTTGGCATTCAAAATCGATTTTCGACTGCAATCGACATCGACTTACCATTCACTACAGTCTTGTATTGAGAAAGATTATGTCAAAAAATTTATTTTTTTTTTGCTTAGACTTCTTATTTAAGATGTCGCAGAAAACCCGCAAAAAATGCCAAACATTTCTTTCTTTCCCTGGGAATTTTTCCATAAGAAAGTTGTTGTTTTGAATAGGAATGGGAAAAGGGGATTTTTTTTATTTAAAAAGGGAAGAAACACAATCCGGCAATTAATGCCTACCAGTTAATTAATTAATGAATTACCTTCTTTGGGAAAAGGATAGTGTAGAGTAGGGATGGGCAAGTGAAAAAATATATCGATATATTTTTAAATATCGATCGGCATCGATATATATCGAATAAAAATATCGAAATATCTATATTTTTCAACAATGATAATTCATACGCAGTCCCCAAAATTTAAAAAAAAAAACAAAAAAAGTACCTTTCTTATAAATAATTAAAATAAATTATTAAAAATTGCACTAAAAACAAAACCAAAGCCAAAAAATATCGAATTTGATACTGTCGATATATTTGGAAAAAATATCGATATATCGATGTATAGAAATTAAAAATATCGACGATATATATCGATATGTTTTTAAGAAAATATCGATATATATTTTATTAGTTCCTTTCCTTCGCCGATGATTCTGTCACAATACCGACAAAGGAGGGTGCTGTGAAGGGCATTAGGATATGTTCGTATTAATCGCTGCCGGTACTGCCAAACTGATCAGTGCTATGCTTCATCATTTTAACAGTCCAACAACAACCAACACAATAAGACACCAATGCGCATCAGAAAAAATCATGATGTTGTTGGCTTGCCTCAAACTAGTCTTGAACTCAAGACCTCAGGGTTTGTATTCTGTTCAGCCAACAGCACCCCTTTGTGTCTAATGAAGGATATCAGTTAACAGCAAGCAATTTGGTCCTTTAATAAAAAGGAAATACTAGCAGATAATAAATTATCAGTAATAAAAAAATCTGGCCTTGTAAAAAGTTTATGCTTCAATTATTCAGTACATATTTCACTTTTCTTTTATTGTTTTGTAAATATATTTGTTTTCTTTTCGGTCTCCCGTTATAAGGAAGACCATCCCAAACTAGTTCTGCTATTGGTAAAACATGTTTCAAGTCTGTATATTTAACATATTGTGGTCGACTTGTGCAACTCTTATTTATTTATTTAATTTCTTTCTCCTTTGTTGGTCTTTCTTTAGCTATTGGCCAAAAATAAACCCCCACATCTTTCAAAACTATTTGCATACTACATTATTTTTATTTAATGCAACTAAAAGAGGCAGGAAAAAATTTATTGCAAGGAAGTAGTAAATCGAGGACACACAACTTATGGAAAAAGAACTACATACTACATATACAGAAATATATTTATATAAATACATTTATTGTTACTTTTGCCAAAATCCACAATAACTCTCTAACAAACAATTTAGTTTAATATTTGTTTTTATACAATTTATTTATGATGGTTATTTGTTTCGGTTAGATGAAAAAAAACTTTAAAATTTTTTTTTTGCATATTTTTATGGCAAAAGAGTTTCGTTTTTGTACTCAACTCAAGGATAAAATTGCAAAATCATTAGAATTTGTTTGTTTATTTAGCTTTAAGGTATAGAAGAAATTATTTTTATTTTTACTCTTCCTGTATTTCTTGTGATGCTAAGGGATTATTTTGATGATATATTGAAGATCATAAAAAGAAAGTTTGTTTCTTTCTACATACATATTTCTTTTAAGGAAATTGTATTAAAATTCAAAAGTGCATGCATAAGGTAAACATAATGCCTGGGTGTTCCCAGAACTATCAGAATAGCCAGAAAAAGAGAAAGAATTTATAGTAAAAACAGTTGAGCTGCTCAAATTCTATGTCTTCATTTTTGAAGAATTGATTAAACCTTTTTAAGTTAGAAAATGAAAATAGCAAAAAGTAAACTCCAATAAAATTGTTTAGGTTTTACAGATATTCGCAATGGATGCTAATGAAAATGCATTCATTTCTTTTAGTTTTTTAAACGACTTCAAAAAAGAAGGAGCTTATCAATTCGTGTGTATTTTTTTAAATGTTTGCACAGGCATAACTCTGTCATTTGTCAACCGATTTTCTTTTGCTTGAAAGGGTTTGCCTGCGTTTGGTCCCATAATTTTCTTTTTCCAAAACCGAAGAGGGATATTTGCTGCCCCTATACATAACTCTGTCATTTGTCAACCGATTTTAAAAATTCTTTTTCGGTTAGAAGGAGTTTGCTTGCAGTTTCAAAATCGGTGGGGAAACGCCAAATTGCGTCCGTGTTGTAATCTTTTCAATAAAATCTTTGGATTGAAGTAAATTTGTTTGCAGAATTATTTAATGACGACTCTCGATATTTACAGAACCCGATATAAATTTAGGATGTTTTACAGAGAAAAAAAAAAGATTAAATAAAAAAAGGAAAATAAATCTTAATAAAAAAATCAGTAAGTCTATCGAATGAGTTCTGCCATTCACTTTTTTCGAAAGAACATACTATCCTTGAGACAGATCGAGAAAGAATCGGCATTAGACAAAACTTATGTATTGTTCCTTAAACAATTTAGCCACTGAACGCGGAAAAAGTTACTTCTCAAAATTTTCAATTAAAAATTTTATTACGCGCTAAAACGAGTTCAATTAATTATGTAATCAATTACTCACGTGGTACCACGCTGGTAAGACCGAAATGAAAAAGCTTAAAATAGTTAAACATGCTAAGAAAAGACAGTTAGTGAAGTTACGAGCATTTAGAAAAAGTTCATTAATAGGTCGACTCGCCGCGAGATGGCGACATTCTGTTAATTGAACTTACTAAAATTAGTAGGACTTTCGGTACAGTGTTGTTCCAACTGTTGCTGGTAGTGTAGGTAAAGGGCTCGGATGAGTTTAACCTTCCGTACATCCAAATTATTCTTTGAATGTTTAATATATACATGTATTTTCTTTATCTACATATTTGTAAACTTTACATCAAGTTTAAATTCATTAAAATCCGATAATATTTTTAAATGTTATGAGACCGACACGGTTTTTCTTGCCCGAAGTTGTCAACTATGACACGCTGTAGCTCAATGTGTATTTTAACTGGGTGGTACAAATTTCATAATTTCATGATTTTTACAAGTTTCAAAGATACAGATTTGCTACCATTTTCTCCAATTGGAAACACTGTGCGTCTTTGGCCTACTACTTTTGGCGTTATGCCATCGGGCTGGCACATTTGGCCTTATGCCTTTGGCAGGCCACCTTCGGCCGACAACCTGCGGTTGTCCACGTTCGTTCGCTATGTCAGACGCCCCCTCATCTTTATCGCTCTTCGACACACTTCGCATAGTCACCGGACCCAGCGCCATGACCCGCTCAAAAAAAATTATATGTAATTTAAAAGCAAACAGTTTACCTACCTTGACAACACCAATTAAACGAAGATAGTAATTTCAACCTCTAAATTAAAAAAGAAGATAATTCGTCAACAAAAAACAACTATCGCCGCGACACCTTCTTTAGCACGGGGATCAACCAGTATCCAAGACACGAACCTGGCTAAAAGATTCCCAAAAATGTAGACAAAAATCATCCCGAAATTTTAGAAGTTCCCCGGATTCCCAAAAACTAGGATGAAAATCTCTGCAAAATTTTATAACTTCCCCGGAAAATAAAGGCAACACCGATATCCGCGAAAATTTCAAAGCGGCAACATTCAGTTTTAAAGGAATTTAACCTTTGCGAAGACCTGTTGCCTTCGTTTTGAATTGTCGTTACACGTATTTCGTACCAGTATACGTTACACGTATTTCTTACCAGTATTCGTTACACGTATTTGTTACACGCATTTTTTTTCATTTAAAAACTATTTTTTTTACCCTCCAGCATAGAAAACATTTATATGCTTCATATAACATGCACAACGTGACATAAAGAACTTCGTTCCTAAAACTGAAATTTCATTTTGTTGAAATAATTTGTTTTAATATAATGTTATTATACTTGTTAGAAGTTCACTTTATTTTTTATAATTTAAATCAATCAATGATGCTTCGTCGTTCTAATATTAAAATATTTGTCAATAAATTTTCATTCATTTTTCTTCTTGAATTTGAAACAGAAAATATAAATTTACTTTTATTTGTTTAAAAGGTTATGGGCCCAGACTACATTTCGTAATTAGATTATACAATAGAAGGCGCAGAACTAATAAGAAATTTTAGCATGGAATCTGAAGGCAAGATTGAAAAACTAAACGACGCAAGTCAATGGTCAACTTGGAAGTTTCAAGTTAAAATAACAATGATCGCAGCAGATGTTTACGAATTGGCCACTGGGGACGAAGAATGTCCATTAACTGATGACGAAAAAATTCGTCAGTGGCGGAAAAAGGATGCTAAAGCTCAGCAGATTATAGGAATTTCGGTGGGCAGTAAGCAGATTATTCACATTACAAATTGTGAATCTGCTAAGGCTATGTGGGCAAAATTACATCTTGTTTTTGAAAGGAAAAATGAATCCAGCTTACTAATGTTGCATCAACATTTTTTTAATTTTGCGAAAGATTCTGATGAGAATATGATCACTTGTATCGCAAGACTGGAAGAACTAGTACAACGTTTAAGAGACCTGAAGGAAACGGTATCGGATGATATGGTCATTACAAAACTAATATTATCTTTGCCATCTGAATATGCAGGATTCAGTAGCGCATGGGAGTCAGCAAGTAAAGCAGAACGTACTTTCGATAATCTTAGGGCAAGGCTGGTAACTGAAGAAGAACGTTTAATTTCTCGTCGACAATTTGAACCAATTGAAGCATTGGCTGCATCTAAATGGATAAGAAGAACTACCATTAATAAAAATAAGACGGATTGCAGACAACGTGATAATATCCGTAATGCAAATAATTTTAAGCCTTCTGGTCGATGTTTTATATGTGGTGCTGAAGGGCACTGGAAGCAAAATTGTCCTGAACGTAATCTAACCAAAAATTTTACTGCTTTGAACTCTGATGCTTTCGATTTTAAAATTACAAATAATAGTTGGTAAGGAGTGTTAAAATTGCAAAAGGTACTATTATAGCGCAAGGAATAGGAACTATTCATATACAAATATTTGATGGTATTAATTGGAGCAATGGGATTCTGAAAGATGTTCTGTTTGTTCCTCAAATTGAGACCAATTTATTTTCACAAAATCATGCGTTGGATCAAAATTTAACTGTCGAAGGTAACAGCAAAGAGACAAAATTTAGACGAAAGGTTGATCAAAAGGTTGTTGTTGTTGGTCAACGTCATGGAAACTTAACTGTCATTTGTATAAAAGTATTAGCGAGCAAGGTCTTTTTGGCATCAGAGAAAGTTTCTTCAATACAGCTGTGGCATGACAAACTAGCTCATCAAAATATTGAACAAGTTCGAAAAATTTTAAAAGATAATAATATAAACTATTTAGATGATTATTTTGAATGTGAAGCTTGCTTGCAGGGAAAGCAACACAGAATTCCATTCAAAAGTCGTGAAATCGTATCAACTCAATGTGGTCAAATTATACATGCTGATGTTTGTGGACCGATACAAGTTAAATCTATTGGTGGATCCAGGTATTTTCTACTTATAAAAGATGACTTTTCTCATTACCGTTTTGTGTTTTTCTTGAAATATAAATCTGAGGTATATGAAAAAGTAAATATTTTTTTGAAAATGGCACAAAATTTTTATGGTCATAATATAAAAGCTTTTCGTTCTGATAATGGAACAGAATTTGTTAATGAAAAAATGAAGAATCTGTTTGAAAAAGAAGGCATACGTCATCAAAGAACAGTTCCCTACTCTCCTCAGCAAAATGGCAGTGCGGAAAGGGAAATAAGAACTATAATGGAAGCAGCTAGAACGATGATCTATGCAAGAAATATGGAATTGAAATTCTGGGCTGAAGCAGTTAATACAGCTGTATATGTGATTAATCGATCAGGGAAAAGCACTATAGTCAACAAAACTCCTTACGATCTCTGGATGGGTAAGAACGCAAAAATAAATAATTTTCAACCTTTTGGCAGTGAAGTTTATTGCCACACACCAAAAGAAAAACGTTGCAAGCTAGATGCAAAATCACAAAAATGTATATTCGTCGGCTATGATGAAGATGTAAAAGGTTTTCGTGTGTGGAATCCAAGTAAAAATAAAATTGAGTATTCTAGAGACACTAAATTTCTATACTTAGATTCATCTGCTCATAACAGTAATAAGAGCAAATTTTGTTTGAAAGAAAATATACTGTTTCGATTGGGTGATGAGCATAATGACAATGATGAAGAAAGGGCTATTAATCATGTTGAGACCCCGAGTTCCGAAAACGAAGTTTATGAAGACGCTTATGAAACTTTTATCGATAATGCTGCTGCAAATGAACAATTTTTAGATTTAGAATTACTGGAAAAAACCACAAAGAATAATAGTTGTGGGTCATCCCAAAATTTAGTCGAGGAGGAAGCGGTGCCAAATATACATCGATCAAAGAAAGTTCCAAGAGAACTTTCCTATTTAAGCGAGGATAATATAATTGAAAGTCGACTGCGGGACAAGCCAAAACGTTTTGTTGATAAATCGGATGCTAGCGGTTTTACGTCATTGGTAGAAGAACCCGAAAACTATAGTCAAGCAATGACATCGCCCAACAAAGCTGATTGGTACCTTGCAATGACTGATGAACTTAAATCATTAGAAGAAAATAACACCTGGACGTTAGAGAATGCTCCATCAGGCAAAAAGGTAATAGATAATAAATGGGTATTTAAGATTAAGTATCGACTGGATGGTAGTATTGAGAGATTTAAGGCCAGATTAGTTGCACGTGGCTTCACACAAGAATACGGAATTGACTACGAGGAAGTATTTAGTCCAGTCGTAAAATTTACGTCAATTCGTGTGGTTTTATCATTAGTAGCTATAAAGAAAATGGTAGTAAAACAATTCGATGTTAAAACAGCTTTTCTCCACGGAGATTTAGACAAAGATGTTTATATGTATCAACCTGATGGATTTAATGATGGAAGTGGTAAAATCTGCAAGTTACACAAAAGTTTGTACGGTCTCAAGCAATCGTCGCGATGCTGGAATATAAAATTTAGTACCTTTATTAAAAAATACAAACTTGAGCAATTAGAATCTGACTCATGTGTGTTTGTAAATGTAGACAAACCCCTTATTTTGGCCTTGTACGTAGATGATGGTCTAATAGCAGCAACATCAAATGAACAAATTGATTCTGTAATTAATTATTTACGATCTAATTTTGAGATAAAGTTCTGCAATGCTGAATGTTTCCTTGGTTTAGAGATATGCTGTTATTCTGATGATTGTATTAATCTTAGTCAAACAAATTATATTAAAAAAATTCTTAAAAGATTTGATATGGAAGAGTGCAACGGAATTTCAACGCCAATGGATGTATACCAGGAATATGGAAAATTTACTGATTCGAAAAAATCCAAATTTCCATTTCGTGAAGCAGTTGGAAGTCTTCTTTATCTATCAATTGCAACAAGACCTGATATAAGTTTTGCAGTAGGAGTTGTAAGCCGGTTTATGGAAAATCCTAATGAGGCACACGTGAATGCAGTTAAACGAATTTTCAAGTATTTAAAATCAACTGCGAATTATGGCATTTGTTTCAACGGAAATGGTCAATTAAAAATAGTTGGATACAGTGATGCAGACTATGCAGGTGATAAAGAAACTAGGCGATCAACATCTGGTTATATATTCATGTTTGGACCAAACGTTATAAGCTTGGGCTCGGAAAGACAAAAGTCTGTCGCTTTATCAACTACTGAATCTGAATATATTGCAGCAAATGTTGCTATTAAAGAACTAATTTGGTTGCAACGTCTAATTAAAGAATTAACGAATATAAAAATTTCAACTGAATTTAATATGGATAATCAGAGTGCAATACGGTTAATTAAAAATCCAGAATTTCACAAACGCACAAAGCACATTGACGTGCGTTATCATTTTATTAGAGAAAAATATGAAGATAATTTGTTTTGCTTAAACTATGTATCTTCTGATGAGCAATTAGCTGACATTCTTACGAAAGCTCTCCCAAAATCCAGATTTGAGTTATTAAGACAGTTAGTCTATATTAAAGAGAAAAAGAATATATTATAAACAAATAGTGGGAGTGTTGAAATAATTTGTTTTAATATAATGTTATTATACTTGTTAGAAGTTCACTTTATTTTTTATAATTTAAATCAATCAATGATGCTTCGTCGTTCTAATATTAAAATATTTGTCAATAAATTTTCATTCATTTTTCTTCTTGAATTTGAAACAGAAAATATAAATTTACTTTTATTTGTTTAAAACATTTCAGTTAGTTTTCATGTTGAACGACGAAAATTCTATAGTGAGTTACAAACATTTTATTCCAAATTTATTATATAGGCTAAGGTTCGTAACCGATGGCCGAATTATGCAGACCTACTGTACGTTCTCAAAAAGAGTCGCAGATTATTCAACGAGGCAAATAGACTGGGAAACTGGTAACCTATAAAGCCTCGGTAAACAGGTTCAAAAACCTCGTTAGGAATGCAAAACGGACGTCATGGAGGTCCTTCTGCAGCAATGTAGAGGGAGCCTCTGAAAATAGCAGCCTCCGCAAAATCTTGGCTACTCTTCCAACTGTACCCAGTTTCATTAAGAAATCAGGTGGCGGTTAGACTACCAGTAGTCAGGCGACCCTATAGGTACTGATGGACACGCACTTTCCCGGCTTCGCTCCCTACACGAGAAAACTTGCTACCATACAATCATTAGGTTCTAACACAATTACCCTAAGTATTGAAAAAATAATGTGTGCCAGCAATAGCTTTAACCCGTTCAAATCACCGGTTCCCGACGGCATTATTCCTGCTGACCTACCAGGTAATGCAGACTTAAACACTCCATGGCTCATTCGGATATACTCGGCCTGCCTACCAACATGCCTACACGATGGGCAAATCAGTTGAGACGGCACTTCACTCGTTCGTTGGGTTTATTGAAAAATTCATAGCAAACAAAGAATATACATTGGTGCCTTTCTTGATAAGGAGGGTGCCTTTAAGAATGAACATTGATCGGTCAACGACTAGCTTCATCCGAGGACTTCTGACAAATAATGTAATTTCTTCCACAATGGGGTAAACTACTATTAAAAAACGGTTAGGCGCGATATTCCCAGGGAAGTGTTCTGTCACCTATCCTATGGAATATCGCCACAAACTCGGTACTGATGGAATTAGACTCCATGAGACTAAAAGCAGTAGCCTACGCGAATGATGTAGCAGTGGCAGTATCTGGTAAATTTTTTTATCCTCTATCTCAGCGTCTTCAATTGGCATTAGGTATCATAAGTAGATGGAGCGTCGACAGTGGCCTTAATGCTAACCCTCAAAAGATTGACCTCGTTCTCTGCACGATAAAGTTACCGACTCTCAACGGAGTCACCCTTAGGTTATCAGATATCCTGAAGTTCCTCGGTATTATACTGGACTCCAAGTCCATCCTCTGAGACAAATTACATACACCAACATTAGGATGTGTTTGAGATTTACACCGATGGATCCAAGTCGGGCATTGGAGTAGGTGGGGGCATCTCCATCCCACACATACAACGTAGGATACACTTTAGGCTACCCAATCAATCAAGTAGCCTCACACTAGAATTGTGCGGCTGCTAAACGAACTAGTTCAATTGAATCATTCATTCAATTGAGCGAAGTGAAACGCTCAGTTTACTGTACGTAAGACATAAGGCGAATTTAAGGTAAATGTTTCATCTTCTTTCTTTCTTTTGCCTGCTGTTTTATAGTTCACGGCGAACTAAAAATAGTGGCATCATTGTCGAATTTGCCTTGAAAACGTATCCAAAACAAAAACCACGGACCGAATATTTTCTTAGACTATAACTTAACACATGCGAAACCTAATTCAAACACCTTTTGAAGAAAATATCTTATTTTTTACTGCAAATTACATTTTTAGCACAATAGAAACTTTTTCTTGATCCCTATTCTAAAGTAAATTTTTTTTATTTATATAATATTTATTTACTTTCACAATTTCTTAAACTTTTGAATCACTTCTGTTCATTCTCAGTATTAGTATTGTTATCAAAACAAATAAACAAATTTTGACTTCCAAGTAAATATTATAAATACACAAAAGAAGTCACCAGGTGCGCACAAGCCATATTGTCTATGGCTGTGCTGTCAATTTTACTTGCTATGAAATGTTTCTTTAGGAGTTTGCCGTGTAAACAAGTGAGCTACTGAGCTAACTAAGTGAAATAGTTCTGTAAAGTGAGCTGAGCGGAAACTCTACATCACAGAGGCTGAAATACCGGCAATCAAAAGGGTGGCCAACTGGTTAAGGTACTATAAGGTATTCGATCAGGACTTCCGAATATGTACTGACAGTAAGGCTGCACTACATGCTCTATCTGATGTCTACACGACATCGGAATTGGTTAGAGAATGCCGGACATCCCTGAAACTAGGGCTCTTCTGGGTACCGGGCCACGCTGATGTGCCCGGTAAGATTATTGCGGACGAGCTAGCCAAGGCTGGCGCTCGCTTGCGGAAAAGGGAAAGCTGCAAAATACAAATTCAGCACCAACTATTTAGAGAAGCGCAAACCAGATGGACAAATGAAATAATTTTTTCTGATCCATCTGGCCCCAGTATAACTTCGCAAAATCTGCAACCATACTTGGGCTTCCTCGTCAAAGGCTGCGTATACTCGTAGCGGGCATAGGGTGACACTGTCTCATCGGTGCTCATGCCAGAAGATTAAATCTTCCTTGTAACGACTTCTGCTGGAGTTGTCAGAACTATTTGGAGGAAGAGACTGCCAAACATTTCCTCTGCTGATGTCCTGCTCTATCTAGGAATAGGGTGTCATACTTGGGAAATCCGTCACTACCCGAACTAGCAGATCTGTGGAAATGTGACATTTGGCGAATAAATTCATTAATACGTTCACTAGGTTCAACACCGACCCAACCTCTGTTATAGTCAGGGTATCTTCTTGAATTTCCTTCTTATCCATCTCAGGCATCACAAAGGTCCCTAGTGGCCCGGTTTTTAGAAACCGGCACCTTGTTCAACCTAACCTAACCTAACCTATGGCTCTCAACGTTATACTCTGAAATCTAGTTTTTGGTCACATGTGTAATTGACTCTATTACAAAATTAATTGAAGCCAATATAATTTCTGATAAATTTCTGTATTGAAGATTTTTAATTAGCAATTTTTCTATGCCACATAATCATTTATTGAAATTTTTTTCAAGCATTTTAATACATATGTATCTATATACATTTTTGCAAATAGCCTTGTAAATTTAAATCATAAATTATTTCGCATACTGTTAAAACCTTAATTACTAAAACTGTTTTTGACATTATCAGTCCCATAAACATACGCATCAAATCAACACAATCGCTTCCATCACCATCATCATAATAGAAATTATCATCACTGCCAAAAGCAACATCGTTGGCCCCATCATCATCCCTATTAAAGTTGTTGCCATTTTTTTCTTGTCGTTTGTCTGATCCTGGCAGTTTAGCATATAAACACACATTAAATTAGTTGGCAAAAATGCCAAACGATAAACTGAGTAAGCAAAATATTTCCCATGTATGTATGTAGTACTCATATATATAATATTGCACACATACAGATAGACGGACAAACCCATGTTGAAGAACAACGTTAAAGAGGCAGCTAAACAGGCTTAAGATGCTCCTCAGTCAGTCAGATGAGTCAAAGTAGGCTTTTTATGAAGGATAAATAACTTTTTTTTATTATTTTATTTTATTTATTTCTTTGTTCTTCATTTGTTACACTTGAAAAAATTTTACATTTCGGTTCATAATGATTTGCCTTGCATATTTGAATGGGACATTCAAAGGTTATAACCAAAAAAAAAAACATTCCGCAAAATGTCCTTAATTCCTCCGGAAGAGCGTTCGTTGCGCAATTACGCAATATGTGAAGAGTACCCCATAGCTTCTTCTAATGTCCAAATATGCCAAACAGTGATATTTAACAACACCTACCGATAATTTCCTTGAGTGTAAAATACATTCACACACACACACACACACGACTAATATAAACAGAGAAAAGAATAAAATTCTTATCGAAAATGTTTTGACTCCCGACAACAATTCGCAATCAGTATTATTTTCATCTGTATTTATTATATAGTATGCGTGTTTATGCGTATGGGTTTGAGAGACTGTGTGTTTAAATTGCAAAAGAAAAAACATGCGTGTAAAGAAACACCCATACATACGCAAACATCCTGACAACATTTATGCCAAATTGTTTTTCTTTCAAACAACATAACATGGTCATAAATATGGCAAATACTTTAAGGCCTCGTTAACTCACTTTCTAGAGAATTTGGAAACAACAATAATAAATATGTACATTGTGCATACATAGTATCAATGTTTATTGCTTTTTAGTATTTCATACTTGAGACCGGAAGGAAGCAACAGTATACACACGCACACACACATACACACATCTTTATCCTGGATACCTTCTTTCTTATTACATTACACACATTCTGCGTCTGTATGCGTACTTTCTTAGCTAATTTACTTAAATATGTATGCTTCAATTTAGATGTGGTTGTCGTAAACTTTTAAGCAGCTTTTAGATTTCAAATACATATTTATAGTGGAGATCTCAAGATATGTATTTCACTGCAGTATAACTGTGAATACAACTGGCAACTTAACAGAAAACATTTTTTGCCAACATGTCTAACGTCAGAAAAAATCTGAGACTTTACCAGACAATAAACCGAGTTGCCTAAAATTCTTTCAGACATTTGGCAGAGTGGTCAGCAGTTTTCTGGTACGACGTTTCTATACATTTTCTGAAATATTACTTGATTAATATCAGACTATCACTAGGCACAGCATTCGAAGGCAATTTAATTTCCTTTAAAAGAATAGTCTGCATATTTTCTGATCCACGTCTTATTGCTTTTAGCAGTCACTTCTGCATATTGTCTGGCTTTAGTTCTCGTAATAATTCTCATTTATCTCTTGAGAGTATGTACACAAATATTTGAGTTTTCAAACTTATAACATAATGTTAAATATTTTGAGTGTTGTGTTTTCTTCCGATGGGGTTCGAATTGACGTGGGATGACGGAAAATCGTTGAACATTGAAAGTGACTGGAAAGGCCCCTATTTCCGATATTGTTCAGACATGTCGAAAATTCGTTTAGAATTTTCCTAGACAATTTGTCAGAACTCATACAGACTTCCCTTAGAAATTTCTGAATAGTTTTTAGAATTTCCTCAGACAAAGAGGTCCGGCTTCTTGTCAACCACTCATATGATTTTCGGTACGTTTGTGATAAGAATTCGTCATCTTGTGCAGACTTTCTGATCGACTTCGGAACGAAATCGGAAAAACATGTTGCTGGGTTTATTTAATTGTTACTGTTATGTAAATGTTTTTAAATCTACGAACAATAGAGCGTGTTGTGGTAAGAACACAAAATCAGCCGCTCACCTGCATTTATCTACTAGATAGGCTTAGTCGTTATAAATTATTTGTTATTATAAGTAGATATTTTTGAGTTAAGAAGAGTCGATGTCACTGCTATGTTACCATTATCATCAGTGATTTTATGGTATGGTATGGATTCTTTAATACGATTTGAATAAAAATATAAAAAAAATATTTTAAAAACTTGTTTACAATATCTTCAATAGTAAATGAGATAACACTAAGTAATCAAATAAACTTAGACGGACTATTAAGTAGAAATGATGTAAAAATTACTTTTTTATGGTCTCATGTTGATGTGTTGAAAATATATTGCCTGGGTACAATTAGTCAGTAGTACTGGTGACAAAGTCAATAGTGAACCAGTACAATTTTTATATCGACATTTCCTGCAGGGTAATGCCATCACCTGTTTAATTATCAACAGGTCTTGGACTTTCATGCAACTAAAAATTGATTTTAAGCTCTTAACAAATGCACCTAAAAATTAAAAATATGCGTTTACCTGCGAACAAAGTACTAAAACTAAAATAATATGAAAATATTTTTTTTTATTTTTTATTATTAGAGAAAAAACATAAATCAAACATAATTAGATATATTATTTAATGCAACCGAACTATAGTTGCGTTGCCAGTCGGCAACTGAAAATTAATTGTTGCCAGAAAGCCACCAAATTACAACTGAGATTGTCAGCTCTCAATTGCCATCGGTTGCCATCCATAATCGGCCTATTAATTTTTTTCTTCAAAAATTAAGACATATGCATTAAAAAAATTTTATAACTCCGAAAATATGCATTTATTGCTAAAATGTGCAAAAATATGCACTTACCATCAAAATATGCAAATACAAATCGATGCCAAACTATTTAAAATGTGATGATTCGCATAGACAATTAGTCAATACCTCTTTATCTATTACCACACAAAACATGCAAATGCATGAAAGTCCGAGCCCTGGCTATCAAACTTATTTACCATCGCTCTGCTGCAAGGCAAAGAAATAATCATGTTTTAAAGAGATATATGCCCAAGTTTTATTCTTTTACACCTCTGTTTGCATTCCATTTGCTTAATCTTAAAATATTTAGTGTGTGAGTTATGCATGGCATCTGGAAATGATGCTATTTGTGCTTAAATACAAAATTCTAGGAAACATTATTTCTCTCCTAAATGTGTGTTTGTCTTTTAGAATTTCGCTAAATCCTTTTCACAAAATTCTTCATCCTCAGAAAATATGTGGTAATTTGTGTGTGTGTTTATTTAGATGAAAATGCGTCTTAACTTTAAATAGTACTTGAGTATGAACGTAATTAACGTTATAGTTTTTTATTGCATTTAATGGTTTTATTTAAACAAATCTAAAAGAAAAGAGTATGAAATTCTGTTCTAAAGTGCAACGTACCTGAAAGAAATTAAAGGAAAGGAAGGATAAGAGGAAAGTAAAGAGAAAAGATATAATTAATGCGACTAGAGTTGATTTAAGCATTTAAACTTTTCAACGAATTAACAGCGAAAAAAATAATATGAAGCGGACAGCCATAACCTGTATGCAGTGATATAAAAAGTCAAAAGTAAAAGCATGTTATCTTCAGCTTAGCCTGGAGCTATAAACGTTAATTATAAAATTAAATTTTAAATCCTCAAAGCGAACTTTATATAAAGTGGCAGTTGACTGTTTGGTAAAATAATATTTTCAAGCTTTTCAAGAGCACGTAGTGAATTAAATTGACAGAGGGTCGCACATTTAAGAGCTAAAAAAATTTACAGTATACTCAGGTATTGAAAAATTAGCAATGAATTTGTGTATATGCATATCTGTATTACGACTCATGTTATAGTACATAAATATATCCTTGGTCTGGGGTCAAGGTATGCTAGTTTGCAGATGTTTCATAGAATTCCTATAACTCAACTTTCAGTAGAAGTATTTGATGGCTTTCATTTTATTAATAGAAGAAGCTGTCTCAGCCAAACGATTTGAAAAAAAACTATGCATGAAGGATTTTTCTAAAAATTTGTAAGCTGTCTTTTGCAACTTGACATTTTTGATAAGCTTATTTTAATTTAAATTCTTAGTGCTCCCTATCTAATTATGCACAGTCTTTTATTATTGCCCTCCTTTTGTATATATTAAATTAAGGCGATTAATTTGTTCAAAAGTAACATTATTAGAAACTTTGAAGCAATCAATATTTTAGTAATAAAAGCAATATGTTTTTGACGCTTTGAATTATTTATAGCAGTAGAATTTATATTCATTTACATAATTCTACCAGTTTGAATTTTTTATTTTAACATCAATATTATATCGACCGAAATATTCTTTTTATTTTAAACATATTTTTTTATATTATCAAAGTAAATTCTATTGTAAATAGTAGTTGTCAGTAAAAGGAAGGAAATCTGACATACATACATAGTCAAATATATGGCGAAATAAGGATACACCCAGAAATTTTTCATATTAAAATCGTCGAAAACGAGGTAAATTTAAAATCTTTCGGTAGCTATTTTGCTTCATAGGTGTTTCATGTTAATTCAACGTGATTTAACAATAACAATCAAAGAACACGTTTCCTTTTGAATTAACTATATATGACGTTCATTTAATATTCCAGTACAGTTAAATCGAGATGAAGTTTATACTGAAATAATACCAAGAATAATGTTGAGTCAAAGTTATTTTAAGTTGAAACAACGTGAATTTAATATTGTAGCAACACGAAGAATCATGTTGAATTAAAGTTATATCAAGTTGAAACCACATGACTTTAATATAGCTATTTTATGAATTATTTTACTAACGTGATATGTATTAGCATGAGCATCAAAAAAAATTGTATTGTAGTTGGCTGCCCCAGCCAAGATTTGAACTCGGGTTAACGCGCTAACCACTGCAGCCACAACAGCTTCAAACTTTACTCTAGATATACACTAAATAAATACCATCGTATGTAACATGAATTTTATTTTAAATCAACATGATTTAATAGATTATTTAACATAAAATCTATTTGAAATTAAAATTGTTGACTATAAATAACCGAAAGTCGTTGCACCCCATGATTTTATTTAAGTCTGATCAATGCCGTATGTTTGTGAGTGTGGTGTGGTAGCTGGCACCTGGTACTACATAATTATTTTTTAGCTTTTAGTGCATTATCTGCATCATTATTATTACAATTACATTACAATAAAACCATTTAACTTAAACATTTTTTTTATTTATTTTATTTTTAAGTTTTTTACTTTTTATCTGGCATTTAGTTTCGGATTGTACCTGGATTTGAATTTTTTTCGTATGGTACTGCATTATAGTACCCAAGCGCTTTCAATTAATACTAACATTGAGGGGCTGACAATATCTATGCATGAATATAGCCCCCATTTCGTACTGGCCGCCATTTTGGATTTGGAAGTTTTTCATTGCGTACTGAATTCTACTAGTCAAACCCTTTCATTTGATATCCATACTGAGGTGTTTATAGACAAATAACTAAATCGCCATTTTGTGATGGCGGACATCTGTGATTTACAATAATATTGAATAGACATAATAGTAACGTCATCAGATCAATCGGTCATGAAAATTTAATGTGTATACCGAATTTCAGATCAATTGGTTAACAGAAAAGGGCTAAGACTAAATATTAATTTTTATGGGCGTGGCGCCGCCCCCTTTTTAATTACAGAATTGTATAGTCACCGTAAGCAAAGGTGCGCAGCAAATCTCAGATTAATCGGTTAACAGTAAAGGGTTAAAACTAAGTATTACTATTTATGGGCGTGGCGCCACTTATTTTTTAATACTAAATTGTATTGCCGTGAAAGGTTAAGCTATTTATCAAATTTCATATCAGTCGGTCAAGAGGAAGGGGGTACAAATCAATATTACTTTTTATGGCCGTGGCTAACCCCACTTTTCTAATCTCGAAATTGTGTAGTAATCCAAAGTAAAGGCGTTTACCAAATTTTGGACCAATCGATTAACAGGAAGGCGTTAAAACTAAGTATTACTTTTCATAGGCGTGGCGCCGCCTACTTTCGTAATTACTAAATTATATAGTCATCGTAAGTAAAAAAGGTGTCCACTAAATTTCAGATCAATCGGCTAGCAGGAAAGGGCTAAAACTATGTATTACTTTTTATGGGCGTGGCGCCGCCCACTTTCTTAAATACAAAAGTGTAGAGTAATTGTATGTAAAGGCGTCCACTAAATCGTAGATCAATCGGTTAACAGGAAGGGGCTAAAACTAAATGTTACTTTTAATGGGCGTGGCACCGCCCATTTTTTAAATACAAAAGTGTAGAGTAATTGTAAGTAAAGGCGCCCACTTAATCTCAGATCAATCGGTTAGCAGGAAAGGGCTAAAACTGAGTACCACTTTTTATGGGCGTGGCGCCCACTTTTCTCATCACAATATTAAATTGTCACCAAAGCATGCGCTGCCGACTTTTTAAACCATAAAATTGTATTGCTAGGAAAAGTAAATGTGTCTGCAAAGTTTCATAGAAATCGGTTAAGTGAAAGTAGTTTAAAACGCATATGTATTTACTTTTTATAGGCGTGGCTATACGCAACTTCTAATGATAAAATTCTATTGTGAAGCGAATCCAATGTGTATGCAAACTTTTGTAGGAATCGGCTAAGTAGAAATATTTGAAACTCATATTTACTTTCAATCGGCGTAGCGCGCTATTAACGTTTCTAATCATAAAATTGTATTGTCACGGGGACCCAATGCTTGTGCAAAATTGTATGTCCCTAGCTCATCAGGAAGTTAATCACAAAACTCCACCCAAACACACATACGCCAAAGCGACTTAATAAAAACGTAGGAAAAAATAACGTCACACATATGACGCTTATTCGGCCCGAAAATCGATATTTTTGCAACCAATAATGTTAGAGATACTAAATCGCTAATGTTTTAAAATTATATTGTTGCCAGAGATTCAATCAACAACTTACTGATTACATATGATTACAGCACATCGCGTTCCGGGGAAATTTTTGGCTTCACTGACTACATGTGCTATGCAGACTTTCAATATATAATTAGAATATTTTTATCAGCTCTAGTTTCCGCGATATGACGTTATGTCAAAAATAAGGCCACTTGCGCGACATATTTCGACATAACTCGAGAAGGCTTTACCCAATTCAGTAAAATGAAAAATTAAAAATCCGACAACCAAATTATCTTTCAGACGTGCAAACATTGTTTCGAAATCTGCATAGTAGTTTCAGAGATATCGTAAAAGTTTAATCCAAAAAATTAAATTTTTATAAAAAGTTTTTATCCAATAATAGCATGTAGCTAAATATCCCAGCAAAACTTTGTAATGAGTTGTCATTACCGCACAACATATGTTTTAAACACAAACTACATACCGTCTGAACTACCTTACAGTAGTTGAACAATTACTTACTAGTAATTAAACAAGCCATTTATTATTTTTTTGGCAGAGTACTAGTGTATCTGCTTATTATACAGACGATAAACAGTTCAATGCCTGGAGAATCAAAATGGCCTTTTTTGTTAATTGTGTTCGTGTTTGTGAAAACAAGTTTTAAGCCCGTAACAAGATATTTGTTCAGTAGCCGAGTGAGTAAAACACTTGGCATTAAATAACACAATAACTGAAAAGGGCATGAGTTCGTTCAATGATTAACAGAGACATTTAATTTTTATTGTGTTTTGTGTATTCAATGCCTTCTAAATATTGAAATTTATAACTTGTTATTTGTAATCAAATGTGGTAAGTACTTGCCTCCAATGACATCGCCATGTTAAAGTAATTGGTTAAAATGCCAAAGTAGAATTAGTGAAGGGTATGTTTATTAGCATTTTAAGTCATTACTTTGCCCTCAAAATTTTTCCTTTGATATTCCAAAGGAATTGAGTCCTTTTTCAGCAAAATTGGTGTACAGCTTTTGATTTTATTCACAATTTAGTGAGAGAATTGAATTGATAGAAATTAAAATTTTCATACAACACTAGGAAACACAAACACCATTACCATGGAGATTTAAAAACAATATATAGGGCAAACAGTACTCAAGTTATGATGATATATGTCTTAAAAGTGACTTTGTTTTTGATATAATGCTATATCTCGAAAACTGATGGAAAAAGGGAGTACAGACTCCCGTTCAGCGTCCCAAATAACTAAAGAAACAACTCTCATTTCTAAGGAACGAAAAACTTTGTGGAAATTTGTAAGCAAACATATGTTATCTTTTGTGAAACGGCGAAGTTGTTTCTTTGTACTCTCAATTTTATTTATGTAGACGTAATCGTATTTACAAAAGACTGTGTAAAATGCTGACAGTTAGAGAAATTTTCAAATCAAATCATATATGACCTCATATGCAGGAAAAGAGAAAGAATTCAACCAAAATATAAACAAAAAATATTTATAAATTAAGACTTCCTCACACAGGCGCACACACACACATGTGTAAACTTCACGCACATACTGACAACAAATGTCATCTAGCATATGAAATTTTTCGTATTGAATTGTTAAAATAAAAAGAATGAATTTGGAGTAGGAAAAACTTCAATCATCAAATATGTCGTACTAATTGGAAAATATATGTATCTATGTAAATACTTATATATGTATGTGAATCAGGCGCGGATCCAGAGAAGGAGGAAACAAGATATATATATTATCGCACCTCCTACAACGAATAAAATAACTCATTTCCATTGTATTGCTAAAAGTAAATTTAAACATTTTATACTTCATTTGAAATTTCCCAATAGCACCCTCTAAATCATTCTTGCCAAAAAATATATTGCAGATGTATTTATTGCTGAGAGAATTTTGAAGTACAGTTACACGATAAAGTAAACGCAAAGATTTTCATTAAAATTGTATCACAAGAAATTGTGTTGCTCGTAAAAATGCATAATAATGCAGTTCAAGCTGAATTTGCTATTTTGTACTTGGTAAAATGGAAAAATTTTCAATATATATTGCTCCAATCCCCTTAGTTTTTTCAAAAATATATTTTTATTTCTGGTGAAAAGGGCAAGAATGCTCTACATCAGCGGTGGGCAACCATACACTCCCAGGAAACAATTTTGGCCTACATGTCTAACATCAGAAAAAATCTGCGACTTTACCAGACAATCAGCCGAGTTGTCTAAAATTCCCTCAGACATTTGACGCAGCAGTACGCAGTTTTCTGGTACGACGTTTCTGCACATTGTCGGAAGTATTGTCCGATTAATATAATATTCTGCACATTATCCGAAGGCAATATAATTTCCTTTAAGATATTTAACATAGTAGTCTGCACATTTTCTGATCTACGTCTTACGACTTTTAGCAGTCACTTCTGCACATTGTCTGATTTTAGCTTTCGTTATAATTCTTGTTTATCTCTTGAGGATATATACACAAATATTTGAGGTTTTAAACTTATAAAATATGGGTAAATGTTTTCTGATGAGCTGCCATAAGCAGCACAACAATGCATGGAGAATTTTAAACGACATTTCTGATAAATTTCTAATTTTAGTTCCAACTTTTCTCTGATATTAATACGCCAGGACGTAAAAGCTATCAGATAAATCGGAATATTTTCTGATGTTTTGTCAGAAATTTTTCCGACATTTATAAGACGTGTAGAATTTCCCTAGGAAATTTTTCGGAATTCGTACAGAATTCTGTTAGACATTTCGGTATAGTTCTTAGAATTTCCTCAAACAAAGAGATCCGGTTTCTTGTCAACCACTCATATGATTTTCGGTATGTTTTCTGACCGACATCGGATACGAATTCGGCAGCTTGTGCAGACTTGCTGACCGACGTCGGACCGAAATCGGCAAAAATTTTTTGCTGTGCTATTTTATTCTTTGTTTGTATATGTACTTCGCGGCGAAATAGATAGACTGTGAGTCTCACACACAGTGATATGTGTTGGCGGCAAAAAACAGCCTATGCTCGCGTGCATAGGAAATTGAGAGAATTGAGAGAATGCCCACCACTGCTCTAAATGCTTAAGCTGTTAACCGATGTACTAAACATGCCGGTTGCCCAGCTCTAGAGAACATTTTCATCAACGACCTGGGTTGTCAGATCTGGCGATTTCTCGCCAAACGTGACAATCTTTCAACTTGTTTGGCGTCTAAATTTTTGATTTGGCGACATGGAGATTTTTCTGACGATAAATAAAGTTGTTGGCGATTTTTATGGCTATTTTTTTCAAACATAATTTTATTTCAAAACTTTTATAATTCAAGAAAACTACTTCGTTTAAAGACTATTTAAAAAAATAGATCCCACCAAAACTCGTCTGCAAGAAATTAAAACAATGAGATTTTGATGATGTTTCTTATATTAATTATAGTCATTAATGGGTTTGGAATTTGGATGAGAAAAATTTACAAGAAATAATTTTTGGCGATTTTATTTCTACTTTTGGCGATTTTCTGCTAAAATTTTCTACAACTATTTTATAAAAATTTACATTCAAAATAGTATTATATAAAAACAAATTTATTATTAAGTATATATATTAAGAAAAACTTCAAAAAATTTATTTTGGTGACTTTTGGCGATTTTTAAAATTAATTTGGCGAAATAGGTCGGAAAAAACCTGACAACCGTGTCTACAACTACTTAAGGAAAGTTCGACATTGGTCATGCACGATATTTGTCGATTACAGTTTCTTTTAAGACAATCTAACGGAAACCGTACTCAAAGAATGGGTAAAAGAAAAACTACTGAACTGTTTATGCCAACTAGTTGATAGATATTGTCCACATGCTTGGTTTACGTGGGTGCCTGTTACTCACAAGCATTCAAGTAGAATCAATAAAATTCCGTTTTGACTAGCATGCGACATAGTCTTACAACGTTCCAATTGAAAATTTTTTATAATTTTATTACAAGCAAAAATGCTACTCTTCGTATAACAGCAAATGAACTTCTTGTGGACATTATCGCTAAGGCTGTCACCAGTTTGAATCATTCTGATACATTTCTGATTGCTAAAATTGAGCGAAATTGAGCTGATGAAAACTTGTGCTACAATGTCTATTAAAACTTTTCGTATTAAATACTCTCTGAGCGACAAATTACTCAAATTGTTATTGTAGACCACGTGTAAAAAAGAAACAAACGAAAAAATGTAATGGGGACATTTCTGAGGATGTTGTCATATACATGGTTATTACTGAAAAGATGGGTGACAGTGTCGCTCTTGTTGTCATATATGAACTTAATGGCCATTTGTTCGTAAATGTCCTCACTGATCTGTTTGAGCTGTCACCAACAGGTCATCGACGCTTTAACATTGTCATGCATCGTTCTTTCAAGACGTCTGAAGGACATGGTCAACCGGGATACGAATAAACACGCATATATACGCAAAGTAGATATAAATGTTTATCTGTATTAAAATGTAGCATCTCCATTTCTAAACAAATAACACCCAAATGTTTACAAATCGAAGTAAAGTGTTTGAATTTCAAATAGCAGCACTTGAAGCCTTGGAAATGCCATAAATCAATTTAATGAGGTGTAATACCATCTATTTTGCCTGAAAATGAAGAAAGTTAGATTTTCACAGGAGAGTATAATAAAGCAAAAGAGAAATATAAGTCGCAAACAAATAATAGTAATTTGTTTCATATCACTGACAAATAAAGTCAGGAATTATTGCCTATCAATTTATTGAGAGAGATTGCTTCCTTTTGTATTCAATACATGTTGCGAAGGACCATGAAGATTGAGTAATAAATATGATAATTATGGTTATTTAATATGATTGTAAGTAGCTATAAACAAGTCCTTGCAGTAATTTCATATCCTGATGCAATATTATCATATATTAATAAAATATAACCGTATTTTGTGTATTATTAGCTCTGTCATAGTAATGATGATAAGTGTACGTCAATGCAATGTCATGTTTTTTAACTTTTTAAAAATGCTTTTAAACACAAAAATATAAAATAAAACAATAACATATGTATTAAAATACAAATTACAAACATTATAACATTGTTTACTAATTTCTTTTATACATATTTTACACTTTAATAATATATAATAAGTTACATCGTATTGATGTCATTCCAGTCATGGCATTGATGACACTTAAACTATGACAAAATTCTATGATGACGTTTCTCAAAAGATTGATGTCAGTTTTCGTTGTATTGATGACATTTGTCATAGCACTGATGGCAGAATTCTGATGACAGTGCGTCATTACTGCGACCATACATTTTTATATGTAGGGAATTCATTTTATTGGTTGATCCCGAATTACAATGTATATGTGTATGTATTTACGTATAGTTGATAACAACAAATCTTATTATTTTGTCTACACGAATATTTTTATACAGATATCACTTGTTGCTTACTAACAAAACAACTGGTTGTTAGATAACACAATAAAAAATTTATGAAAAACACCTTTAAGAAATATTTTTATATATTTTTGAATAAATGACAGATAACAATTCAATCATAGAACACGTTGCTATAATAAACTCATTTTCGAGAAAAGTGCAAATAGCACTATTTGAATATATGTCCACGATATGCTATGTTATGCGATGTTATATTATATAATGTTTTTATATATGTTATCTTAAATAATGCTATGTTATGTAATTTTATATTATGTAATGTTATGTTATTATAAAAAAATATAAAAAATATAAAAATAAAAAATGTATTTATAACAACAATGCCATGAGAATTAACATAATTTTATATTTTGGGAAATATGGAACATGCTTGATTATGTTATGTTAAGTTGTGCTATGTTATATATAAAAATATTATGCTGTGTTTTTTTATGTTATGTTATGCTATGTTTTGTTATCTTATGTCATGTCATATCATTTGCAAGAATTGCGGGCGTAATCGTATGCTGTTAAGCAAATTTTCCTCGGTGCTTTTAAAGCATACACATGCAAATTTAAACATTTGCACTGGCAAATGACATACTTAATATCTGAGAGGCTTCGTGCAATAACTCGGCAAGCCACAAAAGCAAATTATCGAATAAATCTATTTTTAACTTTAAACAAAATTTAAAATTGTATGGTTTTTGAATTTTATTTTACTATAAATACGCAGCATAATTATTTGCAAAATACTAGAATTTATTGAAAAATTTCTCTAGGATGCAAAGCTATGGTACATAGGAAAGGAATGAGCACATAAAACTAATTTTTGATACCATGTGGCTTACTGAGTTATTGTACTAAGCCGTTCATTTGTAATATCACTGATTCTGGCAAATAGTCATTTGCAATAAAGTTCAACAGCAAAAACTTAATACAAACAAAGAAAAGAAAAAAATATGTTGTGCATACACAAATGCACAAACAGACACACACACACAGATTTACACTCGCATACATACCCATACTAACTCATACAAACACAAATGTACATTAGAAAAAAATGCAAATATACATATTAAGATTTATATCATGTGTGTGTGAATTTTGGTGAGATTTTTGTTTTAATTTTACATTCGACTATAAAAAAGCTAAATTTATTACACAATAATATACAAATTGAAATAAACATTGAAAACTGTGCTGCTAACTCTTAAAAAATTAAAAAACTGTGAACAGAAGAACACAAATTAAAAAGAAGCTGGGAATGTGTACCTTCTAATATAGTTTTGCTGATTCGAAAACCAAGTCGATAACCCCTACGATCTGGCTACTCATACTTTAATCGTAAGTTCTTCTGAATTATCTATCTCCTTTTCAAAAATATTCCTCCCTTTTTAAGACATATAATTTATAGTTTTTGATCTGACTTTCTAAGTAAAAATACCGCTATAAAAATTGGATTTGGCAGGCATTGGATTACTGTATTTGACTATTTTAAATAGCAGTTGAAAGGCATTTGAGAGCACTTTAAAATGATGCCCATATTGATAATGTATGTTCAATATTATGTAAGATATAGGCATCTGTAGAACTAAGCGAGAGTGAAAAAACTAAGTTTCTTTATTTTTCTAAGAAAGCTTTATGTAAACCAACTTTCTAAAAAAATGGCAATAAGAACAATGACGGCATAAAGTGTGTGATATCCGCATTCATACAATTACACTGTGAATGAATTTGCAACTTTTTTCTTTAACAAGCTGGGTATTCGCGATTTAATATTAATATGGTAAAGTACTATAAAAACCATATTTTTGGAATTTTGCAAAATTTTTCGAATTTAAATCCGTTGAATAAACACACCATAACATAACACACTGTGATTTTTTTCGCAAAAAATTTACTTTTTTCGCAAAAATTCTTGTATAATGTAAACTTTAAAATTTTCGAGTTTTAGTCGTCTAAATTCTCTTAGACTTGACTTGTATAAAACAAAATGGCACTGCAATTTTTACTCGCGCAAAATCGTTTTTAGGAAAACAATTTTTTTCCGAAAAACAAAAATTTTTTTCCAAAAAAAACTTATAATTTTTACAAAATAGCCAAATTAAAATTAAAAAAAAATAGCTAAATTCAAATTTAAAAATCATCCCAAAAATATAAAAAAATCGTTTTTATGGTAGTTTACTTTGAAAAATTTTAATCGCGAATATCACGAATACAAGCGCTATCTTCGAAAAACGGCTAACGCCATTGAATTCAGCGTACTGGAATGAACTTTACCAGTAGGATGCCCAACTGGTTAAATTTTGCGACTTGCATAGTGTTATTATCAGAGTGCGAAAAAACGTAGCGCAGCCCCGCTCTTTTTCCTCTTTTTTTGCTTTACGCAAAGAGCGGAGCCAATTTATTATTGCGATTGCGACGCGGCAACATTTTCGCGCTGCGGATTAAAGGAGCAAGCGCAAAATGGAGCATTTTCCTTTGCGCTTTTTTGCGCTGCGGTTTTTGTTTGTGCAATGCGCAAAAAGAGCCAAAAGACCGTGAAATGCGCATTGCGCATTTACAGTAGTGAACATTTAAAAAAAGCAGTGGGCATTAATTCCATAGATGTTATTGGATGCTATCGTAGTTTTTTTAACAAGTTTTTAAACACACCGTATGGCTGAGTCCAGGTACAAATCTCAAAACGGATATTGGAACAGTGGGATGACAGTACTGTTTCCGAACTTCTGCTTGAAATAAGTCAGTAGTGCAGTTCGTACGTCAGGTTTAGGGACTGCACCGGAAGTTGGGTCGGTAGTGCGGTTTGCATTTCTAGTTCTTGTCTGGACCAGAAGTTGGGTCGGTAGTGCAGTTCGCATTTCCGGTTTAGGGGATGGGTCGAAAGTTGGGTCGGTAGTACGTTTCATATTTCTGGTTCCGGTCTGGACCGGATGTTGTTTCGGTAGTGCAGCTCACACTTCCGGTTTTTGGGTTGGACCGAAAGTTGGGTCGGTAGTATGGTTCATATATCCGGTTCCGGTCTGGACCGGAAGTTGGGTCGATAGTGCAGTGCGCACATCCATTTTAGAGGCCGGACCGGAAGTTGGGTTAGTAGAGCGGTTCATATTTTCTGTTCCGGTTCGGAAGTTTGACCCGTCTAGAAGTATCCCATACAAATATGATGCCTCTAGACGGGTCAAACTTCCGAGCCGGAGCAGAAAATGTGAAAAAGAATTAAAAAATAAAGAAGAATGATATAAAGCTATAAATCCAAATGTCTTAAAATTATGTCACTACGAAAGATGTATTTTGCAGCACTAAATAAACTCAAACTAACCACTGTTGGTGTAAAAAAGAGCACGCTTAATGCAGCGCTGAATATGCGCAATGCGCAGAGCTAAGCGCTAGACAAAAAATAAAATGCGCATTACGCAAAGATCGGCGCTAATAAAGCGGAAGCGCTTGTGCTGCGCATACCAATTGCTCTTTTTTCCGCTGCGCTCCTTGCGCTTGTACGCATTATTAATACGCTTGTAGGAAATGCGCAAATCCGAACTCTGGTCATTACTGAATCTAAATTGTAACATATTTGCTTATTGACAATTTCTAGGAGAAAAGACTGTTTATAAAATGACCAAATAAACTTGTGTGAAAATTTTACTTTTTTTCTGTCATTTCGAGCTTAAATCCTTATATGATACTGTGCGATATCTTAAAAATATTACTAGAAAAGCACCGAAATGGCAACACTAATTGAAAATATTTTTATGCGGGGAGAAAAAGAAAGAGAAAGAGTGTGATATATAAACATTGAATGCTTTTCTTTATAAAATGAGGCAAATATTTTTTAATGGAACAGTGAGAGCATGAAGATTTTTAAAGGATAAACAAATATTTAGACATAACGTAATATTTTATATAATAGTACTTAGTATGAGAGTGTGCGCGTTAAATAAACTTTAAATATACTTATTTTTACTAATACACATGTAGTTTATTGTACACATACTCATAGATGCATGCAAATTTATAATTCTTTTATTTGCCGTTTCATATTATTTGAGAACTTTAGGTTGAACAAATATTTGCCATGTATGAATGTAGTTAAACATAAGTGACTTTTTCGCAGGACTTTAAAATTTAATGATTTTTTAATAAACTTTAGAAATTGTTGAGATTTTTAATGAAAATCAGATATAAAATTACCATTATAGTTTGGAAGCTAATATCGTATCGTATGGAGTCGGTTTAGTTTTTAGGATGAAACATTCAAATTATTTGGGGTAAAACCAATAAAACATCTTTACTTACTTTAGGTAAAGTTAGTTTCCACATACATGTAAGATCTCATGTACACCTTAACATTCTATTCAGTTTTAAATTATTCCGAATCAAGGATAAACGATTTTATCTTTCTAATGTCGCAGTTACATGAACTCATTGCACTGGAGATACTGAACCAAAAAGGTGCTTAAATTTAGGGGAAAAAAATCATTGTTTCAACGAATTTTTCATTAATGTTGGCTTAATGAACCGATACGATAAATCAGTGAACTGATTCATTAGTTTTGGTAAAGAATAAAAAACCCTGAATGCTTTCATGGAACCGTTTTACATTGAGCTTCAATGAATATTTACACTGAAACAACGTATACGCACATTGAATCAACGTATGTTTGGAAACATTTTATGAATCTAAGTCAAGGATTGCATGCATAATTTCAATAACAAGGATTGTTATTGAAATTATGCATGCACTCTTACCTAAAGATTCTGCCACAATACTATTCAAGTGAGCTGATCCTAAGTGGTAGCAGCCAGTTTGAATTGCTGAATTTTATAGGAAATATAGCTTTAACGTGGTTAAAGATACTCTGCAACAAGTCCCAGGTCTAACTAACCTTCATGATAAAATCAAAGTTGTATTTATGTTGTATTTATTCAACCGTTTTAAATTCGAAAATTTTCGCAAAAGTAAAAAATATTCTCTATGTGGTACTTTAGCATATTGATTTGAAATCGTGAATAACGCGAAAACGAGAACTAACTTCAAAACAGGCTAGCACCATTAAAATCAGCGTACTCAAATTATCTTTACCAGTATGGTGCCCCACTTGTTGCAAATTAAAGCACAGTGTAATCTTTCAATATCAGAACTATACCACATCAGAACTAATGGGCCAAAAGCGGTATGTCTAGTCAGGTTATGGTTATTTGAATTAATGGCACGATTTGTCTGGGAGTGATTTTTAGGAAAAAAATTAACAAAATACTCCACCAAATCTGGGTATAGGGGTTGAAAGCACTCGCTAAAACAAATGTAAAAATAATCGTAGGACAAAATTAAAAGTTCTGACAATTTTTTTAATATTTGTTTGGGCTTCGTATCTCTTAAAATAATTATTTACAAAGATTTATTTATTTAAAAAGGAGACTAATTCATCTTTCAAATAAGACTAATATTATAAAAATCTAACGATAATGCTTACGTCAATTTCAAATAAGACTGCACAAAACAACAATAAAAGCATGGCTCTAACGATTTATGTAAGTCCCTTCCCGCACATAGTTACATTAAGTCGGCATAGGTAATTTTCTAAGCCTTACTTTTATACCACGAGTAACATTTTAACCCTCTAACTCTTCGTTGTGTGGGTCGGCTTGTCTCTGGACAAAAAAACTCCTCTTAATGGGGGGCTATAGCCGGATGAAATGATCCACCAAAATTTTTCCATAATATTCTATTATAGGGCTTTAAAGACAACCAAGCTCCGCATTCAATTGGAACGCTAGAAATCATTCACAATTAGTGCTCGGCATAAAAAATCGTCTAAACCTTACGTTTAAGTTATCTCACGTTGTCAGCACTTTTTTATGTAAAACACCGCGATGATAATTTTTGTAGAATATTGCATCCTGCTATATCGCCGCTGAAGGTAGTTTTTTGACCTATTTTTAAGAAAGAGACAAACAGATCCATACAATGTAGAGTCAAAACATTAAACAAAAACTTTTCTCGTGGTGCTGAACACATCGTACACCTTAAACGTAAGGCTTACAAGATTTCTCATGCCGAGTCTCTATAACTACCCAGCAAAAAAATATTATGTTTCTGGAAGCAGTAAAAAACGTTCATGCCTTCCGCATGTGATGTTTTGAATCGCTTCCGAGAAGGCTCAAAAAGAAGGTAGAGATCTCTCAGTGGTCGTAATGTTTAACTTACGAAGTTCGTCAGCATTTTTCATTTATTCAACACGAACTCCAAAATAAGCAAAATCATATTCAGTAGCATCCCAGCTAAAAAAGTTATATATGAACAATATATGTTTGGATCAAAAAATTTACATTTTTCATATACATACATACATTTTTCATATATGCATACATACTCAACAAAAACTTTGCTTACTGGTAGGCAAAAAAGTATATGCGAATTTAAGTCGTAACTACTTACAATTTGACTAGATAACAACTTATTTTTATTTGAGAAGTCCAAAAAATAAGGGGTGCCCTTGCAAATGTATTTACATTGTCACAGCAATTAACTAGTTATTATTTGGCTTACTTGAAGCTAAAAAATAAGTAGTCAAATAAGCAAATTAAAATAAAAAAAATGTATACACATTATGTTTTATTTTTATTTTTATATTTTTTACTCAGCTGGGATACGAACCTGTGCTCGTTCAGATATGAAGTCAAGAACTTTACCCGTTCAGCTATTGTTGACTTATAAGTTTAAGCGACAAAAATTAGTTGTCATATACAAACAGATGTTGACTCAAAAAGTGGTTGTCTAATTATTTTATTAATACATATCAACAAATTGTAACTACTTTCAGATAATGATAAAAATACGTACTAATTTTATTAAAAAATATGTAGTGGTTCTAATTTGAAGCATAATAATAAGATAAATAAGTACCACTCATTACTTTGTAACCCATTATTAAAGTACGTACTACCGATTGCAAAAATGACGAAAGTTTTTGCTGGGTATATCATCATATATGGAGATATATATGAATATATATGCAATATATATGAAATATATATAGAAGGTTAGGTTGTATAGGCAGCTTATATACAGAAGCATATATCCATGCATAACTCTTTTAGTTGGGATTGTAGCTTTCAAGAATAACTCTCAAAGAATTATCACACGCTTTGTTTAAAATAAATACTCACATTTAAAAATTCAAAACACATTTAAAGTGTGGCCTCTTTCAACATTCCTAACCTATTGCATGGAAGAGAGATATTTACAATAAAACACGATTTTTTCTCTGTAGTTTAACGATGATACAATTGGATGACACAATAAGACGAAGAGACGTGATTTTAGAGCATTTTTGGTGCTTCGAAAGAAGCTCTGTTTTATATAAAAAATAAGAGCTCCAAAGTGGGATATCGCAAACAAAAAGCGTGCATGTTCGACAAAACCAGCTTCTCTCGCTTATAAACCTGCTTCGGCCGAAGCAGTCGTTTTTACTGGGTTATTATTTAAAAAAACATTGATTTTGTAGTACAGTGTTATCGTTTACTGTCGTTTACAGGCAGTTAGTTTTTATAAAATGAAACGAAATTTTCGTATAAGAACTTACCTATATTGAAAACAACAATAAAATACGAACATATATTTTTGCTTTCAATAAAATTGCCCACACGAAATTTTCGTTTCATTTTATAAAAGCAGACAGTAAATGTTAATGGTGATTGTAAAAGGTTTTTTTACTTCATTTGATTAAAATTCCCCAAAATAACCTAAATCAAATTTGCCAAAACATTTCTGATGCTAATATAATTTATTGATTTAAAAATATTTTCCGTTGTTTTGAATGAAAATTATGTTGATTTCATTGCTAATTGGATTCGTTGATTGTATTTGGCTCAGCGTGTTCTTATGCATAATTTATTTATTTACCATTGAAACTATACCAATAATAAACAAGTATAGTAGATATTAATGATTACGTACATAGTATGTGTACATTTGTATGCTTTCTTTGTGTACTCCAGTATTTATTTATGTATATGTATGGTGCAGCTCTGATGTACTATATCTATATACATAAATATAATATACCTTAAATTAGTTATACATATATTTACCTATGTACAATATATGTATTTTTTTATAAAATATTTAACTATCCTTTTATTAAATCTACTTTTTTAAACTTCAACTTTAAAACTGCCAGCTCTTAGTAATGCTATTGTATGTTTGACACGTGAGCAAATTTGTTACTACCCAGTGAATCAATTCGTTAATGTTGTTGCATTAAATCTCATTCGTTTTCTTAGTCTCTAGATAAACATACGGAGTTGAACACATATAACAAAGTGAAATTTCATAAATGCTTAATGGATGATGATGTTATTATTTAAAACATAAAAATATTTTAAAAAAGTTTTTACTGGCTTAGAAAAAAAATTGGTTTGATATATTATAAAAAGAATCCATCAAATATTTTTGTTTGATTCATTAAACTATTTTGTTTAGAATTTGTAAATATTTTTAAACAAATTGGTTTATAGATTTGGAAAAAAACCCGGGTTTTTTTTGTGAAGTTGTAGAAACATTTTTGTCTGCATTTAAAAATTTATTTGTAGATCCGTTTCTAGACAAAATATTTAGTAGTTCATTGAATTTTTTACTGAAAATTAAATTTAGTTTTTTCTCTGCGACTTCGGATATTAATACGATATTTTTTGCAGACTTTCTGACTTTCTGAATTCGTACAAAAATGTTCGCTGGCTAAATTTATTTGTACGTGTGTGTGTTAATGTTGGTACTAGTAAACTTTATTTTAGGCTAATTTTCATTGTCTATTTATCTCTGTCCATTTGACTCCTCTGGGTATATATTTATTATTTGTTTATATTTGCATATAAATTAGAACTAAATTTTTACAGTGTTTATTAAATACAACAGTTACACAAATTACATTTTAATTAAAATGATTTTAAAAGTATGAAATATAATATACTAAATACAAAAGATTAATTTTAAATAACTCACCTGAAACTGAAAAATATGAAGAGAAAAATTAATTAAATTCTATGTTTAATAACTAATTCGAATGAAGAAGAATTATTTCCTTTAAAAATAATATCATAAAATATAATTAAATAAAGTTTTAGATGTTAAAATAAAGCCATGAAAAAAGGTAGTATAAAATCATGCCTTAATTTAAATCTCATTTTATTATATATTTCCTTCACTTTACGACATTATTTGAACTATTTTACTAGCAATTACACTGTACAACACAGTAAAATAAAATGGTTCTAACGACTGATTCGGTAGAGGGCACCCTTTCTTAAAAAAGGGGCAACAAACTCCTCTTCAGCTGCGTTATAGCGGGTTGGAATATTCTACAAAACTATTTGCCATAAAATTTTACCATAAGTCTTTACAAACACCCAATCGCCACACCTAACTTGAATGCCAGAAATCATTCAAAACTTAAAATGTGTTTAAAGGTTAATTTCGTCCTCATTCCCAATTAAGGTAGAAAATGTGTTTAGCACTTTTATGTAAAACACTACGAGAAAAATTTTTTGTGGAACTTTTTAACCCTCTAGCTCTTCATTGTAGGGGTATTTTTGTCCCTTCAAAAAGGTTCAGTAAACTACTCTTCAGTGGCTGGGTGGAATATTCTATAAAAATATTTGCACAGAAAAACTAAATTTCATTTTCAGTAAAGGAATTCAATGAAATAGTAAATGTTTTGTCTAGAAACGGACGTACAAACAAATTTGTAAATATAGACAAAAATATCTCAACAATTTCATTGAAAAAAAGTGTTTTTTTTTCAGTGAACAAATTGTTTTAATCTAAAACGATTTGTCTAAAAATGTTTACAAATTGTAAACAAAACAATTTACTAAACTAAACAAAAAGATTTACTAGATTTTATGAAAAATATCAAACAATGTTTTCTGAATTTATAACACAATTTGTCTAAAAATACTAGCAAATATTAAACAAAATAGTTTACTTAATAAAAAAAAATATTTATTGGGTTTGTTGTAATATATCAAAACAAATTTTGTCTGGGTTCATCATCATCATCATCCATAAAGCATTTATGAAATTCCAATTTGTTGAATGTGTTCAAGTCTGATTGTTCTAAAGGCTCTAAAAAATGAATAAGAATTAATGCAACGACATTAACGAATTGATTCACTCAAAAATCTTCAGTAAACAAACTTGATACAATCGCATTCCTTTTACTAATATTGTTGTAATTGTTATTTGGGTGTATGTCGTCATCGGTGTTGTTTTTTACGTTTGTTTGCGTTGTCTTTGCGCCTTAAATAAAAGTCAAACAAAAATTTTTTTTGATTCAGTAAAGAACATTTACTGAAAATGAAATTTATTTTTAGACAAACTTTTGTTTGAAAATTTTTTTGGTGATAATTTTTTCTGTGCCATAAAATTTTACTAAAAATTTTCACAAACAGCCAACCTCCAGATGTAACTTGAACGTTAGAAATCATTCAAAATTTAAAATGTGTTTAAGGTTTAATTAAGTAGTTATTAACTCCATTTATTCAAAATTGGCTTTTTCGATTAACGATTAAGTCGGTTAATTTCTGTTGATTAACCGACTAACTGACTAAAGAAAATTTTATATATTTTATACTATTGAATATGCTTTTTTATGTGTTTAGTTATTGGTTTGGTCTCTTATATAAAAGTTATGTGCTGTGAAATTATTATCCTTACAAACCTTTGGACGTGGCCATAACAAAGCCTAGTAAAGATTCTTCTACACTAATTGAACTTGAGTGAATTATTAACAATTTGATTAAAGCCAATAATACTGATACAAACGTTTTAATTAAAAATCTAAGGTCTAGATTCAATGCGAGACGAATCCAAGTTTTAAACACACTTATTTTATTCAACAGCTCAGGAATAATATTTTTCTAGTGACAGTCTTCGAAAATACAGCACAAAAACAGAACTACACTCAAAATAAAATATTGGTAAATCTAAAAAATGTCATAGGTTAGAATTGCGCCAACACATAAATAACAGTGAAAATCAACCAATGGAATTGTAGTTTAGTTGATAATGTGTAAAACTACTAACCGGAAGGTCACAGGTTCGATTCCTGCCAAGGCTTAAATAGTGTGTTTGTTTTAAAAAAATTTTTTTTGTTTGTTTGTAATTTTTAGTCTTGAACTTAGGTTCTCATGCTTATAAACCGGACGCCTTTACCATCCCAGCTAAGCCATCTTGTTAAATAACGATAGCACAAAGTATACATAGACATGTGGTGACTTGCTTGACTTGAAAACAGTAATTTTTGTAAAAAAAACTATTTTGTTGTTATTATTTGAAATTAGTAATTTTAACCATAAAAATTGGTAATTTTAACCACAAAAATTTTTAAACATTAAATAAGTAATTTTAACCATCAAAAATAATTTTTAAACGTCGTTTTTTTCAAATTTATATTTTACAATTCTGTAAAATGTAATATTTCGGTATTGAACTTAGGTTATCATGTTTGTGAACCGCATGCCTTTACCATCTCAGCTAAATCATCTTGCTGAATAACGTTAGCATAAAGTAATGATAGACATGACATGACTTAACACTTTAAAAAGTTACTATAACCAATGAAAATTGTTATTTCATAAAAATTGCAACAACTATTTACATTAACAGTAGGTTAACTATTTAAATTGATTAGATTTACCTATCATTTTATTTTGAGTGTAAGAAATTTAGAAAAAAAATTATTTGAGAATGTTTAGTGCTGAAGTGTGCCAAGACGAGTCTGATGAGTACATGACAATATAAGGAACTATCGGCACTAATGCAAATAGCATTCTAACAGCACTAAGGAAAACTATTAGAAGTGTTAAGAACTTGAAAAAAGTCAAAACAGGACGCTAATAGCGTAATGGACTATTTTATATGCTTAAAGAAAACTAGAAAAAGGGCTGAAGAATTGGTTAGGTATAAGAAATCTTGTAAGCCTTACACTAAAAGGAAAACCTTCATATATATAATGGTTTTTTACGTTACAGTAATGATTTTGTCATTATTTTTAGTAGCATTTCATTCCTGGTATGAAAACTTCATCATTAATTGCAAAAATGTCATAACTCAAAAGAAACTTTTTCGTTTATATTTATATCATCACCAGGCGGTCTATTTATACTTATTTAGTCCTGTGAGAGTTAATTTAATATTTGTAATACTTAAAATGTACTTACTTGTTTATTTTAAATTTTAGTTCCTGTTAATAAATTTTAAATGTTAGTCTTGAACTCAGGCCTTCCAATTCGAAAGCCAACACCTTTACTGATTCAGCTATGACATCATTTAAAATCAATAGTACAATATTTTTTTATATATAACAAGCACAACCCGCGATGCGATTAGCTTGTCTGCGGAAAACAACCAGAGTCTATGGCGGGAATCGAGCCCACGACCTCTGGACTGACAGGCTAACATCGCTACCACTCAGCCACAGGTGCACCTTGAATTAATAATTTTATGAGCTTGAATTAATAATTTTATTAGTTTACAATTGCAATGTATTCGTACTTAAACATTTAAGCACTATTTCTATTAAAAATAAAAAGAAATTTACTCCACCGGAGAATAAAAAGATTTGTTATTGTTTTATATTACTCTGAATACAAAAGATAGGAAAAGTGAATTATGAAATAAAAATAAATAAAATAAATAAAAATATAATATAATTGAAAAATTAAATTAAAACCTAACTCAAGCCAAAAATAATTAAAATTCTTTGGAAATAAAAAAGTTTTATATCCGATGTCTGGATTTGAACTGGAGCCACATATTTACTATTTAATTTTTCATTTTCCGAATGCAAAAATTTCCGTATCATTAATGACAACACAAAATGTAAAAAAAATATTAATTAAAAATCGTTCATACTGTTTATGTAATTTTTCATCACTGTAATGCAACATTTCGTGCCATTAATTATGTTTTTCGTTGTAAGGGTGTTAACGTAATGGTTTCATTCCTGTTATGAACTGTTTTCCTTTCAGTGTAGGCTTAAGGTATAAGATGTGCTTACAACTTTTATGTAAAACACCAAGATAAATATTTTTGTGGAATATTTCAGCCCGCCATCTGGCCGCTTAAGAGGAGTTTTTTGCCTCTTTTATTAAGAAAAGAGCAAAAAGAGATGGAGGGTTAAAATGTTTCGCCTGCAGTTTTTCAGAAAAGGTCTGAACACATCTTAGACCTTTAAAATTTTGATTTCTTTGTGCAGTGCAATCGGTCAATGATGCATCATTGCTTTAATAAATTTGTCATAGCTTTAATAACTTTAATGCTCATATATCATAAAAATATTAGTATGAATAAAAAATTCGGTAAAATTAACTCCAATTTCAATAGAATTCACGTAATAAAATAGTACAATTATCAATTTCAAGATGTTGAAATTACATCATTAAGAATCACAGCACGCCCATTAGGACATTCTTAAGAACTTAACAAAAATCATACATTTTGCTATCACTTATTAATTATTTGAGCTAAACACAATTCGAACATTCGTGTATGCTAATGACGTTGCCGTGTGTCTAATTTTGATAATATCTCAACCAATAATTGTTTCTTACTCAAATCAGAATATTTGGTACACAATAAAGAAAATAATACATACATACTAGAGTCCGACCGAATATTCGGTTTCGGTTACGAATTCGACCAAAATTGTAGTTTCGACAGGTATTCGGTTTAGGCCGAATTTTTGGCCGAATACCGAAACCTAAACTTTTTATTCACTATAAATAAGGAAGTTAATCGAAATAGTATTTTCAAATTTAAAATATGTCACCGCCATGAATCTGTTTTTCCCGTCCAATATCTCTTCAAATTTAATGAAAATTTTACTTAGTTAATAAAAAGCAACCAAAAGATATACATAGTAACATTATTCAACTGTTTGTTGCCGAAATCAATAGCATAAACTAGGGAATAGTAAACCGAATTTCATTCCAATCGAAAATCTATTTTATGTTATAATAAATCGATTTTTCGCAATCGAATTTACTTCTGCAATTTTGCACTGAAATTGATTATTTGTTTTTTAAAATAGATTTTTGAAAATAATTTCAAACTATGAAGAAAGCTCATTTTCAATCTGCACGATAAATTCAATACCGTCGAGAAAAATTCTTTATTGTGTATGTCATCGATGAAACGCGGGCGTAAACAAAAAAACTTCACTTTAGTAAAAATTAATGAAATCGTATAAATTTAGTGTCAAAAATAGGTAAATATTCCACTTTATATCTTTTTAGTTATTCCGACTCAACTTTTTGATTAGTGTTCTTGTAACGTCATCAATAGAGTGATAAACCACTCCTCAATATATGTGTAACGAACCCAATGTTCCAATTCTATTCATCATTTAAGCTAATTTCATGCCAAGTTTTTATTAGTCATATGCTCGTAAATGTTTAAGTTTTATATCTGATCGATGGAATGAAATATATTCAATTTCTACTATTATTTAGACTGACACTGTATGTTTGTAGAAATACTCTTACGCTCTTTTTCACAGTGTACAGTTAAACGTTAACGTATATTTTAACGGAGAGTTTTGTATGCCGAATTTGCCGTTAAAGACCACGTTAACTTTTAATCACATTGTGAAAAGAGCCGTTAATAAAATATGTGACTTTTCAGTTCTGTTAAGTTTTTAAAATGTCAATATCAGTTAATGCTAAAAGTTTCGGCAAGTTTCGGATTCGGCCAAATATTCGGCCTTTTTGCCGAATATTAGGTTCGATTCGGGCTCGGCCTCAAAAAACTGGTTTCGGTCGCACCCCTAATAAATACACATAATTTTTCAGTATGCTCAATTTTCAAATAATTTGTCACTCTGAATTTGTTGATATTAATTTCCTCTGTGTATTGCGAAACGAAAAGCAATTTAGTTTAATAATATTATTATGACCATCCGATTAATGGCATAATCAACCTTTGTTGACATTAAAGAAAAAATAAAAAATAAATGATAACAATCCTTCACCACTTCCATTTAGCACACATACTATCATCCATAAATAGCACAGTATATTGTCGTTTAACCCAAAAGGATTACAACACATTAAGCTGTAATTTCATTTGAATTACCCAACTATTTGCTGTTGTATTTGATGCCTTTGATAATTCAATAAGTTTTCGTTTTCTTATACATACTTGTGTGGGTGGATGTATTTGCTGTCTGTTAAAGCTATGTAAGATGTCCTTGGTATTTGATTTTTTTACAAAACAAATTTAATGTTTATGAGCTTGTTTTTTGTTATCATTATTTTGATCCTTAAAATAATATGTGGGTCGGTCCTTTGTTTTATTTGGATATTGTTCTTGTAACAAACTGTTGAGGTCTTACTTTTTAATGTCATTTTATTTTTTTGCTGCTAAAAATATTTAAAATCCTTGTAGTTTGTGGGTCACAAAATATAAACTCACTGGCTTTAAACGGGTTGTAATCAAAACCTCAGATTCTATTTATGTATATATGTCTGTATGTGTAATTGAGTGTGTATTTAACCCAAAAAATAACAAATTATTTGCATATAAACTTAGACACACAAATATACAGCAAAATACACTTTGTTGTCCTGCGAATGTTTTATTAAAAAGAAATTTACAAAAAGGGGTTTACTACACCAATAGGAGAAACATATGTGCATAGAGGAGAAGTTGTTATAGAAATGGTATACCGAATGCTAAAACCACAATGTGTATAAAATAGACATCAAAAAATGGAAGAAAAATAGAAAAAAAATTTAAAGATATAAAGAAATAGTAAACCCAAAGGGAAATAACAATTTTTCATATAATTTCATGGAAATTTTAGCATATTACGTGATAATCACAAATGATGACAATTTTGGGTTTCTAAGTTTAATATTTTAATATTTTAAATATAAATTAATAAAAAAAAGGCTGTTTTTCTTAAGTATTTATTTATGATAAAAATTGAGAGTTAAATTTTAAAAAATTATGCACTATGTATTATTTTCCTTTGAAATAAATTTTCTGAAGATTGCAAAAAAAATGAAGAGGAATCATAAGTGAAATGATTAATGAATTGAACTTAAAGTATTTAATGAGATGATTTCAAATTAATTTCCTTTTTTATCAAAAGTGATTATATGTGCTGATCCTGATGATCCATCAAGAATTTTCAGTAGAGCTAAAAGTAGGGTTGCCATCCGTCCTCTTTTTCCCCGACAACTAACTTTACGTGGTGAATTTGTTTAGGGATGCAGGCTATACCGATATATCGGCGATATTTCGGATTTGCCGATCTATCGGTAACGACTCGATTTCTTCAGTGAACACAAATAAGAAGTGGAGAGATACCTAAGGACTTCTAGTACATTTAAAGACAACCATCCGCTTATTTTCTGGCCCAATGACGTTATATACCCCAACTTGAAAACAATTGCGCAGCCGTACTTTAGTTGTTAAATAAGTTCTGTCGCATTTGAGAGACCCTTTTCTACTGGCCGTCTTGTTCAAAAAGACTTGTGAAATTGTCTTCCTTCGAAAAATTTGAGACCGGTTGGTTTTTGAAACAAAAATATTATTAATATTGATTTTAAATACTGAAACCTTCTATCGCTCTAATGCTGTAAACATAATAACAAGAAAATAACTCAACTTCTGTTTTGTTTATTTTACCGTCGATACTTTTTTGAGTATCGGTAAAAGGTATATCGATGCTCCCTAATTTTTTCCTTAAAAATGTTTTCAATTCTCCTTTAAAGTTGCTACGTATCAATGCAACTTTTTTGATAATTATAAATATATCATAAAAAATTTCAAGAAATGAGAGTCATGCCATTTTTCCTACCCGTTTTATTTCTCTTGCCAACAAAACTTCATGCAACTAATCTCATAAAATATTTCATCGTCTAAATTCAGTCTTACATCGAAACTATTAAGTTGTTGACAGCACTGTATTGTCGTTTTTATATCAACTGACACGACATCACTTATTTTGATTGCCAAAAGTTTTTTTATATATTTTTCTGAAAAATATTGTCGTCTTTTATGGGCCAAATCTCTTCGTTGTTAGTGGTTGCTGTCCCCTTTTTTCAAAATACAAATGGCAACCCTAGCTAAAAGTAGCTGTTTGTGTAAATATTGTCGATTTTGACATAATATTTGGAATCGCTGCTCAGACATATTCCCCCACTTTCCAAGTAGAATTATCCATATATTAACCTCTGAAATGACTTAAAAAAAGATTTTTCCCAACCTCTTTCAAGATTATTTACATAAAACTTTGTTATTACATTTATAATATTGAAAAATGCATATCGCGGTAAGTTTTTGGACGTTATATTCTGAAATAATTAGACATGAGTGTAATTCCATTTAGCCGGGTGTGACCACTTTACACATATTTTTTGCTATAAATAAAGAATATACAATCTTTTACTTAAAAAAAGGTGGCGACTAGCAAGGCCATTAAGCTTAAAGTCGTTAAATAACGGGTAGAGACTGAAAGATCGCCATTCCTGCTCAGAATTTTCGTCAGAAAGTTGCGACGGGTGTGACCTTACAAATCTTAGTTTTAAAGAATTATGACTTTCAGCATAAATTCTGTAAAATTTTCACTATAACGTACACAAATTTTAGTATAGCTGTCTCTTCAACGTGTTTTTAGCTGTATTACGATTTTACTGTTTAACAAAAAACCAGTTTTCTTAACAAAAAACTATTTCTAAAATGTGACGGGTGTGACCGACGGGTGTGACATAATACGAAAAATTAAACAATTAGAAGAAATAAAACTTTTTATTGATTTTATTAATATAAATATTGTAAAAATAAATCATAAGAATATAATAACACATTAAATTATTAGCTATCCGTTCTATTATAGACAGCAGAATACTCTAGCTGAATATGTTTTTAAATTCATAAAAAGCGAAAAAAAGTATATTATTTTCAGAGATAAGGTTTGTGTTATTAATAATGAAAAAAGAAAGAAAAGAAAATTTGAAATAAATATTAGACATACAAAGAGGGAGAGCAAAATGTTTCGTGGATAATCATTTAAAATTGCCTCAAATTGATTGGCTAATATTAAATAATAAATTTTTTTATTTTTTCTCTAATTGCCATGCTCTAAAAAACATCAATTAAGAGATTTTTATTAAAAATAAGAAAATTATTTTTTCCTTGTATAGGGCCGTTTTTCGTGGAATCACTCACTCATGATCAATATTAATAATTTGGAACGTACACAGCAGAAGAGAACAACGTTTTTTTCGAATGCTTCATCAGTGCTCATGTATATCTCCGTTTATCACCATTTCTAAATGGCTTGGTTGAATGTGATCACAATTCTTATAAGGTATATGGGTGATTCTGTTTCTAAACGTACATTTTGTGTTTTTTTCCGAATATAACTAAATAAAATATCAGAAGGTAGGATTCATATTATAGTTTTCGACTCATTAACAGATTTTGTTGCCACCTCGCGGCGAGTCGTACCTATTATTAATGAAATTTTTCTAAATGTTCGGAACTTCACTAACTGTCTTTTCTTTAGCATGTTCAACTATTTTTAAGCTTTTTTGATTTCTGTCTTACCAGCGTGAAATATCATCGATATTTTCAATGCTGAAGTTAGTGAAGCTCTTAGATTGAAATTTTCCACAAGGCAGGCACCTATCGGCTGTGTTGCCTTTTGGCGGTTCACCAGCTTGGCTGAGCCACGCTGACTCCCACCCCACCAATAGCTCGCAGACTGATCGGGTCTGTTGTGGATACCCTCTCCGTCTGAGAAGCAGTAGTATTCGTTTCACCACGGCCTGCTGCAGGCTTCGTTGGAATAGGGTCCCCGGAGATTTTGAAGCCCCTTACCGGGTACGTGGGGCATGGTTTTTTGGGTTCCATTTTTAATGTTTTGTGGGGGTTGCATTTATACCTATTGCCAGGTTCAATAACTACCTCCCCATTGGGATCAGACGCAGGCCACCAGCCGCCCAATATGGGAACAGACAAAAGGGACTGGTTCGATAACCGCCCCATCGGTGAAAACAGACGTTATCAGACGGGGTGGTTCTTGGTCGTTACTATTGCTAGCCCATCTGACATGGGTGACCCTACCAGGAGCAGCAGCGCAGAAAACCACGCCAGCAGGCGTGGAGGAAATGAAAATATTAAGTTTTCATGGAATTGTTACACAAAATATTTACAACAACTTGTCTTATGTAATCTTCAGAATCTTCATTTCTAGTGCAATAAAGAATAAAATTTTACGAAAAATAAACAGTGCTACCATCAAAAGGTGCTTCACAAAACCGAAGAAATAATAAAAAATAAGGGATGCGGTTAACCTTGCAGGCAATCCCTGGAACTTACCGCTAATCTCAGTCCCAAAGGGGTCGAAAATTTATAAATTTTCTGTTACTCTAGCTTTTTGACAACATAAATAGAGCTTTTGTAGAAATGTCCCATTCTACAAAGTTCTTTGAGAATCAGCTGAAAATCGGTTTGACAAGAACTTTTGGAGCCATTATTCGAACTTTTCGGTCAACAATATCTCTCGAATGAATCAATCGGGCTTAATAAACTTTTCAGTAGTCGATTTTTTTGAGTTTAAAAGCTGATTGGATTCGATCGGTTTAGTAGTTTACAATAAATTTGAAAAAAAAAAATTTTTTAATTTTATTTTCGAAAATTTTAAAAATCTACCTAACCGAAACCTAATTAAGATCATTGTATTAAGAATGCCGTAAAACTGTTTCCGATCGGTTAAGCCATTCTTACGCTATGAGAGGCCTGCATCCACACACAAACACACACACACATACGTAAATACATCCGTATGGACATCATCGTAAAAGTAGTCCGAATCGATTCCCATGACCTTAAAACGTCAAAATCTCATGAAAACTCGATTTTCGAAAATTGGTGTGAAATCACTGACTTCCTATTAATGATAGCGGGATGATAAAAATATATTCAAATGTCAAGAATGGTTCTTTTGTATGATAATTAAGAATAACTAAAATATTTTTTAAATTCTTAAAAAAGTACCTTTAAGGTGACAAAAGTACCATTAAGGTGAAAAGTACAACTTACAATAACATTACCACGATAATATGAAAGGAATAGCAAATCTTATTTCTAATTTGGCTATCTCTTTCATTTTATGGTGATAATGCATAACACATGATTACATCCTTTTTTAAACGTCAAGGTTTTGTATTCTGTTCATATTCTGCGAATCATATTTTCCAGCTTTTGCTATGTTACAAATACAACTACAGCACACAGAAAATTAAAAATGTCACTGAAGGACTCTGAGTAAAATGCAGCTTTATTAAACCCATTTGATTTACAGATTTCTTAAAATCTGATTAAGAATAAAATCAAGTTATTGGTAGACATATTCGAGAAAAAAGTGTGCTACAATCTCTCATACCGATTTTGTAGCTTTAAAACTTTTACAGTTATCTACAATTTTGTGTTTTCTTTTTATTATATCGTTTTAACGTCTATATGTTATTAGCTCGTTTCGCATACAAACTTTGTTAAGAATCACGTTTAACAAATTTGCATTTATGGGTTTTACTTTTGTTCCAGCTAAAAAAAAAGAAACTCATAAAAAGAAAAACTTTTTCTTTCAAAAAATGTTCATCACTATATGGTTACAGCCTTTTTTTTAAATGCAATTTAGTTATCACAAAAAATAAGAACGTTGATATTTTTTCCTTTATGCAATGTTTAAGTTCTTGTTACTTTTTAAAATAGGTCAAGGAATTTGAAATATTGTATGTAATTATAAAGATTCTTGGAAAGTTTGCAAATTTTAACTAAACTATTTAATAGTGGAAGTTGGATCAGGACCTTGGCAACAGTTTAGAGGATGGAAGTCTGCGTTAATCAATTTCTTTTCACGACTAATAGAATACACAGAAGGCAAATTAATGCAGAAATAGTCGGTATGGGTAGAATCTGGATTGAAATTGGAGCGCTGGCAACATCAATTTATTTATTGGAACCCTATCTAACTAAAATGTATATATACTAGGGATGCCAAACGGGACTGGTTTTTGTGAATCCCGGGATGCGGGATTTCAGAATTTGAGATCCCGGGATACCTGGATATTTCGGGATTTTTCGGGATTTCGGAATTTTTATTTTTTAACAAAACACTCAATTTATACAGTAAAATATTTTCATTATATGTAGTCTTATAGCCCAATTCAGTAACTCGATAAAACGTTACGTCTATAGACGGAAAGCACTCACTAATGCAATTCAGTAAATCGTTATTATTTTTTCGTTTGAGTTTCGGGGTTCTTGTCTTGGCTACAAGAAATTGGAAATAAGGTACTGCCAAGTCAAAAACCATAATAGTTTAAAAAATTATTTGGCCTGTATATTTTGTTCAACTTATAGCGAATACAAAACAAAGAAGTCAATCAGAAATTAGTCGGAAAACGTTTAAAACCGACATAGTTAATTGGGCTATTAATAACAACCATAAAAAATTAAGAAAGAAAAGCTAATTTTAGTGTATTTTAATATATTACTGAATACATAGTAAAATATAAATTTTGGAAAGAGGACGGACGTTAGAAAACTAAAAGTTAATTCATTGAACTGGGATCTTAGAAAATAAATTAGATAAAACAATGATATTGATACCTTAGCAATTGAATTTCATTTCCCTCTATTACTGAGGTATCCGTTGACCAAATGACGCCACAAAAATGCTCTAAGTCCACTATGACCAGGTATTCAGTAAAACAAAATTTTGTTACCTATTTATAGCTTTTGTAGTTAGTCAAAGCACAAGCTCGGCTGCTAATTTTCATGAAAGGAGAGATTTCAGAGGTGCTCGGCTATCCGAAAACATAGCTTCATGTTAGCCCTTAGGACTTTTGTTTAAAATAATGACAGCACATGTTGGAATTGTCCCAATGAATTGTTATGTTCCCTTTTTTTAGAGTACGAATTTGCACACACATGTGTGGCTCATGCACACGAGCACACACAAAAATGCGACACACGAACACGAGTAAGTGCCATTTTTTGTATGCTTACTTTTGGCTCGTGTACGTGTGCCAATCTAATTACTGCACGTACATGTGCCTATGCGTAAAGATAGAAATTATGTTGCACCTGAACTGCAAGCAAAGCTTTTCAGACAAAAAAAGAATTTTGAAAATCCGTTCGCAAATGATAAGAGTTATGCTAGGGGAGGAAATTTTCCCCTCCGATTTTCGAAAAAATATTATGGGACCAAACTGCAAGCAAGGCATTTCATACAAAAATATTATTTTAAACATCGGTGCAAAAATGAATTAGTTATGCGTGTACAAACATGAAGAAGTAAAAAATGTAAAAAACGCACTAATTGATAACATCCTCCTTTTCTGAAGTCGGCTACAAAAATAATAATGATGCCGAAAAAGTAACCAAAACTAAAAAAATCCATAAGTACACATTGAAGAAAAAATAACTAAAAGTAGCTAGAACGGTAACGCTGCTAGCATTGTTTTTTTTTTTTGTGGTTTTTTGTCATGAGTGTGCCTAAATTTGTATACATGCACAGGTTCAAGTGCCAGTTTGATTCGCGCATGCACACGTGCCAAAATAGGCACACACAAAAGATCTAACACACGCACACGAGTAAGTGCCATTTTTTGTGTGCTTACTTGTGTGCTTACGCACATGTACGTGTGCCAGTCAAACTGGCACACGTACATGTGCGTGTGCCTTTAGATAGAAATTATATAGCACTTGTACGTGTGTATGTGCTAAATTTAAGCACATGTGCTGCACACTCGTGCATTTAACGATACTATACCAAAATTCAGTTTTCTCCTAAGAGTGAAGTAGAGCAAAAGCATCAATTATGACGCCTGGGAGAAGTCAGCCGAATTCCAAAGTTACCATAATCGGCGTATCCAGTCAGTTCATACCCACTTTCACTACGAAAGTGGAGAAGTTCGTCTATCACCACCGACCAGGGGAGTGGGGATGGAAGATAGCCTTTGACAACTGTAATACATTTTAATTCATAAATTAGTTTTACAATTGTTACTTTTCATTACGAGTTTTTTATATAAGAATTTTACTTAAAAAACGTAATCTAAATAATTCGGGATTCCCTGGGATTTTTTTTTAAATCCCAGGATTTTCGGGATCGGTATTTCGGGACTGGCATCCCTAATACATACATATATGCAACATATTTGTTGCAACAATATGATATGCATTTGTTTCAAATTACTAACTTGAGAATATATATTTTTTCACAATTATTTTTATGGCATTTTCAATAATTGGAATTACATTAAATATTATTGAAAACTCAGTCCACTTAACCAATTATTTATTGTATACTTATTCATTAAAAAGCTTATCGTTATCTGCATTTAATATACATAAATGCAATTTTTGAATTATTCTAGAACTTAAACGAATCCTCTTCTTTATTATACAAAACTCTTAACCTTAATAGAATTATCTTGCATACATTTGTTTTGCAATGGTCTTGCCAAATTTTATTTGCCAAAAAAATTTATGGTTTTATAATTTTATTTTTTTATTATCATTACACAACTCTTAGTTCCAGCATAATAGATTTCATTATAAATTCTATAAATATTAATTTCTGTACATTTTATATTAATTTATTTGAATATTATAGTAAACAAAATTAATGAAAATAACATTTTATTCTTTATAGTCGGATTGTAATAATCGGCAGTGCCGAACTTAACATACGGTACACTTACTATTACACAGTACACAATACTATTTACTTGGTTTTATTTATAAACAAAATTTAAAGAAAAAGAAGATGAGCAAATTCTCAGCTTTCGTGTAAAAAGAAATAATATATCAAAATCGGCTCAGCCGCTTTGGAGTTGCAATACATTAGACGGTTACATGTGCGATCTACAATATTAATAAGTCGTACGCTTTCATAAATTCTCTGGAGCTTTTCAAAATGTTGTTCCTCCGTCAGGAAAACATTGTTCAATCAGTACCAAAGAAATTTTGAATATTTTAAATTAACTGATAAACTTACAAATACATACTCTGAACAATATTTGTCATAGTTGAAATGAATTCAAACTTCGATTATGTATATAAGATGCATACTTTAAGCTGCCAATAAATATTTTGATATACACATCTACCTTTATAACTATCTTTAATTAGCAAAGTACTTTCAATTATGTGGTCAACATTTTAATATCTTTGCACACATTTCTATATTTATGTATGTACATTAGGGTAATTCGATTTTTTTTTCTAAAGAGGATATAATTATACAAAGAATTCTAAGTTAATTTTGCCTTAGAAACCATGGGTCTAAAAAGGATTTCGAGCTTGCGGAAAATTTTAAATGTGTTGTAACTGACCCAGTTCGTATAAAACCAACCAGTAATTTGGCTAGATCTCCTCCGTATAGAATAAACATGCGTGTGGTATTTGAGTCTTGTTCAACTAACATTTGACAAAAAAATTATTATAGGAAAAATTACAAAAAGTGTTTGCATCAGTTTGTAGGTACTCGGCGTATACTTAATATTTTATAAATACACTAAATAATGATACTCATACGGCATATTCCATTGAGATAATCACTGGTTGGCAGTAGTGCCAACTTAGCCATTTTCTGGCTACATTTAGCCATTTTTCATCCGGTTTAGCCAGAAGAAACGTTAATTTAGCTATTAGCAATTTTTTTAGCCAATTTTGTTTTAATCTAGCCATTTTTTAGCAATTTTTTTATACATTAAATAAATTGTTTACCGATTTTTCATAAACAATTTTAACTCGCAAAAAGGAAGACTTATTTACTACCAAAAAATAAAACAGAGTAATGTCTTATTCGCAGGCATGAAAAGAAAAAAAAACTTTTGTAAAACCTCAAACCATTTTCTAGAGACGAAAAAACGTATTTTGTTTTGTTTACATTCATATTCGGTAATCCATTCAGAAGTTATGCACAGCAAACATTTTAAGAATTGGCAACGATCACCGAAAACTGTTTCGTTTATATAAATGAAAATCTTCGTTGACTGCAATAATATCTAGTTGGCAATCAATAGGAGAAAAATAGTATTCAGAAAAGGAGGGTTGAAACTTTCTGCAATACTTGAATTCAGAAGTTATACCAGCAAACTTTTTAAATTTTTTGAAAAATCGCAGAAAACAGTTTTGGCTAATAAAAATGTGGGTGGCGCAAAAATACAATTTACAAACGGGAGTTGTCGCTTTCTGAAATACTTGCATTCACAAGTTATACACTCTTAAACACTTTTGTTGAAAATTAAGTCGATAATAGTCGGCAACACTTTACAGATTATTATCGATCTAAAATTACACACGCATTATTCTTCAAAAAAATGTTTTTACTAAAAAAATCGATTGGCTACGTGCCGCGACCTCCTGACTGACAGTCTGACGTATCTACCATTCAGCCATTGCCGTATTATACTTTATGTTACATTTTTTCCACTTGGACTAAATATGTTTAATTTGAAAGGTTTTTTCTTTAATAAAATAACTGCAAGATCGATGTAATTTTAGACAAGGAAAAATTTTTAACACAAATTTAGACAATATATGATCGTAAATTTGAAGCAATGTTTTAGAGTGTACCGAACAAACTTTCAAAATTGGCAAACATCTCCGAAAAGTGATTCGTTTATAAAAATAAAAATCACCGGTGAGCGCAATAATGCTTAAAAACAGGAGCTATCACTTTCTGTAATACTTACATTAATAAGCTATACCCAACAAATTTTTAAAATTGACAAAAATCGTTGAAAAAAGTTTTGCTAACAAAAAGAAAAAACTTCGGTGAGCGAAATAGTGGCAATCCATAGGGGCTTGTTTACTTAAAAGAGATGTTTTCAGTTTAATGTGAAAGATATTATACGAATTACTTTCTTACTTTTGCTTAATACTCATGATTTTTGCATTCGATCTCGTTTAGCCATTTCTTGGCTAGTTTTTAGCCCTTTTTTCATTTAGTCGTTATTGGTGAACGAATTCTGGCATCCCTGCTGATTGGTTTTATATGAATTAATCCACTTACTACAACATAGTTTGTAATTTCCGCAAGCTCGAAATCCATTATAGAGCTAATGTTGCTAGGCCAAAGCTGTTTAGAACTCTTTGTAGAATCATTTTTCATGTTGCCTTTTAACTACTTTTATTGTTATCCAATGGAACCCTCCGCGCAGTAAAATTATTATTACCTGGTTAACCAATTAATTCAAAATTAACCGATTAATAATCGTTTAATTAATCGAGTGATTAATCGATTAAAGCAGAAACTCGATTAATTGAATGCCCTACATACATGCATACATATATTTGTGGTAATAGTTTGGGCTGTTGCCGAAATATAATTGTCCAATTCACAACCTGTTGTATGTGTTGTAGATCGTATAAATGTTGTTGGTAATTTCCAAATAAACATTTGCTTAGAAACATGTTTATGAGGAAATTGCCAACAACATTTCTACGATCTACAACACTTACAACAGGTTGTGAATTGAGCAAATATATTTTTATGGTTCCGTACACCAAAAGTGTGAAGGACCCCTATTGTTTTCGCTATGCTGTCCCTCCGTCTGTCTGTCTGTCGCAGGCTGTTTTCTCGGGAACCGTAAGAGCTACGGACCTGAAATTTTCACAGGATATGTAAAACTTTGGCCGCTACAACAAGAAATATATGACAGCTAAAATTTAAAGGATGTTCTAAAGCGAGCAACGAAACGTGTTGAACTACTAATGTAATATACAGACACATATATAGACACTTTAAATTTCCAAAGTTAGTGCTAATTAGTGTAGTCTGTAGAATAGACTACACCAATTAACACTGGTATTTAAAACAATAAAAATTAAAGGGTGTGCTATCAGTTTATGTAATGTTGACTATGCAATTTAGATAATTTGTTGTATCTTGGAAACCGTAAGAGACAAACTCATGAAATTTTAAAAAACACTAAAACTAAAAAATTACAGAATTAAAAAATGTCAAAACGAAAAATTCACAAAATGAAAAAAGCGCTTAAAGGAAAAAAGCACCAAAATTAAAAAAAAAATCGGTAAAACGCAAAAATCACCAAAGCTAAAAAGATCGTCAGAAAACTAAAATAACCGCCAAAAACCGAAAAAATTCGTCAAAACGAAAAAAGCACTGAAACCTTAAAAAATTGCTAAAACTGCAAATAACATCAAAATCAAAAAAAAATCGTCAAAACGAAAAAAATCACCAAAACGAAAAAAAGTGCCAAAACAAAAAATCACCAAAACTAAAAAAATCGCCAATAACCGAAAAAATCGCCAAAACGAAAATAATTGTCAAAACCAAAAAACGCCAAAACTAAAATCACCAAAATCGAAAAAATCCCTAAAACCGAAAAAAGCGCACAAAACTGAAAAAAGCGCCAAAATTAAATAAATCGCTAAAACTAAAAATATCGTCAAAAAGCGAAAAACTTTAAAACAAAAAAACGCTAAAACCAAAAATAAGCCAAAACTTAAAAAATCTACAAAAAAACGAAAAATCGCCAAAAAACGAAAATCGCGAAAAAAAAAAAGCGAAAAAATCAGCACAGTGAAAAAAGCGCCAAAGAAAAAAAATTGCCAAAACAACGAAAAAAAAGTTTAAAAAACAATAAACTAAAATTAAACAAAAAAGCTAAAGGGAAAAATTGCCAAAATGAAAAAGGGCAAAAACGACAAGGGATATGTGTGTAGTCGTACAGAACCCTTCGTGTGCGAGCCAAAGTCGCACTTTACTTAATTTATTAAAAAAATTGTTAATGCAGATTTAGCCGACCATAATGTTGATGTAGTTGCATGTGCTGATCGTTTCTGTCACATTGAAAAGCTATAAGACAGAAACTTATTCAGAAATTTGTGTTCTGGTTGTGGTAAAATATCGTGAAATGTATGATATATTAATCAATTTAGGAGTGATCTGGCACGTTTTATGAGTAAACTTATTTTAGCAAAAAAATAAGTTTAAATTAAACAGTGGCTCCCTAACAATATATATTTAGATAGACAAACATTTTATATGTGATGCATTTGTGTGAGTTTTCCAATATTAATATTTGCTTTGAAATATTTCCTGAAATAATTGTTACTAAATATAAATGTACTCATAGTATTTTACACTAATACATACATACTCGTACATCCTTATTCAAATATACTTTGGAAAACATTAGTTATTTTAATTGATTGAAATATAGTTTCATGTTAGTAATAATACTTTTGTTATGTAACTAATAATGATTATGGGGCTAATATTTGCATATAAATATTCTCAAAGGAGTTACATTTGTTTATATAAGAAAGCGTATAAAAATTAATATGATTTTATATATACAGATTGAAAATAACCTTTATGCAATACAAATTATTATTGATAGTTGCTCAAGTGGTATTGTAAATTTTAAAGGTAAATTTTAATATGATTTGACATTTATTTGAAAGGAATACAGGAGAAGAAGTTAATTAATAGTGACAACAATAGTAGAACGTAATAGTCACTGTGATCGGTAGTAACTAAACCGTATGTTGCAATTTAACATAGCCTGCCGTACCTTGGGGGGTTTTTAATATTTATCCTTATTATTATATAATAGAACTAATTTTAATTATAATTCAATGAATAACAAACTCTAGGTCAGTTTGCAGTCTATTTTTTCCACATTCAAACATTTTTAAGTCTTTTCATATGCATAAAGTTTTATTCCGATCTTGCCTTACAAAATCACTTGCCTACAATATTCTTACTCGTCTGTTATACTGTTGAAATGTCTGCATTTTATTGATTTATTAACAGTCATAATTTTAATTTTTATTAAAAACATTTGTCATTTTAATTGTCGTACATTAATTTATTTTATAATATTTTTATATGCAGTTATTATGATTTCGCCTGTGAGCTGTTAAAGAAGGATTAAGATTGTTATTGTTGTTTGTGCTTTTGTTTTTTGTTTTTTTTTGTGAAGCAGGATAATAACCAAATGAAAAAATAAATTCCATTTAAGGACATAGATTTATGTGTATTTTGCACTTTTATGAGTTTAACAAATATGTATACAGAGAACTTGTTGCAGTAGAATATTTTTATCAGGTTGTTGTATTTTGGACATAAATATTTATGTTTTTGTAAATTTTATTATTGCCAGAGATTTAAATTATGACTAAGATAAGGATAATTTAAAGTAAAATTATTTTAATAATTGATGAAAAAATGTGGTTTTGTTTTAAAATGAAAAAAAAATTGTTTTCATCAATATGACGTATGTCTTAAAATCAATATGGCCAATAAGAGCAAACAAATTTAAAATAAATCAAAATAGTGTGTTTAAATAATGCTTCCCACACGAATACTTTAGTCGTGCTTGGTAAAACCTAGTGGAATGAATATAGAAGTTGGGGTGCTTTGAAAAAAAAATGAAAACTGGTTCAAAAAAATATGTAAGTTCATGGAAAGTGCTTTCAAAATAGAACATTTGGTATTAAAATCTGCAAATCGACTTAAGCTCTTATTCATGAAAACCACAGATATTACACGCGCAACGAAACCCCGTGGTTGAGACAACTGTAACCTAAGAGAGGATAAGATGAGGATAGTACACAAATTTTGTTTCCACTAATAGTTAGTGCTACTGCAAAATTATTGCACTATTTTTGATGTTTAGTAGTGACTTAAAAATTGACAGCCTCACTAAACATTAGTTAGTGATAGTGATGTTAAAAATTTTTTCACTAAAATTAAGCTACATTAGTTAGTGATAGTGATGATAAAAAGTTTTGCACTAAAATTAAGCTATCTGAGTTTATTGCCACATTTTTTCTACACTAATTTGATTGCAACGTAGAAACTTTGCACTAAATTTAAAGTAAAATCTTTGAAAGTTTAGTGAGAGTAAGTTTAAATGCAGATTTTTTGGTGCTTCTTCAAATTTCGCAATAATTCAGTGTAGTGCGGATGTTTGCTCTAAATCTATATTTAGTGATACCGAAAAAATTAGTTAGCACTACCAAAAAAATTTCTTTTTAGTGCTATTGAAGAAAACCCTATTATCACTAAACTGGTGAAAAATAGGGCAAAGCGAATGTTTCCCAATTTTATTTCATTCAACATGAAAATGACAATTTTTGTATTTAGAACAACATGAAAATTTGTATTTTGTTGTAATTTTAATTTTGTCACAAGGCTTAGAATACGGGTGTGAGTCTAAAATTGATATGCTAAAAAATTTATCTAAATCGGACAACTATAAGCAGTGTCCCTTTGAGGTCAAAGTTCAAGTTTTGCATTCAATAGAGCACTAGTATTCAATAGAACACTGAAGATGGCACATAGCCGAAACCGGTCTGTTTGTTTATCAACCAAATTTGACTTTGATGACGGAAAATCGTTCCAAACATAATTTTAGTTTTTCTGTTGTTTATGTTTTTAGTTTTGTCGTTTAATATTTGCCGAGTGTGAACGTAGCTTAAATGTCAGAATAATTCGCCTGACTTCTTATGAAAATCCAAAGATCTTTTTTTATCGTTTCTTAAAAAATTATTTGTATAAATTATCAACTGTGGAACAAATTTTCAACCTCCTCCCCCCCTAAATGCGTTATGTAAAATATTTGAAATTTTTTCTTTATGTAAAAGAATTTCGATTACACTACACACAGGAAAACATACCAATATAAAATCAAGATGCCGCAATTTTGATTGGAAATCATATTAAATTTCTGAGAAATAATTTGTTGCTTAAGTGTGTTAGTGATTATTTGCTTTGTTCATAGCTACAATGCACCGTTGTGCTCAGTTGTGTGACTTGTTGTTGTATATTTTGATGTTCGTGTTGTGTAAATGTAAATAGCCGGCAAACTTCGATTACCAGCGTAAATTTCCTGCTTCTAAATAATTTAAAATCAGCATTGTTTAATATTAATTTTAAACTGCGTGACGACAGCATTTTTTTTTTTTTTTGCCAGACACTCCTCTATCAAATAATGTAGAGACAAAACATAGTCATTTCCTCATCTTTTGTCCTTTTTAAGGGACTTACCATTTTTCATAAATGCGTATTTTAAATAATATTTTTTGTTAATATTAGTATATAATATTTTTTACCAAACTTGGTACCAAATAAAAGGAAGGCTCTGTAGAGTGTTATAAAAATTTATTTCAGTTCTCCTGAACAAAAAATTAAAAAATGTTCTTTTTAAAATATATCCTTCCATATCCTTAAAAGTTTTCATTAAAAATGTTGTTCAAAATTATATATTGTAGCCTTAAATTAACTCTATAGACTTCGAAATTTTATGATTTTATCTCTCTTAATTCAAAAGCTGTAACTGTTTTTTTCCGCGGCACAAAAATAATTTCTATAAAAATTGCACGTAGAAAATTAATATATAAAAAACAACCATTCAGGTATGTGATGGAAATCGATTTTGAAAACAAAGCACTTTTGAAAGTTCCTTTTAAAAGCACTTTTCATAAAATTTTTATAATTTTTGTGATACAACTCTTTTGTAATAAAGAAATATTTTTATAATATATGTGATAAAATTGCTTTTAATAAAGAAATATTATTAAAAAACACCTTTACAAATTGCTTTGTTTTCGTAATCGATTTCCATCACATACCTGATTAATTTTGAGCCGAGTTTGTTTTAAGTTAATATATATTTTAAATGAAATTTATTTGTTAATGGTTATTAAGCAATTGTCCATATGCATTTCGTTGGCGCTTTTACCAAATCGTCAGTAGACTTCAACCACAACTTTGAACAGTTCTTAAAGATTAATATATATTTTTATATATTTTCCAAAACAATCATATTGAAGGAAATGTTTGAAAAATATTAGAAAAAAAGTAATTAAAAGAAGCATTCTTGAAAAATGTTAAGTCCTTTAAAGAGGACAAAAGATGACGAAATGAAAAATCAAGTACGCAGTTTGACTATATTTTGTCTCTAGATTACTGAATATGTAGTGGTGTTTCTGCCAAATAGACAAAATTGAAATTTGTCACGCGGTGTTGTTAATCTAACCTTAAATCTCTTTGATTTAATCATTTTCACTGTTAAAATAACATTGTTATCAATGATATATATTATTTTAAATCAATCATCATCACTATAAATTTAATTTCAAATAAATTTTATGTTAAATCATCAATTAAATCATGTTGAATTCAAATGAAATTCCTGTTACTTATGATAGTATTTATTTAGTGAATATCTAAAGTAAAGCTTGAAGCTGTTCTGGCTGTAGTAATTAGCGCGTTCACTACCAAGCAAGTGGCGAGTTCAAATCTAGGCTAGGGCAGCCAAATACAACAAAAATGTTTCTGATGCCTCAGCGAATACACATCACGTAAGTAAAATAATTCATGTTGTTTCAATGTGAAATAACTTGGATTCAAAATGATTCTTCGTGTTGCTTTAATATCAAATTCAAGTTGCTTCGAGTATCATTAATCTGATGAAAACTTTAGCAAAATGAATTTTTTAAACTGTGCTACCCCAAATTGAAATATAGTTATTTCAAGAGGAAACATGTTTTTTGAAGTATATTGTAAAATAATGTTGAATTAACATGAAACACCTATGAAGCAAAATCACTGCCGAAAAATGTTAAATTAACCTTGTTTTCGACGATTTTAATATGAATATTTTCTGTGTGTATGGAATCAAATTGAATTTTTGAGGACAAAGTATTTTTTATGAACTATAATAACATTAAATTAAACATTTTAAAGACCCCCGAAAAAAGTAGATGATAACTTCAAAACGGCTGAACCAATTTACTTCAAACATAGGTTAGAAGATGTTGGATCAAGTAACCTTTCAAACAAATTTTACTAAATTAAAATTGATCTAGCCGTTTGGCAGCTACGGTGTCAAAGACACACAGATTCAACAGGATACATCTAGAAAAGATGTGATATCTTCTAAACAGCTGGACCGATTTTGTTCAAACGTAGCGAAGAACACTATCGATCGAGACACCTTTCAAATAGAAACAACTAAATCAAAATCAATGCAGCCGTTTGGGCTGTACGATGACTAGTATAGCCACTCACTACAAACTTATAACACCACTCTTTTTTCGTCGGGAGCTAAAATAGTCGAACTACGAGGGCGGCTCAATAAGCCGTGACTTTTTGAATGAAACACAGTTTTTTTTTTGCAAAACAAAAATTTATTTTTCAGCATAATCTCTATTTAACTCAATACACTTAGTACATCGTTTCTCCAGTTTTTGTAGCCCTTTCAAAATATAGGATATTTCGAGGTCCTTAAAATAGGCATTTGTTTGCTCAACAATTTCATCGTTGGATCTAAATCTCTTTCCACCGAGCCATTTCTTTAGGTTTGGAAATAGGAAGTAAGTAGTCACTAGGGGCTAAATCCGGAGAATATGGCGAATGAGGTACCAATTCGTAGCCCAATTCATAGAGTTTTGCCATTGAGCCTGCACACGTGTGCACCCGTGCACTATGGTCAATTTAGAGCAAGAGCGGTACCCATCTTGCAGACAACTTTCTTAAACCCAGCTGATCACTTAAAATCGAAACCACACTGCCATATGAAATGCCTATGGCATCAACAATTTCACGCACTTTTACTTTTCGATCGGCCAACACCATATCGTGGATTTGTTCGACATTCTCGGGTGTACAGACCTCAATTGGCCGTCCAAAACGTTCAGCGTCATTTGTACTTGTGCGGCCACAACGAAAGTCAGTAAACCACTTTTTTACCATTGAAATCGATAGTGCAGAGTCCTCATAGTATTTTTCGAGCCTTTCCTTGGTTTGATTGACGGTTTTTTTTTTGCAAAAAATAATGTTTAATGAGCACTCGAAAGTCACTTTTTTCCATTTGTAGAAAAATACACGAGGTTGTATATTTTGAACAGCTGTTAAACGCAAAGTAAATGACGACACTTGCTCAAAATTTGACAGTATTCTGTTACCCGGTGTTACTTGATGGGAACAGTGTTGCATTTCATATAACTACGAGGGAAGTTCGAAAAGTCACGGACTTATTGATCCGCCCTCGTATAAAATTTAATAGAGTATATTTTTTTTTTACAAAATTTTGGATTTATTTATTAGTCTTATCATAGCTTAAGAATGAATTGTCCAATTTTGTTATAAAATATACCGAAAACCTTAAAGTTAATAATACATATTACAGTCATCATAATCATTTTATATAATAAGAGGATTAGTGCAATAACACGGTAAGCCACAAAAAAATATTGAATGAACTGACTTTAAATTTAAAAAAAATGTAAAATTGCATAATTTTTGGAATTTTCTGCAGTAAATACCCAGCATAATTATTTGCAAAATACTAGAATTTATCGAAAAATATCTCCATGTGGCGTAGCGAGCTATTGAACTAAACCCTTCATCTACTCAACTTACTTATCTTTGTATATAAGGGTTTCAGATTTATGATTAAAAGTATTTTTAAAAAAATCTAAAACCTTAAGAAACTTAAGACTTTTATTGTTGTATTAACAAGCCATGTGTACCGCAAAAAAATTAGCCTTTTCTCATTAAAATCGATGGACAAATATTGATTTTATTCACAACAAAGTAAAGTTACCAGATTTTGGTATAAATTTCGCAGTTTTACAAGTTTTATTATATTTTGATTACTACTCGTCCGATTTCGTCCAAAGATACCCCAAACTGTTAAACGCCTTACTGCTGAATTTTACCTTTTTTTCTTTTAATTTTTTCACTTTTTTCATATAAATACATACTTGTATTTAATACAATTTTTATTTTATTTTTTTATATTTGCAGGTTACAACCGTTTAAACGAATACATATCTCATTATGAAACATTAGATTACGATCATCAATATATACGCGCTAGTCACCATAGAGCCCGACGATCAGTGACCAAAGATCATTTTGTACATTTGAAATTTCAAGCATATGGAAGAAACTTCCATATTAGATTAAAACGTGATTTATATACATTTAGTAATAAGTTAGAGGTAAGTGGAAATACATAAATTAATAAATTAAAAAAATTTTAAAGAAATTTTTTGGAGCAACTAAAATTATTCTCAATCGTAAGTTTAAATTAATTCAATGCAAAATACAGCGATTAATAAAATTTTGGTTGTCATAGAAAAAACATTCACAGAACTTTATGAGAAATTCGTGTACCATATTTGTTTTTTACAGATAATTGATAGCAATGGCCCTCTCGATGTATCGACTGATCATATTTATGAGGGTGATGTGATAGGGGATCGTAACAGTTATGTATTCGGTTCTATATTGGATGGTGTTTTTGAGGGTAAAATAATAACAGAACGTAATGCATATTATGTTGAACATGCCAAACGTTATTTTCCAACAAATTTTACACAAATGCAATCATTGGCATTGCACAGTACTGATAAAACCTTTAATACAACTATAACAACAACACCGTCGTCTACAACAACGACATCAACAGCAGCCACAATAGGAAGAACAACAAACTCATCTGTTGGCAAAAGTAAAAGCATAGAAGATCATCATGATGAGTTCGTTAAAAATATTGGATTTCATTCGGTGATCTATAAGGAATCACATGTAGATGATGTCTATAAAGATGCAAGAGAAGGTAAGTGAAAAGAGAATTTTTTTTAATAACTTAAATTTAACTGCAACTGTATTTGATGTCATTTGTTGAAAATTGTTTTACTATAACCTATAGAAGAATAATTTCCTTAGACGCTGATTAAACGTATATATTTCTTATAAATGGATTGATTGTTCAACGCCCTTACCAGCTTTTGTTACAGACTTTTTTGATTTCTGGCAGACGACTGTTATTTTCCGACTTTCATTCTCATCACTGAGTATGTAGTAATCGTCTACAATTGCTTTCCAGCAAAAATGGGCTTCCATGGAAGTCAATAGGATCCTCATACCTACTTTCGGTTTTTATTATTTTGAGGATCGGAATGTTTCTTAGAGATTTATATAACGTTTTCTGCGTTTCCTGAAAAATAATAAGAAATCAGTTATATGTCAACATGTGATCATCGATATATATTTCAAAGTCGTAGATATAAAAGGACTTTTTACACGAGTATTTAAAAACAAAAAAAGTTATGCCCTTTAAAAAGTCAGTCTGTTCGCAGAGAAATAATGAAAATGTGGACCAAGATAGATCAACACCAGGTAGTCGCAAGATAATTCGCCGTGGAGAATTTACATTTGGGCTGTCAAAAAAGCTGATACATTAACACTGCTGACAGGCCAAATGTGTAAACATTTACGTAAACAGCTGGGCTCTTGCGGCCACATAGTATGAATTCGCCTTGATATGGACAAAACTTTTTGGCTAACTTCCATTAATAAAAAAAATAAATTTATTGTTTTGGCTTCAGTTCGGTTTTCAATTAAATTATATTTTTATTTAATAAAAAGCATGTAGACAAAGAAAAATTTTACTGTATGACAGGGTGAACTGTTGCGAGACCACCCAGTACTCCTCATAGTTCCTTACCACTTAGACCACACGATCACAGTCGTTAGTTTGTTGTCAAGTAGTTGAGTTTCATGTACTTTTAATCAATTCATGCTGGTTTTCAGCTTTTCTTTATGTCTTGTGTTAAGCTTTCTATTTTTCTCTATTCTAGTACGTTTTGCCGTCGCCATTATGAAATGCTACACAGAAAAACAAAATTTCATTTTCTGTAAAGGAGTTCAATGAAATAGTAAATATTTAGGAACGGACCTACAAACAAATTTGTAACTATGTATAGACAAAAATATCTCAACAATTTCATGGAAAAAATAACCTGTTTTCTTAGTGCACAAATTGCTTAAATTTATAAAATAATTTGTCTAAAAATATTTAAAAATTGTAAACAAAGCAATTTACTAAATCAAACAAAAAGATTTACTGGATTTTCTGAAAAATATCAAACAATATTTTTGTCTGAATTTATAAAGCAATTAGTCTAAAAATACTAACAAATATTAAACAAAATATTTTACTTAATTAAACAAAAATATTTACTGGATTTTTTGTATTATATCAAACAAAATTTTTGTCTGGATCACCATCATCCATTAAGCATTTATTAAATTTCACTTTGGTAAAGGTGCTCAAGTCTGATCCCCATATTCATGAAAATTTATTGAAGCTAATGTTGGTTTACTTGACGAAATTTGTATGGGAAAACCGGTTTTACTGCACATATTAACTTTTCTAATCGTTTATGAATATGGCGGTGAATGTTTATCTAAATACTCTAAAAAAATGAATGAGAATTAAAGCAACGACTAACGAATTGATTCACTCAAAAATCTATAGTAAACAAACTTGGTAGAATCGCACTCCTTTTGCTATCATTGTAGTTGTTGTTATTTGTGTGTATGTCGCCATCGGGGTTGTTATTTTACGACACAGTTTTTCTTTTTGTTTTTGGTGTTTTCGTCCTAAATAAGAGTCAAACAAACAATTCATTGATTATGTAAAGAACATTTATTGAAAATTAAATTTATTTTTAGACAAACTTTTGCTTGAAAATTTTTTGGTGATAATTTTTTCTGTGTAGTGTGTTTGTTTTGTTCATTTATTTATTTGAACAATGTTGATTCTTGCATTCGTTTGAAAGGACTTATGAATTGATGGTTACCTAAAATATTGTCAGAAAAAATTTTAGTTTTAAAAATACGTGTTCCTTGTGTAAAAAAGTTATAATTTAAAATATACATACATTCATACCCAGTAAAAATTTTAAAGGCAAAGTAATGAGTTAAAATACTAATAAACATACGCTTCACTTCTTCTACTTGGCATTTTAACCAATTACTTTAACATGGCGATGGCATTGGAGGCAATTACTTCCCACATTTGATTACAAATAACAAGCTATAAATCTCAATATTTAGAAAGCATTGAATACACAAAACTCAATAAAAATTAAATGTATCTGCTTAGCATTGAACTCATGGCGTTTTCACTTATTGTGTTATTTTATGCCAAGTGTTCTACTCAATAAACTACTCCACAACTATTTTCTTACGGGCTTAAAACTTGTTTTCACAAACATGAACACAATTAAGAAAATCCATTTTGCTTCCCCATGGGTTGAACTGTTTTTTTATCGTCTGTATGACAAGCAGATACACTACTACTCTGCCAATAAGAGAATTACAGCCTTATTCTGGCAATTTGGTAATAATAAAATTGCAACCGGGTTTTCGTTACCATATTGTACACTCAAAATATTCCGTACCTAAAATTAACTGAAATTGCAATATAAAATAAATTAAAACTCAATTAAAAACCGGTCTACTTATTGCACGCTTCATAAGCGAAGGGTTGAGATGGGTACTACTCTCACTTCACGCGAAACTACTGATTTTTCAAACTTAAAATGGCCCTATTATTATCATATATTGCACTTGTAAAAAATATATACACACAGATATTAAGAAAAATTACTATTTTTAACACTCATGACATTTTTAATTTAATTTTTATTATTTAAACTAATTAAAAAAGTTCTGTCTTGGACGCCCGTTTGTCTGTATATACGGATCCTGTATGTGGTCACGATAACGACCGAAAGACTTCACTAATCGAATCCTTTTTTTTTTTTTGTTACGCTTCAGTATAATTAAGAATAGAAGCCTATTTAATATCACGGTCTAAATGATATTATGAGGCGTGCACTTTTGGATTTTCCAAACTATTTTTCATTTAAGTTTAACAAAAAGTTTACTCAACTTTAAATGTTAAATAATTAACAGACCTAAAACCATAAAAAATAAATTAATCAATTTAACTATCAAAAGAACTAATAGCAGCTTCCGTAAAAATAAAAGAGGTTTCCTTGTTTCTGCTATTTTTACTGTTAAATAATCAACCCCAAGTTCCGTAAAAATAATTGATTTTTGCTTTATTTTTAAACGTTAAGAGGCTTATTATTTCGTATTTTCAATTATTATTTGATTAAATTTATATTTTTACTCACTGTTTGTTATGTTCTACTGGGATCGAACAAAGCTCGTTCGGGTTTGTAATCCATCGTATCAACCATCTGGCCAAAGCATAGTATGTAAATTTGCTGTACAAAAACAACATAAACTTACTCAATTTTATGTATTTAACTTTACAAATTAAAAAAACACACGCATGGTCTAGGCTGATTTTGAACATGTGACCTCTCGTTTAATAGTCTAACGTACTAACCACTACACCACTGATTTTAAAAGTGAATTTATATAATTTCAATTACAATTACCGTTAGTTTTACGTACAAAATATTTTGAGTATTTGTGTGTGTGTGTGTGTGTGTTATTTCTATGCATGTACCTTTTTTGGTACTTTTAACATAAACAACGGACTATATTGAAAGGAACAGAAAATCCGTATATGTGTATTGTATTTAGTTTTTTTATTGAATGTTAGAATCAGTTAAAAATAAAATTGCTTAGAATTTTAAATGTTTACTCTTTTAAAAGTTATTGCACGGAATACTTCTTGAACAAAATACATTCCGTTACTGACATAATATTGTGAGTGTAACTTTTATTTGTTCTGGTATTCCGGCAACAAGGTAATAAAAAAATAATTCAACAAATATGGTGAAAAAACTGACATACGTTTGTAATAAAAAATTATTAAAATTTTTTAATAAAAATTGATTTTTGGATGCCAAAAATTAAATTTATGAAATTTATGGCTTCTACACGAACAATCTCCGTTTCATTCATTCATTGAACACAGGCAAAAATAAAAATTGTTGCAAATCACCCAAAAGCTTTGGGAAGAACAATCTTAGTAGCTAAATGAGCAATTCTCCCATATATTTGTATCATTACTGATAGTAAGTAATTGTTCAACTGCTGTGAAGTAATTCAGGCGGTATGTAGTTTGTGGTTGAAGAGTATGTTGATCGGTAATGACAACTCATTACCAAGTTTTTGCTGGGTATGTTATGAAATTATATCTGATAAATAGTATGGCCAGCTACAAATGACATTTGCAACAGTTTTAAAAATTGTATAACATAAACAAACAAAAAACAAAACATTGTTTGTGACATTTTTGTTAAACATATAACAAAATCTGCATAAAATTATGATTTTTTATGAAAATAAATTAAATGAAACTATCAAAAACAATTGACCATTACTACATACAACACTGAACAACTATTTTTTATAACTTTATGGCTGCGCTTGGATTTCCTTCCTTCTTGAGCCACCCACTATCACCCTCGTGTCTATTTAAATTAGGGAGTAACGATACGCCGTTTTGCCGATCCGATACCGATACCGATATTTAAAAATAAATATCGCCGATATCGATTCCGATACGAATATTGAAATTGAGTTCAAGCTTAGATTAACAAAACTCAAGTGAAATTTTTTTATTATACAAAATTACATTATAAGAGAGAATATTTAAAATTGATAAAACATTGGAAGTAATTTTTAAGGAGCTACCTTTTCTTTGCTTCCAAAAAATCTATATTAAAAATATGCAGATTAGTAGAAAAGCAAGAAAAAAATTTTAATTCCTTTATAATTTTAAAAAAATACTCGCCATTCTTTTTAAAAAATCGATTTTATTAAAGGACATTTATCAACTAATATTCTTCTAAATAACTTAATAGCTTAATTATTAAAAGACTTCTAAGTTTATATTTATTCACTTAAATTTACATGAAAATACAGTTCTGAGTTTAAATTCGCATAAAAAAAAATTGTGAAAATGGGTAATTTTTTATCCTTTTTCCTAGAGCAAAAATCATTATAGAATACCGAAAAAGAAATTTGTGCTAGCATCGCTTCCAATTCGGTGATTGGTAATCGAAAAACAGAACTTCTTGCAATGGCAAGGAGATGTAAAACTAATTAGAAATTATCCAAATTTGCAATACTTCCAGATCGCGAATTCTACATTTTCATGACTTCTTTGGAGTGTCTTTTTTTTTGCTGGCATAAGATTTAAAAAACAACGACTTGAATTTCAATTCATGGTAAAATTAACAAAAAATAAATATTTTTTTTACAAAATAACAGCGTAAAATAATATTAATTTTTAAAATTGATATTAATAAGATTTAAAAAATAAGGAAGTGAATTTAATTCATGGTAAAATCGAACAAAAATAAATTATTTGTTTAAAAAAACTCTGAAAAAAATATTAAAAGTATCGTCGTATCGACAGTAAAATATCGCCGATACTGATGTATCGGAAAATCTGAAGTATCGCCGATATATCGGTATTCGTTACATCCCTAATTTAAATAATTGCGAGTATATATTATTTGTATCATGACTTTGACAATGACTGCTTTTGTACAATTCAACGTATTGTGTAAAGGTTGAAGTAACCAAAATCTAGACAGATTGAAACAAAACACAAAGGAAAGCATTTTCACCGAGCAGTGCTATATACAATGCAATTTACAGATAGTAATTTATGAGAATGCATAACATTTTTAAAATACATTTTAGTATTCAATAGAACACTGGCACATAGCCGAAACCGATCTGTTTACAAACCAAATTTGACGTGGGATGACGGAAAATCGTTCCAAATTTAAAATACATGTTTCCATGTCTGAATTCGCCGCCAGATGTATCTAGTTGCAGTTGAGAAAAGCTTCATACGATTTTATGTAGTTTTCATCTCCAATGTAATGTTTCATGCCATTCATGAATTTTTTTCGTTGTACTAATGTAAAAGAGCCAACGTAATGGTATCGTTACCGTTACGAAGCATTTTCCCTTTAGTGAACTCATCTGGAAAAAAGTATATTCTTCAAAATGCGATATTCCAAGTGTAGAAAAGACTTAATATGTCCCGGCTTTGGTTATGTCAAACTTTATGTGTATAAATGTTTTTATTTGCAATTTTTTAATTTAATTTAAACTAAAATAATGTTTTTCCTTAGTCGGTTGTTTTGGTTTTTCATCGCGTTTTTTTTTATTTTTCATATAAAAGTTTTGACAATACTAGTAGATTGTTAAACCATTTTGACTGACATGTTTTTCAAGTGACATGTTTGTTTCAGTTCCACTTTTTTCCCTGTTGCGTGTTTGGTTTATGATACTTTGGTGTCGCTTGTTTTATATGAAAACATAACCGCCAACCAATCTGTACATTATATATATATTTTTTTTATTTTTAATACTAAATGAAATGAACTGAACATAAACTTTTGCAAACACTGTTTCCTGAGGAAAATAAATAATTCAGAAAAAAATTAAAAAACATTTATAATTATTTATATTTTGTTTTACAACGAAATATGTATGTTTTTCTATTTGTTCAATAATTAAATCAAAAGTTTCAGCTACAGAGGGACTATTTATTTTATACCTTCAATTTTTAACCTTATAAAGGGTGGGCCTATTTACTTCCTAACTTCAAATGTGCCCACCCTTTATATGAAAAGTTTCCAATATTTTATACATCTAGTGTAAAAGTTATACATCGCATAAGTTGCATTTTTATATTACATTGTATTTGTTTTTATTATTATCTTTTTTCTACAAATGTTAAAAATTACAACTAAAAAGCGCAACATAACCCTTGTGAATTACTGCTATCTTATATGGTTTTATTGTTTAATTAAAAAGTATATTTTTCAACAAAAATATAAAAAAATAGAAATTTATTCATCAACTCTTTGCTGCGGGTCATGTGGTATTTGCTTAAAAAATATAAATTAAAATAAATTGTAAAAATATATAAATTTTCATATATAAATATAAATATTATATAGTATAAATAAGCTTAAAGTTTCATTAAAACAAAGTTAACCAAATAAAACCGATAAACTTTTAAAACATTTTGATGTTAAAAATGTTTTCATATTAATATTCAATATTTATGCCTGAATTAAATTATATTTTGATTTAGAGAAAAATGTAAAGCATGTTGACAAAGAAAAATGTTACTGCACGGAGGGTTGAACTTACATATTTCGAGACCTCTCTGTCTACTCAGCAGAGTTCTTTCGCCCTTTGACCAACGTCGGTATTTTTTAAAGAACTCTGATGAGTAGACCGGGAGGTATCGAAACATGTAAGTTCAACCCTCTGCGCAGTCAGATTTTTCTTTGTCTACATGCTTCACATTTTTCTCGATATAAAAATATTTGTAGTTTAATTGAAAATTGAAATTAAAACCGAACTCAAGCCAAAATAATTAAATTTCTTTGGATTTAACCCATACAGTTCGAATAAAATTCATAACTTAATTGTTATTCACTATTTATTTAATTTATAGATATTCTCAGAAACAATTTTTTTTAATTTGTTATTTGTTATGGGCTATAAGCTAATCTAGATGCCAGCTTATCATTGGGGCTAATACCAATTCTTCAGTAGACCTTTAACCATAATGTTGGAAAAATTTTCGAACTCTGCAGGGTGCAATTCGGCTAAAGAACGATTTATCTCTGTAATTCGTAGTGCGATTAACTAGACGTATCGAACACAAATGGATGTGCTCTTAATGAAGAACGTGTTGTTCGCAAAAAAGAGGGGGCTTCGGAAACAAGTTCCTGATTTAATTAGACACGTTGCATTGTAATAGGCATAAAACAGTGAAACACATCCCACGTTCCATCGATGTCCAGCAGTCAATAGAGTTGATACCCTAGTGTCACCGATTAGCTTTTTCGCCCTCGCTTGTACGAAGTCGAGTAAATTCAAATGGGCTACAAATCCATTTATGGTCGGCAATAGGTCGTGTAAATATTAAGGAAATCAAATTGATTGAAGTATCTCTTACGCCATCTTGAAAATCTACTGGATCAGACATCGAACATCGCACTACATTTTCAAGCCAAGATTTTCTGATTCTCCAATACTTATACCATACATTATTACATATGGAGCAGCAAGCTCGGTCATACGTCTATGTATAAACGTATAACACTGGGTCTTACGAGCATTAAAATCAACCCTATTCACACGACCCCATTTAGAGATTGTTATATGATCATTATTAAATGTATTATGTACAATATGGTGGAGCGTCAGAATTTTTTTCGAATTTCAATTTCGAGTAACACTAGAACATTGCATTTTCAGATACATGAGAAAAATAATGAAAAGATATTGGCACCTACATACTTTTAGCTCTCTACCGCAGCATAAAATATTATTGATAAAAATAAAAAGCTTAAAGTTGAACATGATAAGATACATCCCAGCAAAAAATATTCGATATTTAGAAGCACTAAAAGCTATTAGAAGCAATGCATTGGATACTTAAGAGCAAATGCTTCCAAAAATTCTACTACAAGGCAAAAAATATAGGCAAAGCAACACATGTATTTAAAATTTAACTTCTCTCACTGACGATAGTGCTTCTTAGATTCTATGCACGAACAGTACACACACACAAAGTATGCACGAACAGTACATTTTAAAAATAACGTAAGGTAAATAATTTTAAAATAATGTATTTGTAAGAGTAAGCTTATGTTAACTTCGTGCTGCCGGCTTGCAGCAGTGTCTTTGGTTGAGTGGTTGGTGCGTTGGATTTCAAATCAGAAGGTGTTTAGTTCGATACTAGTTAAAGTTAAAATAACAAACAGTGAGTAAAAATAGAAAATTAATAATTAAAGATAAGAAATATTAAGCCTTCAACATGACTTTAGCCCATTTGTGCACACGTCCATCCATCATCCTCGTCAATCTATATCGAACCATTTTTTTCATATATTTTCAGTTTTAGTGCTGAAAATGTTGATGACTTTCAGCACTAATATTAGTATTTTGAGGATACAGAAACTATTGCATTATAAAAGCGCAATTGCAAGTGATTCCGTTTTGTTGTCTCCCTTACAAAAATGCTTCTTGCAAGCAATAATTTTTGCTGGTATAGTCAAGCTCTGAACCTTTATTCAAAAGAAAACAGCCGCAAGATGGCGAAATCGACTGTTAATTAATTAAAGTAAAAATAATTTTCAAACTAGTTGGTTGTTGCTGTCTTCGATGGCAGTTAGGTCTAGGCTGCAAAGAATTCTGATGAAAATACTGTGGTGGTCTCGAAACGTCTGATGTAAGTTCAACCTTCCGTACAACTAAAATTTTCTTTGAATTTTCAATTATTACATGCTTTAGAATTTTTTTTCTAAAATAAAAGTAATTTAATCGGAAGACTAAATTGTTAAACAAACTTAAGACAAACTAATTAAATAAACTTTGAATAATCTTAATTTTCGATTAACAATACAGAAGATTTGAAAAAAAATATACCATTTCCATTCCAGTTTCTCTAAATTTATCTTACAATTTTTTAATACTTCTTAATACCCTATTAGGTAATTAGTATGAAAATATAGTTTTCTCTTTTCCCACAAAACAAAAATTGTCGTTAAAGCTTGAACAAATTAAATTATGTCACCATCATGAATATATTTTTCCCATTCCCATATCTTTGCTAATTGAATGAAAATTTTACTTAGTTTTATAAAGCGCAACCATATGATATAGTACCAAAAATAATTCACTGCTTGTGGCCAAAAATATATAGCATAAGATAGGCAAAGGTAAACCAATTTCGATTCCAATCGAAAATCGGTTTTGTGCTATAAGAAATACATTTTTCGCAACCGAATTTACATCTACGATTTTATACTGAAATCGAATATTGGTCTTTTAAGATAGATGTTTCTTAATATTATCAAAATAGAAGCTCATATTCGATTTTACGCCCGAGTTTCAAAAAACGTCACTTTAGTAGCGATTAAATCGTATAAATATAGCGTTAAAAATAGGTAAATATTCCACTTTCTTATTTCTTTTTCCTTATTCCGACTCAACTTTTTGATAGGTGCTCTCTTGTTTAGCAGTAATTAACGTCATAAATAGGGAGTGTTAAAATGCTCATAAAAGTATTTGTACCGAACCCAAAATTCCAGTTATTTTCATCATGTATGTCAACTTCATGCCAAGTCTTTGTTAGTCAGTCATAGAGTTGTAAATGTTGAAGTTTTATTTTTGCCCGCTGGAATAAAATATATGCAATTTGTGCTATTATTTTGATTAACACTGTATATATGTTAAAGTACTCTTAATAAAATAAATGCGCTCTTTTTTGTTGTAAGCTTTTAAAAATGTTATCATTAGTTAATACTAAAAAAACTTTCGGTAAGTTTCGGATTAGGCCGAATATTCAGCTTTTTAGCCGAATGTTCGGTTCGAGCTCGGCCTGAAAAAGCTGCTTTTGGTCGGACTCTATTATATATATAGAATAAAAATTTTCTGCTATGGTATTCGACCAAAAATTTGGCCTAAACCAAATATCAGCCGAAACCACAATTCCGAAACCACATAACCGAACATTCGGTCGGACTCTAGAAATTATGTATATCATGTGTTTTTTTCTTTTGGATTTCATTCCATATTAGAGCCTACAACATGATTTTGTGCTTTATTGCATTTACTATAGTATTTTTTAATGTGCAAAGTGTTTTTTTATATATGAGTACTAGGTGTTACGCCTGTCCCTGTCAGGCTGGAAGAAAAAGAAAATCTGCTTATCATTAGGGGGCTTTAATATAATGTCGTTTTCTTTTCTACAAAAAAATTTTGCATGGTTTGTTTGCACTTTTTAATGAAAATTTGCAATATACAGCCCAATTATGAATAAGAATTCCCCGGGAATTCCCTATTAACGTTCCCGTACTCTAAATAAAATCTCCCCGGGAAAATTTTTCCTTCTCCCATTCCTCCTGTTCTAAATTGCAATTTCCCCGGGAAAAAACTCCCAGGGAAAAAGTAAGTATTCTAAATATGAGGGAGAGGGAGAAATTCTTGCGAGTTTTTTCCCTAAACATTTTGAAGGGAACTAATGCAAAAAAGCTAAAATTAAAATTAAAAAATGTTGTGAAACAATAGTATAAGTATTTATTTAGGACAAGAAGTTCAAATAAACACCAGTATGCTATATATCTCTCTTGTTTTAGGCATTTTTATCCACGTCCTGCAAGCATGCTCCTCAAAAACATGAACTACTTCTGCCTTCGGAATAAAGTTTTAAAATACACTCAATTTCGCACACATCCTTTAAGTTCACATAATAGATAAATGGAAGATTTGTTGCGGTTTAAAAAATTTACAATTTCCTTTTTACACACAATAATTGGGGACTTAATGCATCTGGCCCTGGCCTTGGCTCGGTTTTCGATTCATTTCCTCCACATAAAGTTCTTCCGAGATCATCTGAGTGACTACACTGTATTACTACTATATTACACTGTATTATACTATTTAAGCAAAAACATTACTGAACTCTTGCGTTAGTGCAGAATAAATAAATGTAAACACTAAACAGTTGATCCAGATTTTTCCCTCTCGCTTATTTGTTTATTCACCTGCTTATTAGAATAGGAGGATTTGTCCCCGGGAACAAATGAATGGGAAGAGAAAAAACTCCACGGGAAAATTCATAATTGGGCTGATAATAATTTTTCGAGGAAGTGAATATATTAGAAATTATTGTATCAAACCTTACGAAGGTGAATTTTTGCTATAAAGGGCTGCTTACTTCGATTTTCTGGATAGACAAAAAAGAGCAACCCACAAATAAGGAAATTATATATGTAGATGTTTTTGAGAGGAAAATAACTTTAAATTGATAGCAGCTCCGTTTATAATGCCCATTACAAAAAACCCAGTACAATAACCAAGTGAGAAAACCACAAAAGATTGTATTTAATTTCCGTACCAACATGAAAAATATTCACAGGCAAAGAACTAGTAAAATTTTATAAAAAAAAAATTTGCAGGTAAGGAAAACATTCCAAAGCATGTAGCAAAGGGTTTTCCACTGAATTTATATAAATTTCTTGAAAAAACAACTAAATGTGGCATAATTTTTTTTTAATTTCCCCTAAACCTTTCCTATCGTTATTGGCACATCGCTATGTTTCTCCGCTTTCTCTTTTACTAGATATCCTTTCACCCCACAACGTCATAAAGGTTAACTTTATTGAAAGCAAGTAACCAACCGTAAGAATACAAAGAGTTTATAGCGCATAGTAATGAGTTCAACAACTAGAAGAAAAAATAAAACAAAAAAATATAAAATCCCTTTGCTCTTTACTGTTGCGAAAATGCCGGTGCTAACCTCCTGGCCCCCTTTTATTAAACTGAACTCGTATTGAATCAAATTAGAACCAGAAAATTTTTTATGAATATTTATATAAAGGGGAAATAGGTACAAGTGGTGGCATTTGGTTTGGTTAAAAGCAATTCAATTTGGGGTTAAAATACTTAACTTTCTTACAAAAGTAACTCACACACCTACACTTGTTACTATATACAGATTTTACTTGTGAGTTTGGATATGGATATTTTTTTAGGGATCAGCTTTTTGGGGAGGAAAACCAGACATTGTTTTATTTTAATTATTTTTCATGGAAACATGACTTTTTAGAACACCGCGTTATATGTGTATTGCAGATGCGATTAATCGAACGATTAATAATATTCGACTATTTTGTTGTAATTAACAATTTTTTACATTAAACGAGTATTAATCGATTTTTTCCAAAATAATTTAAAAATATTCATAAACGATAAACCTCATAATTTGTCGGTGAAAAAATAATTTCGTAGTCTTCGTTGGCAGTTAAATTAAAAGTAAATGCATCGATTTCATTAGATCCAAGATTTAGAAAGAATCCGTTCCAGATTTCTTAGCTATATTTAAAATGACGACGCACATAAGAAGGAAAACGGCTAAAGCGGAAATGGCACGTGTCCTATTAATTTATTGGTTCACAACAAATGTTTGGGATACAAAAAAAAAGATGGAACAAATCCATAAGATGAGCTGAGTTGGCGCATATGGCTTTAACACATTTCTTACGAACAGGACTTAACACAGTAAGGTTCCAATCATCAAGCATGCGTTCTTCCAGCCAAGTGGTACTAACAAATCGGTGCATGCTCCTTAACAATTCGTTGCCGTCGGTTTAAAACAGTTCTGCCGCCAGACCATCAGCACCTGTAGCTAAGTTATTCCTGTTATTCCTTAGCCGGGACATTGCTTTCTCACTCTCATTTTGATTAAGTGGTTTACATTGAACATCGTCCTCAATGATTGGTTTAGGGGTATCTTCGACGCTACTAGCATCTGATACCAACAGTATGGAAAATTTTCTTTCCATATTGTCAGTACACTTTCATTATCTGTCACTAGGTTTCCGTCTTTGTCTTTACAGCAGGAACTACCAGTGCCAAAGCCCTCTGTTTGGTGTTTCACTCTTTGGTAAAGTTTGCGGGACTCGTTTCTACTCCTACTCATCTCCGTCTCCTCTCACTCGCGCCTTTCCATATCTCTTTTCCTGCGGCGGAACAGCGTCCTTCTCTGCAGTAGCATTGCGACACTCCTGGTTGTTACACAGTTTTTTTTTTTTGGGGGCAGGCTTATGAAACCCATGTACGGATTTAGCAGGAGTTTCCATGGAGTGTGCAATAAGTTGTCATTCTGCGGGCTGCTCCATACCATGTTTTGTAACGCGGCGAGAGATATTAGTCTCAAGCTGTTATCAACAGTGTCTCCGTGGAGATTGATTTGCCAATCGTTGGATCGTAGACTTCTTTCCTTCCGATGTTGCCGTTAAAATCAACCAGAACAATTTTAACGTCATGGTTGGGGCAGTGGTCATATGCTTCTTTTTTTTATTTTAAAACGAACACACATACTGCTTAAGCCTTTTTCGGTTTTTCTGCAGAGATGCCCAGGGTCTTGGCGGGAATCGAACTTGCAACCCCCGGCTAATAGTCTAGCACACTATCCACTACACTATGGCGGTACCCCAGACGCTCATAAAATAAATCTTTGACCTGTTCGTCCTTATTCGCCGTCAGGGCATGTGCACAAATAAGTCTTATGTAAAAAAAACTTTGCCTTGATACGGACTGTTTAGTTCTCCTTTTAACTACGAAAGCGCAGCCAGACTCGTGCTAATATCATGGCAGGTACAACAGATGGAATTCTGGTGACACCTTGCCCATTCCATATTAATTCCTGGATGAAAGTAACAATGGATCTGTACTTATTCAGTGCGTTTGCCAATTGGATCATTGCGCCTCTTCGGTAAAACGCACAAGCGTTCCAGGTGCATATCCGTAAATCATGGACCTTTATTCGTTTGCGGTGATCGTCAACATTTGGAAGAGGCTGTTCTTGTTCTTTTTTTTCCATTGTAGGGTATTTTTTGTGGAGGTGAATTATAAGTCCAACCCCCTAACCACCTTAACAATGTTCATATGCATTTAATTTATTTCACCACTTTTTAAAGGGTCCGCGAAGGAAAAGGCTGTTAGAACCCTCGTCCTAGGATTGGGTTACCTGATAATTTGTATCTACCTTATGACGTGGCACTAACAGCTTATGCTTTTGGGAAGGGGAATTTTAAATGAAACATACAATTTAAAAAAAAAATCTTTTACAAACTCCACACGGAAATGAGCTGATACCGCCCTCCATTCCCATGGATCCTCTTCTGGTCACTAAAGTTTCGGTGTTGAATATGATAAATTATGTATATATATATATATATATATATATATATATATATATATATATATATATATATATATATATATATATATATATATATATATATATATATATATATATATATATATATATATATATATATATATATATATATATATATATATATATATATATATATATATATATATATATATATATATATATATATATATATATATATATATATATATATATATATATATATATATATATATATATATATATATATATATATATATATATATATATATATATATATATATATATATATATATATATATATATATATATATATATATATATATATATATATATATATATATATATATATATATATATATATATATATATATATATATATATATATATATATATATATATATATATATATATATATATATATATATATATATATATATATATATATATATATATATATATATATATATATATATATATATATATATATATATATATATATATATATATATATAAACATCGTTGTGACGTGTAACTGTGATAGGTGAAAGTTAGTTTTTGTTAATCCAAATTGATTATTAGGCTAAGGTTCGCAACGTTATATTCAGAAAGAATTGGGCATATTAATCATGCCCAAGGAAGAAGGGAAAAATTAACATTAACTTAATTTTTCAACATAAACAGCAGAACATAACTGCGCTACACTTCCCATCATCCGTGCTCATGTGTATTTTGCTTATCACCACTTGTCTGGTGGCTCTGTTAAATACGTTTAGTATTTTTTTCTTTGTTATTACAAATGAAATTATAGAAATTGCAACATGGTTGCATTTAACAATGTACATTGTTAAAAAAGTGTTGACTACAATCATGGTTTATTTAAAAATGCAACATTAGTATGATTCTACAAAAGTAAAATATAACAAGAACCATACTATCTTTAGTCAGTTTATTTTCAATGAAACTATGGTAATAAAACAAACATGGCTGTTTGTTTTTAAAAAAGTTTTTGCTCCTAACTTTGGTTGTATGCTTTTCTATCAGTTCTGTTTTTTTAATTTCAAGCGGTCGGTTCATTTGTGTTAACTTTTTGTAAAAAAAACAGATATAGAAATTTAATAAATAAAATAAAAAGGTAAGTTCCATATAATTAAAATGTTTGAAATTTTTCTTTTAGGAATTTAATGATTTTGTCCATAATCCATTATGTCCATACATAATCATGTATGATTGTACTTCCAGATTCCCTAGAGGCAAACGGGGTAGGAAACTGGCATTACTTCAGTTTCATGAACTTTTTCTACACATTTCAATCGTTTTATTGTATAACTGTCGCATTGAATTGCAACTTTAAAAAGAGATTGATATATATGGTTAATAGAACCATACGTATGGCTAATGAAACCAAATGCATAATTAAATAGAACCATATGTATAGTTGATGGAACCTTATGTATGGCTAACTGGAACAATATGTATGGTTAAATGTTACCATATGTATGGTTAATTGAAAACATATGTGTGCTTAATTGGAACCATATGTATGGTTAATGGAACCATGTGTATGACTAATGAAACCATATGTATGGTTAATAGATTAATATGTATGGTTAATGGAACCATATGTATGGTTAAATGGAATCATATGTATGTTTAAAGGAACAATGTATATGGCTAAATGAAACTATATGCATGATTAAATGCAACCATATGTATGGTTAATGAAACTATATGTATGGTTAATGGAACCATAAGTATGGTTAAGTTGAACCAGATGCATGGTTATATAACAATGTTATTGTTAACTTAGACAACATTATTGTGTTTAAAACAAATTTCGTTTCAAAATAGTATGGTTTGACTGCAACCATGTATTCAATCATAGTATGTTGCTCTTCGACTATGGTTGCCTCAACCATGTTTTATCTTTGCGTGTACCCACTCTTCTATAGCGTTATATTTGAATGGTTCCATTCCAGTGTAACATGTCGCTGTCATTAGTAGGAGTCTCATATCCCTACTGTACTTGTTAAGGTCTTTTTATTATAATACGTAGCCGATCCCTAGTCAAATTGACTGAAGATTAAAATGACACGTGACTTAAATGCCGAAAATATAACGAAATATATTACAAGTCCTCTTTTCACTATATTCTACTACTAGCTCTTGGTACCACTTCCATTTTCACCACTCGCTAATTTTTCCGGGGGAATCTAATATAATTGTTCCCGTTGTTAGATAGAATTGAAATTTTTACTTTTTTGTTTATTTTATTGGACTAAAACAAATCAGATTTCAGGCTAATCTAAATATGTAGAGCTTTTGTATAATCAATTTTGAATAAATCTGAAAGATTTTTTCTTCTAACTTTTCCTATTAAAACACTCTTTTATTTGACCCGGTAATATCTAGTAACTGAAATAAAATTGAAAGAAAATCTGATTTTTTGGCATTAATAAAATAAAAGTATTATATAAAAATGAAGAATGGTGGTGAACTTCTTTTTCTGTTCACAAAAATAATATTTCGTACACTTTTGTTGTTGATAGTATTTTAAACTACAAAATAGTATTTTAAACTGCAACGTATTTTAAACTACTTTCCGGGGATTGTATTGATATATAAAATCAGGATATTGTATATATTCACTCGTATATAAGTACATTCACTTGTATATTGAGAGGGGCGTTTTACGTCTTACTGCTTGCTGTCACTATTAAAGGAGTAGAAAACAACACAAATTGATTGACTTTAAGTGTAGGAGTGGCAAATGTTAAAAGCATTTATAAAAAAGGAAATATAAATAGCTAAATCGCATCTTGTTAAGTTTTCGGAAGAAAAAAACAAAAAGGTTGCAACATAGAAACTTGGAAAAAGTGTGTTGGTGTTCTACAGTGTATCAGTATGCGATGCACCTACGCAAACTATTTGCTGTTTTATTTGTACACTCATTTCTGGATATTTGCCATACATACTCGTACATACAAATGTGTTATTTTCGTTGAAAGAACTCTGCTACATTGTGCATACAAAAGAAAGTAAAAATTGTATTATTTTTTCTATACTATTATAGTCGTTTTTGGTACGCTTGTATTAGCTTCTTTTTTAACTTTAGATTTAATAGAACCTTTCGACGTTCTTTTTCACCAATTGAAAGACGTCCAATGAATTCAAAACTTTGCACTTAGGCTCCCGTAGCAATACAATTTTATGGTTAGAAAAATGGGCAGTACCACGCCCATACAAAGTAAATATTATTTTTAAAATGCTTTTAATTAATCGATTCGTATAAAGTTTGACACAGATACATATTGAGTTTCTCCTACAATAACAATTTATAATTAGAAAAGTGGGCAGTGCCACTCCCACACAAAGTAAATAATTTTTTCAGCTACTTTTACCTAAGCGATTCTTATGAAGAAACTTCGTACACGCATTTAGTTCTTCTGACAATACTACTGAGTGATTACAAAAGTGCACAGATAATTATTCCTCAAAGAATCTAAATTAAAGCAGTTTATGAAAAATTAAAACTACTTCCAAGTTGGCAAGAACCATGTGGCTTTAATCCGCAGTTTATTGAAAATACTTTAAGCGAATTTGATTTACACGGTCCTAACAGACTAGGTAAATCGAGGGTTATCTGTATATGTATGTATGTAGTGCAAAGGAACTTCAAACTTGTCTTTGAATTAAAAATTATGTTTATAAACTACCATCACATCTATTATGACTATTTGTATAAAATGTAACTTTTCTTAGCATGTCACTCATATTTCCTGCTTATCTACCCACATTTGACCCTAATTTATTGTTTAAAGCTACGACACTTCTTTTCTAGGTTTCTTTTTTCAACTCAACAAAAGATTGAACAAACAATGCTTGCTTAATACAAAAGTATGATAAAAAAAATAAAGAAGTAAAATGAACATTGAAAATTCAATGACATTGTCTTAAAATTACATCTTATACTACTCCTAGATAAACTTGTATGCTACTAATGTAGTTGTTTTTATTACACATTGATGATAAATAAAGAAAATATAGAATGTTTTGAACATGTTACTGCTAGTTTTACAAGAAAGAAAAAATGTGGAAAAAAATTTTTCTTGCTTTAAAATTCCTCTTTTTAAACTTTACAAGTGATTCTTTTTTAATGCACACAAAAACTGGGTTTTGTTGCAGCTATTGTTCTTGTTAGTTGCTACAATTGTTGTTGTCAATGGGTATACAGTTTGAGAGTAAAGGTTTGGGAAAGTAAGAAAAGAAGTGTAGAAAATGTTCTTCAATTGTAAGCGCTTGGGTACAAGGATAGATTGATAATATTATGCAACAAGAACAAAGATAACTACTATATTTTTTAAACATTTAATGGTTCTCTAACTAACAAAAACGGCTGAAACTTTAAATTTTTTTTTATAACATTTTGGGTTTTGAAGGGGCGGCTGCTCCACTGATAACACTGTACAGCAAAATCAATTTTTTTCAAAATAAAAAGCTTCTAGCGACTGATTGTGGTAAAGAGCACCAAAGAAATATATACGGCGCTTTGAAAGTTTACATAGGGGAGTTGGATTTCCCAACATTTTGCATATGGGCATTTCCACTGGAAAGTCGTCTTCTTTTTCACGTGCGACACCAAGCAATTATGCTTGTTTTTTTAAGAAAACTAAAGTTTATTTTACTTCTTTATATATGTATTTGTGTAGGACGTAAGTAGCTCTACATTAAGTAAAAGTTTAAGAAAAATCGATCCACATTGTTCTGAAATACAAACTTAATTGCTTGGTGTTGCACGTGACAAAAAAGTGGACTTTCCTGTGGAAATACTCAAATAGTTATAGCGACTCGGTATAGCAAATTTCGTTAGCCTTAAGCCGCAAGGCACTTGCGGAAGAAGTTCTGCAAGTATTTGCTGAAGTGTTTCCACTCAAACCGAAAATTGTGGAAATCTGCTTCTAGAAGTAGTTTGTAGAAGTTATTACGACAAACTTGCTGCAAGAAATTGGAGTAGAGTGTGCTTTTTTACGAATGACAGTAAAAAAATGTCTTGTGGCAAAATAAGATTTGCAGCTGACATCGCAGCATATTTAATATAAAAAAAAACGCTAAAACTAAAAAATTCCAAAAATAAAAAAATGCCAAAACGAAAAATCACCAAAATTCAAAAGAAAAAAGGACCAAAATTAAAAAATCGCTAAAACGCCAAAAATTACCAAAATTAAAAAGATTTAAAAACGCCGAAAACCGAAAAAAGTCGTAAAAACGAAAAAATCCCTAAAACCTAAAAAATCGCTACAACTAAAATATCGTAAAAAAAATTTAAAAAAAACAAAAACGTAAAAAAGCGCTAAAACAACAAAAACAGCGCCAAAAACCGAAAAAATTGCCAAAACCAAAAAAGTGTCAAAACAAAAAATCACTAAAACCAAAAAAATCACCAAAAACCGAAAAAAACCGAATAAAGCGCCAAACTGAAAAAAAACTAAAAATACTGTCAAAAAGCGAAAAATAAAAAACAAAAAACGCCAAAACCCAAAAAATCGCCAAAACTAAAAAATCGGCAAAAAACAAACAAAAAATTTCAAAAAAAAATCGCAAAAAAAATCACTAAAATAAAAAGGCGCCAAACACATTTTATTTTTGTCAAAACGAAAAAAAGTGTAAAAACAAAAAAAATCGCTAAAACTAAAAAAATCCCCAAATACCGAAAAAATCCCAAAACGGAAAAAAGCGCCAAACAAAAAAAAAATTAAAAATACCGCCAAAAAGCGAAAAATAAACCTTAAAACAAAAAAAACGCCAAAATCAAAAAATCGCCAAAAATGAAAAAATCGCAAAAAAAACAACAAATTGCAAAAAAAAAAAAAAATCGTCAAAAAAAAAAGAAAAAAATCACTAAAATGAAAAAGCGACAACCCCATTTTATTTTTGTCCATTTTTATAAATTTGGAAATGAACTAAAAAAACACAAAACAAAACTGAAAATAGAAGAGAATGCAACAAACCGTTTACCCGAAGTATACCCGACTTCTTCTGCAAGTCTTCAAAACAATTGCAGTTCACAGCAAGTCGTTCAAGTTACTTCCAGCAAACAAACACGTGTTTCCACATAATTGCTGCAAGTAAATTCTGCAAGCCCTGATTTCTGGTAGTCGACTTCTAATACGTGTTTACACGACAAAAACTTCTAGAAGTCACTTCTAGAAGCAACTTCCGCAAGAAAACTTGCTAGTGGACACTCGGCTTTACTTTTAAGGTATAAGTTGTGTTCAGCGCTTTTATATAAAACACACGAGTAAAATTTTTATAGAAAATGTGAAACCTCTGACTCTTTGTTGTATGGGTTCTTTTGTCTCTCTCTCTCTCTCTCTCTCTCTCAAAAAAAGGGGCGAAGAAACTCCCCTTCTGCGGCAATATAGCCGCTTTGACTTTTCCTCTATTCTTTCTGAGTATAACGTTACGAACCTTATCCTATATAATCAATTTAGATTAAAAAGCAAATAAGTTCGAAATTAAAATGATATATTCTTATTTCAAAATGAAATACAGTTATTTCAAAAGACAAAATATTCTTTGAATGTTATTGTAAAATCATGGTGAATCTACATCATATTTCTATGAAGCAAAATCACTACCAAACATTTTTAAATTGATCTTGTTTTTGGCGACTCCAGCATGAAATTTTCTGAGTGTGTAGTACCACGCCCACTGGTATGAGCACACACAACTACAGTTGACTGGATGTAGGCTAATAAATATTTACTCTGTATAGTAAATTATTTCAATATAGAAAACTTTATCTAGGCTATGTTCGTTACTGTACAATATATACAATAAAGTTATTCATACAAAGTTTGAAGACCTTCGCTAATTTAGCTCTTTAAATATACCAGATTTAATAAATACTTTGTGTGGGAATTGCCACATTTTTCTGACTTGAAGACGATATTAGCTTTTGCGATTGTATTGTAGTGTAATCATAACACACTTTGTCTAGTTCAAAAGTGCTAAAATTTCTCACACAACCCTGCTGTATGAGTATATTAGAGTGGTAGTAAAAAATAAAAGTTAGATTTCTTCAAGTCTCATACCCCAAAGTATTTATAAGAAACTACCCAAAAAAATTTTCAGGTCAATCAGTTAAGACCAAGGCCGCACCGCACGCCTACCAAAGTTTGAGCAAATGCTCTTTTTCTGTCTTTTATGTTTCATAACTTAATAAATATAGTAATTGCAAAAAAAAATCGTTTAAAAAGTTGTTGTCTGTAAAGTTTCCAACAGCTTTTGTCTTACGGACTTTTATCTTAATCGCATATTTAACAAAATAAACAGCAATATTGAAAAAACCCCATTACAATTAAGATTTCAAAATTATTACACTGATTTACAAATTTCGGTAAACTTTTTCGTTTCCTAGAACTAAAAGCTGTTCCTTTAGTTGTTTGGGCCGCTGAACGCGATTTTTATTAACTCTAGTTTTCGAGATATACCGTTATGTCAAAAACGAAGGCATTTGCACTGGAGAAGCGTTCTCCCTATTTAGTAAAAGAGAAAAACCTATGTTCGACAGCATAATTATCTTTAAGCGGAGCGGATATTGTTTCCAAGTCTGCTCATTAGTTTCAGAGATATTGTGAAAGTTTCAGCCTAAAAATTTAATATTTCATTTTAAAAAATTAATAAAGTTCTCTACCTGATTTATGAATAAAATCAAAAGTTAAGCAGTAATTGCAACGAAAAAAATTGGTATTTCCTTTGGAATATATTAAGCTACAACAAATTTAATCGTTGGTGTAATTTTATTTTTTTAAAGAATTTTTAAAAACAAAAATGCATCAAATTTTTATGACATTTTTAATTTTTAGGCTCAAATTTTATGATATCTCTGAAACTAATGGGAAAATTTGGATTCGATGTTCGTTCAACTTAAAGATAATGTTGTTGTCGATTTTCTTTACTAAATAGGCCAAACTCTTCTTTAGTTATGCTAATATATGTCGTGCACAGAAAAAATTATCACCAAAAAAATTTCAAACAAAAGTTTGTCTAAAATAAAATTTCAGTTTTAGTAAATGTTCTTTACTGAATTGTGAATTTTTTGTTTGACACTTATTTAGGACGCAAACACCAAACCCGATAACAAAAACCAGTGATAGCAACTTTATTTACTGAAGATTTCTGAGAGAATTAATTCGTTAATGTTGTTGCGTTAATTCTCATTATTTTCTTAGAGTCTTTAGATAAACTTACAGAATTGAACACATTTAACAAAGTGAAATTTCATAAATGCTTAATGGATGATGATGTTATTATTTAAAACATGAAAATATTAAAAAAAAACTTTTTTACTGACTCAGATAAAAAATTTGTTTGCTATATTACAAAAAAAATCCATTAAAGATTTTTGTTTGATTCAGTAAACTATTTTTTTTTCGAATTTGTAAGTATTTTTGGACCAACTGTTTTAGAAATTCAGACAAAAATATTGTTACATATATTACAGTAAATATTTTTGATTGATTCAGTAAATTATGTTATTTAGAATTTGTAAATGTTTTCAGACAAACGTGTTTTATAGATTTGGATAATTTTTTTACTGCAAAAAACGGTTTATTTTTCAATGAAATTAATGAGAAATTTTTCTCTGTATTTACAAATTTGTTGGTAGGTCCGCTTGTAGTCAAAATATTTATTTATTAATTCATTGAATTTCTTTACTGAAAATTAAATTTAGTTCTTTTCTTTGTGCAAGTGCCTTCATTTTTGACATAACGGTTTATCTCGAAAATTAGGGCAGATGAAAAAATTTAAAAAAATATGGGAGTGCAGATTCGCGTTCCGGGTCCCAAATAACTAAAGAAACAACTTCAAATTCAAAGGAACGAAAAAGTTTACCAACATTTGTAAATGTGTGGGCTTTTTTTTATTATATTAGTGGATATGGGCTATTGGATATTTTGCTGTTTATTTTGCTAATTATGCCATTTAGATATAGGTCGCACACTGTGGCTTTTTGTACAGGTATCTATATTTATTAAGGCCCCTATTATGATTCACAACTCAGCTTGGTTGAGTTGTCAATTTTACGACCCAACTCAACCATTTCTTCTATTATGATTCACAACTAATTTTAGTTATCTTCGAAAAAAAATTTTCGGAAAAAAGGTTATTATCTATAATCTTTGTTTTTTAAACCATAGTAGCCATCACAAATATTTTAAATATTTTTAGCTTTGGCCTTACTATTTTTCTTGGGGCTTTATGGATATGGCAACACTATTGGTTGACAAATGGTATAGGTTGGCGTCAAAAATCACCATTTAAAAACTAAGCCAAAGTAGCACAATAGTCAAAATAAAAACCAAAACACAACTGCTAAGGAACAGTTGTCTCACTTTGATGAAAGTTGTTATCCATAATAAGAATTTGACAACTACGACTCAAATATCAATTTAGTTGTGAATCATAACAAGGGCCTAAGTTATGCGACATAAAAGCAGAAAAAGAGCATTTGCTCAAACTTTTGTGAGTCTTAGGCCCCTATTATGATTCACAACTCAACTAGGTTGAGTTGTCAACTAGGTTGAGTTGTCAACTCAACCATTTTTTTGAATTATGATTAACAACTAATTTTAGTTGTCTTCGAAAAAATGTTCGAAAAAAGGTTCTTATCTATACTCTCTGTTTTTTGAAACCATAGTAGCCATCACAAAATATTTTAAATATTTTTAGCTTTGACCTTACTATTTTTTGTTGAGATTTTATCTTTTATTGATATGGCAACAATATGGGTTGACAAATGGAATAGATTGGCGCCTAAAAGTACCATTTTAAAAGTAATTAAAAGTAACACAATAGTGGAAATAAAAACCAAAACACAACTGATAAAAAACTGAGACAACTGCTTTGATGAAGTTGTATTTCATAATAAGAATTTGACAACTACGACTCAACTATCAATTTAGTTGTGAATCATAATAGGGGCCTTAATCTCAACAGATTAACCTGACATTTTTTAAGATAGTTTTTTACAAATAGCCATCGATTTGGAATATGAGACTTGTGAAATCCAAATTAGATTTTTTACGACCACTCTAATGAGCATACATGCATACATAAATATACAGAAATCTATGTTCTGTTAAGTAATATAAAAGTCAACGCATTTTGTTGCAAATATGTAAGTAAGTAGTAACATGCATTTGAGTTCTAATCCAATTTTATGTTTTAGGGTTGTTGACTGTTTCATGTGTTGCATGCACTCATGAACGAATGTGCATGCTTCGGCACCATCATCGCCGTCTACGTCAACGTCAACAACTTGTATATATGTGTAATACAATGACATACAGCCACTTGAACAGTAGTCAACCTCCTTGTCAAGTCCCAAACTCTAGCATTTTCCACTTTCACTCCCTTCCTTCTTATTATTCTTGCCACTTGAGTTGCAAGCAACAATTATATCAATTTAATTTATTTTTTTCTTGTTTTCTATTATTCTTATTTTACTTCGTTGCGTACACACTTTACATACTACAATGCTGATTTTCGTTTCATTTCTTGGTCTTGGTTTCTTTTTTTATATACTTCGCTGTTTTCTCCAACATGTTGGAGTCAGCACAATGCTTTTGAAGAGGGCGAAACGAAGGTGGACAAATTTATACAGGAGGTGGAGGATTATAATAGGAGTATTAACATTGTTCCATATGGCTCCAAGTTGTTGTATTCATGTCTGTTTGTTATTTGCTGAACATGTTTTATTTCTCGAGTATGTTTTATTCTGTGGTGATAATGGAGCAGTGGGGTAATGGTGGGCTTGTTGTGGAGGTTTAGCTGAAAGATTAAGTGGATCATTTACATAAATGTTTAATATTTTCTTGATTGGACTTTGTTTTACGAAATGCAAAAAAGTATAAAATAACAAAAAAAATAATAATAAAATTTCAACAAAGAAAGGAACAAATGCTTCAGAAATGTTAAATTAAAGGGGTAAACATGTTAACTTTAGTTTCAAAACGTTTGTTGTCGTTGTTGCACATGTATTATTAAACTGAAATTAATTTCAATGTAGTTTGTTTTTCCTTCTTTTATATGCAACATATGGTATAGTTTCGCACAATTTGCGTTTCGTTCTTTATTTATGTTTTTTTTTATGGAATATGTATTTAAATTACTGTAATTATGTGTAAATTAGTTCGTTAAAAAAACATTATAATTGACACGAAAATTAAACACATGTTTGTAAAAAGGAAAACTCATGAAAAACCAAAACTTTAACTTTGTTTAATCCAATTTTATTTTAATTTTTTTGACATATAAAATACATGCGTATTTGTTTAACTTTTAAATGGTAGTAATGCTAAGCAAACACTCACCTTTAATCTGAAATGGACAAGATCTGATTTCAATATTTGGTACAACGTACAAGGGTACTTTGGTGGCATTGATAAAAATCACGATTTTTGTACAAAAATAACATTTTTGAGGAAACGGTGTCCTTGCTTTCTACACTTTTCTAACTTTTAACAGAAAAATCTATTTTGCAAAACTTTTTTTAGAAACTCAATAGAAATGGGGTATATTTTACTTCTTTTTTTTTGGAGGGGGGAATATATAAATTAAAAAAAATTTACATGGCTGGGATACGAAACCGGGCATCCCGGACGCAAATCATACTCTCTACAGCTGATCCATATGCCAGCTATTTTTTTATGAGATAAAACTTGTTTTAAGTACTTATGTATGAAAAGAAAAGAAATAACCGGCATGGGAAAGAAATACATACAACAAAATATTTTATTAAGTTAATGACAAATGTTTTGTTAAACATAATTCTTACCTATTATTTCTGTGCGGGGCTGTTTTTTTACGACACAGAAAACTGAATTCTGTTGTTGTTTTTAGTGTTTACATCCTAAATAAAAATCAAAGAAAACTTTCACCGTTTCAGTAAAGAGCATTTATTGAAAATTACATTTTATTTTAGACAAACTATTGTTTGAAGAAATTTCGATGATAATTTTTTCTGTGTGGATATCGAGCGAAATTTCCATTTAAATTCTACTAAAATTTCGATCGATATCGAGGCGTAATTTGGACCTCCTGCTTGTACAGTGAGGGAATTTTGTTAATATTTTCGTTCTCGTTAAGTGATGTGTTCTCTTTCCACCCCTCTCGACTCGGGAGAATATTGTACCAATCCAATTTTCATTAATCATAACACAAGTACGTTAAAGAAAATTGGTGCCAAACTTCTCGCATTGTTGTATGAAATGAATTTATGTTTTTTTTCTAATTTTATTCAAAAGAAGGATTTGAACTTAAGTATTGTGCGACCCGGCGAAGGTCTAATAATTTTTAAATTTGGCCCGTCAAGTGATATGATCACGTGCCCACTCCTGTTTTATATGTCACAGTAAATAGTTTCAGCACTAAGTGCTTTCTTTAGACCTTCAGTAATACTACTGCAGTAATTGTATAATATTAATACAATAAAACTCACACTATTCTCTTTTAGCACTTATGACAGCTCTATTGAACTAATACATATATCTTTAAGGAAACCATATTCATTTCAAAACATTTTATCTTTTACATATCAATCTCTCTCTTGTCCCTTTCAACATCTGTTTTTCCAAATACATGTATACTACATACATATTATGTATCTGAACCATTTCAATGTGTTATATCTTGTTTTAATATCATAATAATCTTATTTAATTAAAATGAATTTAATCTATTCACATTGAAAAATTGTAGAGACAAGCAAGCAAATGTCATGGTCTAGTTTTCATATGGCTCCTTTTTGTAACATTTCCTAGTGTTGTTTCAAATAACGGTTATCAAACATTAAAATTGTTGGTAAGTAATTGAATAGAGTCATGTGTTTTCCATATTAACACATGCAACCCGAAAAGATAAAAACTCTAGTGTAATTATTAGTTTTAAAAATTTAATAAGTTTATATTGTGTGTTTGCATTTTCATGTACATATAATAACTGCTGTTTGCATGACTGAATGTGTCATATGCAGTAGATTGCAACAAATTCATATACATACATACATATTTCGGTTTGGCAATGTTAGATGACCGTAACATAATGGTGTAAAGGAAAGGAAAATAAAATAAAGGGAAGACAACCTTTAAATATATTCATTTACCTCTCATATATTATTTCCTTAAATAACTTGGTTAAATAGTTGATATACCCACTCACTAGTATCCACCTTGACAAGGGGTAAAAATGCTAAAAAGTACCACTATATTTTTTTGGTATGTTGTGGTACCCTGCAAAAAGAGTCGAAATTTTAAGTTCTATGGATGATTAGTTTTTTTTTTAATTTGAGATTTTGAAAAGGCTCTCCTTCTCAGCCGGTTGTGGTCTCTAAAGTTAAAGATGTTGCAGACTAGAGGTTTTTGTTGCAACTTGAGTTTTTTATATATCTTCTCACATGTGTCGAAAACGCAGGCTTTATCATCGGAACATCTAGATCTCTATGAATGCGCTGGTTTTTGATATACCAGGGGGCTGCTGTAATCGTAGAGAGGATTGTATTTTCTCTCCTTTGAATTGTCACTACATTTGATGCCGAGACAGTGCTCCAGAATAAAGTTGTATAACAGAAGTTTACAATACAGGCTTAGAGTAGAATTTCGTCCAATAATCCAATTCAATTGAGCCGCTTTTAATTTCATTTGGGGCACCTTAAATAACTTGGTTAAATAGTTGATATACCCGCTCACTAGGGGCCTATTCACATATTACGTAACGCAATTTTTGAAGGTTTAATCGATAAAACTAAAAAATAGGTAAAAAAAACAAAATTGCAAAAAACGATAAATTGCAAAAAAAAAATGATAACAATAAAAAAACGCCAAAACCAAAAAAAAATCGTAAATTAACAAAAAAAAGTTTTAAAATAAAAAAATTTAATTAAACAAAAAAATTTTCAAAATATTTCTCATTTTGAAACGAAATGGGATATAAGTGTGCTTGTACGGAATCCTTCGTGTGCGAGCCAAAGTCGCACTTTACTGAATTTAATTTATTTATATACTCAATGGTTTCGGATGTATTCAGACCGAAATGGTATTTTTTTATAACTGTTAAGTTATTTGTTGAATATTTAATTGTAAATTGAACTAACAATAAGTCCAGTCAGTGCTAGGCAACGGTTTCTTCTTTGGTTGTCTTACGTCTGTCGTGTTCGGCTGAGAGCATGAGTTTGTTTCTCTCCTTCTCAGCCGCTTGTTGTCTCTAAAGTTAAAGATGTTGCGGACTAGAGGATTTTGGTGCAACTCAAGTTTGTTATATATCTTGTCACATGTTTCGAAAACGCAGGCTTTATAATCGGAACATCTAGATCTTTATGAATGCGCTGGCTTTCGACATACCACGGGGCTCCTTTGAGTTTTCACTACATTTGATGCCGAGGCAGTGCCCCATAACTGGGTATAGTAGGAGTATATAGGATTTCCATGTTAGACAAAGTGTTGGGGTATAGTTTGGTTATTGATTTGTATAGGCGGGCATCTTTCTCTATGCAATGTAAAAGTAACATGTAGACCGAGATGATGAAAAATAATTTCTAGGCGAAACTGAAAAACTTTTATATCTTAAAAATTTATAAAAAGTCCAAAATTGCAAAAACTTACCATTTTAGATAATTGGTCATATACTACAAATAAAGTAAGCTTTATTTCGTGAAAATCGAATGGCGACGTCGACGTCACATTAACACGACAGTAAACTATTGTCACATGTCAACTCACTGTCGACAACAATTGACTGCTATTTTCTGAAGCTTATGAAATTAGTCCAGCATGTTAATATTAATCAACTGTTGTCGACAAAGAGTAGACAAGTGACAATTTTTTGATGTCGTGTTGATGTGACGTCGACGTTGCCTTTCACAATAGGGGGATTGATTTTATTCACAATAAAGTGAAAATGTCTGATTTTTGCAAAAAAAAAATAGTTTTAAAGAGGCTGCTCCCTCCACAGATTTTATTATAACTTGAGAAAGACTCGCTAAATTTTGCTAAAAAATAATTTAAATAGTTTGAATTTCAGTCGTCTTTAAGATATTTTAATATTATTTTTTCATATGCTTAAGCCTTTCGGAGTTATAAAGAAAAAATAATTTTTTTTTGTAAAATTTAAAAAAATAACAATTTTTATTACTGGATCATGAAGCTACGTGTATCTCAAATGAATAAAAATTAATTAAAAAATCGATGGATAAATGACGATTTTGTTCACAATAAATTGACCTTACCGTACTCAAAAATTAACAATAGTTATCCTTCCCATTAGATTTTTAAACCTAAATTATTCCTGTACTTCGGTGTGTCCGTTTATTCATCTGACATGTGTGGTGTCAGTTTCAAGTTTTTAGTTCATCTATATTTTCTTTTGTACTTTGCAGTTTTAAGTAATAACAATTAAAAAATACTCATATCCTGTTAGTAATAAAACCAATAAAATGTTAAAAGTATTTTGCAAAAAAGACAAGGGTTACGACAATAAAATAGAGTAAGACCGCACGATACAGCCAAATACAAATTAAGTCTACCCAGCGGCAAAATGCAGGAGTAAAGAGGCCTTCTAGAAGGCCTGTTTAGCAGACATAAGGTCTTCCAATCCGCATTCCATACTCATTTCATTTTTACTCATGCTGTCATTTAGTGCTGGCAAAGTATTGAGTAGTGGGTACCGAGTATCGAGTGTTTGCTCCAATTTTAGGGTACTCAATACCAAAAAGGGGCTAATTGATACTTTCGCTGCTGTGTTTTTATCAGGGACGTAATAGTTATAAGAGAAATGGCAAAAAGATGTAATTTAACCGTTAATATTCATGAATTCAAATAATGGTTATAATCAACCATTATCGCAATTTATATTACATTTTGGTCATAACCAATATAAATTATAAATATTTTTTTTTTTCGTTATGAATAGCTATTATATCAACCAAAAAAGTTGTTTGGTTACCAATAACCATTATCGGAAGTAATTTTATTTTTCGGTTATCTCTACCCGGATACATATCGTATGTTAGATGTAATGGATGCATTTCTAAGCGGTTTGTTGGGCAAGAAATTGAAATGTCTTTGGAAAAGAAAACAAAACGGGCAGTCTACTAGTAAAATATTTTTATTAATTTTATTAATAAAATGTTACTTAAATAACACTGCGATAACCAAAAAATAAAATTACTTTCGAAAATGGTTATTGGTAACCAGAATATTTTTTTTTTTGATATAATAGTTATGAATAACCAAAAAAAATATTTCTTATTTATATTGGTTACGGTGAGCAAAATAATATATATATCTTACGATAATGGCTAAAAATAACCAAAAACAGATAGAGGTTATTTTCTCATAACCTTTTCTTCAAAAAGAAAAAAAAAACAATTATTTTCGGTCCCTGGTTTTTATAGTCAAATCGACTTTAAAATTGCTGGGGAAAATACAACTCTACTCTCAACTCTAAGAAAGGTTTGTTCAAAAGCAAATGGAGGTACATTTTTTTCTATTTCAGTATTTTTATAGCGGCTTCTTTATACATATTTGATTGATGTGATTTTTTATTTCGAACCATTTATTTCGTTTCATCCAAAGTAATTTTTTATACATTGAATTAGACATGATGTAGCTCCGGCGGAATAATGATAATATTGATGAATTCAAGTGGTGCTGTTGGCTGAGTGGTTAGCGCGTTTGACTACAAACCCTGAGGTCTAGAGTTCAAGCCTAGCTCCAGGCAAGTCAAAAACATCATGCAATTTTCTCATGTGTATTGGTGTGTTATTGTGTTGGTTGTTGTTGGATTGTTAAAGTGGTGAAGGCATAGCACTGATCAGTTTGGCAGCACAGGCAGCGATTATTGGTAACATATCCTAATGCACTTCACAGCACCCTCCTTCGTCGGTATTGTAGAACCGTCGGCGAGGTAAAAAAAAAAATAATAAAATGGCTGCACAGCTTAATCAACTTAATGCCTTTACTTGACACCAGAGGGGTTTGCAACACTGCTCTACAAAAAACGCGCAATAGCAGGGTTGTAAATGAATTAAGCTTTCTATATCTATCCCACTTCACCACCTGTTCTCTCTACACTATCCCTTTCCCAAAGAAGGTAACACATCAATTATTAACTGGTAGGCATTAATTGCCTGATTGTATTACTTCTCCTTAAAAAAAAGTTTATCAGCTCCGACATAATAGCAGTGATGTCTCTTGTATGTAAATTTCAGTCTTATATACAAATTACACACAAAAAAAGAATACGAGAATGTTTGAAATTTCCAAAGCATTTTTTTATTCCTTAATCTAAAAACGAAAAATCAAAAAAATAAAATACCACTTTCACCTTCCCTTCTGCAGGAAGGCATTTGGCATGTGTATCGGACGAAAAATCTTAAGGCCGAAAACTTGCAGGCCTGTTGAGTTTTACCACTGGGTATATATTGGGGTACTCATCTAATCGGGCTTCTGCCTTAATCGGTTAATCGCTCGATTAATCGAGGTATTAGTTTAGTCTGTTAATAATCGGCTAATTTCGTTATTAATCGGTTAACCGATTAACAAAATTTTTTCATAAATTAACTATTTTCAAAAAATCAAAATTCATAAATTGTTTATTATTTTGAGTTTATTAGTAAAACAAACAATAACATAACAAACCTAACAATTTTTGAAACTAAATAAAGCAAAAAAAATAAGAATTCAATAATAAACAAGTTTTTGAGACCATTTTATTAGTTATTTCAATAGCTTAAGGAGATCTAAAATAATCCTTTAGCTTTGGTTTAAATAGGGTTTGAGCGATTCTTTTCTTTAGTTTCCATAAAACTTGACTTTTAAAAATCCTTTCACTTATCGTAGATGTTGGAGAAATAGAAAGCAATCCATAATACAGAATACTAATTTTTCAGCCCTTTTCCTGGATTTTGCTAAAAATATAAAATCTTCTATTGTGCCATAAGAGTCCTGTTTCAATTTTTTCAAACTCTTAACACGTCTAATTTTTTCTGTTAAAAGATTGTTTGCACTGCTATTGATAATATCTTCTGTTGTCAGTTCATCATATGTCTCATCCTGGTAAAGCTCAACACTGAACATTCTACAAAAAAGTTTATTTCCGAATACCTTAGTTTCCGTTTTTGTACTGTATTTTAAAACACTGTTATTGGTTTTTATGAAACTATTATTAAAAAACTTAATAATTCCCTCAAGCTCAATTAGAGTAGCAGAGTCTTTAAACTCCTTTATAGCCAAGTCATAAGGTTTTAAAGTTTTACTTAAGTTAAGGTTCACCGATTAACGGTTAACCGGTTGATTACCCTAGTATATATGTACTATATATGCATGTATATGTGTGCATGTGTAAAAAATAATTCGTTTGTATGGGTGTTTACAACAACAAAGTGCTCAGTGAGTTCAATTAACCGCAATTTTTTTATTTTTATTTAATTTTATTTTCTGTTGGTACTTTTTATGTATGAATCATGTGTCTGTTTTTCTGTTTACTTAGTCAGTCTGGAGAAATATCCTGCAGAAGAATTACAATAATGGCAACAAAATAAAATAAACATGAATGAACATGAATATGCTAGTTCATATGTACAAGTATGTATGTATGTAAATGTATTAAAAAGAGTAAAGAAAAGGCCCCGGATGGCCATGTATTTCAGCCATCTTGCAAGACCGATGCATGACAATGTTGAAGCGTCGATGACCTGTTGGTGACAGCTCAAACAGATCAGTGAGGAATTTTTCGAACAAATGGCCACTAAGTTCATACATGACAACAACAGCGACTCTGTCACCCGTCTTGTCATTAATGACCATTTAAATGACAACATCCTCAGAAATGTACTTATTACACTTTTTCATTTGTCTTTTTTACACGTGTTCTACAATAACAATTTGAGGAATTTGTCCCTCAGAGAGTATTTAACACAAGAAGTTTTAATAGACATTGTAACAGAACTAGTCATTAGCTCGATTTCGCTCAATTTTAGCAAGCCGAAATGTATCAAAATTATTCAAACTGGTCCACAAGATGTTCATTTGGCTAGTTGGCATGACCAGTTGAGTAGTTTTTCTTTTACCCATACTTTGAGAACGATTTCTGTTAGATTGTCTTAAAAGAAACTGTAATCGATAAATATCGTGCATGACAAATGTCGAAATTTCCTTACTGGGCGTCTACATTAGCCATGAAGTTGGTATGAACATCATGTCGAACATTGCATATGTCTAATGTAGACCGCTCATGTCCATGTTTCGTCCATGCTCTGAAATCGATGACCGAACATATATCAATGATCGCCATCAATGATAGCCATGAGATTCACCGTCATCAACCATTTTTAATAGAAAGAAAAGAGACAAAACCAAATTGGAAAATATTCCATCTCTATTGCACTACCACAAAATACATTGATAAGGCAGAGCATGGAATTGGCCAAGGCGAATTCATACTAGGTGGCAGCACTAGGGCAACAATTACAACAATACAACAACAACGAGCATTTTTGTTTGTGTAAATCGCCAAGAAATGTCAAAAAACACAAAGAAGAAAAGAAAAAACATAAAGAAGAAAAGCAAGAAAACACACACACAAAATAAGAAAAAACACTCACACAAAGTAAAAAGAACACACCGACAATGTGTTTTGACATTTCTTGGTTAAAATACGAGTAGAGCAAAAAATAGTCATCTGCCGTTATGCCGCCACCTGGTAATGGATTCGCCTTGGAATTGGTAGAACATCAATTTCTTTGTTGTGGTGAATACGTACGATTTCACCACAACAAAGAAATTGATTAAGTGTTTACAGTTGCTCTGTAGGCGTCATGTTCAAGTCGATGGCCCGTGAAGATGTAGGGCTAAGTAGTCGTTGATGAAAATGTCCTCTACGACGAGTTGGCCCACCGGGGGTGTACGAACTGCAACGTTACCCACACAATCGCATATAAACAAATTAAAGAATTAGAATAGAAAATAGAGTGAAAGGAAATTTTAATAGTTTGTTAGAGAAAATGAAATGAATTATTTCTGACTTAAGTTGTATAGATTTTCCTGTTTTTCCCAACGTAATTGTTTAAATAATGGATGGAAAAATGAGTAAAAAAGTTTAAAAAATAACAACAACTTTACGTACCTCCTATTCAGTTTCTGTTTTTATTGGATTTAAAATTGAAGTGTTGCGAGCAATACAAAAAAGATGGAAAAAAATTTAACAGAAAAAGGATTTTTTTTCGATTTCAACTCAAACAAGTTTCAAGTGGAATACTTGAAAAGTTTGTAGTAAGTGAATTACAATTTTTGGTTTTCAAACAGAAACATGGAATTTTTTTTAGAACAGCTTAGAAAAGTTTCCTTTTCCGAAAAGAATATGCTTGATTTAACACAAAATGTATACACATGTATTTATTTCAGTATGATTAAACGCAATTGTAAACGTTGTGAGGTGTAGTGCCAAAGTTCAGCAAGTCAAAGTTTTTAATAATTAAAGTATATACTTTGTGATATTTAGAGCGTTATTGAATCGATATGTTAACATAAAACGGAAATGGAAAGTTAGGAATAAAACATAACAACTGCATTTATACACAATAAGGCCTTAAATCACATACATCCCTAGTTGATTTAATTAAAAAAAAAACAATTCTAAATTCTATTTGCGATAGAAACAAAAAGAAACCTGATTTGGGTAATAGAAAATATTTTCTTCTTTTCAAGCAAACATTGCTGCAACAAAATTGCTGTCTTTTTTTTATTTAAATAAAATGTTTTAAGTTCTTTCTTATTTGAATTCTAATAGAAAAAAGCAGAAATAAGTTTCCATAAGTGTTTCTGTGTCTCCTATGAAATTTTCATTTCCCTTCGAGGGAAAATTGCTATCGTGAAGTTCCCGTGAACATTTTTTCCCGCTATCAGCCTTCAGTGGATGTAAAAAGGAAAGAAGCTTATTAAAATAAATTAAAAAATAAAGTGTTAAGAATTGGAATTATCAAGCACCTGTCCGCTTATTTTTCGATCTTACTATATCAATATTTTAAATATGGAGAGGAGATGGAGGTTACCGAATTGGTCAGTTTTTCCCCCTTTTCCCTTAAAATTTTAATTTCAAAAAATCCTCTCTTAATACGCCGGCAGGGAAATCTGCATACAAAATTTCTTCTATTAAAAAATATTCATTCAGTCTATCAATCCACAGAAAAAATAGTTGTATAGAAAAAAGTACCAAATATAGCTCCAATCTTTATCCTTTATATATTCAAATGTCCCAAAAGTACCTAAGCGCATTCGAGGGCTTCTGAAGGAGAGAAGAATACATTTTAAATTGAATTTCTATCTCTATTACTTTAAGATATAAACGGATTAACAAAAAAGTTCCAAATGTATATTTTATCCTTTTTTGGCACCTAAATGTACAAATTTCATAAAAGTATCAAACACATGTCCGCTTATTTTTTTTATCTTATTGTGATGCTTTTGGAATTTGAGTTCTGCTTTAGTTAGATCCGGAAATATAAGATTACGGAATTTGCCCGTTTTTACCCCTTATTGCCCCCTTAGCATTTAAATTTCAGTGGATCCATACATTGAAAGAGAAATCTACATAGAAAGTTTTTTTTTATTAAAAATTATTCATTCTTAACAAACACAGAAAAAAATAGACAAGAATTATATTCAATAAAACCATGTTATTAAAAAAAAATGAATTTCAATAACATTTATCTTTAACATAATAAAATATTTCGTTGTAAGTATTTCTTTTCCATGCCGGTTATTTCTTTTCTTTTTATACATAAGTACTTAAAACAAGTTGTATCCCATAAAAAAATAAATGGGATATGGCTCAGCTGGAGAGTGTATGCTTTACGTCCGGAAAGCCCGGGTTCGTATTCCAGCCATGTCAAAATTTTTTTCATTTATATATTTATTTTTATTTTGAAATAATTTTGTTATCAATATAGGGGAATTCTTTATCACAGGAAATTTGAAACAAAAATTATTGAATACCGAGATTTTTGTTATCAAAAACGAAACTTATTTTTTCTGTGAACATAACAAATAGTTGTATAGGGAAAAGTACCAAAAACAGCTCTAAACTTTACCCTTTGTATATTAGAATTTCCAAAAAGTGTTAAAGTACATTCGAGGACTTCTTAAGGAAAGAAGAGTACAGTTTAAATTTTATTTCCATCTTTATTACTTTGTTAGATAAACGGTTTAGCAAAAAAGTACCAAAATTATATTTCTACCATTCTTCGCCCCCTAAATGTACAATTTTCAAAAAAGTACGAAACAGTTATTTTTGATCTTATTATGACGCTTTTGGAATTTTATGTCTACCTTGGTTAGATCCGGAGATATAATATTACCGAATTTACCCGTTTTTCCCCTTTAGCAATTGAATATCCAAAAATCCCTTCTTAGTGGATCTAACCATCGGTTTGGTTTGGGCTGGGAGTTGATGAATCAGTCAGTCAGTCACTCAATAACGTTACTCTTTTATATTAGAAAAATGGATTTGAATAATTTAGTTCCATTATAAACGAAATTGTTCATTAAACAGAAATTGATAAATTTATGAATACTTTTACAGGAATTTTTTTTATATAAATATTTATGTGTGTTTTAATTATGCATTAACTGTTTACAGGACCATTTAAAATTAATACAACTTCAGGTATTTAAATGAAAATATATATTTGTTTATTTAGCAAATAACAACCAAAAATAAATTTAAATGTGACATAATAAGTCGACTTGTCAGGTCAGCTTCAAGCCTTTAAAAAGGAGTACACGTCAAGCATGCACTAGAACTAGACATTTCTAATCGAGATGCTTCCACTCAGTTTCGAAGTAAGAACTATATAGTCGAATTGTAAAAGTTGTCGTCATCTCCATAAAACTCCCTATTACACAGAAAATTGACTTGTGCAGAAATAAAAAAATGCATTTTACCTAATTTTTTATTTTAATTATTCAAGATGTTCTTAACTTAAGAGCTGCGTGAAATATCCGCCAAACTGCAAAATTAAATAAAAACCAAATTTTCCAAAAAAAAAACATGTGCATGAAAATATTAATCACACAAAGTTTTATTGTCTTTGACCACAGCTTGCTGTAGGGTATTTGAAATTATGTAGAACAATCTGAAATAGGATTTTAATAATTATAATGATGTGTGGTGATAAACACACATCCATACATGCTATGAGTTTATTTTTTGGAAAGAATCTAGGACCAACAATCCGATAACAACTGTAGAAACGATTACGTTGTTGACACACAATCCCAGTTGGCCAGATTGCCTTGCACGACATTGTCATCTACGATTCTTGCATGAACTGTCCCCCGTCGATTGGTTTTCTACTCGACATTGTAAAGGAAATCGTCGTTCACGACAATCTGAGCGACAAATTCCTGCAAGTTGTCCTCTAGTAGACACTTTTGACAACAATATGAGCGACAATGTCTTTCGTTTTGTCCTCAATCCAACTTTGTTGAGGACAATATAAGCGACAATGTCTTACATTTTGTCCCCATTAACATTGTGGAGGACAAGATAAGTGACAATGCCTTAATTGCTGTCCTCAATCCACCTTTGTTGAGGATTATATGAGCGACAATGTATTACATTTTGTCCCCATTAACATGTGGAGGACAAGATGAGCGACAATATCTTAATTGTTGACCTGAAACCAACTTTGTTGAGGCGAATATAAGCGACAATGTCTTACATATTGTGTTCATTAACATTGTGGAGGACAAGATAAGTGACAATGTCTTAATTTATGTCCTCAAACCAACTTTGTTGAGGACAATATGAGCGACAATGTCTTACATTTTGTGTTCATTAACATTGTGGAGGACAAGATTAGTGGCAATGACTTAATTGCTGTCCTCAATCCAACTTTGTTGAGGACAATATGAGCGACAATGTCTTACATTTTGTCTTCAATCAAGCAAATGAATATGTTGACCTCTTGTTGTCTATGTTTTAAGTGGTGCAGCAGGGTGGTAAGCGCAAAAATTTATAAACATGCAGCCTTAGTTCGAATCATCAGCTAGTTCAGTCAATAATTTAAATGAAACGGAAAAACCGATAAGCAAAAATATTCAATAATGAAGTAGGTGACATTGTCGCTATGCAATCGTTAACGACAAGGTAAAGGACATTGTAGTCTATGTAATCATTGACGACATAAGAGACGACTTTTTTGTTTATATAATCATTGACGACAACATAGGCGACAATGTCGCCCACGAAATCATCTTGTGTTATGTGAACGACAATTTGAGCGACATTGTCGCTCATTAAATCGTGCATGATTTTCGCGACACTTGTTCGAAAAGTTCATCGATGATTTGTTCCGGCTGTCTGACATTTGTCGTCCAGGATTTAACATTGTCGTGCACCCGTCATTGATGATTTCTTAAAGACGTGGCCAACTGGGATAATATACACATACACATGCACATAAATAAGGTCATATACACTCACAACCGCATATGCATGTTTAACATAAAATGCGTGCGTGGTCATAATTAATGCAAATTATAGACCGAAATTACTAAAACTCTTCATTCGAGCAGATGAACATGAAAAACATATATTTTCATAAGCGGTGATTCACTTGGAAGTACTTTTTCCGAAAATGGAAATAAAATAATTTTATCGGGTATTCTTTGTAATCAGACATAATAGACTTTCACGATAGATATCTCTATATCTCTCTCTCTCTCTCTCCTTAATGCATATCCTTTTCAGGATGTAAGCAGGGCTACCAGTTTAGAGGTTCTGATCCCAAATTAGGGGAATTGTCATCACAAAAAAGGATGCAAATGTTCATTTGGGGTTTGGGGTTTTCATTAAGGTTATTTAAAAAATACATTGGTGTTTTTTTTGGCGAAATTTCTTAAAAGTTTCTTTCCTTCAAATCAATTTTATTTAAAAGTTTACTAACTCTCAGTTTGTCTGAACTTAAGTTTTATCTGAAAGTTTAACATTATCGTTTTATTAGTGCTTTACCAAATCATCAGTAATTTATTAAGGCTCCTATTATGATTCACAACTCAACTAGGTTGAGTTGTCAATGCTACGACCCAACTCAACCATTTTTTTGTATTATGATTCACAAATAATTTTAGTTGTCTTCGAAAAAATGTTCGAAAAAAGTTTCTTATCTATACTCTCTGTTTTTTGAAACCATAGTAGCCATCACAAAATATTTTAAATATATTTAGTTTTGGCCTCACTATTTTTTCTTGAGATTTTATATTTTATGGATATGGCAACAATATGGGTTGGAAAATGGGATAGATTGGCGCCTTAAAGTACCATTTTAAAAGTAATTAAAAGTAACACGATAGTCGAAATAAAAACCAAAACACAACTGTTAAAAAACTGAGACAACTGCTTTGATGAAGTTGTATTCCATAATAAGAATTTGACAACTACGACTCAACTATCAATTTAGTTGTGAATCATAATAAAGGCCTAGAATACTTTAAAATTTTCAGCCGTATGTAAACTTTCGTAACACTGTGATAACAATTATCTCCTGATACATAATATATAAGTCCGTGAATAATATTGACTAAATTTACATGTTGAAATATTTCAGGAAAAATTTTTATTTGCTTCTTGCAACTGTGGAGATGCAAATGGGGTAAAAAAAAACTTTACAAGAATCATCTAAACATTCATTTCATACCGCTTTTTCTACCAAATTTATTCCCTCACCATAAAAAAATTTCATGAAATATTTCATTGTGTAAACTTAGAATTTTTTTAAAAAATACGTTTTTTTTATTAGGATTTTCTTGGGGGATTTTCCTTCTAACAGGGGATTTTTCGGGGAAATAATTATTCAAATTTGGGGAGCGCGATGAAAACGACCTGACAGCCTTGGATCTAAGCGAATCACGATTTATCTTATGTTTTGTATAAAATTTTGCAAATTCTTCTCTGTTTGGTGCCGCTTGCGTGAGGACACCAGTCGATCTAATTCCAGTCTAATATCTGATGTTTCGCAACCAGGACATCTGTTTACGGTCGATACACCGCCTTCCTTAAATTTTTCCTTGGATTATAAGCTGAAGAAGTTAATATTTTTCACCTCGAATCATATGGCCAAAATAAGCAGTTTTTCTTATTTTAATTGTAAGAAGTAGCTGTCTTTCTGTGTTTAATCTTCTTAAAATTTCTGTGTTTGGAGCATGTTCGGTCCATGATACTCTTAGAAGCCTTCGGTATGTCCACATTTCAAAACTTTCTAGTTTGTTCATGTGTGACGCTTTTAGCGTTCATGACTCCATTGCGCAAAGTGATATCGACCATATTCTATTTCACCATGCGAAAACGAATGTTGATGTTTAATCCACAGCTACATGTAATTTTTTTTATATTTGAGAAAAGCAGTTCTGTCCATTTCTATACTGCATTTAATTTCCATATCAGCAGAGCAGTCCTCAGTTAACCAAGCACCTAAATATTTAATTTTATTGACTCGTTCAATTGTTGTGTTATTAGTTCTTAATTGCACATTACGATAAGGTGTGTCGTCTGGGCTTACTATCATCATCTTGGTTTTCTTAATGTTGATTTTCAAGGCGAACTCATTGCTGTGCGTGTTGATTTTCTCGAGAAGGTATTGCAGATCTTGAATATTATCAGATATCAAAGTTGTATCATTGGCATACCGGATGTTATTTATGTATTCTCCGTTCACTTTTACCCCCAAATCTACTTTACTTAAGGCTTCATTAAATATAGCTTCTGCACAGATATTAAAAATTAGGGGATAGAGAGTTTTGTTCCAATACAAGTATTTTTATGCAGCGAATGACCTTTTGGTCAATATCTGTTCGTTGCAATATTTCAAAAAGTTTGTCATGTTTAACCTTGTCAAATGCTTTTATATATTCCACATAGAAATATATCCATAAAAATGTGTACCATCGTCTGTATGCAAAACAAAGCTTCTCTTGTACCAGTTCCTGATTTGAAACCAAATTTTTTTTAAGAGAAGTAACACAATCAGGCAATTAATGCCTACCAGTTAATTAATTAATGTGTTACCTTATCTGGGAAAGGGATAGTGTAGAGAGAATAGGTGGTGAAGTGGGAGAGAGATAGAAAGCTTAATTAATTTACAACTCTGCTATTGCCCGTTTTTTGTAGAGCAGTGTTGCAAGCCCCTCTGGTGTCAAGTAAAGGCATTGAGTTGTTTAAGCTGTGTAGCCATTTTATTAGTTCTTTTACTTCGTCGACGGTTCTGCTACAATACTGACGAAGGAGGGTGTTGTAAAGTGCATTAGGATATGTTAGTATTAATCGCTGCCGGTACTGCCAAAGTGATCAGTGCTATGCCTTCACCACTTTAACAGTCCAACAACAACCAACACAATAACACAACAATGCACATGAGAAAAATTCATAATGTTGTTGGCTTGCCTGAAACTAATAGTCTTGAACTCAAGACCTCAGGGTTTGTAGTTAAACGCGCTAACTATGCAGCCAACAGCACACTGTGGATGCGATTATGGACAATTTTTAGAACTATCTTGAAAGAGCAACTCATTAAACTGATCAGCCTGTATTCGTTGCATAATCTTGGATTATTTTTCTTTAGGATGGTAATAAAGGTGGACTGAAGCCAATTATTTGGGTATACTCCGGTATTATAAACATTGTTAAACAATTTTACAAGGAAGCTTAGGTTATCTTCGTCTATGAAATTGATTAGTTCGGCAGGTAAATCATCAGTAACGGGAGCCTTCCTGTTTTTTAAATGCGTTGCCATGTTTTCGTACCTCAACTTTGGTGATGGAGGGGCCTGTGAGATATTGAGAAACGGATTCGGCATGGTTGCTTCTACTGCAGCTATCAAACAGATCTTTTGTGTAACTGTCCCACACTTTCTGTCTTTCTTCACAGAAAAAATAAGTTTCGTTTTTGATAACAATAATCCGGGTATTCAAAAATTTTTTTTTAATTTCCTGTGATAAAGAATTCCGCTATATTGATATCCGCTATAATTTTTTCGAAAGAAAAAAAGTGTAAATTAAAAAGAGTGTTGACACGGCTGGGATACGAACTCGGGCTTCCCGGATGTAAAGCATACTCTCTACGGCTGAGCCATGTCCCAGTTATTTGTTTATGAGATAAAATTTGTTTTAAGTATGAAAAGAAAAGAAATAATTGACATGGGAAAGAAATGCATACAACGAAATATTGTATTATTATTGTAGCTATGCCAGCCTATTAGTCTCCGGTTTAATAACAGCCAAAGACATTCCGCACCCACGCTAATCGCGAATGGAAATAATCTCTCTGAAAAAATGGCATAGCGTTAATAAAGACTTAGGCAGCGTAAAAGTTTGAAACTCCAAAAGTAGCACTTGAAAAAAGTATCTCATAATGAATCACTCTTTATATTTAGATACATAATAATATAATACTGTAAACATATAAATTTTTGTTGTTGCAAAAATACATTTTTAACAGCCTAAAATTTTAACTGCTCGTTGTCCATGAAAACATGTTTTTGTATCAGGCATAGGATGAAAGGAAAATTGGGGATCTTGTGGAAATGAGATTATTTGCGTATAATTTCATATTTGTAATTAGTTGTTAAATGTGAAAGTTGTCATATTCAGCAAGAGATAGAGTAAACACAACTGATTTATTTATGAAGTGAAAAATTGTTATAGTTTATATTTAACTTTGATATTTTTTCACTTAAGTAATTAAAATGCCATAAAAATTTAAACAAAACTAATGTGGTAAAAACTAATTTATTAAAGTTAAAGCCGGTTAACTTCAAATGAAATGAAGAATTTTTAAAATATTCTTTTAACAACAAAGTCGTGGAGATTCTATTTTCTATTTGTCGACGGAAATCTCCTTTTTCCTCCCCCTGGATGCACGCCTGCCTGGGGAAGATAATTATTCAGTTGTCTAATTCAGATTTCGTGACCCCAAAATGTTTCCTTATTGCCTTATTTGCTTTGCCTAGGAATCGAACATGCGACCTTCATACAATAATCTAGCTAAAATAAAGCATCTGCGATCAGTTTTACCAACAAGTGCAGAATGTGAAAAAAATTGTCTAGAGTATGCCAGTTGCCAAACACGTTTCAGAAATATCAATGTCCTACAAACTTTATATCAAATAACTTAAAATGAATTTTTAAATAAAAAAGTATCGTTTCAATTACCAAAAATATTAATTTTCGAATTATATATTTCGAAAACCCTGCGATAAAAGTTCGAGATTTCGGTACTCTATTTGTAAATCCCGAATCCCGCTTACTTCAAAAACCAATTTCCTAGGTCATCTTCATTTCCTATATTCACTTTTCCTTAAGTGGTGATGGTTGTTTGTAAGTTAAAACTTTATTTGTGCAAATCATGTATGAGAAAATAATACGAGAATTGTATTATTCCTACATTTACAAAATCCTCAAATGAATTGAAAGTTCAAATTAAGGATCACAAAATAACGTTAAATAAAATCTATATATATTTATAAAAAAAAAAAGAAAAAAAATGCAAAAACATTTGTCAAATCCGAACCATACCAAAAATTCTTTACTTCAGAAAATAAAATGGAAAAATTACACTGTACAACACAAAAAAATAACGACTCATTCTGGTAGAAGCCATAAAAAAAATAACGAACGGTCTGATGGGACACCGGGTAGGAACAAAGATCATGTTGCCTTCGGCTGGCCACCTTCTACCTGTCGGCTTCGGTCGGCCCTCTTCACCCTGACAGCTTCCTGTCTGTTTCTGTGGGTCACATTCGTCTGGTCATATTCGGCCGGCCATATATGTTTAGTCATATTCAGCCGATCATATTCGGTCGGTCACCTTCGTCCAGTAATATTAGGTCGGTCACCTTCGTTCCGTTATATTCGGCTTATCATATTCCATCGGTCACCTTCATCTGGTCATATTCATCGATCACCTCCAGTCGGTGGTATTCGGTCGGTAACTTTCGGTCGTTGATATTCAGTTGGTTATATTCGGTCAGTCAACTTCGGCTGATCACATCCGGTCGGTAATATACGGCCGATATTATGACGTTGCCACCGAGCTCTTTAACCTTTCACAATAGTCGGTAATTGCTATGGTATAGCCATACTTTGAAAGATATAACTTATTTTATAGGCAAGTTGTAATAATGTAAGATTGCTAAATGTCCGTTTATCACTCATTTTTGCTAACGTGCCTGTAAGTAATTTCTACTTTACCGCCGAGTTGTAAAAATGACCCTTACAAGAATTGATATATCATGTAAACAGCATTTTGTATTTTCGTTTCATATTTTCGTTACCACTGCCCATGCTCTGTAACTTTGGCGAGTACTTTTGGCGTCGAAAAGATGTGAAACATAATATTCCATCATTTCTCGAAAAGTGAAAAAAGTGTGTCTGTAACTCATGTCGAAAAGTATCCAAATATATTACATTGTTACGTTAGAAATGTTATAACCCAGCAAAAATTTTTTGTTGATTTCGGTCAGAAAGTCTGTGCAAGATGCCGAATTCGTGTCCAAAGTCGGTCAGAAAACGTACCGTAAATCATATGAGTGGTTGACAAGATACAAGACCTCTTTGTCTAAGGAAATTCTAAAAACTATTCCTAAATGTCTAAGATAAATCGGTACGAACTCTGACGAATTTTCGAGGGAAATTCTAAAGGACTTTTCGCCATGTCTGAACAATGTCGGTAAAATGTCTGACAAAATATCACATAACGTTCCGATTTAACTGATACTTTTTACATTCTGTAGTATTAATGTCGGAGAAAAGTCGGATCTCAAAGAAGTGACTGCTAAAAGTCGTAGGACGTGTATCAGAAAATGAGCAGACTATTCAATTGTATATCTTAAAGGTATTTAAATTGCTTTCGGATAATTTGCAGACTAGTCTGATATCGGATAATATTTCAGAAAATGTGGAGAAAAGTATTACCAGAAAGCTGCTGATTACTCTGCCAAATGTCTGAAGGAGTTTCAGACAACTCGGTTGATTGCCTAGTAAAGTCTCGGATATTTTCTGACGTTAGACATGTCGGCAATAAATGTTTCCCGGGAATATACAACTCGAAGCCGATGCGAATGAAGTTGCAGTCTTTGAGAACGCTAATCACAAATATCGTTGACGGCGACCAAAATTTACTAAAATTGAAAAATTTTCATCCCCGAAATGCCCCAAAAAATTCACGAGCATTTATCGAACAAATTTGTTTAGAAAATGCTTCGTTTTATCGAACCTGCTTTTATATCGAATCTCAGGTTTAGTGGGATTAGTTAAGCCGATTGATAAAATCAAAAGTTCGGCGTTCAAATCTGCTTTAAAGTTAAACAATTTCACCATTATTTTTAAACTGTGTATTAATAGGCAGATTTTGTAAAAAAAATTGTTTCTAAACGTTTTAAATTTGGAACGATTTTCCGTCATCCCACGTCAAATTTGGTTTGTAAACAGACCGGTTTCGGCTATGTGCCATCTTCAGTGTTCTATTGAATTTAAATTTGTATGAAAAATTATTTAAATGTTAAATTTCAAAACGAAAAGAAAATTTCGTATTTATAAAATCTGGCCGTAAGTCGCAACAGAGATGTGAGCAATTCGTACTGCATTTTGCTTCTAGTTTTTGTATTTCTTGAAACGCAATGTATTGAAATTAAAATAATCCAAGAAATAAATAAAAAGCAAAAAAAAATCACCTAAAAATCTTCTAGAATCCTCAAGGCATAAAAATGATCCCCAATGAATTCCCCAATCCCCAAATCAAATTTCTTATCCCCATTTCGAAAACAAAATCCCCGATTAGGGGATAAATCCCCTAATCTGACAACACTGCCCCCAAGCATTGATATTTGTTATTCAAAGCATTGATGTGCACAACTTGAAATAGGGAACTTCCTTCCAAAAATACATGTATCGACGTTTTGAAAGTTTACATCTGGGATTCGTTTAAGGGGAAGTTAAACTCAAATCAATATTTTTAACGTTGATTTTACATTGGTTTTTTTTCGGTGTAGTAGTTATAGTTTACTTATTATCCGTTTTTAGTACACAATTCACAAGTACTATAATTCATAATGTAATATTTTAACGAATTTTAATGCAATGAGTGAGTTCATAACAAATTTTATCACAACCAAAGTTGTGAGAATCCTACAAACTAAACAATAATAATTGCTTAAGGATGTTTAAAAATTATGGTGTATATTTGTCACCGGTTTAAAATTTTTTCTATGTTATTCAAACCTCAAGAATTTATATACTTTTATACTCTACTCAAGATAACTTCTGTACATATATTTTTGTATGCATTTGCTAACTATATTACCGACATACAGTATGATTACCCCAAGTTTAATTCTAAATATATAACTGGAATATAGAAAATACAATTTTGTATTGTTGTAAGATGTTAGTTAAGTCTACCGGAAATTTTTAATAAACTATTAAATGTGTGTAGGTAAATTAAAATGTCCCAGTTGACCAGGCTGACATGCGCGACATTGTCCTCAGTCGATTAAGTTTTTGATCGACAATTTAAATGAATCGTCGTTTCCTACCATCTGAGCGGCAAATTCTTGCATGTTGTCTTCTATTAAACACTTTTGACGACAATATGAGCAATAATGTCTTTCGTTTTGTCCTGAATCCATATTTTTTGAGGACAATATAAGCGACATTGCCTTACATTTTGTCTCAATTAACATTGTGGAGGAAGAGATGAGCGACGATGTCTTAATTATTGTCCTCAAACCAACTTTGTTGAGGACAATATGAGCGACAATGTCTTACATTTTGTCTCCATTAACATTGTGGAGGACAGGATAAGTCCTGTCCTCAATCCGACTTTGTTGAGGACAATATGAGCGACAATGTCTTGAATTTTATCTCCATTAACATTGTGGAGGACAAGATGAGCGACAATGGCTTAATGCTTTCCTCAATCCAACTTTGTTCAGGACAATATGAGCGACAATGTCTTACATTTTGTGTTCAATCAAGCAAATGAATATGTTGGCCTCTTGTTGTTGATGTTTTAGGTGGTGCAGCAGCAGGGTGGTAAGAGCGAAAACTTATACACATGGAGCCTCAGTTCGAATCCCAGCTAAGGCCCCTTTTCACAATGTATGATTAAGAGTTAACGTGGACTTTAACGGCAAGTTTTGTATGGCGAAGTTTCCGTTAAAGTCCATGTTAACTCTTAATCGTACATTGTGAAAAGGGCGGTAAGTCAGTCAATAATTTAAATGAAAAAAAAAACAAGTTAGCAAAAATTTTAAATAATTAAGACGACAAAATAAACGCCATTGTAGCCTATGTAATCATTGACGACACAATAGGCGACATTTTGCTTATGTAATCATTGACGACAAAATAGGAGACAATGCCGCCCACGTAACCACCTTGTGTTATGTGAACGAAAATCTGAGCGACATTGTCGCTCATTGAATCGTACACGATTTTCGCGAAGCTTGTTCAAAAAGTTCATCGATAACTTGTTCCGGCTGTCCGACATTTGTCGTCGAGGATTTAACACTGTCGTGCACCCGTCATTGACGATGTCGTAAAGACGTGGCCAACTGGGCAGGTAAGCAAAAACTTAGATCTGTGTGTTAAAGATATTAAAGTCAGTTCTATGATTAAATAGACGACATTGTCGCTATGCAAACGTTGGCGAAAAGATATACGACATTGTAGTCTACATAGTCACTGACGACATAATAAGTGACATTGGCGCTTTTTTTTTAAGAAAATATCACTAAAGCTGTTTTTAGACTGTTATACAAGCTGTTCGATTTCTGCACAAAATGCAACCCTGATATAATGTGTTGTTATTGCTTTTTTAAAGCTTTCCATAATCTCATTAGATCAGGGCTGCATTTTATACAGAAGTCGAAGGGCTTGAGAGATAGTGTAAAACAGGCATAATGGGTATCAACGACACTTCTGAAGATGTTGTCATTTACATGTTCATTAATGAAAATATTATAAAAATTGTCAGTTCCACAGGGACGAAGAAAAGGTGGGCGACAGTGTCGCTCTTGTTGTCATGTATGAACTTATCGGCCATTGGCTCGAAAATTTCCTCACTGATCTGTTTGATGTGTCGCCAACAGGCCTGCCACTCTTTAACATTGTGCTGCATCTGTCTTGCAAGATGTCTGAAAGACATGGCCAACCGGGGTGTTTTTAGTTTTTGAGGGGATGAAGAGAAATGTCTCTGTATGTTTCTAATATGATAACTAAACTCTGTGAAAAATACAAGTGCTGAACAAATTATAGTTGTGGACAATATTAATTGGTAGTACATATATGTAACACTTTTTTCTTTATTCAAATTATTGTGCAACAACAACTCTTAAGAGCAGAGAGTATAAGTGAAGGAGATTAGGTAATTTTGGGTTACAATGACTCGTGCGCTATTTAAAGTCTAATGGCATGTTGTCCCCTGGTCTAAATACAATAATTTGTTTCCCGGTGAGCAAACTGTTCTCATTTGTGTCACACTTTGTGTTGTTTGAATGACTAAGTATCGTGCAGTTTTAAAAAACAATACAAAAGCGATAAAGAAATCTTGGTCATTCACCGGACATTTATAGGTTCATTGGTTATTTTAAACTACACATATGAATATATATTGGTCATAAAGGTATAAAAGTACTAGATATGTATGCATGTATACCGTTTAACACAGCTGGCTAAATCATTGCATGCCCCATTGTGGGTTTCATAAAAGGTTCTTTTTGCTGCACTTTACAACATTCCTTCTTCAAACGTTCGTGTTTTCGTGTATTTGTCTGTTAAGCTGAGCGCATTGAAGGTAAAACCATTAGTAGTGGCTTCCACTGCTCCATAGAGTGTAGATTACCTTTTTGTTTTTTTTTTATTGTAAAAGAGGAGTTTTCATATTGGCAAATGCAATTGCGCTGCACTATGGTTGTGGTATATAAATATAATATCATATATAAAAAAAAACATCAAGTGCAGTAACCATTGTTGCAAAACAAAAAATGACAATTATAATAATTTTATTGTGCATTGTGTTTAATATATTGCCTTTTTGAAAGGAAACTAACAGTAACGGAAGGAAGCATGTAGTTAGAAATGGAGTTAAAATGGAACTTTAGAAGCCATCCTTAAATAAATGAAGCATAAAATGGTTGGTATGACATAAAATGGTTGGTATGAGTTGTTAATAAACTTTTACATAATTATATACGTCGCATTAGCGATGCAACCGCTTGAATTCACTTAGAATCCTAGACCGGGAGTTTTGGGACTTCTTAGACCCCATTGAAGTAATGGAATAAAAACCGTGCTGTAATGTAGCAAATTAAAATGTACACTTAAAAAATTTACTTACAGTTTATTTTTAATTTAAAATTCATTTAAAAGAAATATCCTTAACATCGTTATTGTATCAATGATTATATTATTCCTCTTTATTTATGCGCAGATTCCAAAATGAAATCAATTTACTTTATTCACGTATTTCTTTTATATAAATATATCTCTTATTTGGAATATTATCTTTTGCTCTACACGAAAAAATTATTTTATGAAAATTTTATGCAATACAATTGAACTAAAATTCTCTAAATCTCTTATTCATGAATTCAATTTTTGTTAAACTCTATCATCATCAGCTTTCATCAGCTTATCCCTTTCAGCACACTTTTAACACAATCAATTTTAATAATAACAAAAAACATGTTAAAAAATATAAACAAAAAGAGAAAGGTAAAATGATTTTTACAAAATGAAAAAAAAGTTAATCATAATAACAAATATGCTGGAAAAAAGTAAACAAAAAGAAAAAGATAAAATGATTTGTACAAATTAATTTGTACGAATTAATCTGTTAAAAACCAACAAAAAAATATGTAAAGTTCATATGGGTGGATAATTCCCTCTAAAATTTAAAGAGGTAAGTTGGTGTGGTAAAACCCCTTAAGCTTTTGGAGCTGATAGTTCAAAGTAATCTCTCATTAAAAGTTTATTTTCATAAATGAAACAAGTTGAAAAACTCATAAGCTTGAATTACTTTTTTCCTATAAGCTTTTAACACCATATTTGCTATTTGCTTGATTAATTTTAATGGATTTTTTTTTAATATTTAGACAAAGAACTCAAATGGCCCATGAACGTAGTATACTAACAATATTAATATAAAATTATAAAAAATATAAAAAAATTTTTATTTAAGAAAGAAATTCTAAAGCATGTAAATATTGAACGTTCAAAGAAAAATTTGGATGTACGGAGGGTTGAACTGACAGCTGTTTCGTGACCACCAAGTCTACTCGTCAGAGTATTTTACAAATACCACCACTGACAGTGGCAACAACACTGTAGCGAAAATCCTACTAATTGTAGTAAGCTCAATTAACAGACTGCCGCCATCTTGTGGCGAGTCGCACCTATTAATTAACTTTTTCTAAATGTTCGAAACTTCACTAAAAGTCTTTTCTAAGCTTTTTCATTTCAGTCTTTCTTAAATAAAAAAAATTGTTTGATCGAAAGATTAAATTTAAAATGAACTTAAGCCAAACTAATTAAATAACTTTGGATAAAAACCATACAGTTCGACTAAAAATGCATAACTCAATATAAAAATTGTAATTTGTTTTTGCATTTCTAGTAGTTGGAACTTGGGATGGACAAGTGAAAAAATATATCGATATCGATATACTTTTTAATAGCGATCGGCATCGATATATATCGAAAAAAATACCAATATTTCCATATGTATATCGATATATTTTGAATAGGGTTTGGGATTTCCCGGACTTTTGCACTTCCCGAGAAACGGGAATAGAAAAATCGCGTTCCCGTTGATTTTCTAAATAAGGTAGATTTATTAGAAGAAAATTGGCGAACATTTTTATTGTTTTATTTATGTAAACATTCTTTTTCAATAAAAATGTAGGTATATAATAACAATTGTAAAACAATTTTTTAAAAACTTTTGGGTGAATTCAGGCAAATACGAGTTTATACACACAGAAAAATTTTCATGTAAAATTGTCGAAAACCAGATTAGTTTAACATTTTTTTTGGTAGTGATTTTGCTTCATAGGTGTTTTATGTTAAATCAACATGATTTAAAATAATCTTGAAAGAAAATTTATTATTTTGAATTAACTATATTTGATGTTGATTTAATATTCCAGTACAGTTAAATCAAAATGAAGTTGATACTGAAATAATACGAAAAGCATATTGAATCAAAGTAACTTCGAGTTGAAACAACGTGAATTTGATGTTGGAACAGCACGAAGAATCATGTCGAATCAAAGTTATTTCAAGTTGAAACAACGTGAATTTGATATTGGCACAACAGGAAGAATCATGTTGAATTAAAGTTACATCAAGCTGAAACAACATGACTTTAATGTAGCTATTCTATTAATTATTTTACTTACGTGATGATAGTCAGCAGAAAACTTTGCGTTGTAGCTGACTGCCCCAGCCAAGGTTTGAACTCGTGCCACCTGCATGATAGTCCACGCGCTAACCACTGCAGCCACAACAGCTTTAAACTTTACTTTATTTACCTAAACACTAACAGCTAAATTCATAAAAAAATTCTTATTTTAAGTTTAAGACTCGCAATTGTTATTGAACAGTTTCACGCTAAAAACTGTTTAATATAAAATTGCATTCATAAACACTACAATAGACATTGTGTGTTTTAAGGAAATTTAAATTTCGATACTGGCAACACCACCATGTTTTGTAGTTAGTGTTGCAATAAATAGAATATGATTTCATCCGGATATTGAAATAAACGAATAGCTTTTCATTGTTTTCGTGTAAGTTAAGATATTTTGAACTCTCTTTATAATATATTTCTCAACTTATTTAACACAAATTTTCTATGAAGTAAAAGGAAAAAAGGGAAATGATTACAAAAGAGTTCACACGACTCTTTTAATCATGTATGGAAACGGTACTCGAATAGCGAGCCTATTTTCATTTGTGTTGATTGTTTCTACATCACTAACATTTCTTTTTGCTTTTATTTGTTTTGATGGTGTTTTTTTGCTAATTTTGTTGCGAATTTTGTTTAACTTAAATAATTAAGTGACATATTCTATCAAATTTAAAAAAACATACGTAAACGCTTATAGCCAAGACTTCAAGCTTTAATTTAAAGCATATCATGTATTTGTGTGTGTTAAATTTGCAAATATATTTGAATTTGAAATTGATATATCGATGATATGAATTTATTGAAGGTTTATAGAAGGTGCATACCATCTTTAAACCTATTTTAAAATTTGCATGTAATATACATTTTTGAATGCAATTTTATGAAATTTTGCTTAAAAGTAGTTTATTGTCCTGTTTTAAATATTTATGAATATGGCTGTAAATAAATACCATCGTATGGAAAATTTATTTCATTTTTATTCAACATGATTTAAGTGATTATTTAACATAAAAATCATTTGAAATTAAAGTTATAGTCATGTCGATTGAAAATGAAAATTAACGTTTATAACAAAATTGTTTTAACGGTGATTTAAGGTTAGATTAATAATTTTTCGTTTAAAATTAATATGAAAAAATGGTAATTTTAAACCAGCAGCAATAAATTTTCGCTGGTAATTCGTTTTTTGTCGTCTACATAGACGACACATGTAAGAATAAAGAACAACAAGCCACACAACTAAGCAGAACAGTGAATTGTAGCAATGAACAAAGCAAATAAACACTAACACACTCAAGCGACAAATTATTTCTTGTAAATTTAATATGATTTTCAATCAAAATTGCGGCATGTTGATTTTACATTCCTTTTTTCTGTGTGTAGGCGCTTTTGCATTTTATATGACGATATGCAATATATTTGAATGAACAATAAGCGCTGTGCAAATTCCTGTATAAAAAGAACCAAACAATAGACACACTTTTTGTTACATTTTATCAAATATGGAATTTAGGGCAAAAATAAATTGTAAAACACACACGACTGCAACATGTTCATACGTTGGCTAGTGGTAAACAATAATAATAATCAACACCCAATGGCCAACAATAGCCTCAACAGTATCAACGTTCTGCCCATATTCATTCTCTACATGAGTTTTTGTGTAGAACGCTGTATGTTTTTGTCTTTGGATTTGGATTTGGTAACACAGCATTAACTATAAAAATATAGAAGTGTTCGTAGTTACGTCCTGTATAATGGCAGTCATGGTTACAATAACCAAAAGCGATATTTCATGTTAACGGAAAATAATAAACCAAAAAAATTCAACACAAAACTATAAGGACTTTTCTTTTTTTTATATATGGATTGATATGGAGTGTTATTGAGGCAGGACCAAAACAATTCATCTTTAACTCAACCAGTAGCACTTTTTTTCATAAATATAGTTGCGTACTGACAAACTCCTTTATTTGTTGGTTTCAACCTGTTTTCTTTGTGCAGGTTGTTATAAGTACGAGTATTCATGTTTTAGTTGGTAATGACCATTTACAGTGAGAGAAAGAATATTTCAAACAAAAAAAATTATGTGAGTCTGACTCGTAAATCATAGCTTTCCTTAAATATTTGTAACATTATTAAAGTCAAGAAAATTTGGGATTTTCAGTTATGATTTAAAATTTCATTATGATAATTTTTTATCATATTGTAATCATTTAACAACATTATGAACAGAATAGAATCAATAGATACCTTAATCGCGTTTGGAAAGACATTATTTTGCAAGAAATATGAACGATATGATTGGAAATAAGAATTCGGTATATTTGTACAGAACTTTTTTTTTTTAATTGACTTAAGTTTTATAGTTTGTCTGATTCAGTAAATGTTTCATATTGAACTCTTTATGTACACTAAAAACAGAAATGAGTTGTTTGAGCTTACAGGTTGCCTAGAAATGAGATGGTATTGTACCTATCAAGAACTTGGTCCTTATTTTGATCTCAGTACTTTTTATGGCCGACATTTTTGGATAGGAAGTTGGTCTTATTTTCACATTTATGTTTTTGGGCGGATTCTTTTTAGTGGATGTAGGTCGTCGTATTGTTAGCAAATCTTCCAACAGGTTTTTAGTAAATAATACCCTTTTATTTTTTCCTCTTGCTCAGAAAATCATAAATTATTATTGCATTGAATTCCATGTTTCCTTGAGAGCTTCATTAACATTTTGTCTTGTAAAATATCAAGCAATAAAGTTTTCACTTTTGTCTAATACATTTCTTTTATCATCAAAAAGGTGATCATAAAAATATTTTTCATACAAAAACTACAGAAATTGACCAAGCATTTGGGAATAAATCCTATATTATATTAAAAATTCAAGATTATTGAGCTATTTTATCAGACTGTATAATATATTAAGGCAAAAAAGTTCCCGGAAATTCCCGCACTAATTTTCGGGAAATTCGGGATTGAAAATTTAGCGTAACTCCCATCCCGGGAAATCCCGTGAAAAACTCTACTGAAATATAAAAAAATTTCACTTTTTAAAATTTAAAGGCCTGTAAGTCAATACGTTTTTATCGCATCAGTGCAGTGCTTAAAACGGTTTTTGGTAGCTCCGTTTGTAAAGTCTAGGCGTTGGCCTTTTGATATATCAGCTACTTTTCTTTTGCCAATAGTTTCTTTTCTTTTCGGTTTGCAATTGGTAGACTCTTGCCCGTTCAGCCAATGTGTCACTCTCTTGACAAACCTCAGCTTGTTTTAGCTACATAGGAGATAGATCCATATCTGCAGCGTGGCTGAGTGGCCAATACTACACAGAAAAAAATAGACAAGAATTATATTTAATAAAACCATGTTATTAAAATAAAATATGAATTTCAATAACATTTATCTTTAACATAATAAAATATTTCGTTGTAAGTATTTCTTTTCCATGCCGGTTATTTCTTTTCTTTTTATACATAAGTACTTAAAACAAGTTGTATCCCATAAAAAAATAAATGGGATATGGCTCAGCTATAGAGTGTATGCTTTACGTCCGGAAAGCCCGGGTTCGTATTCCAGCCATGTCAACATTTTTTTAATTTATATATATATTTTTATTTTGAAATAATTTTGTTATCAATATAGGGGAATTCTTTATCACAGGAAATTAAAAAAAAAAATATTGAATACCGGGATTTTTGTTATCAAAAATGAAACTTATTTTTTTCTGTGTAATATGGTGGTCAATGCTTACCTCTTTTCCCGCTGGGAGTTGTGTTTTAGGTTTTCCCATTGGATTCGAGTTTGGTGTCGAGTCCCTGCTCGGGCGCCGTTTGTAACGCAGTTTATTTTCCCAGCTGAGGTTAGCTCATTCCGTGCAGGTTCTTCAAAAGTCTGCTTCTTTTGTTAAAAATAAGTGACCTCTGTCCCTCAATTTATAAAGAAAGGGGTACTTAAGTATATGGAAATAGTCGTGTTTACCTCGAAAAAAAATATTGCATAAATCAAGAAGAAATTGTTCAAAATTACTTTAGAGTTGCCCGTTGATCGGTTAGGTACCCAGCCAAAATTGGTGATTGCTGAAAATATTTTTGTAAGGAAGGCAGCAGAACGGAATCACTTGGAATTGTGCTTTTATAATGCATGATTTTTGTCCGCTTAAAAGCAATAGTTTCTGTTTCCACAAAATACTTATATTAGTGCTATAAATCATTAAAATTTTCAGCACTACAATTGAAAATATATGGAAATAGCATCAAATTAAAAATTTTGAAAACCCCCGAAGAAAATAGATGATAACTTTAAAACGGCTGGACCACCTCACTAAAAAGACGGATCTTTAATGTGAGAGAGGTAACAAAAAATTTTTTTTTCGGTGAGTCGGTTTATTTCTCATGTCTAATTATTTCTGAATATAACATTACGAACGTTAGTCTATATAATAAACTTGGACTAAAATGCTAATTAGTTCAAAATCATCACATTAAAAAAAAAACCGTACGATGCATATTTTTATTCGTTAGCTTTTAATCATTCATCAGATTAGATTAACCATTTGCCAACACTGCTTCTGAGAGTTGAAAACTATAAAGAATTTAAATTTTTAATTTTTTTACGTTGCGTTTGCAATTGTATGTCATGATGCAACTGACTCAGTTCATACACGAAAAAAAAAATTTTAAATACAATTAATTTTTTTGTTATATCAATTAAATAATTAATTGATTTTGAACCTACAACAATTTTTGTAAATACAATTATGAAATTGTGAGTTAAAGGAAAATCAGAAAAAAATTTTGCCATTTTTTTTGTTGATTTCAAATTTATCTCTATTGAGATTATTGTTATATCAACAATGTGAATTATTGATTTTCCGAACAAATTTTAGCTATCATAATTGTTGTATTAACAATAACAACGTTCTTACCTCTCAGCTACAGAGCAATTCGTTATTAAATACGCAAATAATGAATACACACAAAACGTGATTTGCTTTGTTTCATCTACGTGTGTTCATTCATTTGTTAAATCAACAATGATGATTGTTAATTATTTCACAATACATAACAAAAAATTCGGTTAGTTCAGTTTGTTGAAAAAAATTTCTTGATTTGCTTTGTTTCATTTACATGTGTGCATTAATTTGTTGTATCAACAATGATCATTGTTCATTTTTTTCACAATACATAACAAAAAATTTGGTTAGTTCAGTTTGTTGAAAAAGATGTCTGTGTTTGTCGTATCAACAATTCAATTTGTTATATTAACAAAATATATGTTTGAATTTAAATTACACATTAACAATTGAAATTGTTATTAGCAGTTTGATGATATTTTTTTCTGTGTGTGATTGACATATCACGTAGTTGTTTTCGTACGGTTGTACCTATGATCGCGAATGTGTGCTTAGATAAGTGCACTATGCCATCTCAAGACTTAAATATATGATTAATTTTTTGTTGCAAATTTTGTTTGAAGTATCATATGCTCCATTGTTATCACAGTTTATTATAATCTTTTTTAAAGCATGGAATATTTTGTATTAAAGTGCGTAATATAAAGGGTCCGCCAGATACCTTTTTTTTGAAAATGCTATTAAAAAAACTACTGAATATTTTCTCAATTTTCTTTTTTTATTTGAAAGTACAATTCATCCGGTTAATAATGAAATATAATTTCATTCAAATGGCTGCCTCGGCTGGCCGTGCAGTAGCCTACACGATCGGTCCAATTTTTAAGCACATTATCGATTGTGTGCAGCTGTATTTCACTAATGGCTTCACGAATATTGTCCTTTAGAGCGTCAATTGGCTTGTCGGCGTAACACTTATCTTTGACGGCACCCCACAAATAATAGTCCAACGGTGTCAAATCGCAGCTCCGAGGTGGCCAAACAACATCAGCTCTGCGGCTGATAATGCGATCTTCAAAAACAGGGCGCAAAACATCGAGTATAGCTTCGGCTGTGTGGCACGTAGCGCCGTCCTGTTGAAACCAAATGTTGCCACTATCCTCCTCTTCAACTTTTGTGAACAAAAATTCGTTCAACATGGCCCGATAACGATCTCCATTGAGTGTAACGGCCACTCTTTGCTCATTTTCGAAGAAAAATGGCCCAATTATGCCTCTGGACCAAAATCCGCACCAAACAGTGACTCGTTTTGGGTGTGTCGGCTTTTCAATGTATGCGTGCGGGTTTTCTGTGCACCAAATGTGACAATTTTGCTTGTTTACATACCCGCCAAGATCAAAATGAGCTTCATCTGAAAAGGTGGTTTTTTTTGGCAAAATCGGCATCTTCTGTAAGTCGATCGCTGGCCCACTTAGCGAAGCGAAAACGCATACACAACCAAGCGTATACACAACCATATTCGCTCAGCGGAAGGATAAAACTAATTATCTGTCAAATCAGACATGAGCTAAGTGTTGCAATTCACGAAATAAGCACTAGTTGAAAAAAAAACGTTAGATGGTGGGCCCTTTATATGTTCGCAAAATTTTATGCAAACACACATTATTATTAATAAATATGTACATGCTCACATACAATAGTATCAAAATGTTAAAACGTATAACTAGTACATTTTACAGAAAAGAAAAAAAAATTCAAGAAAAAAATTCTCTGCTAGCTTGTTCAATCACTTTTGGTTTTTATGGCAGGCAGGACACAACAATATAGGGAGATGGTGTCGTAGTTAACGCTGATACTGCTACCAATAATAATACCGTAGTTTTTACAAAAAAAATACTAAAAAGAAGGCTACATTCATTTCATATTTTTGAAGCTTTCTTTTATTTATTTTTTTGTTCATATTCATATTTTTGTTTTATGTGTTTTCATTATGGTTGATTGGCTCATATCAGCCAAACCAGTTCGCATTTATTTCCCATGCATATATCCTGTTATTTTGTTAGTGCTAAATTTCGAGGTTAATTTGAAAAAGTTTCTTAAAATTTAAAAAGTTGATTTCTGGATATTTGGGTATCTAGGTGCACGGTAGTGCGTCAGGCCAAGTTCCGGCCACACAGTGTCTATATTTACACGAAATCCTTCGAGCAGCTTTTACCCCCTCAAAACTTTTCTCCACTTAATGATAAAATAATGACTCTTGAAACGTAAGGTCTTCCTACAGAGGTAACCTCATAGGTGAAATTTGAAAGTTCTACCGTAAAAGCCTCTCGAGATATGAAGGTGTAAAAGTGCATATTTTAGTACCTTTTCACTGACTCACTCACTCACTGACTAACTCATCAATATTACTGGGCACTCCCACTATAGCTAGAAAGCTAAAATTCGGTATACAGGTAGGTCTTGGTGAGCAACTAACTTGAAAATCTGAAAACGGGCACTTATCATCTTGGAGGAGTAGGGTGCTTCTTCTTTGTATGGGGCACTTCCAGCATAGCTAGAAAGCTGAAATTTTCTACAAGGTAGGTCTTGATGGGAAAGTACTAAGAAAAATGTGAAAACAGAAATTTTTCATCTAGGGCGAGAGGGAGGTCTAGGGTGCTCCTTATCTGTATGGGGCACTTATTTCACCAAAGAAAAACTTAGAAAAAAGAACTGAAATCCGCACAAAAACAAAAATGTGAAAATAAGGTCAAGTTCCTATCCAAAAATGTCGGCCGTAAAAAGTACTGAGATCAAAATAAGGATCAAGTTTTTGATAAGTACAATACCATCTCTTCTCTAGATAACCTGTTAGCTTGGCAATATTTTTTTCCTTTCTAATATGGGGGGGAAAGAATTATGGGGAAAATGCTGCCAAGCTCACAGGTTGCCTAGAAATGAGATAGTATTTCACCTACCGAGAACCTAGTCCTTCTTTTGAGCTCAGTAGTTTTTGCGGCCGAAATTTTTGAATAGGAACTTGGCCTTACTTTCACATTTATGTTTTTGTGCGGATTACATATTACACTGTGATACAAAAATGGAGAATGTTCGGGAGTTCTCATGTACCAATTCTGTGTTGTTTGGAGCTCATAGAGAATGAAAATAGTTTTAAATTGATTTTAGAATGGTAAATGTAGTGAAAGAACGTTACTCTTAGAGTTTTAAACGTAAGCAGTCATAACTTCTTTGTTTAAAAACGGATTTCTACGAATCAATTGTGAATAAAATCGAAATTTTTCCATAGATTTTAATGATTTATTTCTAATACATCTATCTTTCTGATATATGATAGAAATTTAACATTTTCATCCTCTTAATTCTTTTTATCAGTTTTTGAAAACCAAAAAGTTCAATGTTTCATCAATTTATTTTCTAATTGCGTTATAAATTTTTAGTCGAACTGTATGGTTTTTATCCAAAGTTATTTAATTAGTTTGGCTTAAGTTCGTTTTCCATTTTATCTTTTGACCAAATTATTTTTTTATTTAAGAAAGTAATTCTAAAGCATGTAAATATTGAACATTCAAAGAAAAATTTTTTTGATGTACGGAAGGTTGAACTGACATCAGATGTTTCGAGATCACCACAGTCTTGTCATCAGAGCCCTTTACCTACACTACCAGCGACGGCAGCAACAAGTTAATGTTGCGCTCATTTTATGAGTTGCTGTTCATTTTCAGTCCTGCAGTTTTAGCCTTTAAATATTGATTGTTATTGGTCGAAAGCTAACGCTTTCTAGGTTAGGCTTGAAACGATGCTACAACATTTCGAAAGTCTGGAAAATTTAGAGTAATAAATCTAAAAATTTTACTAAAATTCATTTAAAAAAATATTCAGTATGTCCTCGTCAACGGTTGTTTTAATTTTGTTTCGTGTTTATAGTGTGATGTTGTCCTTTTATTTTCTTACTCCGGTGTGTATTTTATTTTACAGTCTAGAGCTTTGTTATATTTTTGCTGTTCCATATACGAGTATAAGTATTCCCAGAGCAGCTTTGCTTTACTGTAGATGTGGAAAAGAAAACCTCAACAACAATAGCAAAATATGAAAATGAAGAAGAATATTTCACTATGCGTACGAGTATATTGTTTTTGTATGTTCCAGCTAAGAATTTATGCTTTTTCATAAAAATGTTGTGCTCCATTAAAGTATATAGACATTTTTATGGGAAATTTATTTGGTTTTGCATTTTGTACCGAAGTATTAATAGGGGCGTTATAAGGATGAGTTAATTTTAAATTTGTTAAAATTTTGAAAGAGATAGAAAGTGATATGCCCCATGTTGGGAATTAATTTACATGTGTATGTTGTTCATCTCGTGTGAAATCTAAAAAAAATCGAAAACGGTGCTGTTATAATTAAGTACATTTGTTCATATCTAGATTTGTATGTGAGGGAGGCATTATTCGTTAAGCGGACAACCCAAAATTTTTTTTCCTGAAATTCCTTGATATATGGCATAACTATAGTCCTAGTAAATATGAATGTGTATACAAAATATTGTTTTTGTATGATGTTTAGTTTTCGAGTTTAGGTGGGGGGTGTGCTTTTAAATAGATTTTTTTCGAACTAAAAAAAAAACAAACCAAAAAAATTAAATTTGAAAAAAAAAATCGTGTACAAGACCTTAAATGACCTATTAGAAATAAAATGGTTCCAAGTTGTATATCTTCAATTTTTTAACAAAAATAAACCAAAAAAAAAAAAAAGAAATCAAATTAACATCAATTTAGTAGTGATTTAATTCTCGTAAGCATTTTCAATAAGAATGAACAAATGGCGATTTTATTCAGAATTAAGTGAGAGAAATTAATTTTTAAAAAAATGGGACTTACAAAAATACATTTTTTTATGAAAATAGTGATTTTATCCAAAGTTATTAAATTAGAAGAAGTTCTAAAGCATGTAAATATTGAACATTCAAAGAAAATTTTGGCTATACGGAAGGTTGAACTGACAGCTGTTTCGTGACCACCAAGTCTACTCATCAGAGTCCTTTACCCACACTACCACTGACAGTGGCAACAACACTATAGCGAAAATCCTACTAATATTAGTAAGCTCAATTAACACACTGTCGCCATCTTGTGGCGAGTCGCACCTTATTGAACTTTGTCTAAATGTTCGGAACTTCACTAACTGTCTTTTCTTAGCATGTTCAACTATTTTAAGCTTTTTCCATTTCAGTCTTACCAGCGTGGAATTTTTATTAGTTGAGTTTCTTCACTTAATTGTGAATAAAATCGAAAATTTTCTATCGACTTTAATGATTTATGGCTTATTTTATTCCTGATGTACATAGCTTTCTGATAAACGATGAATGAGCTTGTGAGTTCAGCAACATCATGTTATCCTCAAAACTAGAGAAGTTTGAAAAACTTGATGAGCGTTTTTTTAGCGGCTAATTTAAAATTTCGTAGATAAATTCACCATTTTCGTCCAACGCTGAATGTAGCGAGCATGTGTGGAATTAGCAAAGCATTGTTGTTCAAAATTATTATTTATAACAACAATGCTTTGGTAATTCCGCACATTTTAATTCCGCATAGAATACAGAACATAATCGTATGCTTTTGAAAATTTTGGCCATGCTATTACCGGAGATATTGACGAAATCGAGAACAAAGTCGAGGCATCTTAATGAAATAAACTGTATTTTCTTTATCTGTTGATAATCTTTACACCAAGTTTAAATTAATTAAAATATTATAATTAAATATTAATTTAAAACTAATAAAATCGGATAATATTTTTAAAAGTTATGAGTCTGACAAGATATTGCATGCCTTAGATAGTCAACTTTGACACCCTGTAACTCAACGTGTGTTTTAACAGGCTGATCCAAATGTCAACAGTCTTAAATAAATTCTTTCCCCTCTACTGTGGAACATTACCGTAGCATTTTGGGAAGGCTGGATTTAATGGCCATATACACTATGCAGACGATATAGCGCTGATTCTTGGTGGCAGTTTCATGGGTGCCATCCCGACTAGAAATGCTCTGAATACTCATATTGTTGCCCACTTGGTAATGCATATGGCAAGCCCAAAAGGTTTAGCCGCATTCGGGATTCGACCGGGATAGCCCATATACAAACTGATGATATAACATAAGTTCTTGGATCCCAAATCGCATGAAAATTTGTAGTCGGGATACTACTAATATTAGTAGGATTTTCGCTACAGTGTTGTTGCCACTGTCAGTGGTAGTGTGGGTAAAGGACTCTGATGAGTAGACTTGGTGGTCACGAAACAGCTGTCAGTTCAACCTTCCGTACAGCCAAAATTTTCTTTGAATGTTCAATATTTACATGCTTTAGAATTTCTTCTAATTTAATAACTTTGGATAAAATCACTATTTTCATAAAAAAAATGTATTTTTGTAAGTCCCATTTTTTTAAATTAATTTCTCTCACTTAATTCTGAATAAAATCGCCATTTGTTCATTCTTATTGAAAATGCTTACGAGAATTAAATCACTACTAAATTGATGTTAATTTGATTTTTTTTTTGGTTTATTTTTGTTAAAAAATTGAAGATATACAACTTGGAACAATTTTATTTCTAATAGGTCATTTAAGGTCTTGTACACGATTTTTTTTTCAAATTTAATTTTTTTGGTTTGTTTTTTTTTAGTTCGAAAAAAATCTATTTAAAAGCACACCCCCCACCTAAACTCGAAAACTAAACATCATAAATAAAAGTTTGGGTCCTCCTCTATGATTTTTACATACACCGTTTTGTTATTGGATCGCTAGTTTCAAAGATGCAGATATATTACCCCATTTTTGCAATTGGAACCACTGTGCAACGTCAGAGAGGTTTGCGAAAGTAGAATAACATTTTTATTAATTATCTAGATAGTACTAATAATAACTTCCTGAGAAATACACACTTAGTGATACTTTCAAAGCAGCTAAAAATTCATTAAAAATAACTTGAAATTTTTTTTCCTGAGAACAAGTGATTAGTTTCCAATATGAGGCTATCAATAGTTCGCCCCGTTCATATACTCGTATACATATTTATGTATTTTACCTTTATGATTGTTCATAAATATTATTTTAATGCTCAAACTATATGAAGGGTTGAACTTAATTTTTGTTTTACTACCATTATAAATAAGAATTTTTAATGTTGCAATAATACTGTTACACATGCAACAAGGACCTCTTTTCCATAACCACAAGTACAATACAAGTGCATATACTTCTCGTATGTTGCCGTTTGCAACATTATCATTTCCATCGAAAAAAAAATAAAATTTAAAACGATTGAGTAAAAAACATAAAAGAAATGAATTCATTACACAACCAATAAATATAAAATACCAAAAAAATGACACAAATATTCAATTGAAGTAGCAACAGAAAAGGAAGAAAAAAACATACATAAATGTTAATGTCTGCTGTTTGCTGTTGCACGACGTGTGGTAATAAAATGAATTAATACTTATACTGAAATGTTAAAAATATGAAATTCAAAAAAAAAATATCGAAAACATAATTTGTGGTACTTTAGCATACAAACAAAGTACATATGGATTTATTTAAGAGCAAAAACTTTTATTAAAATTGAAAAATTCAAATAATATAAAGTAATAAAGTACACTTTTCGGCAGAAGAAAGGAAGAATAATTGCAAAAAGGATCAAATGTTTCCATATACAGGAATTAATTGATTACTCTGAACTGAAACTTTTTAAAGAAATTGCTCATGGATTGAAAATAAATTCATTAAAATTATTCATTTTAATCGATGCTCATATTCAGTAACTTGAGAGAAGCTTTCGCATAGAAAAAATATTAATATAAATTGTATTGGTCAGCGTGTTTTTGCAGCGTGATTAACTAACTACATCTGTATCGAGGACGAAGGAATTCTTTCTTTCGTACAATTACACTCAAAAGACAAACAATATTTTTGAATTTGTTTTTGTTTTAAATGAATTTGTAAGAGAGAAATAATTTCTTTCACATCGATAAACAGGATACAAATAATAATACCACAAGTTGACAAGAACGACTTTTGCTGCATAATTTTTTGGAGTCAAATTTGACACATTTCATAATGAAGTTCATAGCCAAAGTTATGCGAGTTACACAACAAATGTTAGCATAACTTTAAAACGATCTTTCTAATATACTTTGCGTATCGCCGTAGTGTAATGGATAGTGCGCTAGACTGTTAAATGGGTGGTCGCAGGTTCGACTCCTGCCAAGATTCTGCGTGTTTCTGCAGAAAATCCAAAAGAGGCTTAAGCATGTGTTTCTTTATAACTTTAGTTAGCTTAGTTTTGGAGAAATTTAATAAGTTGTAGGAAAAAATAAAGAATTTTTAAAAAGCCGTAAAAATGAAAAACCAAAAAATAGCATTCGCAAAGCAAAATATATAAGTATTTTCCAAATAAATTGAAAATAGTTCTTGCTGAGCGAGAGATAGACGACATTATGACATTATTTTAGAATGGATCGACTCTATACTACGGATGAGGTGTATAAATCTCAGTAATGGGAGTTTCAGTGTTCGTGGTAGGGTGGCCAAGGGATGCCCTCAGAAAGGGGTCTTCCCCCCCCCCCCCTTTTTTTTGTGGAACATTGCCGTAGCATTTGGCGAAGGCTGGACTTAATGGCCATATACACACATATGCTATGCTGATGATATAACGCTAATTGTTGGTGGCAGTTTCATGGGCGCCATCCCGACTAGAAATGTTCTCAATACTCATATTGTTGCCCACTTGGTAATGCATGTGGCAAGCCCAAAGGGTTTATCCGCATTCGGTATTCGACCGGGATAGCCCACCTAAAAATTGATGATGTAAGATGAGTTCTTGGATCACAAATCGCAGGAAAATTTATAGTATATAAATTATCCTGCGAATAGTATATACTCGGCGACATGAGACAGGCTTTGAGGGTAATCGATTCGTGTTGTATTGAACAGGGACGAACTATCAATGCTAGCAAATCAAACGCTGTACTCTTTACACGAAGGAGGAAAGGTATAGTGTTCAATCATTTAAGACTTTTTTGGATCGGAAATTAATCCGACTAGAAATTTTCATGCAAACCCATTTGGGATGTAACGCAGAAACATATTTGGCACCCGATGAGTTTCCTGTGGGGAAATACAAATTTGCTTATATCGGAAAAATACCAAACTCTTATATTGAATTAAAATTGCTGGAGCTATCCAAGGAACAAAAGTAAGCAATAATCACCTCTATTGAAAATGAGTAAAAAATACGACTAAAAATCTGTGTTGGATTTTTCCAACAAGTTCCCGATAGTTTCCCACTTGGGAAGGACCTATGTTAAGTCAGTAATTTGTAGATGGGATATCCCAATAAGTTCCCGGTCAGATCCCAAATGGGATAATCCGTTTGGGCTTGTCACATGCGTTCCCAATCCGCCCCAATGTGAGTATTGGAAAAATTTCTATTAGGGAATGTCTCCAAGAATGTGAATATCTAGGGTTAACTCTACATTGGATACGAAACTAACCTGTAATGTTCACATGGATTTGACCATTCGAAAGGCGAAAAGAGTGTGTGTTCATATGTTGGGAATCTTGCCTAACGCTGTAATACGCACCATGCCGATGCAAGCAATGAAAGAAGTGCGGCAATGTCAGCACTGTGTATTGAAAGTGATGCCACTTAACATCGCTTTGGGTCCAACACAGTTCAAAGGAGTATTCTGGACCTTATACAAGAAGAGGTTAGGTAAGTACAAACCCCTTTGGAACGCATAAGTAGAAGAAGCAGAGTCAAAAGACTGCATTCATTGCAGATGGAAAGCGGCATCAAGTGTGAAGAGCAGGAGGAAGTGTTCATTCAATTGACATACCCGACTAGAAATTTTCCCAATACTCATATTGGGGACCGATTGGGAATGCATGTGGCACACCCAAAACGGTTATCCCGTCTGCGATTTGATGGGGAGCTTGTTGAGATAGCCCATCTACAAATTAGTGACTTAACATAAGTTCTTCCTAAGCGCGAAACTATTGGGAGCCTGATAGGAAAATCTAACACAGATTTCTAGTCGTATATTTTGCTCATCTTCAACACAGGTGATTGTTACATACTTTCGTTCCTTGGATAGCTTAAGCAATTTTTATTCAATATTAGCGTTTGATATTTTCCCGATTTTAGCAAATTTTTGCAAGATTTAAATATCTCCCCCCAGGAAACCAATCGGGTCCCAAATACGTTTCTGCGTTACATGGGAATTGGGATCCCAGTCAGATCCCAAGTGTGTTTGAATGAAAATTTCTAGTCGGGTAGGGCTCTCCCGTGTCTTGTGCTTAGGTAAAGACGTGTCCATTTATCAGGCAGAGGTGCTCGGACTGATGCATGCGTTGGATCACATGATAGAGAGCCAGGTGGATGGGAAGAGAATTCTCAATGGAATGGATAATCAGTCAGTGATTAGATGCTTGCAACAAGCAAACGAGTACCGCAAACTGGATCTAGAATGTGTTTCAAAAGACAATAGGTGTGCTTCTGTTAATGACGTAACGTAAGGTTAAAGGCAACAGATGAACTCATAAAACAGGGATATACTGTGACGTTTTGTGAAGCAGAACCCAGAATTTCAAGTTAGATTTTAATAATTTGGTGTTTTTGAAGACTTATAGTAGAATTTTATTACAAATATTCTTGTAGGATATTTCAGTCCACTATATCGCTGTTTAAGGGGAGTTCTTCCCCTTTTTCAAGAAAGGCGCAAAAAGTCCCATACCGCAAAGAGTTTGAGGGCTAAAATGTTCTTCATAGAGTTTTACATTAAAGTTCTGTTGGGTATTGTGCTTTTCTTCCGACGAGGTTTGTTTGAATTTGGAACGATTTTCCGTCATCCCACGTCAAATTTGGTTGATAAACAGACCGGTTTCGACCATGTGCCATTTTCAATAGAACACTGAAGATGGCATGACGAAAAATCGTTCCAAACACCTTATATGTACCTAAAATGTAAGGATTACAGGATATCCTATGCCGATTCACTATAACAATGTGCAAAAGCGGGGAGCTTTAACTTCCCCTAAAATGAATCCCACGTGTATTCTTTCAAAACACCGAAAACGTATATTTTTTATGGTCCCCTCTAACAGGATCAGTCATTAGAACCTTACTTATTTTCTTTGCACAATACTTGATTCTAATTTATATTTAAACTCACTGCTACCCTCAAGAACTTCTATGACATATACTCCATTACAATTGTTATTTTAAATTAATGTTCTTTTGAAATCTGTCATATTTTGATATGCGACGATTCTGTACTTTAATACCCTAAAATTCTCTAAAAAAAAACATCAAGGAATTGACATGTCAAACATTTAAACTCATACTTTTATTTTCGCAAAGGAAAACCAGATTTTTTCTGCCACTATTCAATTCTGTATATTCCCGCCTGATTCAAAAGCAAATCAAATCATTGAGGTGGTGTCTACTGTGAATAGTACCAAATATTTGAAAGGATGTTCTGGGAAAAAATGCATTTGCAAAGACAAAAAATTTAGGGCAATAGAGAGAATATACTGGATGGAAAAAAAGCTGAAAGTAGAAATGTACTGGCAGTAGCAGCAACAATAATAAAGAAACAACAGTTCAGAGAAAAACAATTTCAAAAAATTTTCATAGCTTTAAAATTTTATATACAATCCACACATTTCTCGTTCTTCAAGTTGCATTTTGCTTTAAAAACAAATGAACAATAAAAGGAAGAAATTGGAAAAATATGGAATACGTCGATGTGGATAGCAACAGCAACTCGAAGTGAGGAACTGGAAATAACACGAAACGAAAATAAAAAAATAATTTTAGAAAACTTTAATAAGGAGGTAAAATTGGCAAATTGGGTAAGATTGACAAAAATGTTAACACAAATTTACAAAGGATAATTAAAGCACACGTGGTATCCTTCTTATATCAGAAGTTATTTTTATAGTCCGACTGGGTATACCTTTTCGTATTCGGCCAACATTTTGCTATCGGCTGTATTCGGATTATGCAAAAATTTTTTTTTAAGAGAAGAGAAGTAACACAATCAGGCAACTAATGCCTACAAGTTAATTAATTAATGTGTTACCTTCTTTGAGAAAGGGATAGTGTATCAAGAACAGCTGGTGAAGTGGGAGAGAGATAGAAAGCTTAATTCATTTACAGTGTGGCAAGCCCCTCTGGTGTCAAGTAGAGGCATTGAGTTGTTTAAGATGTGTAGCCATTTTATTAGTTCTTTTACTTCGCCAACGGTTCTGCTACAATACCGACGAAGGAGGGCGCTGTGAACTGCATTAGGAGATGTTAGTATTAATCGCTGCCTGTACTGACAAAGTGATCAGTGCTATGCATTCATCACTTTAACAGTCCAATAAGAACCAACACAATAACACACCAATGCACATGAGAAAAATGCATGATGTTGTTGGCTTGCCTGAACGCAAGACCTCAGGGTTTGTAGTCTGACGCGCTAACAGCACCCTTCTATTCCTGTTCTATTTAAAACGAAAAGAAATAGAAATTTAGAAGTTAAACTGCCAGGACGACTATTTCGCACAATTATATTTAAAACAAAAGGAAACTATAACATTTTGTTTTAAATGTAATTGTAAGAAAGAAGGAATCGTGTCGACATAGTGGGCCTGGCAGAAAATTTCAAAAAACTAAAAAAACATGATTCTGTTGTTTTTTTATAAGAACTGATATTACGTTTAAGAAAGAGTCATTGATGGCTCTATCTGAGAGAGCGACAAAACTGGTTTGAGCGCAAAAATATAACATTTATTAAATTTATTATTTGATATATGCTCCCAATTTTATGTAAAATAACAATTTATTTGTTGATGGCTAAGCAACGTCTACATGCATTTCATTGGAGCTTTACCACATCATCAGCAGACTTCAGTCATACTTTTGAAAAGTTTCAAACCTCTTATCTTATACACAGACTTTGAAAAAACCATTTGAAAATTTACAAATACATAATTTGTTTAACCCTATCAAAATATCAAGTTTAAATGTAAACTAACAAAATTTAAGAAATAAAGAATATTTCACATCTTAAGGCGGCACTTTAAAAATTTTATAAGCACACAATGCTAATGCAGCAAACATTATTTTTTCTCTTCCAAAAGTATGCCTAAAAAGTTTTTTATTATATATCAAATGCAAATGGCATCCTGAAATTCAACATCAATTATTTACAGATTGTTACTGGCTTTCTCTCTGGTCACTTTGGACTGAACTATCTGTGGAAAAGTAACCAAGTTCGCTCATCCTTTTTTTACCGAACTATTTTCTTTTTTTTCAAGCTGCTAGCAACGCTGGCATCCACATATATAGATAATTTTTACAGCCGACATATTGCGAAAGAAATCTGTCGAAAAACAGTCCGGTGCACCGTTCCGAAGTTTGGGGGTGCTGCTGGCTAAGTAGTTAGCGCGTTTGACTACAAACCCTGAGGTCGTGAGTTCAAGACTAGTTTCAGGCAAAGTGATGAAGGCATAGCACTGTTGATCACTTTGGCAGTACCGGCAGCGATTAATACTAACATATCCTAATGCACTTTACAACACCCTCCTTCGTCAGTATTGTAGCCGAATTGTCGGCGAAGTAAAAGAACAAATGAAATGGCTAAACAACTCAATGCCTCTACTTGACAACAGAGGGGCTTACAACACTGCTCGACAACAAACGCGCAATAGCAGAGTTGTAAATTAATTAAACTTTCCATCTCTCTCATACTTCACCACCTGTTCTCTCAACACTATCCCTTTCCCAAAGAAGGTAACACATTAATTAATTAACTGGTAGAGATTAATTGCCTGATTGTGTTACTTCTCTTTTAAAAAATAAAACAAAGTTGTAGCGATCGTTTCCAGTTCTAGAACTAATATAAAATGGACCTGTCACATTTGCATGTCATTAACATGTTTGGGACCATAATTCTGTGGAAACTGTAGTGCGAGTCATTCATTTTTTTACTTTTTCTTCTTTGAACTTTCATTGGCGTTCACACAATGCTTGTCTTGTTGACGACATATCTTTTAAGTACATATAGTTGTGTGCATGCTTGTGTGCGATTTTGACATTACGAATAAGAAAGTAAAACGTACTGACAGTACATGAACGTGAGTACTCGTTTCGTTTCCCCTCGTCTCTCTCGCCTATAAGGTAGCAATCATGTCAATAAGACATGCAGCGTATGAACGCAGACTAATATTTTGCTCTCGGCATTGGTCACATACGAATACTACTGTACTCAATCATCAAAGCTTCCTTAACCCTAGAATACTAACGCTATTTAATACTAAATTAATACTAAGGCCACGTAAATTTTACGTACTTTGGCATTTTTCCTAAAGCTCTTCAATTAATGTGGTTATTTCTGTAAATGTTTTTATTTGATTAATTGTTGTTTATTAAATAAAAAAATTAATTTATAATTCATTTCAAGGTAAACAAAAACAATATTAAAAGCAAAATAAAAATTCATGTTTGAGATCAAATCATAGCTGCAATAAAGTAAATGCCCATATGTACGCAAACTTCTCGTATAGCCTTTTAATGTTCACGTTCTTAGAGCAGTTTAATGACTAGATATGCTTTGTTTATGTTTTTGCATTTGTTCAAAAACTATTGAAAAAAGCACTTGTGGAATTTGCTACCGTTAGGCCGCTGGATGCTTGTTACGTTTACGTGGGTTAGTATTCTAGGGTTAAGAACAAAATTCAATTTCAGTAATTTTTCAGACGTTCGCTTATTTTTTAACCATCAACTTGTGTATAGTTTTGTTAACTTTTTCATTTCTTTTTATTGCAAAAAAGAAAATTGTATGTACTTAATTTTCTAAAGAATTGTTCAGAGATTATAAAAAGATGTGAAAGAGAGAAGAAAATCTTGTGTGGCTAAGTATTTGTTGTTGAACAAAAAGAACAAGAAAAAAAGTGCATCGATTTACTTAAAATTTTGTTGCAAAACATTTTTAGTTACAGTAAAAACTTAAAGTTTGCAAAGTTGCCAAAGTAATCTTCAAGAACAGTTTTTAGTATTTTATTTATTGTAAAAATTTTAAAAATGTTCAACTTAATGAAAGACGTTTGTTTTCTTAATTTGTTTTTTCTTTATATGTACATCGTCTCGGTACATGTGTGCCAGTGAAGGGGAAAAAGTTTTACTTCTAACTATAATATGTATTTGTTGAAATAATAAAAGGAGTGAAAGTTTGGCAGTTTTGAAAGAGAATTTTAATCGTTTAAAAACCGCAGCTTAAGTAGGTACATTCTTGTTTTTTTTATATGTGTGGTAGGAATTATGTTTAAAAAATTAAATAATGTATTACAGTAATTAAGCGGAAAAAATAACTCTTCTTATGAAAAATAGTTTTATAAATTAAAAAGTTTTTTTTTGGAATTATTGATTTACAATTAATTTGAATTGTGTAACGTGCTTTTAAAAATACATTGAAATTCAATATTTAGCGGTATTACTAGTAAACAGTTCGTATGTCATAATTGCTCAAAAAATAGGCTGATCTGCGTCTCTAGACATATTAGGAGGTTTAAGGTATCGCCCGACTTGTTCTTTAGAAGAATTATATCTTATAATGGACTGGAGCTCATCGTCCTCGGCTTCTGTAATAATTTTTTTAAAAGCTCCAAATTATCACTTCTACGTGTGTGTATATAAATTAATCCCCCCTATTATGAAAGGCGACGTCGACGTCACATCAACGCGACAGTAAAAAATTGTCACTTGTCTACTCATTGTCGACAACAATTGGCTGCTATTGACAGTCCCTTACTATTTTCTGAAGCTTATGAAACTAGTCCAGCATGTTAATATTAATCAATTGTTGTCGACAAAGAGTAGACAAGTGACAATTTTTTGATGTCGTGTTGATGTGACGTCGACGTCGCCTTTAACAATAGGGGGGGAATATTTCCAAATTCGAAAAGTATCGTATCGGCAAATCTGAAGATCTGCTGAATTCAAATATCTGCATACAAATTTCCGATTAGCTCTAGTTTGAAAGATATTGTGTATTTTATATGTACACGCGAAGAAAAGATATGGTTGTGGCTTGGTTGCATTAACAATATCATGTTTCCCGATATAGCTTAGGGTTGTGGCAAATAAGTTATTATTGTTTTAAATAATTGTGAACCTTAATTAGTTTGTGACAAAAAACTTATGCTTACATTTAATCATGACATTATTAGCATTCAGATTGATTGCAATATGGTTGAATTTATTGTTAAAAAAATTTTAGCTACAATCATAGTATATTTGAAAATTCAATAACAGTATAGTTCTATAACAATAAAATATGGCTCTTGTCCATACTATTTTAATGCAGTTTGTTTGCAATCAAGCTGTGGTTACAAATGAGACATTGCTCTTTGTTTCCAAAAAAGTTTTTGTTCTGTCCTTTGGTTGAATGATTATTTATTAGTTTTTATTTTTACTTGAGAGCTGTTGGTTTGTTGTTTTTTTGTGTCACTTGAAAAAATAAGGAGAAATAAAATAAAAATAACAAAAACGAATAAAAGCTAGCAAATAATATTCGTCCATGTTCTGAAAAAAATTTCTTTTTGAAATTTCAAAAACAATGAACAGTGTTCTTTTAATCGGACAATTTAATGCATTCGTAGCTTAGATTGGATAAATTATCTGAAATATCTGAGACATAAAAATTAACTGAAAATCTGCAATAAGTGAGCGTTTTGGTTGAACTCTTTTCTGACAGTTGCCGATTTCAAAACGAAATGATTTTCAGAACATGTGTCAACAAATATGTATGCATGTATCTATGTGAAAATAGATAATACTTTTTATTTCAGCTTCAAAACATTTTATTTTACATTTAATTTCAAAAATATATAAATTTTTAGTTGCTGTCAATTTTAAATCAAAATATGATTAAGAAAAACAACCTTTATATGGTTATTTAGCACCATGCTATTTTTATATACAAATATAATATGATTAATTTAAATCTTGCTATATTTACATTCAATCAAACATTAGGTTGTATGAATCATATTAGTGTTATATAAGACAACAATATTACATTTAGAACAGATTTATATTCATAATAGTATGATTTGACTTCAACCATATAATTCAATCATAGTATGTTGCTCTTAGGTTATGGTTGGATCAACCATGGTTTTTCTTTGCGTATATTTGTATAAATTGCAGCACTTTTGATATTCTTCGCTTAATATTTCCGGGAAATTCTTTGAAATGGTACTGAAATACTTTGGCTTATAATTTATAAATGTTCTCTAACTGCCGTATTCATAAAAAATATTCTACGTTAGAAATGTACATATTTTAAAACCATATTTATATAAATTTTGTATGAATACCGCAGTTATGCTTTAAATAAATTAATAATATTTGGAGAAGAACTAACGGCCGTATGCATAACGAAAACTTGGCATGAACTTAGCATAAGTGTCGAAATTGAAGTGGATCTAAATTGATTTTTCCATCATTAATAGACTTATTAAAAGTTAACGCTTAAATTTACAGTCTTTGGTTAAGTAATGATGGCGATTTAACCAATGATATTTTTACGAAAAATCGTTAGTTAAACCACCGGCGTTAGTTAACTACAGACTGTGAATTTAGCCCTATGGGAATTTGGCATATGTATCAAGAAACAAAACCTAAAACTTTATATATACGAGTATATATATTTTTTTACTACCTCTGTTTGTTATATTAGTTAGTGGGTCTGTCTCTAAGGCCTAAAAAATCACAAACTTACAAGCAACAAAATTTTAAATATTTTTTTTATTATATTCCTCTTCTCCTTGAATATGTTAAATTTCTGCATCCCATATTTCTATAAAGTTGTGTTATATAACGTTGGCACTTAAATTATGAAACCAAATATTTTCACGCTTCACTTTTATTTGCTTTTCTGCGGACAAAAATAAATATTTAAATTTATTGTATGTACCTTTGGAAACTTCGAAAATAAATATTGCAGCTATGCATGCAGGTTGATGTTGAATTTTGAGGACACACTTCTTTGAAAAATGTTAAATGAATAAAAAAATAATAATCTTCTTGGTCTTAATATATAAAATTCTCGTGTCCCTGTGTTCGTTTTCGCTATCCGAAACTTTTTAACCGATTTCAAAGAAATTTTGAGAAGGTGTATGGTTGGTTGGTCTCTACTTGAGAGATAGTATACATTTGTATTTGTTACCAAGATTAATGTTTTTAAGGCGATCTGAGGCAGTACAACATCTGTCCGGGTCTATTAATTTATAAATTTAATTGAATTTTATTGATTCCATGAAATATTACTACAGAAAAAATATTAAAAATATTACTGCAGAAAAAATGAACAGATAAATAAAAGTTTACTTTGATGTTGTCATTCGTCTATTGCCACATTTTTCTGTTGTAGCAATACTGTCAAAATAAAATAATAAGTATAATGAAACAAACCAAATTTAATTTATATTCTAATGCATGTACTTGCATCAAAAATTTTTTATCTACCAGTTGTTTATACACATTTTTTATTTCATAATTGAGTGTTGTCAGACTAAGAGCTTTTCCCCGAAATTTAGGGGATTTTTTTTCATTTAGGTAAGTATTTAGTGGTAAACATTTTGAAGGGAAATTTAGGGTTAAGGGCCCAATAAACTCGCATACATGAATGACATACATGAAAACTGACAAACATTGGTATTTGTCAGTTTTTCTCCTCACACTGTTCATGGAAACTGACAAACATTTTTTTAAAACTTTTTCTAAAAAAAACTGAAACAAAATTTCAATTTTCAATCATATTTAAACTAGATAAAATTGCGACAAAACCAATTGTGATTTTAAATTTGAATTGAAAAATATAAATAATTTAAAAAAATATGTCGCTGCATATGAAAAAAATTTTAATTTTGTACGTTTTCTTTTGATATTTACATTTACACCATATGAAATGTGTGAGCAAAGAAGAAATTATTAAAACTTCTTAATATTCGTCCAACATGTATGTCATTCAAAAAATTTAACCATACTTAGTCAGGGAATCCGTCCAATATGGCATGTATGTCATACAAGTATGTGAGTATAGGGTAACCCTTTAAGAAATATATCAGGATTCCCAGTTTTATTTCATACCTTATCCCCAATTTTCGATTTTTCGTCCCCCAAAATAGCTATTTTCTCATCCCCAAAAATCCCCATAGGAGGAAATATATTATACATATATTTATATCATTAAATCGATTTATATTGAATATTTTAAAAATAATTTTATTTGTGCATATGGATACTCAGCGGTAAATGGAAGGCGTAAAGAGGCCTTCTATCAGGCCTTATTTAGCAGGCTCTAGTACTTTTACTCCCATATTCATATGTTTTTTACACGCGATGTCATTGCGGACCAAGTCCTTTCTTGACCCATTACTCAGCAGGCCTGATTGAAGGCATTCTTTAGCAGGCCTATTCTGCGAAGGTGTGTTAAAAATCAAATGGAGGTAATTTTGTTTTACCTGGATATTTTTATAACGGCTTTTATATTTTTGATTATCGTGATTTTTTCTTTCGAACTCCTTTTCGTCCGAAGTAATTTATTGTACATATGAGGCTAAATTTGGTGAATTTATTAAGAAGGAATTGGACAGGATGTAGTAGCTGCAACATAAACGAAATAATAGCAGCATGTATGATGCCTCTTGTACATAAATTTTAGTCTTATATACAAATTATTTGCAAAAAAAAAAGAATACGAGAATGTTTGTTATTGCTAAAGTACATTTTTTATTAAACAAAACGAAAAATCTAAAAATAGAGTACTCCTTCTAAAAGAAAGGAGAACGAATGTAAACCGGATCTTTTAAAAAAGAGTGTAGAGGCCTTCTAGAAGGCTATCCTGAGAAGGCAGAAAAGAACTACTTTTGGACCATATTTCAGGTCTTTGAAGGATTTTGAAAAGGACTGTTTAGTGAATGCCTCGTGAGTTTTACAGCTGGGTATGTATACTTTGAGTTCTAAATACATATCTACATATGTATGTAAAAAGAGTAACTTAAAAAAGCACGCAAGAATAACACAATTGCTATGTATTAATGTTTATCATTTCAAAAACTTCAGAATCAAAATCTTCTGAATAATCGTTTAATGGAATTTTGTTATACATGTTGTTTGTATTAAAAAGTTTTACCGTTTGAGAAGAAACCTGAACTATTTTTAAAGTGTTTTTTTATAAAGTGATTCGAAGCTATTTTTGTGTTTTACTGATTGAGTATGCCTCTTTAAAGAGGTCTACTAAGCCACAAACCAGACAATAGTTGATGGGTCTCTGGTATCTTGAAATGAATTTGGTGCAGAAGAAATAGATTTCAAAACCCAAGAACTCCCTAGCGAAAAAGGGACTTTCCCCAAAATATCCCCTGGGGATTTCACAAAATGTTTATCCCCAATCCCAAAAAAATTCCCTATTTGGGGACAAATCCTTAAAACTAGGAACGCTGAAGTATATGCATATTTAGCAGTGTTGGAAAGTTTAGTATTATAGTACTTTTTCAGTACTTTTTCATTTACGTAATACCGTAGTACTCACGGCATAAAAAGTAAATTTACCAATAAGAAGCATTAAATGAAATACTGCTCAATATTATACTAAATGAAAAAAAAAACTGCTTAGTGTAGGAACACAACAAATAACGGCAATGGTTCGATTCAAATCAAAAAAGTAGAACAAAAATCGGCAAAATGGACATAAAAAAAGTAAACCAACGGTGGCACTAGGATTTATTGTGATAAATATCAGATAAACATTAATTTAGTGGTGAAATAATTCTCGTATGCAAATTTCTCAAAAAGTTTGTATATGCATATAAGAACCGAACCACATAACAAGTGGTGATAAACAGTGATACACATGAGCACTGTAAATGGAAGTGTGCCTACTTCCAAGAACAACGTTGTGCCGTTCTGCTGTATATGTTGAAAATTAACTTGTTATTGATGTTTCTCTTGTTCCCTGGAATATTGACCATTAACTAACAACCACGCATAATCGACCTATTATTATTTTTTTCCGAAAATTGCTAAATATGCACTTAAAAAATTTTAGTAACTTTAAAAATATGCACTTATTGCCAAACAATCCAAAAATATGCATTTACCAACAAAATATGCAAAAATATGCAACTACAATTCAATGCCAAAATACCTAAAATTTTATGATTCGGATAGATAATTTGTCAATATGAAAGTCCAAGCCCTGCTTATTAGCGTTCGAGGCTGATTAATAAGGTGTATGTATCCCCAGCAAAAACTTTGCTTACTGGTAGGCAAAAAAGAATATAAGGACTTAAATCGTATCTTCTTATAAGTTGTTTGAGAAGTTCAATATATAACGGGTACGCCTTCCAAATGTACTTATATTGTCACAGCAAATAACTAGGTTTTATTTGACTTACTTGAAGCGAAAAAATATGCAGTAAAAAAAACAAAACACAATTTATTTATATTTTTCACACCATGTTGTTTTATCCAGCTGGGATACGAACTTGTGCTCGTTCAGATATGAAGACAAGTACTTTACTCACTCAATCATTGCTCATTTATAAGTTTAAGTGCCAAAAATTAGTTTTCATATACAGAAACATGTACAAGTTTAAAGGTGCTTGTCTACTTATTTTAATACTACATCACAACAAATTATAACTACTTTCAGATAATGAGATAAATATGTATGTACTTATTTTATTAATTACTTATTAGTAGTTTTATTTTGGAGCATAGCAATAAGATAAATAAGTACCACTCATTACTTCGTAATTTATTAAAAAAGTACTAACGATTACAAAAATGCCAAACATTTTTGCTGGGTCTCTACAACAAAAACATTTTAAACATAAGGTATGTTTTTAACAAGAGTAAACTTTAGAACTCTTAATATAATTTGTTTATGACTAGGATAATGGGTCATGATCTTTATTCATATTAATCGATGCGATGAAGTGTGCAAAACTCCGATTAAGATTAAGTACAAGGTGGTGCAGAAGAAATCACACTATTGGAAGATGCTCATTTTTGCAAATGGCGGCCAAAGTCAAATCTGTTTTGACATTTGTGAACTAGACACATGTAGAATACAAGTGAACAAGCCATGGACCGATACACTCCCCAAGAACGCGGATTAGTCGTGTCTATCGAAGTTTTTCATTTAGAAAAAAAAATGAGAGCCAAGCAACATCGGATGACTTCTTTTGGCCCACTTTGTACTTTTTAAGTGTTTGGCTGTGTTAACGTGGCTATATTGAAGTTTTTGTCTACAGTATGATAGTTCAATGAATCTTCCGTTTTGTTTAAAAAACACGAAGACAATCAAATTAAGTTAGCTCAAATTATATAGTAGGGAGGGTCCCAAGTTCAAATTATTGAATGTTGGCGAGAAAGATGTAACTCCAACAACTTTAAACTACCGAATTTGTAGAGCAATTTTCATGATACCTGGAAAAAAACTTCAAATTATTGAGAAGATCAAACCAACGAGTGTCAAATCATTGAGATATGACTGTATACCCATTATTTTGAATCAAAGCTAAAAACTGAAATTTTTTAAAAAGCTGTATTTTTCAATTAGAATATCACAAAATATCTATTTAAAATAATCGTACATACTCCTTTCTGAATACTTTAAACCATTTTGTATGCTTTAAAGCATTTTGGAAGTTTTTTGAGAAAAATTTGGTAAGAAAGAACTCTTTTCAGTGGCAACGCTGACAGGAACACTCTGCAAAAAAAACAAATTAAGCTGGTCGGAGTTTGAGGTTGGCTACAACTACGAGCACAGAGTTCCATTCACAAATAAACCTAATGTAAAGGGCATTTAAGGATTTCTAGTACTATCTACCACTGTTGAAAAGAAATTGCTAATAAAATAAACAAAAACTGTTTTAAAAAAATGGATTGCATTCAAAATAAAACTAATTATGCAAAAATTTAAACTGGAATATTAAATAAGAACAAATTATGTTTATATGTATGGATATGATTTTTTATAACATACACACATACGAGTACATTGAAAAATAAAAATATATTTAAAGAAGTTGAATCATTCATGTGAATATTGTATTAAAATTTACAAATTGTATTTAAGGATATTGAGTCTTTGCTGCAATAGAGTAATAATTTAAAAAAAGTGGTTTTTGAGGTAATAATCAGAGTACCGAAAAGTTCACTCATTCTCATTCATGAGAATGAATATGTACGTTTTAACTGGCAGTTTTTGTAAATAAAATTAAAATTTTCGTTAGGGACTTTGAATTGAAAACAAAAACAAATTTGAGTTTTTTATTGTTATTTCAATATAAATTCCCTAACAAAAGTTGTTATTTTATTTACAAAAACAGGCAGTAAATTTTATATATTTTTTCATTCATGTTTGAGCAACTAGAAAAAATTTTAGTTTTGATTTGTTCATGAATGAAAAATTTTATTTTTAACAAAAGTGAAAAAATGAGATAACATTTTTTTCATTCAATTGTTCATATATGAGAATTTTCAATTTTATTAATTTATTATAAATGAAAAAATCGTATTTTTTTTAATTTTTAACAAAAGTGAAAAAATGAGAAAACAATTTTTTCATTCAATTGTTCATATATGAGAATTTTCAATTTTGTTAATTTATCATAAATGAAAAAGTAGTGGAAGATATTTCGTATGAGATTATGTAGCAAGAAAAGATGTAAAACGGAGTAGAAAGTGGAGAAAAATTACGCGTTCCGCTAATATTACGAAATTTAGAAAAAATCGGAAATATGTTTAAAATTGGTAGAGAATCGTAAAAAAAATATAAAAGATGGCTAGAACTGGTAAAAAAAATCTACATATCTATCGCGGAAATTACGATAATTGTAAAAAAATAGAAAATCACACATCTGAAAAAGCGTCAGAATTACTGTGCAATCGCTAAAATTATAAAGGAGAGCTTAGACTGTCTATATATTGGTTCAGAAGCATTAAAAATGTTAATGCAAGAAAAGCAAAAATGTTAATGTAAGAAAAGAAAAGAAAAATTACGCCTATCGCGAATTCGCCAAAAATTGCTAAACTTTAAGCAAGATATAATTTGGACTAAAAATCGCAAAAACTGTAAGGAATGGCGAAAATTTGCAAAAACTTGCTAACTAACAGCGGCATGATAAGAAAGTGTAATATGGTTTAAAAATCGGGTAAACTGTAAAGAGCACAAAAAGAGGGAAAAAAATTTCGTTTATCGCGAAAATATCGGAAATTCGCGAAAAATTACAAAACTTTAAACAAACCGTAATTTTTATTAAAAATCACTAAAACTGCACGGAATGCCAAAAATTCGAGAAAAATCGCGAAAATGGCGAAAATTTGCAAAAACTTGCTAACAGCGGCATGATAAGAAAGTGTAATATTGTTTAAAATTCGTGTGAACTGTAAAGAGCACAAAAAGAAGGACGATAATTACGTTTATCGCGAAAATAGCGGAAATTCGGGAAAAATCAAAATTTTTTTTTGCGAATTTTCGTCATTTTCGCGATTTTTTCCGAGTTTTTATCATTCCTCATAATTTTAGCTATTTTGAAGCAATTTTAGGGCTTGTTTGCAATTTTTCGCGATACAAGTTATATTTTGACAGTTTATGGTTTTTTTTCACAGTTTTGCAGATTTTTAATCAACATCAGACTAATATCTTTCTGATCTTAGCAAGCTTTTGCGAATTTGTTTCTGAATCTTTGGCATTCCTTACAACTTAAGCGATAGTATATAAATTTTATACCTTGTTCGTCGTTTTCCATTTTTTCGCGAATTTTCGCAATTAAAGTGATGTCTTTAGATTTTTTCATATTTTCATGAAAATGTTCGCCAGTTTTGGCCACATTAAAATACTTGACAATTCTAAACCAATTTTGAAGCATTCCTTACAACTTAAGCGATAGTATATAAATTTTATACCTTGTTCGTCGTTTTCCATTTTTTCGCGAATTTTCGCAATTAAAGTGATGTCTTTAGATTTTTTCATATTTTCATGAAAATGTTCGCCAGTTTTGGCCACATTAAAATACTTGACAATTCTAAACCAATTTTGAAGCTGGTCTTTATTTTGCAGTATTTTAGAAATTTGTGTTATGTTCACGATACCAGCATTTTTTGCCAATTTTAACACGTAATTATATTTGCAATGACTTTGAAGATACTTCTGCTTAAAAGAAAATGAAAAATATGATACAAAACATTCACATACATTACTGAAAAATAGCATTAATGAAACCAAATTAATTCATTCCCTCTCATGTATGAATAACAAAATTTTTTTTATTTCTCACTCTTCCATGTGTGATAAATAAAAAGCAAACTTATACAATACATTCATGAATATGAAAAATAAATAAAAAATTCTAATTTCTCGTTCATGAGAAATTTCAAAAATGTTGAATTTCAGTGTTCATTTATGAATATAAAAAATAACTAAAAAATTTTAATTTTTTTCATTTATGAGAAATATCAAAAATGTTTAAATTTTAGTGCTCATACATGAAAATTTTTGAACTCTGGTAATAATGCAAAATTAATCGTCATATGAGGGCCCCTGTGGCTGAGTAGTAGCGATGCTGGCCTGTCAGTGCAGAGGTCGTGGGTTCGATTCCCGCCGTAGACCCTGGGTGTTGTCCGCAGACAAGCTAATCGCTTCGCGGGTTATGTTTGTGTATTTAAAAAGAAAATATCTCAACTTTTTAGAGAAGAATACAATTTTATTTTACCATTAGTTGTTAGTAAATTCCAAACTTTAAACTCGTTTTCTGCAAAATACATTTTTTTTAGTTATGACTCTATTGCAGCAAAGGCTCAATGTGTAACTTTAAATTAGAACAATATATTGACAGGAGTAAGCAACATTTGAATGTTTTAGAGACTTAACAGCTAAAATAAAAATTTATGCTGGTCCAAAAGCAGCACGGTTACACAAACAAGATAAGAATATTCCAAGACAGGAATATACCAGTTTCCTGATATCCTGCTTCAATACAAAAATCTTTGTAGTGTTGTATGTAATTTTTTGGTTAACTGCCATAAACATTAAAAATTGTATTTCCCGGTTTAAAGCATTCGAAGAACTTGTTGGCAAATAAATCCTATTTGTCGTTTAATTACAATTTTTAACACTATCCTTGTGACAGTTTTATGACCTCATCCTTTTTTATGTATGTACGTTTTTTAACTCCTTTACTTTCCATGTTGACTATGAAGATGGCGATGGTCAGTCATTGTTGCCATAGCGGTACTTCCTTTGTACTTTTCGTAATTTTTATACTGCCACATTTCTTTATTATTTTTCCCTTTTTATATAAAAAAAATTGTGTCCTTCCATAAAACCACACAATTTGTAACATCAGAAGCATAAACAACAATAAGAAGCAACAGACAGTAACAACTATTCTGTAACAATCGTAGCAAAGACCGGCAACTTTATCAGCCTCTGTGTGTTAGTTCGTTGTGAAATGCTTTAATCTTAATAGCGCTTCATGTTGTTAAAATGTTTTTACATTTTTCTTTTTCCCTTTTTTTTTTTTTTTTTGTTGTCATATTTTGTTTGTCACTTATTTTACCTTACATATGTATGTACATACATAAATACAATATTTTTACGTTCTCTGTTCTTTGTTTTTTTAGGCCATGTTGGTGGTTGTGGCATAACAGATGAAGTTTCCCAATGGATGGAAAATATACAAAATTCTGCCGTTGAAGAATTGCCTACACCAATGTCAAAGGATGAAAGAAAGCCCAAGAAACGTGCACCAGCGGAAGATAAATTTATATTGAATGTAAAAGTAAATGATTCAAGAGACAAGGAGGGGAAAAACGAGAGCAGTAATAACAGTAGCAGTAGTAGTAGTAGCAAAAGCAAACAACAAAAAACCACATCCTCAACGTCCTCAACCTCTACTGCAGCCACTTCCATACAACCACCGAAAAAATATGCCAACAACCAGAACAATAATAACCAAAATAATGGTGCCATGGATGATTTTAAATATCCTTATGAAAAATATACAAAAGAAGCAAATTTTCGTTTTGCTGCCAATGATGATGGTGACGGTTTTAATGATGATGAAGATGATGAGGTGGACGACGAGTTGGCTGCTGCTGCAGGTGGTGCTGGTTATTTTTATGATCCCGAAACCGGGCGTCGTTTGCAACCCACCGATGTAGACTGGCATGAACGTGTTCATGAGCGCGTAAGACGTGCATCCGGCTCGTCGGGCTCTGCCGCTCGTCGTGAGGATAATAAGAATACCTGCTCATTATACATACAAACAGATCCATTGATTTGGCGTCATATACGTGAAGGAATCGCTGATGTAAGTAAATGAAAAAAAAATTAACGTAAAATATTTTTTGAAAATATAACGAAATAAAAAAAAACGCAACATTGAACACGTTAAGATGAAATGAGAATACAAAAATCCAGATGTTTGATACACACAGAAGAATTTCAATGTAAAATCGTCGAAAACCAGGTTAATTTAATATTTTTCGGTAGTGATTTTGCTTCATAGGCGTTTCATGTTAATTCAACATGATTTACAATAATCTTGAAGGAACATTTATCCTTTTGAATTAACTATATTTCATGTTGATGTAATATTGCAGCACAATTAAATCAAAATGAAGTTGATACTGATATAATACGAAAAATCATGTTGAATCAAAGTTATTTCGAGTTAAAACAATGTGAATTTGATATTGGAACAACACGAATAATCATGTTGAATCAAAGTTATATCAAGCTGAAACAACGTGAATTTGATATTGAAACAACACTAACAATCATGTTAAATTATAGTTATATCAAGCTGAAACAACATGACTTGAATGTAGCTATTTTATTAATTATTTTACTAACGTATAGCGTTATGTAAAAAATAAAAGCACTTTCACCACATAGCATAACGTAGCATAACTTCAGAAGAGGTTTCCCTATTCAGTTACGAAAAAAACCGAAATTCGACAACAAAATAATCTTGAGGCCGTGTAAACATTGTTTCCAAATTTACTCAGTACTTTCAGAGATATCATAAAAATTTAACCAAAAAAAAATAAACATTGAAAAAAAATTTTGATTTTTTTGTTTTTAAGAATGCATAAAAAATAAAAATACAACAACAAGCTTATTTTTGAATTAGTAGATTGTAGGTAAATGTGTTCCAAAAGAATTGAGATGTTTTTTTTTTTGAAATTGGTGCACAACTTTGGATTTTATTCATAATTCAGCGAGAGAACTGAATTGTTAAAAATTAAATTTTCATACAACAGCAATTTCTGAGTTTGTGTTTGTGTTTGCTACTGTTGTATGGAAATTAAAATTTTATGAATTCAGTTCTGTCACTAAATTATGAATAAAATCAAAAGTTGGAAAAGGGCTAAATTCTTTTGGAATATATTTAGCTTCACGCTGCTGAACAAAAAACTGGACTTTTGTATCCTTATTTTGTTATGAAGCTTTAAAAACAGAAATTAAAAAAAATTTTATAAAAATTACTATTTTCGCTCAAACTTTTACGATATCGCCGAAACTGTTGTGCAGATTTAGAAATAATGTTTGAACGGCTTAAAGATAATTTTGTTGTAGAATTTTGATTATTTTACTTTACTGAATAGAGCATGGCCTTCTCAAGTTATGATAATATATGTCCTGCAAGTGCCTTCATTTTTGACATAACGGGATATCTCTAAAACAAGAGCTGACAAAAATTTTAATTGTATATTTAAAATCTGCATAACATATGTAGTCGGTTTGAAATTAAAGTTATAGTCATGTTGATTTAAAATAAAATGTAATATTTATAACAAAGTTGTTTTAACAGTGAAAAATTTTAAATCAAAGAGATTTAAGGTTAGATTAATAATTTTTCATTTACAACTGATATGAAACAATGGTAATTTTAAACCAGCAGCAGTAAATTTTCGCTGGTAATTCGTTTTTTGTCGTCTACATAGTCGACATATGTGAGAATAAACAACAACAATTCACATAACTACCCACCAAACCAAATGTTTCGACCTTTTCTGAAGTCCGACTTGTCGTAACGAATCCGTTAAGAGGTTTCGGTAGCTTGTCTGTAATCAGACTTTTCGTAACGAATTCGCTAAGACATTTTGGTAGTTTGTCTGAAATAAGACTTGTCGTAAGGAATTCGTTAAGACATTCCGGTAGTTTGTCGGAACAAATTTCTTTCGGACATACACTTCGTTTCGAACTCGTACCGAGTCGTGTCAACCATTTCATTCAAAAATTGTTACGATTTCGTTAAGATTTCGGTTCCGAAATCGGAAGATTTTGTTTGCCTGTCGTTACGAATTCTTTTCGAAATCGGAACATTTGGTTTGGTAGGTAAGCACGACAGTGAACTGTAGCAATGAACAAAGCAAATAAACACTAACACACGTACGCGAAAAATTGTTTCTTGTAAAATTAATAAGATTTCAAATCAACAATTGCGTCATGTTGATTTTACATTCCTTTTTTCTGTGTGTACATTTTTTACAGTTCTCTTCCGTTTTGGCAATTACATAAGGGAGTTACCATGTTGTTAATTGTTTTTGCTACTATTTTTCTTATTTTTAAAAATAAAGTGTTTCGATGACTTTTACGGCAAAGCAGGCTCGTGAATTAATGAAATCTTGCAAAATGAAAAATATATCTCTTAGGTAGGAGTCTTTCAACATGGCTTTGGAACAAAATTGATATCATTGTAGCCCCTGTTATAAGATCAGAAAAGAGAAAAGTTGTTGCAGTAAAAATCAGCTGGAAACTCCAATTTTTTTAATTATGTTTTTTTTAATAAGACCGGCACTCAGGGGATGGCCCCTACTCATGCAATGTATTGCGCCAGAAATAGGAAAATAGGAAAATATGGGAAGCGGGATAGAGGGAGTAGTGCTTATGGATATTCGATTTAAACTTTCCAACATTGAAAGTGATAAGAAAGACCTCTGCAGGGAGTTTATTCCACATAATAATAATAATAATAATAATAATAATAATAATAATAATATAATCAGAGTAAATAGAACTGACACAAAACAAGTCACGTAACCGGTCACGAGATGGTAGGGACCACTCTGAATTCTATGGTGCACTTAAAAAAGGATTTTGAAGAATAGTCACAGAAAACAACAAATATTTTGTGCCGTTAAGTCAAAATGCAGCTAAGATTGATTTTTTGTATGAAAATAATTTTAAAATGCAAAAATTTAAGGCATTTATTTATCTTAAAAGTGCAGATATATAAAGTAAACTTAAAAAATGAATTTGTATGGGATTTTAAGGAATAGTGACATCAGATAATAATTGTGTGCAGTTAAGTCAAAATTGCTTTTAAACAAAAGGCAGTTAAATCAAAACTACTGTATTTAGATATTATATGATATGTTTTAAATCCAGATGCATCGAATTTGCTCGGTGCGACTTACTACAATACTTTCCCGAGTGCCAACTAAATTGACTTAAAATGGTTAATATCTAACCATTTACACGATATGTCTTTGTTACCATTCACTACTCCGTACTTTTGGTACCGCACCCATTTTCTTAAGACATAAGACAAGTACTTTTGGATCATTTGTCACCAATTTTTCTGCAGGGACTATAATCTGATTAAAATTATAGAAAGCTTCAATGTTCTATAGTAAAGTTACCGTCAACTTGATTTCTCAACAAAAACTTTAATACTATTTCGTTTAGAGATTATCGATAATCTTACTTATCCATAGAAAAATATCGGTTATATACACAATAGAGTATCCGCTTGATTAATCTTTGTTTGATTAATCGAGGACTTTTTGCCATTATTTGATTGAATAATGAAAATAGCTAATTTTCATTATTCAATGAGTTATTTTTAATAAAAATGTAACAATTCATAGCATTTATTTCATTTACTTTAAAAAAAGTCAAGCAATATCGTAAGTTTTTGCGAAAATTTCGAATGAGCCTCAATTTTGTTTAAGTAAAATAACTTTTTAATTAGTTAATTAATTAATAATCACTTCCTGAGAAGTTGAAAGTACTCACTTCTTAACACTTTGGTAGTAGAGAACAAGTACTTCCGCAAAAATTACTTCCAATTTTTTCACTGGCTGTTCTTGTCTGCAAAATAATTGCTTCTCGTTTTGAAATGAAAATCCTTAAAGCTTCTGTTGTCTCATCAATTATTTGCCAATGTTTTTTGAGGGCTAATATTTGCTAGCTTATGTTTGTTACATATCGTCACCTAAAATGCTAAATAACGTAAAATCACTTTTCATAAATTTACAGAGGAAACAAAAAACTTTGTAAAATATAAAATATGAGATATATAAAAGCAAATTTTGATATATGAGCTAAAAATGCGAAAACCGATATATTTTTGACAAAAAAAAATATATTTATTATTTTTTTTTAAGTTATAATCACGCAACCGTGCGTGATCGTGCGTGATTTTAAATATGTAATTTTCACGCACTCACGAAATTACATTTCGTATCTTGCTGAAAAAAAATTCCTCTTTACTCCTACAATATTTTGATTTAATTTGCGAACTTTATACGACATTTCTGATAAGTTTCTAATTTTAGATCCGAGTTTTCTGCGACATGTCGAAAATTCCTTAAAAGATTCGTCAGAATTCGTAGAGAGTTTCGGCAAAGTTTTTAGAATTTTCTCAGACAAAGAGGTTCGTTTTCTTGTTAACCACGCATATTGACCGTCTTCGAATACGAATTCGGCATCTTGTGCAGACTTTCTGCCCTACTACAGACCGACAGCAAAAGAAACCCAGTGAACCTTTTATGCCGACATGTCTGACATCAGGAAAAATATATTTGTAAGCTGAAGACAACCCAGCACACAAAAAGTCAAAACGTTTGAAATACGATATATCGCTTATTTACTAAAACAGCGGGCACAAAGATTTTGTCTTCTATGATATTTCGCACCACGGCGTCACTTACTAAAGATAGTGTGTAATACGAATTTTTACGAAATATTTTGCAAATCTGGTACATAAACTAATATTAGAAGTTACATAACTTTCATATTTAATAAATGAAAGCTTACAAATATACACCAAATGAAAGCTTGGAAGGTTTCCTATAAAATAAAATATTGAGTACCGCTATATTGTCCAGTCTTTAAGATACCGGTGTTTTTACGTAAAATGCCAGGCGAAAAATGCTTAAAATTCCATTTCACTCATAATGGGTTAATGGCTTTAAAAATATTGAAAGTATTTCATACAATAAACGCATACATTTTAAAATGAAATCTACTCTAGCATGATTTAATATATTACTTAATATATAAATAAAGGTACATACATAAGCTTTTTTAATGCAACACTGACGATTATGTGTTAAAAATAAAGAACGAAAATACTCTCTCTCTTCATACAAACTGATATATCGGAATTGTATGGTATTTTGCATCAAATATTTGAAAAATAATGGGAATTATAACTTTTTTAAGAAATTTTTGTAGTTCGCAGTTATGTGTATTGAGTGTTACTCGTTTTTAGCATGCTTCAATAATTAGTTTAATTAATAAAATAATAGCGTAGGGTTGCACTTCTAAATATTTAAAAGTTTTGCAAACTTTGTTAAATAGTTTAAATTGCAAAAAGTTTTATCAATCAATAATAATGTTTTGTAGTTTTTTTAATTTAATTGAAATTTTTAGTGTGCAAATAAGGAGTTTATGTTAAAACTTATCGAAGATTATACATCTGAATTGTTTTAAATTCAAAATATAGTGGGCTCTAAAAAATATTAAATTCGTAAGAAAATATATTGAGCATTACGTTAACAAAAATTTTAAATAAATTTATAAATTCTATAAATTTTAGGGTGATAAAAAAAAGTTAACAGCAGCGGAAGGGCAGAAACGATATGGAGAGCATTGTCCGTTCAGAAATGTCTGATTTGCTTTCAAAAAGTCATTCCCAGAACAACCGTGAAAGCAAATGTAACGCTGAATCCACAAAAATTTAAAAAAAAAAATCGAAAAATGTTATTTTATATTAGGATCCATTGAATGAGGCGAAAATTATAACACCTTCTCATATTTCTATTAATTAAATTGGTAAAGTTAAAAAAAGAAAATGAAAAACCCAAAATGTGCATTCACAATGAGAGTCCCCATGGATATTTTTTCAAAAACTCGTTTTCATATCAACACTAAAAAAATATTAAAACTTTAATGTTCGATATATCGTGGAAGCTTAAGCTTTGTCGTGCGTGAGCGCGCGTGATAAAATCAAATTTGATCGTGAGCGTGCGTGATCGTGAGAGTCTTAAAATTTGCTGTGCGTGAGCGTGCGTGAAAAAAATATTTTTTTCGTGATCGTGCGTGATCGTGAGCGAAAACTCACTCACGCGCACATCTCTAGTATTAAGTGAAACAAACAATAATTTTTTTTTATCAAATTACAGGTTCAATAAAATACTAAGAAACACCACATGTTCATAAATGCAGTACTGCGCTGCAACAGTGAATTTAAATGTGTTTAAATACATCAATAAAAATAGTAACCACGCAATAAATAGCATCAATAGGTTTGCGTCGACATCTTCAAACAAGTTTGCTATTCTGATGCAGCGCAGGCAGTAGTGCATTTAAGAACGAGGAAATATTTGTAGTTTACTTCTACGTAAGTCCACTTCATAATCGAATATTCAATTCTACTGGGAACATAAAGTCTTTTGTAATCCAATGAGATCTACATAATTATTATTAGCTTCTTCCATATATAATACCTTTTTTTAAGTAAATTAAAAAAATTTCAGAAATATAAACAAAAAGCACAAGTGTGGTTGTTGATTGGGATAAGTTCCAAGCATGGTAAATTTCTAAACCACCATAAAATAAGCTTAAAGCCAGAAAACATAGAGCTTTAATGCAATTGGTTTAATGCCAGATATTTACCGCTTGACTTTGGAGGCTGAGTAGCCTAGAGTATAGAGAGCTCTGACGATGGGATTGTCGTTAATCGCGAAAACATCGATGTTCAGTTCGACCCTTACAAAAAGTCAAGAAATTGGTATTTGTACTTTTCAATTGCCACATGCTTTGAAAAATTATTTCTCAATAAAAAAATGATTTAATTGTAAAAATTAAATTGAGCGAACTTAAGCCTGAATAATAAATTTCTTTGGATAAAACGCATATAGTTCGACTAAATACACACAACTTCAATTGTAAATTTAAATGCGAAAATTTCGCATTTTTTTTTATTTTCTTTGTTTATTTGCCTTTTGAACCACATGGTCAGGCTCACTGGTTTTTACTGGAAATTTTTGTACAATAAAAAGTTGTAAATAGTCGAACGCAGCTATTAACCATTTTGATTTTGTTTTGCACACTAACCAAATGAACCGTAGTAAACAATGAGAAAGACCTAGCCTTACTTACTTCGTTAAAAAAAAATTATAAAAACAAACCATTACAAAGTGCGATTACACGTCTTTTTGGTTCATGAAAATAATGCACTTGATGATACCTTATTTTGAATTTGTATTATAAAATCATTATTTTTCAACCCATATGCATAAAACTGTGTAGAGACTTGTAGTTTCATCAAAAGAATCATAATTGATCAATAATGCGATTTTCGTTTTTTTTTGATGATACGTTGTTTTACATTTTAGGTGACGATATGTATATATTACATTATGGTGGGTCGATTTATAGGGAAAATGATTTTACGAAGAATTTTTATCAACATTGTATTAGAAACAACGCGTCTAAAATTGATGCCAGTGTTGCGAAAATTTCGAAATATGTTTTACGTCACTTATGCATTAAACACATTCGCCACAGCAGGCTACCGACTACAACCTGTCAAAAATAGAATACATGTGTGTATATGAAAATGATTATTTTCACGACTGCACGGCTATACGACTGCAGGTTGTTGTCCATGCTACTTCTGTGGTGTAGTCAAATTAAACTAATTTCTATTTTTGTTGGCTACAAAACAAAAGCAGTGTTAACAATATATCAAAATATGTAAAGCAAATTAGTGATTAGAAATATTTTTTATTGTAAAATAAAAAAGAAAATTAAAAAATTTTAATGTTATAATATATATGCATCAAAAATTTTTAAATAAATAAATTTATTTGTTTTGTTGTTATATAGAATATTGACTTAAGTCAGAAATACCAACATTATTGAAAATTAAAAAAATCACAGGGTAATAGCCCTTTTTAACCTAAAACTTTTAGTGTAATTTTTCTCTTGTTTCCGGAGTTACGGGGTTCGAAACTTTAATATATTATTGATCATAAGTCCTACAATAGAGAACGGATATAAACGATATATACTACGTTTATACGCACGGGTTATTTGCAAATAAAACTGTAAATTGTTGCCATGTAATTGTTTTATTGCGACTTATTAACTCACGAAAACTATTCACGATTAACGCACTATTTACAAATGAAATGTTTGGTGCTGCCACGCTTTGTTAATAAAAAAAAATAAATAGAAAAACATTAATAGAAGAAAATTATGACAATTAAAACAAATAATTAATTGTTCTTTTATACATTTCAACTTTTTTTTTAATACAAAAGTCTTCTATAGAAGTGCTACCAAGTTTTCGTATTTTGCTATGCCATATAAACAATGAATTAACTTATTTGCGAATAGTCCTCGTGTAAACGTAGTAATATTTATCATTTCAAAATGCTCTAAAATACCTTTGTACTGGTATATACAATTTTGAAATCCATTAACCCATTGCGAGCAAAATGGAATTTAAATCATTTTTTATATGACTTCTCACGTAAAACCAGCGTTATCTTAAAAAATGGCCGTTGCTATGGTACTTAAACATGTATTTAGTTTAATAGAGAACATTTCAAGCTTTCATTTGATGTATACTTGAAAGCTATCATCGATGAAATTCGTAAGTTATGGCACTTTGAAAATGAGATTTCGTAATTAAACTAATTCATTTACCACTTAAACTCATCTTTAAAGTACTATAACTTACGTATTTCATAGGTGACAGCTTTCAAGTATACACCAAATAAAAGCATGGCAAGTTCTCTATAAAACTATACACATGCATATGTACCGTTGTATCGACCAGTTTTTAAGATAACGGAGTTTCTGCGTGAAAAGTCAGATAAAAAAATTTTAAAATTGCATTTCACTCGGAATGGGTTAATTGTTTTAAAAAATTTGTATACTAGTAGAAAGGTATTTTAGAGCAGTTTTAAGTGATATCCATATCGTTATATCCGTTCTATATTCTAGGAGTTATGGCTAATAAAAAATAAAAGTTTTGAACCATCTCAAAACCAACTCTGGAGCCAAAAGAGATAAGAAAAAATTACACTAAAATTATAAGGTTAAAAAAAGCTACTGCCTCATGAGGTTTTTTTTAATTGCTGGTATTATTGACTTAAGTCAATATTCTATTTTATTAAACAGAAAAAACATCAAAAAATTTAAGTATTAAAAGTGCCATAACAATCAATAGGTTTTAAAGAAATAAATTGACTTGTTTTTACATTTTGCGAGATGTAAAAACATTTTGAATAAGCGATTTTTTATCGAAGTAAAACTTTTGAAAGTGGCACCACTGAAATATATACTGCAACAACAAAATGTCAGCTGGTTACGATGTAGCTGCCGTGTTCAAAATAATTAAGTAGCTGACTACACGATGACGATTGCTGCCAACAGCATTTGTAGTCGTGTAGCCGTGTAGCCTGCTGTGGCGAATGTGTTTATAGCATTAGTTCGTATAAAACCAACCAGTGATTATGCACGAATATAACTAAAATAGTTGTGGCAGCTCAGTTTTGTGCAAATAGCATTTGCAATCAGAGAACTAGCACCAGTGGTTCCTAAATTATGACACATTAGTTATAGGAAAAATTACAAAAAGAGCTTGAAGCAGTTTGTTTTTATTCACGATGGCGTATGAGTATCATTATTTAATGTATGGATAAAATATTAAGTATACGACAAAGTGCTTCAAGCAGTTTTTGTAATTTTTCTATAAAAAAAGACGTCATAAAACATACGTTCTTCGTACTATTATCTACCCCTACGATTTTTTGTCAAAAAAAAACAATTCACCCTAATGTACATGCAGTGTATTTCTATATTTTTCTACTTGTTTTTTAAAAAATAAAATTTTTATTTTGTTGTTTTTTTTTAATACATACATACTAACAACACTGGTAAAAGCATTTTAGGCAGATGATTTTTAATTTTTAGAGTCTGTGATTTCGATTCCTTCTTTCTGCATCATTTTATTGAGAAAATAGAAGGGGAATAAAATAGCCACGTTTTGCCTTTTATCGTTTGTTTGAATCTTCATTCGTCAGTCAATGAATTTGCATTTTTATTAATTAATGTCTGCGATGCTTTTTTTTATTTTACAGCTAAATACTGCATAAGGTGGTATTGGTTCTTAATTTTTTTAATAACGAAGACAAAAATGTATACATAATTAGAAAACCATCTGAAAAGAAAAATTTAATATTCGAAATATGAAAATGTTCGAATTAAAGCCAGTAAAAAATCAGCCTTATTAAAATGTGTGTGTGTGCTTTGTTTTAAGAATGTTAAGCATACTGTTTCATTAAATGTTAATTTTAAATTAAAATTATGGTTTCATTTTATTTAAATTGTATAATGTTTTTTATTGTGCGTAATTTTATTTATTTAATGTGTATACCTACTTTTGTTTCATTTTATAATAGCATGATCGTAGTCATAAATACGAAAGGGACATTAAGACGCGAGAGGAAATCACATCGCTAATAGCACATCACGTTACGGCTGTTAATTACATTTACCGCAATACAAAATTCGATGGACGTACAGAGCATCGAAATATACGTTTTGAGGTAAGTCATCCTTGCTCCTTTAATATATATGTATGTATGTATGTATATGTGTAGCTGTTTGGACACACATGGCCAATATGCTTACTCACCTGACACAGTTATGTTTGTTATTATGTCCAGCTAATAGAGATAGTATGTGTATGCATGTGTTGGCTATAATGGCCATTATGCAGGCATTAAACTGAATTTATGCAGCAACAACACAGTAAAAACAACAGCAAAAAGTGCTTACATGAATTTTAATTAATTCATTATCAAACCATAAATAAATTCTTTTTTTTTATGACATAATAACAACCGGAAACACACAATACAATCCTTGATTTATTATTTAAAAATCAATTTCCGTTAACACTTTTGTTTTTCTTATCTCCTCTTCAAACAGGTGCAACGTATTAAAATTGATGATGACTCAGCCTGCCGCACATCTTACAATGGTCCTCATAATGCATTTTGTAATGAACATATGGATGTTTCGAATTTTCTCAATTTACATTCGCTCGAGGATCATTCAGACTTTTGTTTGGCCTATGTGTTCACTTATAGAGATTTTACTGGAGGCACTTTAGGATTGGCCTGGGTGGCAAGTGCCTCGGGTGCTTCAGGTGGTATTTGCGAAAAATATAAAACATATACAGAGACAGTTGGCGGGCAATATCAAAGTACAAAACGTTCGCTAAATACGGGCATTATTACGTTTGTTAACTATAATAGTCGAGTTCCACCCAAGGTATCACAATTGACTTTGGCTCATGAAATCGGACATAATTTCGGATCTCCGGTAAGTTGAGAAATTTTAGTTTAGCTATTTTTTTTTACAGCTGCAAACAAGTTTTACAATTTACTACAATTAATAATAAGGAACAAATTTGGTTCTCCAAAAATTTGGTCCGCTGAACTCAAATATGAAGTCGAGTTTTTTAAATTGGTTCTATTTTTCGGGATATAGAGCTCTATCCAAAACTTATGGAATTACACACAACATAGTATATTAGCATGAGAATGGTCTGGGTGATTTAATTAAAAGAAAAATTCAAGTCGTACAAATATGATTTTTTTATTTAGTGTAGATATTTAAGAAGTAAGCAGCACACAAAAAATTTAGATCTGTCGCGAATAAAACAACCTATACTGTCTTAAAATCGATGCACAAGTTTTGATTTTATTCAAAATTAAGTGAGGAAACTCAATTGACAGAGATTATTGCTTCAATGGAACATTAGTAGACAATAAGTCAAAAAGAAATTTAGAAATGTAACTGTTGTATAAAAATCGTACGTATTTACAGATGTGACAAAGCTTTGCATCAGTACCTCCCTTGCGGCCTTACCTGACTGTGCTCTTAGCACCGGGTGAAAACTATGCGTCCACCATCGCCCCTGATGACCCTAAGGGACAACAGCAGGAAGCCGTCACTATTGCCCTCGGGCACACACCGGGTGAGGAACTGTGCAACCCCTATAGCGACACTACGGTAGCAAATTCTGTATAGGCTGTACGACCATATACAGCCACCTTGCTAAAGTGCTGAAGCTATCTAATCTCCTACCACCAAGAAGGACTTAACTGGCCAGGAATCCTCCTATTATAGATCCCTAAACCAGCCACCACCCTCAAGGAAGCTCTGTTGAGCAGCAACAGCACCTACAGGTACCAGGCAGCAAAGAGAATCCCGAACTAGCCACTAGCATTCGGGGAGCTTCAAACTTGTTGGCCACCTAAGTCCCCTACTGAAACACCTATGCTAGCGGCCAGTGCCAGCGGAAACTCAAGCATTACCAACTTTTGTGTTCCCTCTTCCCGCGAATTGGGGTGCAAACCACAGACACCATGTATACTGCCGAAATAAACCTCATCAATAACCAGTACAGGAGAAGTCTTGGGGGCTAGTGGCTCTCGTGATACTAGATAGGACTCTGGTCAGCCGTGTGTGCATACAAAAACCTCCAGTTTTGGGCACCTACAACCTGAGGTATTGGTAGCACATCTACCCAAGCACAAGACAAGCCTCTTCCTTTAAATGCTTATATGCACGCACGTTGCTCTGTTATTTCAGAGATTGGGTAGTAACATACAAGTATATACACTCTAAAACACTTTTGTTGAAAATTAGGTCGATAATAGTCTTCAACACTTTACCGATTATTATCGACCTAAAATTAGACTTGCATTATTGTTTAACAAAATGTTTTTACTAAAAATAGCGATTCGCTGCCTGCAGGTTTGAGCCGCGACCTCCTGACTGATAGTCTGACGTATCTACCATTCAGCCATAGCCGTATTATACTTTATGTTAAATTCTTTCCACTTGGACTAAATATGTTTAATTTGAAAGGTTTTTTCTTTAATAAAATAACTACAAAATCGATGTAATTTTAGACAAGGAGAAATTTTTAACACAAATCTAGATAATATATGATCCTAAATTTTAAGTAATGTTTTAGAGTGTGTGTATACGCTTATGAGTATGTTGTTAAAGGTTATGCTAGACTACGTAAGCGAGAGCTCATCTGCTATGTCCGTGTGAAATTTTATTTCGATAGAACTATCCGTTTAGAAATGTCTGATTTATGTTCCAAATATTTTGATTCTGCCCCACTGTGCAGTACTGTAAAAGAATGATTTTAAATCTTGTATTTGTCGAAAATGAAAAACAATGTTCTATTAATACAAATTTTGTTCTATTAATATTAATTTCCTTCATTTTTAACTAATTCTTTATTCTTTTTTGCAGCACGATTATCCTCAGGAATGTCGCCCTGGTGGCTTGAGCGGAAATTTCATAATGTTTGCTAGTGCCACTTCCGGTGATCGTCCAAATAATTCCAAATTCTCATCTTGCTCTATACGCAATATTTCGAATGTCCTGGATGTTTTGGTGGGCAATATGAAACGTGATTGTTTCAAGGTTTCCGAAGGAGCTTTCTGTGGCAATAAGATTGTTGAACAAGGCGAAGAATGTGATTGTGGCTTCAATGAAGATGAATGCAAAGATAAATGTTGTTATCCTAGATTAATTAGTGAATACGATCTATCCCTTAATAGTTCGGCCAGAGGGTGTACGCGACGTGCCAAGACACAGTGCTCTCCATCACAGGGTCCCTGTTGTCTGTCCAATTCCTGTACATTTGTACCTACGAACTATCATCAGAAATGTAAAGAGGAAACCGAATGTTCCTGGTCGAGTACTTGTAATGGTACCACTGCCGAGTGTCCCGATCCAAAGCCCAGAGATGACAAGACAAAGTGTAACAATGGTACAGCTTTGTGCATTAGAGGCGAGTGTTCGGGCTCGATTTGTTTATTGTGGAATATGTCAGAATGTTTTTTGACCTCCCAACAGCAGCCACATGTAGATAAGCGGAAATTATGCGAATTAGCATGCCAGAATGGCAATGATACATCTACTTGTAGAAGTACATCAGAATTTGCTCATTTGTTTGCTTTGCCGGTGGGCGGAATTAGTTTGCGTCCCGGCTCACCTTGTGATAATTTCCAAGGTTATTGTGATGTGTTCCTTAAATGCCGAGCCGTCGATGCAGATGGTCCTTTAGTGCGCTTAAAGAATATGCTTCTTAACCGTGAGACGCTACTAACAGTGGCTCAATGGGTTACGGAGAATTGGTATATTGTTGTATTGATGAGTATTGGTTTCATTATTGTCATGGGCATATTCATCAAGTGTTGTGCTGTACACACGCCCAGTTCAAATCCTAAAAAACGAAGAGCTAGAAGAATATCAGAAACATTAAGAGCACCTATGAATACTTTAAGACGAATGGTGAGTTAATATAATACATGATATATAATATATACATACATATCGCTCCTTTATTGCAACGTAGTCATATCTCAAAAAACCAAAATTTTTAAGTTACTTAAGAAAAAGTCTTCATTAAGACCTTCTTTATACTCGTATGTTAACAAATTTTCAGAAACATATCTTAATCTAAAATGAAGATATAACCACTAAAACCCTAACACCGTCCATATACTTGCTAACAATTTTAAAACTTTTAACGCAATTTGCCAGGTTTCATTTTTTTTTTTTGAGATATGACTACGTTGCAATAAGGGAGCGATATGTATGTACATATTTTTGGAATTAAAATGTTAATGTTTTTCTTTAGCGTCATCCCCATGGCCGTAGCGCTGGCCCACGTAGCATACCACCGCCTATACATGACTCGCGCTCCCATCATCGCAACTATCCTCCAGAATGGGATCGTCACCATCGTTCCGGCGCTGCTGGTGTTGTTGCTGCTCCAGGTGTTGTGCCATTGCCAGGTGCTAGCAGTCATGCGAGCCGTTCAGCAGCTGGTGGCCGACCGCCTGGAGGTGGTGGCCGTAGTTCCCGCTCGAATGGATCTAGACCACCTAGCAACTCTAGATCGGGTGGACAACATGGGTATGCTGATGTCCCACCTAGTGTGGGTCCATCATCTAATAGTGCTGGTGGTGTTGGTAGTGGTTTACATTTTGGTGCACCGATTGTTGGGCCGGGTTCATCTACTAGTGGTGCAGGTGTTTTATCACGTGCCCAAATGCCTTTACCCGCCTTGCCGTCCAATGCACAAACGCAACAACAACAATCACAACAACTGCCACAACAACCATACTATGCGCCGAAAGGTGTGTGTGTTTAAAGTTTAAATATTGTCAGGGTGCCGAAGGGCAATAGAAAAAAGGAGATGTGAGATTTATAGGAAAAAGAAATTACATTTACTGCCAATTTTTATAAAATACAAAACAATTCATGTCAGAATTTATATAGAGAACAAAAAAATGTTCGTACTTTATTGTTGTCTTCCATATAAATTCACAAACGCAATTTTGTATGTTCTATAAAAGGAGGCGATTAGTAAAGATGTAGGAAAAGAAATTAGTAAAGTTTGATTTGGTTTCCCAGGATTTTCTATTAATTTAATTATCAGGTTTTATTTGGAGCGATTATGAAATCAGTTTCATACTCAGTTTTCCTTTAGTAAAGTGTACTGTGTTTAGGTAATCTATAGTTAACTAGCTAGGGTTCGCAGGTTCGATTCCTGCCAAGACTCTGGGTGTTTCTGCAAAAAAAGGCTTAAGAAGTATGTGTATTTTTTTTAGCTCGTGTGCTTCGCTACACCATATCACCTTTGCGATGAAAAGAAAAAAAATTTTCAAATTTAATTATTTTTATTTAAAATTAATTACAAAATATAGTTTCTTATGTTGAGGGTTAAACAATGTCTATATGCATTTCATTGGTGCTTTACCAAATCATCAGTAGACTTCAAACATACTTTTGAAAAGTTTCAAACTTCTCTCTTATCCACAGACTTTCAAAAACCATTTGAGAATTTACACGTAATTGTTTTTGAAAATCACAAGGCAATAAAATAAGCTTGATTTTTCAAAAACAATTATTTGTAAATTCTCAAATGGTTTTTGAAAGTCTGTGCATAAGATGAGATGTTTGGTTGAAGTCGACTGATGATTTGGTAAAGTACCAATGAAATGCATATAGACATTGCTTAACAATCAACAAATAAATCTTTGTTTTTTATAAAATTGGGAGAGTATCTCAAATAATAAATTTAATAAATGCTAAAATTAATTAGTTTGAACTGTTATGCTAATGGAATAAAATTTTACTTTGGTTTGCAAGATAATCTAAAATAAACATGAGACATTAAAAAAGTAATAGCATATGTATCCTTCAGTAATACGCTGTTAACATTTCAGGCAGATCCGTCCAATGGCATTAGTTTTGAACATATCTCAAAATAAATATTTGATATATGTATATAAGAGCCTTGGTCAATTCTGAACTTGGTCAATTCTAAAACTTTTTCCAAGGACAATGCACAATATCAACAGAGCTTTCTCTACAAAATTTCAAGTATCTGCCTATTTGTATTAGTTCTCAAAATAAATGTTTGCGCTTTATGCAACACCCGCATGTCTAATTCGGAGTATTTTTTCTAGGACAACGCACATTATATAAAGAATAACTCCCACAAAACTTCAAGTTTTTTTGCTGCATTATCTCCAAAGATATTCCAAAAGTAAATTTTCGAATACATAGGATGTGCCACGTCCACTTATCTTATTCTTACAATTTTCTGTAGAGCAATGCATAAAATCAACTGAGTAAGTCCTACAAAATGTCAAGGGTTTTACTGTATTAAGCGGCCTATCCATTATACAATATTATTGCATATGTTATTTGTTATCTATCTATATAAATAAAAGAGTAAGTTATTGAGTGACTGACTGACTAACTGATTCATCATCGCCCAAACCACTAAAGCTAGAATGTTTAAATTTCGTACGTGGGCTCCCCTCAGTAAATTCGGTAACCTTATATCTCCGGATCTAACTAAGGTAGACATAAAATTCCAAAAACCGCATAATAAGATCAAAAAATAAGCGGACTGGTATTTGGTACATTTAAGGGTGGAAAAAGGGTAAAAATATAATTTCGGTACTTTTTTTGTTAACCGTTTATCTATTAAAGTAATGAAGATAGAAATTAAATTTAAGATGCATTCTTCTATCCTTACGAAGCCCTCAAACATGTTTTGGTACTTTTTTGTAATTCGAATATATAAAGGGTAAAATTGGTTGCTCTTTTTGGTACTTTTTTCCATACAACTATTTTTTATGCAAATTGATATACATAGTAAATGAATATGTTTGTATATTTTCACTAAGAAGGGATTTTGGAAAATTTTAATTCTAAGAGGATTAAAAGGAGTAAAGACGGGTAAAATCAGTAACCTTATATCTTCGAATCTAAGTAAGGTAGACATAAAATTCTAAAAGCATCATAATAAGATAGAAAAATGAGCGGACAGGTGTCTGAAATTTTTTAAAATCTGTACATTTAGGGGCCGAAAAAAGGTGAAAATATAATTTTGGTACTTTTTGTTAACAGTTTATCTCCTAAAGTAATAGAGTTAGAAGCTAAACTTGAAATTCATTATTCTCTCCTTAAAAGCCCCCAAAAACAGTTTTGTATTTTTTCAAATTTGAATATATAATGGGTAAAATTGGTAGCCATTTTTGATACTTTTTTTATACACATTGATACACATACTGAATGCATATGTTTGTATATATTCTCTAAGAACGAATTTTTTAAAACTTAAATTCTAACGGGATTAAAAGGGGTAAAAACGGGTAAACGGTGTTCATATATCTCCGAATCTAAGTAAGGTAGACATAAAATTCCAAAAGCGTCATAATAAGATAGAAAAATGAGGGGATAGTTGTTTTGTACTTTTTTGAAATTAGTACATTTAGGGGCCGAAAAAGGGTAAAAATATAATTTTGGTACTTTTTTTGTTAACCGTTTATATATTAAAGTAAAGGTACTTTTTCGAAAACCTACTTTTTTGAAAATGTAGTTTTAAGAAATGGTACTTTTTGAAAAATGTTCTTTGGAAAGGGTACTTTTTGAAAATGGTACTCTTTTGAAAATGGTTGCTTTTTGAAAATTTACTTTTTGGAAAAGGTTATTTTTAGGGCTCTGTACACCAAAAGTGTAAATTAATCTTATTGTTTTCGATACGCTGTCCGTCAGTCCGTCTGTCTTTCTGTCTGTCACAGGCTGTTTTCTCGAGAGCCGTAAGAGCTGGGGGCTAAAGATTATAGGGTGTTCTAAAGCGAGCAACGAAACATGTTGAAATACTAATGTAATATACAGACACTATTATATAGACTCTCGAAATTTTCAAAGTTAGTGTTAATTGGTGTAGTCTGTAGAATATTTAACACAACAAAAATTAAAGGGTGCTCTGAAAGTTAATGTAATTTTGACTATGTAGTTTAAACAGTTTGGTGTATCTTGGAAACCGTAAGAGGCAAACTCTTGAAATTTTAAAAAACTCTAATTTGGAATTTTTTAGTTCCAGAACTAAAAAAGTCGAAACGAAAAATCGCCAAAATGAAAAAATCGCTAAAACGCAAAAATTCGCCAAAAAGTAAAAAGATCGCCAACAAAACTAACAAATTTTATGGTTATTTTTAAATGAGTTAATTAATTTTTCTATATCTGCACAACAATGAGGTAGCGAAGCACGCCGGGTATAGCTAGTTGTACATATTCTGCTATGTGATGAAAATCGTTCGATTTGAAATAGGCGTCGATTTCAAAAACAAATTCTACTGAAAGATGACTTATTTACTCTTTTTATTGTTTTCAAGGCTTTTAATATTTTATTCGAATATTTTTATTTTTTTTTCAAAACAATAAAAATCGTAAATAAGTCAACTTTCAGTAGAATTCGTTTTTGAAATCGACGCCGATTCAAATGGAACGATTTCCATCACATACCAGATTGTTGGCACAATATTTTCAAAGAAAATATTGCCCAATTTTCCTGACAGTGAAAAATTTAACATAACACCTTACAATATTGCCACCACATTACACAATTTTCTTGATTGTACAATAAAAATTAAAAGTCTTGATTTTTGCAAATATATTGATTGTGCCACCTTCGAATATGACATACACATTGGCGATTGCCACCTTCGAATATGACATACACATTGGCGATATTGTACAATACGAAAAATTGCATAATTACAATTTTTAATTCATAAATTTGTATTTGAAACATCTTAAGTTGTATTTAATCATCGGTAAAAAGTTTTATCATTTGTAGATTTGGCAGCTTTTAAGACCGTAAGACATTGAAATTTAATTTAAGCAACACCTCTCAAATCTCGAATATCTCACCTCTCCTTTTTTCTTTATTCTCAAGTAGGCAAATAGCAAAAGCTTTTAAGTTTTAACCAAATTTTTCTATTTTTTGCAACTTTGTTATTATGGTTTAGTTTTTTTTTCTTAAAATTTGTTTTCAATTTGTTTTTAGATTTTTTTAATAGTTACATTTGCTCGGTTTTTATCTCGATTTTAATGTTGTTATATCTATTTGAAAGAAAGAAAGAAAGAAACAAAAGAATCATATCTCAATTTTAATACTTATAAAATTACCTCCACGCCTTATTTTTATAGTTGAAGTGCGCAATAAATCCCGTTCATCACGTTCAAATACATCCTCCTCTACATCGGCTAAACAAAGCCAACATAAAGCTAAAGACCAAACACACAATCAAAAGTCTGGCAAAACTCGACGTAATATGGTTTATTGATTCCTAGGAACAAGCAAATATTATAATACGAATATACGAATATACCTATACAGTATATAGTCCCTACATAAAAATATAACTGATAAAAAGACACATACAATTTTAATATATTTTTCTATGTGCTATAGAAAACAAAGCCATAAATACTTCATAATTTCTATTAAAAGCTCCAAAAGAAAACGTGATCAGAAAGATCTCATAATTGGTATGATTGTTAAAATATTTTATTATTTCTTTATATCTTTTTTTAGATTTGGTTTTGTCCTAGATTTATTTTTTAATATTTAGTTTCGCTTTTCTTTTTTCTTGCTAGATTTTTGCTTTGCTTAAGTTAAATGTAATTTGTTGTTGTTTTTGGTTTGTGCATGTACTTTATAATTATTTTGTGTTTTATTTATTAACATTTATTTAATTTATAAGCTAATTTATTTTGTTGTTATTAATAATCAAATTTGCTTTATATTTTTTAACACATTAAAAATTTTGCTATCGTTAACAAAATATATTTATAATTAAAATATAATAACTAAAATAGTTATATGTAGCAAGTTATGAAAAATATTGGAGAGTTAAATTACACCAATTATTTAAATTTTCACAAAATTTAAAGCAGGTAACACTAGTTGACAGTAAAGAAGTTGTTTCTTAATAAAATGTTTCTACTAAAAGATGATTTAAATCAATCAAGTTGACAATCTGGCTTAAACTGTTAATCGAGTGGTTTATAAAAACGATTTCAAATAACTTTCGGCGTTTAAAATATTTAATTCGAATTGAAATTCGAAAACAGAACAATAATGTGATTTTTTATATTTTTGTTTAACCTCTTTATTAGTATTCCATTTACCTTTACGGGCCTTTTCACAATGTACGATTAAAAGTTCACGTTAACTTTAAATCGTAATTTGTGAAAAGGGCCGTTAATCCGTAAAATGCATACTGTCACTTAAAATTTAATAGGACATAAGCAGGTCTCGGAATTTCATGCAACTAAAAATTGAGTTTAAGCGCTCAACAAATGTACCTAAAAATGAAAAACATGCGCGAAAATATGCATTTACCTACGAACAAAGTACCAAAACTAAACTTATATGAAATAATTTTTTTAATTTTTTTATTTTATTTAAGAAAAAAACAGAAAACAAACATAACATGGCCTATTATTTAATGCAACAGAACTTTAGATGCATTGCCAGTGTGCAACTGAAATTTAATGGTTGCCACAAAGGCACTAAATAGCAACAGTTGCCAGTTGCCATCAGTAGTATAAATTTTGAGCAACTGGCAACCCTACTGAGGCTCGGTTGCCATCCATAATCGGGCTTTAAAAATTGAAATTTTGTATAACTCCAAAAATATGCATTTCAAGCCAAAATATGCAAAAATATTCACTTACCACAAAAATATGCAACTACAAATCGATGCAAAACTACTTAAAATTTGGTGATTCGCATAGATAATTAGCCAATAATTCTTCATCTATCACTACGAAAAAACCTGCATTTGTATGAAAGTCCGAGCCCTGGACATAAGTAACAGAAAATTCAAAGTCGAGCTTTTGGATAATTACGTTGCACCTTAGTTGCAACTTCGATAAATCAAAAAACCTGAAATTGAAGGCAGCTTGAAGACTTTTTTATAATTTTGAGTTTTTTCGCATTTAAGTGTAATATTTGTAATGCTTACGGCCAATTTTTAACTTGGATTTGCAAAGTCATTTTTGATTAAATTCGTTTTAAATACGAAATTCTGTTTTGTATTAAACACTTAAATCAAAATTAATTCACCAATCTTGAACATTTAAATTCGATTTAAGTTTTATAAATTACCATATGATTTTGACTCCTTGTTCTTCTTGTACAAACAAAACAATTGTGGCCGCTGACAAATCAACTTTTGTTGGCGTGAAATTTGAGGTTTCTTTGTCTATATTTCGCTTTCTATCATTTTGTAAGCTGTTTTTATTCTTTTAAAACATTGCAGCAACTCTTCATTATTCTTATTTCCTAAATGTAGAAAAATATTTGTTTTTTAAATTTTTCTTTGTTTATGATGAACAGCTGCTTATTTGGGACATTTATGGGAAATTTATAATATTTTATGGTGCTACCGTATTTTTGCCACAATTAAATATAAATAACTAAAAACGACTAAAAAACGGAATTTGTATTTAATTACAATTTAAATTTATATGAAAACTAGCAAAATAAATATTTAATTACTCAAGTCAAAAACTGGCGGTTATTAAGGCACTAATTACGATTTTAAAAATGTTTAGGATGGCACCTGTGGCTGAGTGGTAGCCTGTCAGCCCAGAGGTCGTGGGTTGGTTTTCCGCCATAGACCCTGCGTGTTTTCCATAGACAAGCTAATCGTTTCGTCGGTTGTTTGTTAAAAAAAATTCAATAATTTTGGCCGGAAAGCAAAAGTTTTTTTCGAACCACTTCTTTTAATTTTTGAAGAAAAAAATGTTTTATACTTACGGATTTTTGGGTTCAGAAAAAACGAGAGCAAAAAAGCCTTCAAGTACAAAATTAAATTTTTTATGAGATATGATAATCACTATGGCCCATACACAGAAAAAATAGTACTTATATCCAAGGAATTTTTTCATAAATGCTATGAATCTAACATGATAATTTTTTCCAAATTATTTTCATTCCAGCTAGGAACTTTTACATAAATTAATTCATAAATTCTTTAAAAATTATTTTTAAAAATTCAGTATTGAACTTGTATAGTCTGTTGTACTAGGCACAACTATTTCCCTTCTGCCAAACAGACTATTTGGAATTAATTGTATTTTTACTTTTATATAAATAGAAAAGCATTTTAGAATTTGTTGACAAAAAAGTTGAAAATTTTTTTCAAAGCAACTTTGATTTCATAACTTTATTTACTGAAATCTAAACTCATACTGGGAATGAAAAATTCCTGTATTTTATTTATAAATTACTAAAATATATGAACAATAGATTATGAACTTTTTTCATACTATTTATGTTCAAACTTTTTTCTGTGTAATCATAGTCAAACAATAAAGTTGGTTTGTTTTAGAAATAACTTAATATTTAAAACATTTTATTATTTATTTATCCATTATAGTCAAAAGCAAAGTGTGTTTTAAATTGAACCAGCTTTAAATGGGTGACAAGTCAAATGCGGAAAACGTTTACATATAAAATGTTGAAATATGAGGCAAGTGGCATCTCTGATCAGCTGACTTTGTACCAACGCGCAAAATATAGATAAACGCATAACCACATACAGCTACACTTTATTTTAACCAAGTTGTCGAACTCCATAAACACACAAATTTTTATTTTTAGTACATCGAGTTTGACAGACTTGATAAAAACTGCTGATGATCATTTGCTCTAATGATTATACCAATTAGACCTGCCTTGTTTTGTACATAAGGGAAAGAGAAGAACATAAAACAAAAAAAAAAGAAACAAAAAATGCAAATTTCAAAAAGAACTTGTGTGTATTTCTAAACAGACATGTTTAGTCTTTAAAATAAGAATAAAAAAATTTTTAAAGAGAATTTTCATATATTTAGACAACAATTACACTGCAAAATGTTCATAGAAGAAAATCATATTATTTAATGTGGTGTTAAGCTAGTTAAAATCAACTTCAGCTATTTTTAAGTTTGAAACAGACTTTTGCCTGTAAAGTGTACTTTTTATTGTCTATAATAAACTAAAAGCATATATTTAACAAAAGTAAACTTTAGAACTCTTAAAGTATACTTTCTTTATGACTACGACTAGGGGCCTATATTTTTAACTTCCCGCAATCAAAAATGGGATATCACTGATTTCACTCCTATTTTCCTAATTCGGTTATGTCCTAGGAAGCTATTCTGACCATTTTTAATATGATGTCCTTATGGTTGTTTGTAGATATGTATATTTTTTCATTTGCTCGATGAAATCATCCGCCTATGTTCTGACTTCCGAATCGTTTTCACAAAAGTTCTTGAGTATTCGGATGCTAAATTACATGCTACACGTGTTTAATTTAAAATTGAGAAAATACAAATTAATAGCATGTGTTCGTTCTGGCATCCGAATATATTTCTTGATATTCTCGTTTTCAGTTTTGAGCAAACAAACTCGTATTGTTCTCACTCGAAAACAGTCCTGTGAAAGCAAAACGAAACAAGAAAATCAAAAATTCAACATAAACAGGTGGGGCATTTCCATGCAAATGACAACCACGACTGAAAAAATGAAAACCCTTAAAACTTTTTTTAAGATATGGTAGAGAGGAAAAAACAATCAAATTTTACTATATAAAGGTATTTATCTATACGTTACTACAATTTTTAAATATCAAAAATAACAGCTTAAAGTGAATATCTCTTTGACTAATTCTAAGACATTGCAATAAACTATTTTCGCTTATCTAGCGACTAAATTCAGTTATTTGTAACATTGCAATTATGCTTTAAAATTAATGTTCCAACATAAAAGAACAAGGTTCGTGAGGAAAGGTTAAAAATAGAGTTCGATTTGCTGTATATATTTTTTTTTTGGACGCTATTCTAATGTCACGTACGTCAATTGTTTCAAAATAAAAGTTTAAAGCAAGATATTTGTCGCAAACAAATATTAATCGACATATTTTTTCAATTTGGTGTTATAAAAATTTTATAAGCATTTAAAGCTCGTCACGTACGCTGTTGTAGTACTACAAATGCCACTAAATCCAAATGAAAAATGGCATTATTTCCATAAAATTTAAAAATTAAAACTCTTCATCCGTTTTCATATCACGATAGTCAGCATATAATTGATTTTTGAGCTGCGTATTCTTTAAGCGAAAAAAAAATTTCAAATTAATTGAAGTAGGCTCAGGTGGTGCCGTAAATTCAGCGCCCAAGTGCATAGTATGCAGTATGAAATGAATTTGAATCTTGATTGTTTTTATTGCTATTATCACCAAATACATATTTTTATTTGTTTTTAAATTTTTGTTTACATATACATATTTACAAAACATATATTTCATTACTTAAGAATACTATAAGAGAAAAATCTGTCACGTACGTTCATTTTGTTCATTATAAAATCATTCAAAAGTTTTTTCTATTTCAAATTTACTGATAATAAAGGAAAAATAGTTGGCTTAGTGTAAGAAATTAAAAAAAAAACTTTACAATTCGCAGACTTTCGCATAGTTTTACATGCACCTTCACTTCCGTTTTATATCACGTACGATATCCCTTTATTTCCATCCATATTTTGGACAACAGGGTTCCAAATGTGATAAATTTTTATCACTTGTAGTATCATCTGAATGGAACATAACGAGTTTTTTTGAGTTACTCCTATTTTTGAAAAATCTATTCCATGTCACGTACGCTGATATGCTTTAGCATCCGAATTCATAAGAACATTTGTGAAAAAGATTCGGAAGCCAGAACATAGGCAATCGAAAGATTTTGGAAGTGGTGTTTACCAGGAGTGCGAGACTTTAATACACTGGTTTTTTGCTTCTCCTGTAAAAATCATAATCGTACTTACGTTCTTTTAGATTTTAGGTGACGTTATACATATATGTATATGTTTTAAATAATATCTTTTATAAATTAACATTACCACTAACTTTTTAGTTCATTTATTATTTATTAAAAAATATTGGCATGGGTTTTTTTACTAACCTTTAATAATCTACTTGCTAAGCTAAAAACTCTCATATTTTTAATCGTAAAACAAATTAAAATAAAATTATTTTTTAATTTTTTCTCCCAAATTTTATCAAATATTCTTATAGTCGTCGTTCCGCAACCAGTAAATTATAATAGACCGCCATCTTTGCATAATCCTGATTTATATGCTGATGCTTATGCTGCTTTAGGACGTGGTGCATATGAAGCAACTGCCCGAGCACCCAATAACAAAGTTTGACAGACACATGCAAACAGAACAACAAAAACTACCGCAACAACTACAATGCAACAAATTAATTATGTACGATTTAAACAATTGGAAAAACAGAAGCAGCAGCAGCAACAACAAATACAACAACAGCATTTTAGTTTAATTAATAATATTAATAGAAACAACAAAAAATCAACAACAGCAACAAAAATACAAAAATCAAATGAACTCAAACTAAATGTAAATTGTATTTTTACGCTAATTATTATAATTTAAAGAACAAACGATTAAAAAAAAAATTAATTTACTAAATCAAAACAAAAAAACCAAGAAACAAATAATTGAAATTAATCCCACTTATTGCTTTAACCATTTTTTTTATTCTTTATTTTCTTGATATAATAATTGAGTTTTAATTTAAACTTTTTTCCAACTATTTGTTACATGTCTTAATTTTTCTTAATAATAGAAGCTTTTTTTTTATTAAAATTTTCACTTATAAGTTTTGTAGCCAGCATTAAGAGCTTTCGAATTTCAAAAGGGCTTATTTAATGTGCAGTTTCCACAATGCAAACAAGCACTGCTTGTCTAAAATTTGTATGGAAATCACTCAAAGAACTGAGTGCTTTTCATATAAATTTTAGACAAGCAGTGCTTGTTTGCATTGTGGAAACAACACATAAATATCAAAAAGTTCCAATTACTAAAAATATTTTATACATATTTTTAATATGATAACTTAGTGTTAATTGATGTTTATTTTCAACTATTTGTAGTATTTCTTCGTAAAATAAAATTTTCTTAATATATAATTACTATTTTTTAAATTAAATGTTTTATATATAAGTTATGTAAGCCAGCATTTAGAGTTTTCGAATAAAAGTGCGGCCTTGAATTTTAATAAATGTTAAAAGTTTCAAACATCAAAAGGATATGTAAAAAGTATTTTAAAAGATTTTCCTTTGTGCACAGTAATACAAAAAGAAAACTAAATATGTCATAAAAAGAAGTTTTCATGTTATTTAAATATGCTTTTTAAAATTTCAGAAAATTTCTTTTATAATAAGCAACAAATGTTCAACTGGGCTTTCAGAAGAAAAAATTGTACTAGTTAATACGTTTTTATGAACTTTAATTAAAACACTAGTACATACTTGTGTTTTTTTTAATTAAATCTGAAAGATTCTATTTAGGACAGTTTTTATGAAATAAAAATTTTAAAAGTTTAGTTTTGATGTCAATAATCTATGGGAGGTCGGTCCTTAGATATATTTTGAAAGCTCGAAACTAAATACGATCTTTCGAACATATTCAAAACGTTTAAGGTTTAACAATTTTTATCATATTACAGCCATAAGATTTTCTTTTTGCCCGTTTCGAAATTAACTTTGAATATCCAAATATAATAAAATTTAGTTAAACTTGAAATTTTGTTTAATTTGGAAATCGCGGAAATAAATCTTAATTTTCGAAAACTCGAAACTAAGTTTAAAAACTCTTACTTTCTTTATAAATAGTCTCCGGTTTCGATGTCAATAATCTAGGGAAAGTATTTAGCTATTTTCTAAAGCTCTAAATTAAATACGAATTTTCGAATATATTGACTTTTTCGAATATAATAAAATATAGTTAAACTTAGAATTCCGTATTTTACTTAATTTCGAAAAGTCGTAAATAAACTCCAATTTTCGAAAACTTGAAAGAAAAAATTTATCGTTTTAAAATTTATATTTCCTTCTCAGTTTTAAAAATTATAAGCTCAATTCGAAACTGCGAACCAAAAATACTTTTTGTATTATTTTGTTTAAAAAAAAATCATTTAACACAGTGTAGGATTTAAATGTGTTACTTAAAATAATTTCGAAAATTCGAATTGAACCCGAAATTTTATTACAAGAGTTGCATGTCTCATAAATATGGTTTATATAAGATTTTTATTTTTTATCAGAAGATAAACTGATGTACAAGCTTTAATTTAGATTTTTATACATCCACTTGCTCTTTACTCTTTTGTTACTGCTGGGTCCAACTTGAAATTTTAAGTTCGTTTATCTTTATTCTATATCAAAATTACCTTTAACAAAACCAAGTTAGACCTTTAAACAAAATTACATGCATTTGTTAATAACAATAAGAAAATACATGAAAAAAATACCATTATCGTTAAAAAAAGAATTAAAAAACAAAAGATTATTATAAATTATTTGCTAAGCTATGTCAGAAATAAACCGATAACAAAAGTAATCAAAATCACATATGTATTTACAAAAAAAAGTATAAATTTTGAAAACCAAAAGAAAAATGTAAAAAACTTTGAACATATTGAACATAAGACAAAAACTACAAAAATTTTCCAAACAAAAACTTTAGAAATTAATATTAAAAACAAGGCCTGTCCGAAATGTTATATTAAAATATATTTTTTCAAATGTCAATAATTTTTTTATGGAATTTATGTTAAACTAAATTTTTGTTATAGCTAAAGCTTATTATTATTGTTGAAGAGTCTCAAAATTTTACATACATACATACATATTTTATGTACTATGTACTTAAATTTTTTTTTTTTTTTTTTTTTTTTTTTGGTTAAGAGTATTCAGTAACAAAATTAAGTAAATCGGCACCCTTATTATGTTATTCTCGTGACGAATGAATACAAATTTAAAAATTTTTTGCGATAACATAAAACAATAGTAGAATAATATACAAGGTAGCCCTGGAACGCCAGCTGATTATTTTTTATTTGCTCTTTTCAAGGTACGAACTGTCAACTATTGTGTATATGTGAAATAACTACGTTGCACACACAATACCACACGTATGTTTGCTGCTTCTGTTATACAAACACACACATACCATCTCTATTAATGGTTGACATTTTCTATCCCAAATGTACATTTGTATTAGTTATGCGGCTACCTGTTATATTATTCTACCATGCATACAATGCTAAAATTTTAGGGTATTCAATTTTAAGACTTGTCAAATTTAGCAATACACTTTAAATTGCATTCGTAGCTTAAAATCGCTAAATCGAGGTTATAGATTTTTAGCTTTAGCGAATTACAGAATACGGATGCTGGTAACATTAGTACGTTTTTTTTTTAGTAATTTTCATGTTTTTGGTTGTTAAATTTTACGGGTTTTCAATGTAAGCGGCTCGAACAGTATTTTGAAAATTAAAAAAATTTAATCCAACCCTAGAGATAAAGCGCTGCCAAGATATACACATATACAAGAATTTTAAAGTAGCAGCATCGGCGAATCGAATTCGTCTCGGTCGATTCGACTTTTCACAATCTCGTTGAATTCTATATTAGGGATGGGTAAGTGAAAAAGATATATCGATATATTTTTATATACCTATCGGCATCGGTATATATATCGAATAAAAATATCGAAATATCGATATTTTTTTCAACAATGACAATTCATACGTAGTTCCCAAATTTTTTTTTCAATAAAACAAAAAAAGTACCTTTCTTATAAATAATTAAGCTGGAAAGAGTTAATTTCCAAGATCCTTACTGTTCCAGCAATATTTCATGGAACATACATCAACAAAATTACACTCAAAGAATGATAATTTTTCGAATAGACAAAATATTATAAATAAAACAAAAGATTTTGTTAGTAATATTCTATTGGATGAAGACTGTGCCGAAAGGTTTTTAAAAATTGCACGAAAAACAAAACCAAAGCTAAAAAATATCGAATTTGATACTGTCGATATATTTGGAAAAAAATATCGATACATCGACGATATATATCGATATATTTTTAAGGAAATATCAATATTTTTTGCCTATCCCTATTCTATATAGAAGTATAAATAGTCACTCATATACCATAAGAAATACTTCATACAGGAAAGAAGTATTAAAACTTTTATTTCGATTTAAATGACACGGTAACACCCCTAATTAATCAAAGTTTCAAAGATGTTGTACTGCAATTTCAAACCATTCGACTTTTTTTCAAAATTAATCATTTTCACCACCCCGTTGAGTCAAAAAATAATCGGCTGTTTTCACTTAATATCTTATAACTTTCGTTAGATCTTAATGATTATCGGCCCTATCACACATTCCGATCGGAATGGTTTTAATTCCGTACTTGCATTCCAATCTTTTTTTGTTCTGCAGTCCAGCTTCCGTTTATTTTATATTTCGATTTTACAATGATAAAGTTTTTATACCTTGAGGCGTTTTTTATGATATGGAATCTCTCCGTGCCTCCTTGCTATACAAGGGATGGGAGGTTTACTTGGCCAATAAACGACAATACCCAGTGGTAAATGAAACGAAGTACCTAGATAATAATCAATGATGTCAGGATGACGTTCTAAGCAAGCAATCTAAGTACTTAGATTGTAATGTACGTGTAATCTAATATGTCATTTACTAATAATAGCTTCGATTATTTTGCATTGTGTATGTGAGTATTTCGTTGTATTTCATAGAATTTATCCCTTTTATGTTCAAGGTAAAAAATTGTGACCTACTTTTGGGCTATATTTCAACGACAAGCTCGCTTACAGTTCCACTTCTTATGTAAACGCACAGTAGCGATAGGTACTGACATCGTAGATTACTTTGTACGCGAGAGCGCACCAATTAAACAGCCTATGACACGCTTATAATAAATCTAAGTGGGAAAATAAGGCTCCTATTATGAATCACAACTCAACTAGGTTGAGTTGTCAATGTTACGACCCAGCTCAACCATTTTTTTGTATTATGATGCACAATTAATTTTAGTTGTCTTCGAAATAAATTTCGAAAAAAAAGGTTCTTATCTGAGAGTATAGTTTTTTTAAACCATAGTAGCCATCACAAAATATTTTTTGTTTTGGCCTAACTATTTTTTCTTCAGATTTTATGTTTTATGGATATGGCAACAATATTGGTTGACAAATGGGATAGATTGGCGCCTAAAATCACCATTTTAAAAGTAATCAATAGTAATACAATAGCCGAAATAAAAACCAAAACACAACTGACAAAAAACAGTTGTCTCACTTTGATGAAAGTTGTAATGCATAATAAGAATTTGACAACAATGACTCGACTATCGATTTAGTAGTGGATCATAATAGGGGCCTAAACCAAAGCGTCATCACTAGCAGCTACTAAGTATTGCTTACATCAGCCATTACGTAATGGGTATTTTTGCCACTGGGTTATGACCAAATATTTATTTGACACTCCTAAAAGTATGCACAGTTTTTAATATTTACTCCAAATGAAACTCCAATAACATAACTTCATGTCTGCGTCAAATCAATTTTTTAAAATTTAAAAGTGGTTTGATTACGAAAAAAATTTTCATTTTTCGTTTTCTGAAGAAGCAACGTGTGGAATTGAAACCACTTCCGTTCGGAATTGTATTATGTGGCATGGCTGTATATGCTTTATTTGTTCGACATAAAATTATCTTTAACCTTAAAATTATATAAAATAACTAGATGTGCCTGTGGCGCTCACATAAAATTCAGTGCATGTTTCACGTCGAATTTTATTGTTTTATGTGTTGTGTTGTTTCCACAATGCAATCAAGCATTGTTTGTCTAACATTTATATGAAAAGCACTCCGTTTTTTTTTTGCAATTTCCATACACATTTTTTCATTGATGCCAACTTGGCTCTTTTTTACGATATGACAAAAAACGATACGACATACTGTATTGTCATATCGTAAGTTATTTACGATATGACAACACTAAGATAGCCATACAAAGTGTTGTGATATCGCAGCGTCGTCATATCGCGAAAAGCATACGATATGACAATACAGTATGTCATATCGTTTTTTGTTATATCGTAAAAAAGAGCCAAAGTTGGCATCAATGCATTTTTTACTCAAGTCGCTTGTTGGCATTGTGGAAACAGCACATTAACGTTCAATACTCGTATCTTAGTGAGATAATTAAGATTTAATATTTTAATTGTTAACCATTTTTATAAGATTACAGGTGCAATTTTTAAGGTAATTGAACGAAATTCGGTACTGAAGCTAATGCTGCCTGAAGGTGTAACTAATTCATAGAAATCGATCCATGTTTAGACCTGGTTTCCATAGAAGCATGGAAATCATAAAATATTTTATATATTCTTCAAATCGAACCCGAACTTCCTTAGATTTTTCAGATCGAATCCGAAACTAAACCAAACTTTTTTATTGAATAGAAGAAATTTTAGCTTGTGTGTTTCATTTATTTAATGAAAACACAGTGTTACTAGTTTTGATGCATTTGAAAAATATAATGTATTAGGGCGTTTCTATATTAAGAAACCTTTTTTATCTTATAACAACTTTTTAATTTCTGGCCAGATCTGATTAAATCCTGCTTAATTCTCAGTATATCGTTAAATTAAATACCAAACCACGTAAGTAATAAAAATGTTTAATGTGTTGTTTCCACAATGCAAACAAGCACTGCTTGTCTAAAATTTATATGAATGGCACTCAGTTTTTGGAGTGATTTTCATACAAATTTTTTGCTCAAGTCGCTTGTTTGCATTGTGGAAACAGCACATAGACTACACAGCAATTTATTAAAAATAAAAATGCGATTTTGAACTTTTTTTAGCTAAGTGGTTTTGCATTTCGATATACAATCGCTTTTTTTAAAGCTATTTCCACCACTTCATTCACAGTGCTAATGCTAATACTTTGTATCCTAAAATTTTTATGTATGTAATTAAAACAAAAAACTGCCACTCTTTAATGACTTTTTATTAGGGGTTAGTTTTTAATTATTTTAGTAATCCGTTACAATGTATTAAATTTTCTTCCAAATTTAGTAAAAAAAATTTTATGATTTCTTTTAGTGTATTAATTTTATTTACATTAAAATATTTGATTAAGTTGTTTGATTTATTACTTTTAATCTTGAAAACTTTTGTCATTATTTTTATCATATAAAACAAATGTTAGTTTAATTTTTTAACAAACAAACAAAAAATCAACTACAAAAACAACCACCTTAAAACATAAATAAAAAACAAATAAAAATACTATAAAATTAAAAAAAATATAATTAAATAAATACAAAAACTTGCTTGTTTATTTCTTACAAACTAAAGTGCTATTTTGTCATTTAAATAAAAAAATAAAGCGTCGATGTAATTGAATTAAATTAAATTTAATTAGTCTATTAAGTATTTCCCTTAAAAAACAAATCCAAAAAAAAAAACTAAACGTTATTATGTAAACATATTCTTTTTAATTTTTGTTAGATAAAACAAAGTTACAAAAATTTAATAAAAAAAAGTTAAAAAGAGAAAATTCTATATTTTTATTCTATTAAAACAAAAACAGATATTAGATTAACCCTTGACCTTTTTCCTACAAAAATGTCCCCCTTTAATAAAACAATATGATGTATATATAAAAACAGATATATTTAATAAATAATAACAATTATAAAAGTTCATAATACAAGAAACTTAAACATACATTTATTATAAATAAGTTAATTTTAAGATTTATTAAAATAATTAATAAACAGAAAATGATATTGAAAGAATATAAATAATTAAAAAGGTGTATTTAGTTTCTATTTTTGTCTATAATTTTTATTTTACTATAAAAGAACAAAGAAAATTAAAAAAGTAATTTAACTCATTGATTGATTGATTGGTCAAAGTACATTTAAAAAGTATTTAAATTTAAAATATAGAAAAACCACAGCAACAAAAAACACAAATTGATAATAAAATTTAAGAAGTCAAACTATAAATAAAAAAATAAAAAACTATTTTATAAAATAAAATATAAAACGGGTATTTTTATTTCATATGGACTTAAATTAGTGGTGCCCACTAGAGTTTTTCTTTTCCCGGACTTTTTCATTTCCCAGGAAAGCGGGATTGATTTTTCAATTTCCCGGGAATTGCCGCCCAATACAAAACGATACAAAATAGCATTGCACTTAATATATTTGAACAAAAACAAATACCAATTCACGAGATCTATTAAATAAGATTATGGATGCATTAAACGTAAGCAGAAAAATTACAAAATTTTATGTCTTTAGCCTTGCCGTATGCTTTTTAATTTAAATTAAAAATTTATTAATTAAAAAAGTAGCCACCCGAAGTAAAAAATTTACTAATTTCATACTTTTTTATAATTTCCGTAGCTTCTTAGTAAGTAGAAAAGATATTGCAATGATTTATGCTTTATTTCATAAGACACTAATGAGCATTTCATACTGGTAAGCAAAACTTAATTGAAATAATTAAGTGGCGGAAAAGTGACCACCTGAAAATTAAATTTTTCTTTTGCATAGATTTTTAATTGAACCCTATGTGAACCTGTTGTACAAAAAGCTTTGACTTTTTTTTTTGCAAAAATTTATAATTTTTGAAAAACTTAAAATTTTGAGCTTCAAAAACTCATGTGTGGCTTAAAATAACAATCTGATATTTTCAGAAAATATAGACCAGCCGCCTTATTCCGTAATTCGCTAAAGCTAAATCTTGATCGCTAAAATGCTGAACAAATACAAAATTAAATATTTTTGGCGATGACATAAAACACTAAAATTTCGGTGGATTTAATTTTTAAGACATTCCATAATTTAGCAATACACGTTGCAAAATTGTATTCGTAAAGGAAAATTTATAGATCGACCGTATAAATTTTTAGCGATATCTCTATCTTTAGCTTTAGCTCACTTTCGCTATGTCCACTTAGTGACAATCAGTTATTTTCATTTCTTCACGAAATATGATTTTTTGAGTGCTACTCTTAGAAAAATATGAAAAAAATGGAGACAAATTAAATGTGCTCAAAACTACAATTTTTTTCTTTTATCATAATAATATTTAAAAAATCCCGGGAATTCCCTCACAATTTTCCCGGGATTTATTTTCCGAAAAATGTGCGGGATCCCGGGTAATCCCGAATGAAAAACACTAGTGCCCACTCATACACTATCACATTTTGTATTTGGGTGTGTGCTTGCCGGCTAAATAGATAGGCTAGAGCCTCATGGACAGTGTACGTGAGATTGTGCTGGAAAATAAATTCAGTATAGTGCGTCTCGCAGACGAAGGTTTCCGTACGAATACACATATATCCATTTTCGTTTTTGCCCTTTTTTCATTTTAGCAATTTTTTCGTTTTGCTTTTTTCTTTAATTTTTTTTACCTTGTTTCTTCTTGATGATCCTCTTTTAATTGTTTTGCGATTTTTCTCCTCCGATATTTAAAGCAATTATTAAATTTCGATTCACCGATTAGTAATTACTTTAATGTGTTGTATTATGGTTTTATCAGGGACCGATAATAACAGTTATTTATGAATTTCTGAACAAAAAAAGCACACAGAAAGAAATGTCTGAGATAAGATTCACGCACACCATTTTCATCGTTGTCGTCAATATATTCCAGATACGTTGTGCTTTTTATTTTTTGAGCAAAAATAACGGCTATTTTTAACTTATATTTTTTCGAGCAAGAATAACAGTTATTTATAACTTACATTTTTTTCGAGCAGAAATAAAAGTTATTTTTAACTTGTATTTTTTGAGCAAGAATAACATTCATTTTTAAATTATATTATTTTCGAGCAGAAATAAAAGTTATTTCTAACTTATATTTTTTTTTTTTGGGCAAATATAAAAGTTATTTTTAACTTTTATACATATTAAGCAAAAATAAAAGTTATTTTACAACTTATATTTTTTGAGCAAAAATAAAAGTCATAGGCATACAAGCGCAAACACCCAGATATTAGAAAATTATGCAAAAATCGAAAAACGTATCAAAAGTAAGACATAAATGGTAAAGTTGTGAAAGAGAGAAGATAAAAGCTGAAGATATATCACGCCTGTCGCGGAAATGACAATAATTTGCTAAAATTGCTAATATCTGAAATAGCATATATGTATGTATGTATGTATGTATGTATGTATATTGGTTCAGAATCATTAAGGACATAAAAGTTGGTAGGTAGGTAATATGTGGCGAAATCCTCATATTTCGCTTTCGCGAATATGTGCAACAAATTTAAAAATCTGAAAAACATTTAAAATTAGTTCTTAATTATTTAAAATGTAAAAGGGTGTTTGTTAATTGGTGAATATTGTTTGCATGTATCGCAAAAGTGACGAATATTTGCAAAAAAATTTATAAAATCGGAAATAGCTTTAAAATATTTTCAGAATCATTAACAATATAAAAGCGGGCTAGAACTGGGGAAAAATTGTAGCTGTCGCGAAAATTGCAAAAAACTTCAAAATCGGAAAAAGCTTCAAAATCATTCACAATCATTAAAAATATAAAACTGGCGGAAAATTGCGTGTATCGCGAAAATTTGCAAAAACCCGAAATAAGTTCAAAATTGGTTCAGAACCATTAAAAATATAAACGGGAGTTAAACCTGGCCGAAAATTTCATGTATCGCGATTATAGCAAAAATTTGCAAAAATCGGAAATAACTTCAAAATTGGTTCAGGATCATTGAAAATATAAAATGGAGTTAAAATTGGCAACAAAAAAGTGAATGTTTTGCGGAAATTACGAAAATTTGCGAAAACCCCAAATAACTTCAAAATTGGTTCAGGATCATTGAAAATATAAAGGTGTCTTAATTAAGACCGGTGAAAATTCCATTGACTGTTCCATGACTGTTAAATAAGCACTTAGCATTAAAATACTTTTGAAATAAAGTAGTTTTATTCACTGCTCTTGCAATTAAGATAAAAAGTGAATTGGCTTTGTTTGAATAAAAAATATAAATACATTTCGAAAGCAATTCATCAAATTATAACTGCTCGGATTTTTTTTTTAAATGGGACGTAAACGAAATTTATATTTAAGGGAGTATTTTACTGAAAAAGATGGGGAATTGGAGTGCAAAACGTGTGGACAAGAAATTAGTAATTACTTAATAAATTTGAGAAGACATTTATCCAAAAATCATTGTGGAATTTTCCACCAGTCTTAATTGAGACACCCTCATATTTTTAATGATTCTGAACCAATTTTGAAGTTGTTTCCAATTTTTGCAAATTTTCGCTACAATCGCGATAAATAAATAAATTGCGTGATTTTTGCGATACACGAAATCTTTCACCAATATTAGCTCCCTTTTATATTTAACGATTCTGAACTAATTTTAAATTTGTTTCCGATTTTTGCATATTTTTGCTATAATCGCGATAAATGCAATTTTTCGCCAGGTTTAAGCATATTTTATATTATTAATGACTCTCAACTACTTTTGAAATTGTTTTCGATTTTTAAAATTTGCAAATTTCCAAATTTTTGAAATTTTTCGTAAATTTTAGATTAATTTTATATTTTTAATGATTCTGAATCAATTTTGAAGTTGCTTCCGATTTTTGAATTTTTTTCGCAAATTTTCGTAATATCCGCAAAACTTGCAATTTTTACCAATTTTAACTCCATTTTATATTTTCAATGATCCTGAACCAATTTTGAAGTTGTTTCAGATTTTTGCAAATTTTTGCTATAATCGCGATACATGCAATTTTCCGCCAGGTTTAACTCCCGTTTATATTTTTAATGATTCTGAACCAATTTTGAACTTATTTCGGGTTTTTGCAAATTTTCGCGATACACGCAATTTTCCGCCAGTTTTATATTTTTAATGATTGTGAACTGATTTTGAAGCTTTTTCCGATTTTGAAGTTTTTTGCAATTTTTCTCAATTTTCGCGATAGCTACAATTTTCCCCAGTTCTAGCCCGCTTTTATATTCGTAATGATTCTGAACATATTTTAAAGCTATTTCCGATTTTATAAATTTTTTTGCAAATATTCGTCACTTTTGCGATACATGCAAACAATATTCACCAATTAACAAACACCCTTTTACATTTTAAATAATTAAGAACTAATTTTAAATGTTTTTCAGATTTTTAAATTTTTTGCACATATTCGCGAAAGCGAAATATGAGGATTTCGCCATATATTACCTACCTACCAACTTTTATGTCCTTAATGATTCTGAACCAATATACATACATAAATATATGCTATTTCAGATATTAGCAATTTTAGCAAATTATTGTCATTTCCGCGACAGGCGTGATATTTCTTCAGTTTTTATCTTCTCTCTTTCACAACTTTACCATTTATGTCTTACTTTTGATACGTTTTTCGATTTTTGGATAATTTTATAATATCTGGGTGTTTGCGCTTGTATGCCTATGACTTTTATTTTTGCTCAAAAAATATAAGTTGTAAAATAACTTTTATTTTTGCTTAATATGTATTAAAGTTAAAAATAACTTTTATTTTTGCCAAAAAAAATTAAAGTTAGAAATAACTTTTATTTCTGCTCGAAAAAATGTAAGTTAAAAATAGCAGTTATTCTTGCTCAAAAAAAATATAATTTAAAAATAACTTTTATTTCTGCTCGAAAAAAATATAATTTAAAAATAACTGTTATTCTTGCTCGAAAAAGATATAAGTTAAAAATAACTGTTATTTTTGCTCAAAAAATTAAAAATCAGAAAATATCTGTTATCATATAACTTTTACGATAAAAGTTATAACTGTTACGGTCCCTGGTTTTTATGCTTTAATAAAAAAATGAAATAACTTATAATATAATTATAATTATTTTTTTGGATTTTTACAAGCAGTTTTTTCGCGTGAAAATCAGTTTTTTCTTTGCTCATTGCGCTTTTCTTACAAGCGTATTAAAAATGCGCACAAGTGCAAAGAGCGGAGCGGAAAAAAAGAGCAATTGGTATGCTCGTTTTATTTTTTGTCTGGCGCTTTATTGAGCGGCGCATTGCTCATGCTCTTTATTATACCAACAGTGGTTAGCCTACAAGAACAGTGACAGTAATTTTACCGGTCATATGACTGGCATTGTTGATAGAAATATCCATCATTGCGTAGAACAAAGTTTCTATCACATTATCACGGGTAATATGAAAAATATGATGGAAACTTTTGTGTACGTGTGATTTTGCATCCTTCTCTAACTTATGCATTTTTTCGTCCATAGAACATATAACCGAACTGCTCACTCTAATGTTGTTTGCTAGACAGCGTTTATGGATATAATGACAGTCAAATACAAAATTTATGCAAATGTATTAGTAAAAAAATTGTGTAGGTATTAGTTTCGGTCATACATTTCTTGTAGGGTAGTTTGAGTTTATTCAGTGCTGCAAAATACATATTTCGTAGTGACATAATTTTAAGACATTTGGATTTGTAGCATTATGTCGTTCTTCTTTCCTTTTTTATTCTTGATCCTATATAAATATGATCCACCTAAACGAATCAAACTTCCGGACCGGAACCGGAAATATGAACTGCACTACCGACCCAACTTCCGGTCCATCCCCTAAGCCGCAAGTACGAAATGCCCACTTTTCTAAACATAATGTTGTATTGTAACGATAACTAAAGGTGAGTACACAGTTTCATTAGAATCGGTTTACTAGAAGTTGTTGAAAAATAACATTTACTTTTCATGGGCGTGGCATTGCCCACTTTTTTAATCATGATGTAGTATTCATGTAGAAACTTAATGTGTGTTCAGAGTTTCATAAGAATCGGTGGAGTAGAAGTAGTTGAAAAGGCATGTGTATTTACTTCGTATGGGCATGACCCCGCCCATTTTTTAACGAGACCAATCTGAAAGTACATTCTTTTAAATAAAGAAAACATCCTAGATCGGTTTATAAATGGCGCAGTTTTGAGGGAACATAAATAAAAAATAAATAAAAATACATAACGAATTGGTAACCTTTCTCCTTTTTTGAAGTCCTTTTTTGAAACTAAGCTAGTTATTTAAGTATGCGATTAAATTACGTTTAATCATATTTATATGAAAAGACATCAATAACGTTCTACAATTCATTGAAGTTACAGTAAATTCAGCGGAATGGATCAGCATTTGCATAGTTTTGGCGAAAATATTGCAGTTCCAGAGGATGAAATTGACTTAGGAGACATTGCGGTACATTAAACGTTAGCTCATTGACCTGAAACTAGGAACAGATGTCACCATTAACAAGTTTAATAACAAATATTGCATTTAAAACTTTTCTCCGGCTCTTCAATGTAGGCAATTTAATTTGTTGTAATCTGAATTCATATGATGGCAAGTTTGACACACGGCTGGGGTATGTATTACCCAATATAAAAAGTAGAAACTGCTTCTGTACAGACGGAACAATATTCCAGAATAGGTCTGACCAAGGAAGTATAAAGTTGCCTCGTTACTGCTGCATCATTTAATTCTTAGGCCCACCGTTTAATAAATGCAAATACAGCACGGACCTTATTATGCACGTATTTGTTGTTAATAAACAGAACTCCAAGATCAAGAAACTCATCGACGCACTCCAATATGCACCCTCCTAAAGCGAAACACCCACTAGAGTTAACTCTTCTGAAAAAATGCATGTTTGTATTTTTTGAGATATAAAACTAATAGGTTCTCCTTGCACCAAATAAAAAATGAGTCCAAATCTCGCTGTAGATATGATTGACTAAGTTCATCATCCGAATTCAAAAATATCTTGACGTCACCGGCATAGATTAATATATAAGAAAATTGTACTGAGGATGGTAAATCGTTGATATAAAGCAAGAAAAAAATGGGTACAAGATATATAACTACCCTGCGGATCGCCAGATTTAACATAATTTTTTCTAGAAAGAACATTAATGAAGCGAACACGTTGATGTCTCTCTTCCAGATACGATTTTATCCAATTCAAAGTTTTGTTGGATAATCCCATTAAATACAATGTCTGCAACAAAAGCCTTACTGAATGCAGTATAAATAACATCTGTATATTTTCCTTTCGCGAATCCATGATTAATGATTGTAGTTAAATGCAGCAGATTAATTGAAGTAGAACGTCCTTTACGAAACCCATGTTGAGATGGTGTTAACAAAGATGAAAAATCAAAAAATAATAAAATAAGTGCAGTAGGCTTAGAAACGTATACAAAACCCAACAAATATTTTATATTCGATATGAATTTATTTTATTTTTCTACACCTGTATACAATTAGAAATCCATTGGATAACAATAAAAGTATTATAAGGCAAAATGAAAACCAAATTAAACCTTTAAGAAATTTATTATTTGACATATTGTCATAATTATATTTTAAATGAAATTTATTTGTTGATAGTTATTAAGCAACTGTCTATATACATTTCATTGGCGCTTCTACCAAATCGTCAGTAGACTTCAACCAAAACTTTGAACAGTTACAAAGCTCTTATTTTATGCACAGCCTTTCAAAAACCATTCGAGAATTTACAAACGATAATATTTTTGAAAATCAAAAAATAATAAAATAAGTGTAGTAGGCTTCGAAACTTATACCCCCAACAAATATTTTATATTCGATATGAATCTACTTGATTGTTCTACACCTGTATACAATTAGAAATCCATTGGATAACAATAAAAGTATTATAAGGCAAAATGAAAAATAAAAACCAAATTAAACCCTTAAGAAATTTATCATTTGACATATTGTCATAATTATATTTTAAATGAAATTTATTTGTTGATGGTTATTAAGCAATTGTCTATATGCATTTCATTGGCGCTTTTACCAAATCGTCAGTAGACTTCAACCACAACTTTGAAGAGTTACAAAGCTCTTATTTTATGCACAGACTTTCAAAAACCATTTGAGAATTTACAAACGATAATATTTTTGAAAATCGCAAAAGAATAAAATAAGTGTAGTAGGCTTAGAAACTTATACAAAACCCAACAAATATTTTATATTCGATATTAATCTATTTTATTTTTCTACACCTGTATACAATTAGAAATCCATTGGATAATTACCAGACGAACTATGCGTACCTTATAATTAATATAGTACCTTGGTTACAATAATCCAAGATAATTCGAAATAAAAATCACACGAAGCAAATTTTAGTTATTTTAGAAGAATGATTTACTAAAAGTAAAAATAAATACATATTAACTTAAAATATATTACTAATGTACGCAAAGTAATAAAGAAAAAACTTGCACAAAAATATACATATGTTTGTCAGATATTTACAGAATATCATCTGAAGAATTATCCGTTGAAGGTGCTGTCTTCTGAGAATTTGGTTTGAACATTTTTTCACGTATCATATCGATAAACTTATTCATAACAGAAGTATGTCTCTCTGTAGCTGAGGCCTGGCGGCGCATGGCTTCTGTTTGCTTTTCAACAGCATCTACTTGACGTTCCATTAGGCCAGCCATTGTGCTAGACATTTGAGAGAGATGTTCCAAAAGTTTTGTTTGATGTTCCATTTGATTCTGCAAAGTATACAAGGTTTGATTAAGCATTGGTGTATTGGCCGGTTGCAAAGGAGGAGGTGAAGAATAATGTTTATTATTATCTAGCTGACGAACAGCTCTTGCAGTCGGGTGTTCATTTGAATTACGCGAATGATAGGCACGTGAACCGCCTGTACATTCATCAGGTATTAAAGTTAGATCCTCATCTATATATGATACCTGTACATCATCTTCATCTGGATAGGAATAATCATTATCATAATCGTTAGAATATGATGATAACATTGATTGGGAATTCTGTTCGTTATCGCCGGCTTCAGATTTAATTTGTAAATTTAGTTCGCTGGATGTAGCTGTATCATCTATTTCTGTTTGAAAGATTTCTTCATCATAAATTGGGTCATTTTCTATATGTAGTGATTTAACTTTCGATTTAGCTCTACGTTTCTTTTCAGACCGTTTAAAATCACACCAGACCTTTGAAAAATTGGAAGGTAATTTCTTTTGTTAATGCAAATATTTTTACAATAAATAACAATTATTTTTATTTAAAAGTATTTTCATATATATTATACCTTTTTCCATTCTTGTATTGTACGATACGGTGGTCCAAGTGTATTTAATTTTTCCGTCAGTTGTGTCCAATGTAATTGATTCTGTTTATATTTTACAATACCATTAGGTTTATTATTGTCAAAGTCGTTTTTATTGTTTTGCAAAAACTTAGCCATACTGCTTTTTAATACGCTGTACTGTTTGTCCGTTGTCATTTTATGCTTGGAATGATTTCCGTAAAAGTGTGGATCATGTCTGCAAATAAAAATGATTGAGAAAATGTTTTCAAATTTTTAATATTTACATTTGCAAATTATTCCCTCCTATTCCGTAACTATCTGCCGACGGCACGTCAAGACAATACCAAAAAATAGGCACTTGTCTACTACTATTAACAGCCTCTTCATATTTTCTATGCATTAGAGATTAGTAATTGGCTGTCAGTAATAGTAAAGAGTTGTCAATGACGAGTAGAAATGTACCAATTTTTGGTATTGTTTTGATGCGACGTCGAAAAGTAGTTACGGAATAAGAGGGATTACCTTAATATAGAAAGGCCCTAACTAATTTTTTTTTCACATCGATTTTTTTCATATATATTTCGATAAAAAAAATTATCAATGAATTTATTTATATTACGGTAACGATATGTACATGTATTTATTTTTTGCATGTGTCCTAATTTCGTTAGTTAAATAAAATAAAGTAGTAATTGTACAACAACAGCTTAAAACTACCCAGTGATTTATCCAGACATGATAAAATTAATAATTGGTTTGCATACGGGGTACCCTTCCCCACGCAGCTATCCGGTTATTTTTTCGTTTGCGTACGTACTCTGGATAAAAAGTAACTCACCAAGTTGGAAGACTCTCATTAATATACTTCTGCAGATATACGATAATTAGTTGTTATTGCTCAATTCACAACCTGTTGTAAGTGTTGTAGATCGTAAAAATGTTGTTGATAATTTTCACATAAACATGTTTCTAAGCAAATGTTTATTGGGAAATTACCAACAACATTTATACGGTCTACAACTAGGGTTTTTTTATTTCCGCACTTTTTTGTTTCCCGGGAGAGCGAGAAATAAAAAAGAAATTCCCGGGATCCCGGGAATTCCCGGGAGTTTAGCATCGTAATAAAATATTAACCAACAATTTTAATTTCCAAAAGCCATTGATGTTTATATGAGCAAATTGAATCATTGAATCATTCTTTATATTAAACTGAGCTTTATTTTAAAAGTATTTCACAAACAAAACAGTTTCTAAAGATATGAGAAAAAAAGCAAAAATCTTAACAAATACAAAAAAAAAACAAAAAGATTTAAAGTAAATTAGGTAAAAAAAAAGAACAATATTTTTATCGACATTTTAAGGAAACTTCATATTTAAAAACTATTTTAGACTGAGCAAAATGAGAGCATACAAATTATTACTAAAATCACTGATGAACTGAAATCAAAGTAGTTTTATTTCTTGCCATTCATCAATGATTTTAACACGTGGTTGTCCGAAGACGGAAGTGATCAAAAGTGTGATTAAAAAGTTGTCTAGGATAAATGTTGTAGTCTTAGAATATTACATTCAGTCCTTACTTCTTCGTATGCAATAAAAATTATCTGCCCTTAGAAAATTTTTACTTTTATATTCTTTGTTGCAACAGTCAATAGCGGATTTCAGTGTTTGATGCAAGTGGTTTTGCGAAAGTGCAAATGCAAAATATTGTAGCTTTTTTATGAAACTTAATGTCTTTTGTTGTTGGATTTCATAAAAAATCTACTTTATTTTGCATTTGCACTTTCGCAAGACCATTTGCATCAAATACTGAAATCCACTAATGTATTAATCATTTCATCTCACAATCGGTTTCTTATTCAAGTAAGACAATTTTCTGTTGTTAAGAAAATACTTTCGTCTTCTACAGAAATTGCCCTGATAGTTAAGAGGACGTTGTATAAATTATCAATATGTTTCGACCTTTTTCCACTGTCTCCAAATAATTTCAGCTGCTTTGTTAATAGCAGCGTTTAAGGTTTGCTCGAAAGTTCTATCTTACATCACCGTCATCTGAAGTAATATCTGTTTCCAATTTTCTTCCTCATTAAATGCATCAAAAAACGTGCATAAACATTTTCTGAATATTTAATTACCGTGCATTTTGATGGATATTGAAAATATTGCAGTTGCTTTTGCTAAAATAATTCGGTTCCTTTAAATAATTAATTAAAGAGACAAACATTTTTTCTCTTCGTTCTTCAATCCAAAATAATTTAATATACAGCTATTTTGACTTAGCTGCACAGTTAACTTTTCACGATTCTTTAATATACAAGTAAGCACAATTATTATTACAAGTGTGTGCAGCTAACTTTGATTTTTTTATATGAAAATAGTTTAAAACTGCCGAAAAAATATTTTAAATACAAGGTGCACTCAAAAATCGATTTTGAAGAATAACCACAGAAAACAAATATTTTGTGCAGTTAAGTCAAAATGCAACTAAGATTGAATTTTTGTATGAAAATTGTGTTGAAGTATCAAAAACTAAAGGCATTTATCCTAAAAGTGCAGGTATAGAACGTGCACTTAAAAAACGATTTTGTATGGAGTTTGAAAGAAAAGTGACACAAATTAATAATTTTCTGCAGTTAAGTCAAAAGTGCGCTTAAAGAAAGGCAGTTAAATCGAAACTACTTTACACTTTGAGCCATCGTTGTTAGTTTCTTTTCCCTTACATAGATATTATTTCATATTAAACGATAACAATTTAAAGATATGTAAAAGAAGGATTTTTGTGTCCCAAAATAGTACTTTTTTATGTATATAAATAGATTTTTAGTCCCGGGAAGTCCCGGGTAAAATTCCCGGGATAGCGGGAAATGAAAATAAGCGATTTTCCCGGGAAATCCCGGGAAAACCCCTATCTACAACACATACAACAGGTTGTGAATTGGCCATATGTACTTTGTATTGGAGATAACCCTGCCCCTACTTGGGAAATCCGTCACTACCCGAACTAGCAGACCTGGGGGAATGCGACATTAGGGGAATAAATTCATTCATACGCTACTCGGGTTGGTTTAACACCTCTCTGAACTTCCCTACTATCCATCCCAGGCATCATAAAGGGACCAAAGGATCCAAGTGGGCCGGTTGTTAGAAACCGGCAGCCTGTTCAACCTAACCTAACCTAACCTAACCCTGCCCCCATTCTTATTTCATCCATTTTTTGCTAGAATACGTAACCTAGTTATAAATTAATGCATACCAAATTTTAACACTTTTTGTTGCAGTTTTAGATGTTTATGTTGTAGCTTTGTTTGTTTTAAAGTACAGAAATAGATATTGTTGTTGGCTTTGAAGGTGTATCAAATCTCAAGGAATGAAGAAAACCCTAGACTTGCATATATGTACATATATAGAATTTTTTATTAGAAGGAGCTCTATAAAATAAATTTTTCGCTAAGATCAATAACAATAGAGTTATTACGCTTATAAGAGTAAAATTGCTTAATTTTTAAAATGTTTTTGTCTATAACTTTTTATTTTGTAACTTTGAGTTTACTCCGAGCCCCCGTACCGCGTAAGGGGTTGGAGAATTACTTGACAGCATCAAAAGTTTTATAAATCCATCAGGAATTTCAATTGCTTTTCAATTACGTTCGTATATTAAATCTTGATCTTTATCTCCCTCAAAAAGTCTATTATGGTATGGTATTTTTTAATATCTCCGACCCGACGAAAAGATTTTGTGCTGCTATACCGCTCCGAAATCGGGTATTTCAGGCGTATGTGGTTATAATTAGTGCACCTAAAAATGAGGTGCGACTCGTCCATTAACTCACCGCACAGATCGCATCCTCTACTACATGCAACCTTGCCTTGGAGCTACTGATGTAGTTATACCCCCTCTTCTATTCCTTCCATAATATTCATTTTAATTGTCTGAAAGCCTCAGCCTTCTTCCATTTAACGTCCAGTGGTTCGCCACATCTACTGTCCCATTATCGGGAATATCCATGTGCGATGGTATATCGCGACCTTAGTATTGTTTTGGCCCACCGACCATTTAAAAAAAATTGAGTTAAGTATGGGGTGTATATATTTTAAATACCCTCTTTCAGAATCCAAAAACTGTTTCGCGAAATTGTTCCTGGTTTCTGAGATATCAAGCATTCATTGTGCTCGATATCATCATTTTTGATAAATTTTTTTGTAAGACAAAAAAAATTTTTTTAAATAAAAAAATAAAAATCAGAAATCAAGTAAAATACCAAGTTTCATCAATATTAGCTTTTTATTCCTTCTAATAACATTTTTCTAATAACATTTATACGCTTATTTTCAATAAAAAGTAGAAAATTTCATCTCAATAACAAGTTAGTCAATACACAGCAGTTAGTATACACATGGAGCAACAAAAGCTACTTTTTACAAATAAAATAAAAAAGTGGCTACTGGAGCACATAACAAGATATTTTACTTTCAGTAAAAAGATGTTAATTTCTAATCGGATTGATGAAAGTTCACAAAAATTTACATTTTAATTCCAAGCATATGCCGGAAGCAGTGGTGAGAATACAAAAAAATTCTATCGGATATATTTTGAGAATACTTTATGTAAATCTTCTTTGTTGTTTTTCTCCATTCCGACTTTTTGGCATATGGGCCAAAACAATACTAAGGTCGCGATAAAGTAGATCTCCACACTGGTGAGTGTTGGTGTTTATTCGACTAACCGATGCATAGTGGTGTAAATTAAAAAAAAAAGTTTTAATAAGTATGGAACTTCTAAACTGCTAAATGGAAGAGGAGTCAGGCTTGCAGAATCGTATCTTTTGAAGTATTTAGCTGCACCAGGGGAGAAAGGTGTCTACCTCGGGTGAGGAAAACATTGTGAGCCTTGTAACTCTCGTAAATACTAACCGATTTGAACATTTTAAGCGCATTGGATTTTACTATACAAAATAAAGAAAAACTGTGTTATCAATTATTTTTGAGTGCATTTTTCATATCGAAATTAAGGATTAAGTTGAATTTAATATCTGTATTTACTCTTTGAGATGACTTTTTCTAAATCTTTTTTTACTAGTTTAACGGTCAATGTTGATGGTTTTATCCTAATCTAGCAAAAAACAAAACAATTGAGCCAACTTAAAGAGTAAATACAGTTATTATATTAATATCAAATATCGTTCTTAAAAACTCACTCTTAGGCTGAGTTTTTGAGATCTCAGTTAAACTAGGTTTAGTTAATCTGAAAACAGATTTGTGCCGCCATTACCAAGTTTGTACACAAAATTTTTACGGAACAACTTATTTTTGCTTAAAATGTTGGACTTTAATGAAATATTAAAAAATAAAACTTCGTTGGAAAAATCAGATTTTCAGACTACGTTAAACGAAGTTTAATCTTAATCCCTATCTCAAAAACTCAGCTTTATAGTTTAAGAGATATTTCACTTCCAAATTAAAATTTAAAATTTTTTGCCTGGACTTTTTTTGATTTTTTGGAAGTCATTTTTTAATTAAGCGTCTGATTTTAATTTGTAGCATACCAAATAATTGCTGATGAAATTCCAAGTAAACGCACGGAACAAAGCTTTGAAATATCTTGATAACTTTTCTTTGGTTCTTTTTGACATTTTTTTATTAAGCATCTGATTTTAACTTACGCACCATTAAATTGCTAATAAAATTCTAAGTAAGCGCACGGAACAAAGCTTTGGAACATCTTGAGCCGTTACAAAGGTCTAAACTAAAAACTTTGAAATTTAAGTAAAAAATCTAAAAATTTTCCAAAAAGAAAGTGCTTTCATAATTTTTAAAATTGAAAAAAAATTTTATTAGAAATGTTAATTTTATTTTTATAAACAGTGAAAAGTCATTCTTTAAAGATGAATTTAGCGGACATTTTCGTTCATCTTGCACATGTACCCTACATTTGGCACTGGTCGAAAATCATCAATTTTCAAAATAATGTTGGGTTCATTGACAAGATTTTATTAAGCAGGTAGTTAGCATTGTTCTTGCTTTAAATGAAGACACCGTGACTTTAAACGTAGCTGCTAGATCAAAATTAGTAAAAAAAATTAAAATTTCAAGAAAATTTTTATATTATAAAAAAACTTACTAAATATTTTTATTTTTTCTGACATTTCTACTGTGAGCATTATTTAACTACGTGTTGAAAAATTATTGATGTACATTTTACCGATCCCGAGATATGGAAGTCATAGTGTAAGTAGCAAAGAAGACAAAAGAGCAGAAAAAGCTTGATTTTCAAGGAGACACAATATATTAAAGAAAAAAAATTGGGCTGTTTATTTGATCAGACCCACCTTCCTAAATGTATTTCGACGCGCTGAATCGGAAAATGAGGTCTGTTTTGGCCGTTACTCCTCCAATTTCGATTAAATTGCGTACAACAGAAGTATTTCGATATTTTTAGACGTTTTTCGTAATTTACTCGAAATTGTATTTATGTACATGCATACCTATTTAATGACGGTCGCCGTATTATTCTGTTATACTTGTTTATGCACTATGCAAATATGTAAGTATGTTTGGTTTCTACCCTTTACCCTACCGGCAATTGTCAAATTCCATATTGAAAATTATATTAATTTTTTTATTGTGTATTTTATATATGAAGCTAGGCAATTGCCGCAATAAAAATTGCTACGTGGAGACGTAGGATAAGGAAGCCAGGGGCAAAGTGTTTCCAAGTAACCACTTTTGTCGACAAGTTTGGTGACTTTTTTGGGACATTGGCAACGAATCGGTTACACTTTCTATTTTCCATCTACAGGGAAGAGAAGTTTTTGACAACTATAAAAAGATTTCTTATTGTCTAATTTTGTTGTGTTGAAAATACATACATCCAGCTGCACGCAAAAATAAAAATTTTCATAAAAAATCGAATTTAATTCCTTCATATAAGTATGTTGACTAGAATCATTAAAATGTACTAGTGAACCTCTGGTGCCAATGTCCCAATATGGTTCTTTAAGAGCCACCTAGTCAATAGTAAGTCAATAGTTCCGAGGTCACTAGTGGAATCTCAATGGCAAGCACATGCTAAATGTCTATAGCACGAACACTGCATGTGGTATAATTTGTCAGTAGTACTGGTGATCAAAGCGAATTAATAATCAATTCGACTTGCTGGTGACAAAGTCAATAGTGAATCAGTAGTTTTCATATCGACATTTCCTTCAAGGTACTTACATACATACATACTTATGTACATACATATGTATGTAAGTACATATATTTTGCAGATTTAGGCAAAGGTACTTTAGTTTCTACTGTCGTCTTTTTAGGTGTTAAATTATATTTACATACAATAAAAAAACAGTGCTTCACCAGTGTTTAAATATGGAAATACATATGTATGTATATGCATATGTAGTAAGTAAATGGAGCAATATCATCCATATAACCCTTGGAGCCAAACAACATCGAAAAACGAACCGTGCTCAAGTAGCTACATATTAGATATTTCACATCTCTTCATTCTTTTTTATGCATACTTACAGCATATTATACATGTCTGATAAGTATTAATATAAGTAGGTTTTATAATGTTAAATGTTTTTTTTACAAAACTTTGTACAATTTTCAATTAAATGTCACTATTCACTTTTTAGCCGAAAACTGGTGAATACACATCACGAAATATTTTGTGATACACATTCACTTTGTTTACATTTTTGTTTTCACACAAACAGTGTTGGATAATGGTCTAAAAAAAGTTACCAGATGGTAAATAAGAAAGCAGCACAAAAATGTTAAAAACGACTGTTTAAAAAATTAAATATTTTGTGATTGCTGGTAAATTTTTTTAATGAAAATGCTTTTTCTAAATATTTCCCCCTATTACATAGCGTCTTGACGAGCCATAATTTTGTTCTAAGTGTGAAAAAAATAAATTATGTAGTGTTTAAAACAAATTATTTTATTTTGTTTATTTGACAACTTTTTTAGCTTCAAGTAAGTCAAATAATAACTAGTTAGTTGCTGTGGCAATGTAAGTACTTTTGTAAGGGGTACTCTTATATTTTGAACTTCTCAAACAAAAATAATTAGTTATCGAGTCAAATCATAAGTATAGTTGAATCTCGATTATCCGGTTAGCGCGAGACCGGGCTTAGCACGGATAATAAAGTTATATAAAAACACAGAAAGTACATACCATTTTTATTAAAACATAAAATGTAATTACGTACTAAATATATGTATGTATGTAATACAAACGGAAATCAAGTGATACAAGATCGGAATTTATTTTTAATGGGAATCACCGAACTCGAATTATGTTTGTATATCATTGGCTGAGAAGGAGGAAAACTTGTTTGTGGCACGGATAATAGAGGTAAAGCACTGTTAATAGAGGTATGAAAACAAGGCACGGATAATAGAAGTAAAAGCGCGTGTAATAGACCAAGTGAACAACTGCCGGTAATAGAGGCCTGGATAATCGAAGTTCAACTCTAGTTACGTAGTAGTCAATTGTTATCGAAAACGACTAGACAAATGACAATTTACTGTCGCCTTGATGTGACGTCGACGTCGCCATTCATAATGGTGGACATTAGAGGTTTACGTTTTTACGTTATTTTCTACCATATTAATAACAAAAATTATGCCAAACGCAATTTCTAAAATTTTCCTTTGAAATTATTTTCCTTTCTGGCAAAGGGTTATATCCAATAGTAGGCTATGGGAGTATTCCAATCCACATCCTATAGCCATCGAAATAAAAAGCTGAAATATTTTGTTTATTGTGACTAATTTTATTTATTGTATCTTAAATAAAAATTTAGCTAACAATAAGTAATCAAAGTAACTCTAAAATTTTAAATTGTTAGTCCAGCCAATGCCAGGGAAACATAACGTGTTTCTGCTGTTGCTTGTTATGTTTTCCTTTTGCGTCTCTCGTGTTCGGCTGAGAGCAAGAGTTTGCCTCCTTCTTAGCCGAGTGTGGCCTCTAAAGTTAAAGATGTTGCGAGGTAGGGGATTTGGGTGCAATTAAAGTTTTTCTTATATATCTTGTCACATGTTTTGAAAATACAGTCTTAACCATCTGTTCTAAAATTTGTAGCAGATGAGCCGTTCTCGAGATATTTGACAATAACTCAATAAAATTTAAAAAAAAGTTGTTCTCGGATATCTTGAAAATGGTTTCACGTAATAAAAAAATAATTTCATATTCGCGGTCAGCCGATCCAAATTAATTTCTTTGAACCGCTTTATCAATAATTTTATTAAAGGTCTATAAAATTTGAGATTTACAGAGGAAAAGCAAATTTTACTCACATACTGCCTTTTTATTAATTTATTTCCAGAATTTTTAACATTGTCTGTATTTCATCCCCTGGCTTTGTTTTTTTAATTAATAAATTAATATATCGTATTATTATTTTAGCTACTTTACGGCTCGATTAGATAATAATAACCAATACCAAGCAGCTAATGCACTTTTTTCTGGAATCATCCGAAATTATATTTAAAATTTTTTGAGTCGATTTAGGTCGTCGTATTGTTAGCAAAGCATATAACTGTTTCTTTTTTTTAATAAGTATTTCTGGGACTATAGTTGCTTAGAAAAATGTAAATTATTTTTGAATTGAGCTCAATGTTGTTAGTTTCCGTATCATATAAATTCTGTCAAAAGGTTTGTTTTGTATACTATCACTTTCGTCTAATGCACCGATTTTATCACCAAAATGCGGTTATTAAACTGTTTTGCATATAAAACTATAGAAATTGATTAAGCATTTGCGAATAAATCCTAGATTTTATTAAAAATTTCAAGATATTTTTTCCCAAGATTTCGGGATTGAAAATTTTGCGGAATTCCCGTCCCGGCAAATACCGTGAAAAACTCTTGTATGTACGTACTAAATGTGAGCACCAAGCACCAGTTTGTGAAGTGTTCATTATATTCTATTCTTTTATTGCTTTGGATTTTACCGACCCTGTTCTGTAAACCGAGTCCGAGTAAATTTCTCGACGAACTTGTCCAAAAATAAATAATTGATGTGTTTTAAATCGTATACAGCAAATTAATTTCAGATATGATATTTTAAGCGCTAAAATATATGAAATTGCAAGAAAAAAAATCTGAAAAAAGTTTGCTATTAGTGGATTTAATTTCTTTAAATCGAGCGTTTTCAAACCGAATCGGTTTACAGAACAGGCAGGTATGAGAAAACTAAAATTTTTATTCCCTTTTACGGAAGCATACAACAACTATGCCGAGTAACGGAAATGTTTATTGTTTTGTGAAAGGAAATATCAATTGTGTCGAAGCAAATTTCAACTATGACAATTGTGTCAGCTGAAATGAAATATTGTTATAGTGTGACAATATATTGCTCATTTACTCAAACAACGTGATAACTCAAAAAACTAGTTTTGCAGAAAACGACCTAATGGACCTAATGGAAAATTTAAAATATATTCTTGTCTCAAGAGGTGAGTATACAACGTACTTTAATGAAATTTTTACACAATATAAAGAACAATACGAAGATTAATTCTGCATTACTAACTCAAAAATATAATTTTTAAGTTATGACGTTGTTTTAGTAAATGAGAGTGAAACAAGAAACAAATATTTGTTATATACACGCAGAAACTTTTTTATTTTTGTTGCTTTTTTTCATAATTACAATCACCCCTTTTTGTGTTTTTCTGCTCATTCTAAAAAATATAATATTGCCTTAATGGTGTAAACACAATTGGGACGAACGACGAACTTCGCATAGTTCGACGAACTTGTCGAAAAGAATTCGTAAATTCGTCTTTTGAAACACAATTAAATTTGACGAACAGACAGTTCTACTCTCTGCCTTGCTATGGATATTTTTGTAGTCCATCGATACCGGGTTATACAAACATTCACTGGGGCAAAATCACTTGCATAACCGTTCACACCGAAAAAATTATGATTATTTGCAAAAAAAATAAATGCAAAAATCGATATAGATATTTTCATATATGTACACAAATGTGTTGCATTTCCTACGAGAATATTCGTTACGAAAAATTCGTCGTTCGTTTCAATTGTGTTTATAGAAAAAATTTTCTGACTTATAAGAGACTAATAAAACAGATTTTCATACAAAAATTTGTTTTATAAGTCTCTTATTAAAATTTTTTTTGTGAATTAGGTTGTATGTATGAATGGATGCATGTGTGTTTGTAATTTGTATTTTATTATACAGAAATTGAATTGTACAGGATTTTTATTTTGCAGTTGCTATATTTACTTTAGACTCAATTAGAATTACAACTACAAACAATATTTGCGCATGGAAAAAATACAATAATGTACATTTTTAATGCCAATGCGCACACGTTTAGTACGTACAACGTATCTTAATTTTTACTGATTCTCAATTCTTCCCTTTTCGCCCGTAATGTATATATTTATATATTTAAAATACTAGGCATAGAAACAACTTTACTTTATCTTTTTTAATTCGTTTCAACACACAACGACTCCATAAAACGATAAGGTAATCTCTATAATCTGTTTTTTATGTCTTTTTTATATTTTTCCACTCAGACCTCCGCATATTTATATACCAATTTGGAAAATTTTTATTGTATATGTTAAAGTATACTGCCAGATAGGTCCTGTTTTAAATTTTTCAGAACGGGAACTCTATCTGGTCCGTTTTTCCTTTCATCTGGCTGTTTTTTAGTATGGGGTTTTTTTTAATTATTTCATTATACTTCTAACTTAAAAATATTACAAAAATATTATTATCATTTTTTCTAGAACGTTTTCAGTATAGCAAACTTATGTACACACATATGTATTTAAGAATGTGTAAATGGATGTAAGATATATCTTTATGAACTGCCATTAGATAAATTACTTGTTGTCCGTGAATTTGTTTTTGGCATTCTTTCACGGATCATATCGATAAAACTATTCATCACTAAAGTGTGATGCTCCGTAGCCGAAGCTTGACGCCGCATGGCTTCCGTTTGTTTTTCAACGGCGTTCACTTGACGTTCCATCAGACCCGCCATTGTGCTGGAAATTTGCGACAAATGTTCCAAAAGTTTTGTTTGATTTTCCATTTGATTTTGTAATGTATATAAGGTTTGATCTAGTAAATGATTATTTGGCGGCCGTAGAGGAGGAAGTGATCTATGATTTAAAGCAGGTGGTGGATTCGCAGTCCTTCGTGGAGTTGGCTCTTCAAAATCTCGTGAAGCATATGTGTAGGAATCATAAGGAGTTTCATCAGGTATTAAAGTTTCTGGAGTAAATTGATGTGAGTTTCGCATATCTGGATATGAATACTCATCACCATACTCATTAGAATTTGTTGAATGCATTGATTGTGAACTTTGCTCATTGTCCTCCCATTCAGTCCGTAGAAATTGAGCAACTTTAGTTGAAGTGGCAGGTTTACTATCTGAACGATAAACTTCATCATCCTCATCCTCCTCTTCTTTATCTAAACGAAGGATTTCGTTATCAAAATTAGATTCCGTTTTTATAGTTTTGGTGAATTTTGGTGTAGATTTGAAGCCCCGTTTACTGTGAAAACGTCTGAAGTCGGTCCAAACCTAAGAGAAAGCGTTTTATTAAATACTATAAGCATAAACATATGGGAAATACCTTTTTCCATTGTTGTACAGTACGATAAGGTGGTCCAAGAGCATTTAATTTCTCTGTCAAATTGTTCCAATATGCAAGAGCATCTGCACTTTTACCTGTGCGGTTTTCTATCCGAACTCTAGCCATTTCGTGCGTCAGCAAGCTATATTGCTTGTCAGTTGTCCTCTTGTAACCTCCCGTAGAGAGTATTCTAAAAATTATATGAAATAGTTTATGGAAATTTTGCAATTACGATATTTTTTAATTTAAGTTCTTTTTTGAAATTATTGATTTACAGCTAATTTTAAATTTGTAACGTGATTATTTCCAAATCAATAGTTTACTGAATAGTTCGATCCTATTCAGTATATTAAAATATTTATTAAAATACATGTGTTGACTTCGTATTCCTATTCAGTATATTAAAATATTTATTAAAATACATGTGTTGACTTCGTATTTATTTTTTTTAAACTTCTTATTCATATGAATTGAAGTTTTATATAATATCGCTAGTTTTTCTGAGATTTTGGATAAAGGTCATCAGGGAATCCGCATCAGCACCACTGAAATGCGCATAGGAACTACCTGATACCCCACTATAATCAATTTCAATGTATTTTAATAAAACTTCTAATATTTTACTGAATATGTAGTAACTATTCAGTAAAGTGCATATTAGTTTTTCATATAACGACTGTTTCTAAGTAGTTTAGCCTAAACGTTACAACTAAGGACGGCCACATAAATATGCAAGATATGTATGTATATGAAATTAAAGTGCTTAGCCCAAACAGAATGATTCTTTTAAAGTAACCCAGAAAATACCTATCACAAATGATAATACCTTGAAAAAAAACTAAACCCAAACTTGAATAAATGAACGCAAAGATGGACGGACAAGTTCAAAATAATTTTTTTTTAATATTTGAGGTTACTCCGCGCCCCCTTGCTACAACAAGTAATGGGAAATTTACTTGGCCGGACCAAAAGGTTAAAACGCTATCAACAATTTCAGTATTAAGGAGCCTCCTCCGAGAAAATTCCAAACGAACTATATCGTCGTATATGAAGCCGGAACCCCCACAATCCTCTTTTTTTTTTTTTTTGTTTTGTTTACAAGTGAGTTTTTGTTAGGTTCTCCAACCAGTTATTAATTTTTATTCTCTATAATTGAGGGGCTTAAAAGCAAAGGAGTGCAAGTGCAAAAAAGAAAATTCTGAGTAATTAATCTTCAAGGATTTTTGTTCCCATGCATTTTCATACATAATATTTTTGGTTTCTAATACATACATACCGCCTCTTGAGGTGATCGGACAGGTCTGAATTTTTGTTGAGTAATAGATATTGGTATTAAGTGTTGATTGCTGCATATAACTCAATTTTTTTTTAATTTTGGCACTTGTACCCCTTTGGTTTTCACCCCCTCAATTGTTTTTGCATGTAGTTAATGGAAACCAAGGGGATACCGCAATGCGTACTGTTAACCGACGCAAACCACTAATCACATTTGGTGTGAAACGCAAGACCCTCGAAGGCCAATAAACGACAGTGGCCTGATTGAATTAACGAAGTAATTGCCAACGACACGTGATGTTGACTCGCCCAGCCCCCTATTCTGTAATTCGCTAAAGCTAAATCTCTATCGCTTAAAATCTATAAAGTCGATTTACAAATTTTTGGCTACGAATACAATTTTGCAACGTTTATTGCTAAAAATTGAATCCACCGAAATTTTAGCGTTTTATGTCATCGCCAAAAATTTTTAATTTGGTATTTGTTCAGCATTTTAGCGATCGAGATTTAGCTTTAGCGAATTGCGGAATAAGGCGACAGAGCTGCTTTACGAATGATAACAAATTTTTATAACGGGACAAATCTGGAAGTATACCCTTTCATATTAGACAAAAAATTCCCAATTTCGTCTATAAATGGTGGAATTCTGAAGAAAAATATTTAAAAAAATGCAAACGACCTCGTTCTTCGATTAAAAGTACAATTTCTCAAAATTTTTTCTTCAAAAAGCACAATCAAAATTTTGAGCGATGTCGTTTGGCCAATCTGAGCTCACTTCAATATACATATGTACATATCGGCACCCTAAATGGAAACTTACGTAAATAAACATATCTTTCTACAAGAGAAGCAAAAAGCTAAAATTGTAAGCTTATTAGAATTATGTAAATGAAAAGAAAAGCACGGGCAACAAAAAGTTCAAAGCACCCTTAACACCGTTATTTGCAGGTTCACACAATACATGTTTGTGTTATAAAAAAAAAACATTCACTTGTGGTTACGTCCGCATGAATTTCTTTACTAAATTCGCCGTTATTATCACAGGAGTCTAAAATTTTGCGTGAACATGTAGTTTGATAAAAAAAAACCGTAATGAATAAAAATGCGATTTCGATTTGTTGTGTAGTTACGTCGCTTTACATTTAAGATGAACGTATGTAAATAATCCTAATTTCCAATAGAATTACTGCATGGCCCAAGATGTCGAAAGAATTCTTGCTTTCGTGCACTTACATACACATATAAAACAAATTCTAGTTTTGTTTTAAATATAATTGTAGGAAAGAAAGAATTCTTTCGATACGGTGGGCCAGGCAGCTAATTACTTGATAAAAAATGGAATAACACACTGCATCTAATCTCCAACAGTATAAGAAATTCTCAAACAATCCTGCTATTTACATATGTACATGTATCGAAATTACAACTTCGACAAGGAAAATTAATTTCACTGCAGTCGATTTCATTATAATTTATTCCCTTTAAGAGCAAAAAATATTACACGACAGCAATTCGGCATTTCACACAAAACTTGTTTTCCCCATCTTCTACTAATTAAGCATTCTTCGCCATTGTCAGTCATTTCACTATTTTGGTCAATTAAAGCTTATCAAGTAGTATTATTTTTTTTTATTATATATTGAAGCACATATACTTACACGGATTTTTCCATATCTATAGATCTATTATTCATTTGGAGAATGTATGTATTATAATAGTTTATTTATCACAATTTACATGAAAATCACTTTTCACTATTTTAAGTCAGTCTGCAGCTGGCGAATACACATTTCACTTTGTTTACATTTTGTTTTTCACATACGAAATAAAGTGTTGCAAACTGTAAAACAAATAACAAAATAAAGCTGCCAGATGAAAATTTTTATAAAACAATTTAAATGTATTAAGCTCTAATTTGTTACGATTTTTATTTTTACATATTGCTTAAAGCGATATATACATGATCAAAATGGTTGACAGTAAATTCGTGTAGGTGTACTTGGTGCTATGCGATATACATACATACATACATGCTATATAACTTGTCAAGCATTCAATTTATATTTGATTTTGAGTTAAGATGTCAATAGCGGATGAAATATTTGTAGCGATTTATTAATAGGTTCAAAAAAAATTAAGAGAAAAATACAGTTAAACTTCCATAGCTTGAATCACCATTATTCAAAAAAAAAAATTCAACTTATGGAAAATTTCAAGTTATATCCCACGATGTCGAAAGTTATCGTTCGCTCAACTGGAAAACTATTAAATTGAGTTCCACTAGCAACCGATTTTATTTATCTAATTATTTATTTATTGGCACACTAGTTAAGCAAATGAATAAACTAGGTTGTTAGTGGAATGCAAATCAGTTGTTTTCCGGTTAGAATTCCAACATTTTCGTTCGTTCGGCCGTTCAGAGTTGCTTCAATTTCAATTTGTCTTTATTTTTCTATCAGGCCTGTTCATTCCATGCGGAATGAAAATATTTGGAATTACCAAAACGGCCAAACTAACAAAAAATTCGATTTCACCAACATACTTATTACATCATTAAAAAATAAACCACACTTCCCCGAACTAAAATAGAGATTTTATTAAGAAAATCTAAAAGGAAATAATCCTGACCAATTTAATTATTTAGCAACTTTTTTGCTCCTCCTCTAAAGTTATGAATATGTCATTTAGGGCATTTTGCGTTTCAGTTGACATTACACCACAATTCGAAAACATTTTCTGGTTTTTATCTGACAACTTTGATAATCTGTGATAACACTGTCTTAAAAATTTTATTAAGTATCAGATTCTGTTCCCGCGGAAATAATGACTAACTACGAATACCTCGTGCGCACGCGAGTTAAAGCTGCCGTTAGTTTTTCCGTCAAATCTAGTTTTGTAATTTTGTTTATATTTTTTGACCAATTTGGTTTGTTAATATCATTATTTTTTAATTTAGGCTATTTTTCAATATCGTGTTTTTTTCGGTATTTGCCCTTGAGGTTTCCGCTTAGTTCTTCCAAACGAGTATTTAAAATTAAAAAACGTCAGGTAGTGGTAATACTAAAACAAATACAACATGATAAAAACAACATGGGTTTTCATTGTTGTTTCGTTGCACGAAGTGTCAAAAATCAAATCTTGATTTATTATTTATATCAATTTAGTTTTTTATCTATTTATTTATTCATGTAATATAAGCCCACATGGCCAAAATAAAATATTACAAAGATCAATTTCCTGATTTTATAAATACCACCTATAATTCAAAACAATGATTTTGTTACAATAATACATGCAATATTAAAATAACGTAACAATTTAAAACAACAATTTTTAAATAGATTTACCAATGCGACTTCTGTTATCAATTCAACAGGTTGTAAAATATAAACTTATGACAGTTCCAATAATAAAAAAAAGATAAACAGCTGTTTTCACCACTACACGTATTAATCTACCTTGTGTACGTGTGCATGACGTTAGGACATACACTTGTCAAGCATTCATTTTAAATTTAATTTTGTATTGTGATGTATGCTGGTTGCGGAGGAAAACTTAGTAGCATTTTTACGCAGAAAATTAATTTTATTTATCATTTATTATTTGCTAATCATTATCATTTACTTTTAATTTTTACTTCATTAATTTTTATATTAATTTATTATTTTTAGTATTATTATTTTTTTAACAATCACCACCAAAACATTTTTCTCATCCGACATTATTAGCATCTGTTCTGTTTGAAATCATGTTAAGTTTGTACGTACACGAAGAGTAAAACCTATACATTTATCAAAATCATTCGTCATGCATGAGAAAAATCAAAATTTTTTTGCTTTTCCATCAAGCAGCGTCGGTGTCACACATACAAACAAATTTTCACGGACACAACCATAATGCACGATGTGAATTTGACCAATGTGTAGTGCCCTATAATATGAAGTTTATTTGCTGATAGTTAAGTATTGTCTATACGCATTTCATTGGCGCTTTACCAAATCGTCAGTAGACTTTAACCACAACTTTGAACAGTTACAAACCTCTTATCTTATGCACAGACTTTCAAAAACCATTCGAGAAATGATATTTTTTAAAATCACAAAAGAATAAAATAAGCGTAGTAGGCTTAGAAACTTATACAAAACCCAGCAAATAATTTGTATTCTATTTTAATCTATTTTATTTTTCTACATCTTTAGACAATTAGAAATTCATTGGATAACAATAAAAGTATTTATAAGGCAAAATTAAAAATAAAATCCAAATTAAACTTTTAAGAAATTTATTATAGAAATAAGATATTCATATAGAATACAAATTATTTGCTGTCTTTTGTATAAGTTTGTAAGCCCAATATGCTTATTTTATTCTTTTGTGATTTTCAAAAATATTATCATTTGTAAACTCTCAAATGGTTTTTGAAAGTCTGTGCATAAGATAAGAGGTTTGTAACTGTTCAAGGTTTGATTGAAGTAAAGCGCCAATGAAATGCATATAGACAATGCTGAGCTATCAGCAAATAAACTTCATTTAAAATAAAATTATGACAATAGGTCAAATAATAGATTTCTTAAAGGTGCCCTATAATATTTATTTGCTTTTATTTAAATTTTCCTTATGAACAAATTATGCTCCGGAGCCGCAGTTTTCTATAAGCCTTTATTTATACTTTAAAATTTCTCAATATAAATCATTAAATATTTTTACTTCCTTTTAATTCGACGTTTTTAACATCTTTCAGTGAAAGTTTTGACCATTTGTCCATAAATAGCGACTCTCACTTTACCAAAATGAAAAGGCTATTATTATTTTCTTTGTACTAAACATAAACATTTATTGATCTTATGGTTAAGATAGGTCGATATATGTAAAATAAAAAAATTGCATTACACACGAAAAAAATAATATTCCACAAAAAACACAATGAATTAATAAAGCTAAGATTTTGGCAAATTATTAATTTTACATTTACTAAGTAAATTTCTTCTTCTAGTTTCTTGTCGTCTTAAAAACCCATTGTGACTTTCTGTAGCTTTTAATTGTCTTTCAATGACTTTATTTTGCTTCTCCATACTTGTAACATGATTCTCCATTAACTCTGTCAAGTTTGAGGTAATTTTCGTTAGATGTTCCATAATTTTATTTTGGTTCTTCATTTGCTGCTCTATAATAGACAGAGTTTGTCTCAAATACTTTTGCTTTTCCGAACTAGGTTCAGTTTTTATATCATGCGGTGATTTACAACCCGAGTTATAATTATTGGAATCGTTATGATATACTTTATCTGCTTCTTCCTCCTCTTCTTCGAGAGACTTTACGCCAAAAGAGTTTTCCTCATTAGATGAATTGTAAAACTTATTCTCAGTATTATCAAATTCATCTTCTGCCAAAGGATTTTTATAAGATTCTTTAATGCTTTTGTTAGACTCATCATCACTATTTATTGGAGATGAAAAGCAATTTTGTTCCGTTATGTCTCCATACGAAGCATAAATTGATTCGGATCCACATAAAGTTTCTAGAAGTTTATTATTTTTTGATTTGTATTTTACCTTTTTTGGCTTTGGTGTAAATTCTTCCCCAAGACGTTTTATGCTACGCAAACGTAAATCGGACCAAACCTGAAATTATGATCGAGGATATTAATTAATAAAATTATAAAAACTTTGAAAAACTCTTTTCACCCCTCAAGAATATTTTTATATATCATGGCATATTATATCTTAAGGTACGAGTGAGTATTGATTGACACTTTTACTTTTCCTTCATTTTAATAAAAAGCTTAAAAATTTAAAAAAAACTGTGCTGATATCTATCCCTTTTTTATTATAATTAAATTTAATGATGTTTATTAGTATTATTCTTGTTTTACAAACAATATATTTTTTGTATGTAATTTAAAAATAAAGATTTCGACAAATATTATTCCTTGATCAATCCGTTTGTTGTTTTATGCATTTAAATTTCTTTTTAGCTTCTTGCCGCCTTAAAAATAGGTTATGATATTCGTTAGATTTGAATTGCCTTTGCATTATAGAGGTTTTTCTCTCCTCTGCCTTCATATATCTTTTCATTAATGATGTCATATTTGAGGACACTTGTAACAAATTATTCATTATTTTAGTTTGTTGCTCTAATTGTTGTTGTACTGACGCTAAGGTGTGTTCTATGTCATCAGTTTGCAATACCTGGGATTTCTTTAATTTACGCTGATGTTTCTTATTATAGGAGTGATTGCTTTCCTCAAATTTACTTTCTTCTTCTTCCTCAAAATCATCATAGGAATCATAATTTTGTGAAGCTTCTTGAGTTTGTCCATCGTTACTGTGTTCAGTTTTTATATGCGTTTCATAGATTGAAATCGAACTATTTAAGGCTTCCATTAGTTGATCTTCAGCGGGATCGATTACTTCTTTTTTCGGTTTTTTGGGTTTATTGGCTTTTTTGATTTTTCTGAATTCTCCCATACTTTGTTTTTTAATACGTAAGCGGACATCAGACCAGACCTAAAATATATACACATAATAAAGTTTGTTTATTATTTTTATTTTTTTTAAATACTTTCCATTTTAGCTTTTAGCCATATAATTTACTTTTTCCAAAATATGTATTTGTTCATAAGAAAATTAGATTTAAAATGTGCTTAATAAAAACTAATAGGAAAAAATTTTAACGAACATTTTGTTTAAATGCTTCAACTCTGTATGGCTGTGGCATTGCCCACTTTTCTAAGCACAATATTAAAGATTGAGAGGAACTCAAGGTTAGGTTATCAGGTCGCTGGTGAAAATTATAAAGAAAGGGTTCCAGCCCACTTGGGTCCAATAATAATGGTCCCTTTGTGATACGAGAGGAACTCAATCTGTGTGCAAATTTTTATAATAATCGGTTAAGTATAAGTAGCTGAAAAATATTATTTATTTTAAGTGGGCGTATCTCAATGTGTGTACAAAGTTTCACAAAAATCGGCTATACAAGGTTGCGCAGAATGAGCTATATGGTTTAAATGGTTTATAACTTTTTTATTTATGCGATTATAATTTTTTAATACAGTATATTATTGGGGAATTTTTTGCAATTATCCTGTAAGTGATCTTCATTTTTTGCTTCGCACATACGTGCTCTTTTTAGCATATTTTCCATAACTTTTCGCAAAATTTCGGGTGTAATGGCCATGATTTCATTTCGAATGCTGGTTTTTTGTTGGAGTATGGTTCTTGGTTTGTTAATGTACCTACACTCTTTCTTTTAAATATCCCCAAAGAAAACTGTCAGGAGCTGTTAAATCTGATGAACGTGGAGGCCAGTTAAAATCGCTTGTGCGCGAAATAATGCGGTCTTCGAATATGTCCCTTAACAAAGCCATTGAGGCACCTGCAGTATGTGTTGTTGTTCGATCGTGTAATGATTCATAATTAATTCCCCAAAATCTTTTTCACAAAATGCTGAAAAAACAAAGAAAAAATAATAATTAAAAGAGTTATAAAGAATTCGAACCATATAGCTTATTATGCGCCACCCTGTATTAGTAACTGCCAAAGAAGATTTTCTAATCATAATGATGTATTGTTACGCAAACCCAATGTGTATGCACAGTTTCTTAAGAAACGGTAGAGTGGAACTAGTAGAAAAAGTTCTCGCAAGATTTGCCATTAACAAACAAACTAACAGAGCAGGTTAAATAAAGGTTTTAAAAATGTAGTGTACCTTAAAAATAATAATTTTACATGATGAAATATTTCATGAAATTTGTTGCATGAAACTTTTCTTTATTTGCTAATAGAATGGGCAGTGAAATAAGTTGGACTGAACATTGGTATGAAATGAAATTTCAGATAGTTTTTGTGGATTTTTTTACACCATTTGCTTTTCCTCACTTGTAAGAAAATAAAAAAAATTTCATGAAATATCATATATATTTCAGATCTCATTAAAGCATTTTTAAGACATATTTGTTTTTAGATAAAAATTAGTTTGTAAATATGTAGGTATTTCTTCTAATTGAAATGTTTTCATCTTTAAGGCCGAGGCACATAGAATCCGTCATACTTTATACGTCGCCTTTTTCAACTGACAACTAAGTTGAAATACATGTTTTCTTATGAGCTTGGTTACATTCGGTACGTCCCCGTCAACGCAAAGTACGAAAGTTGCATACAGCTATCAGTTGGGTTTTTGCTTTGTTTTAATTTAGTTTTTTCTGCTGTTTGGCACCAAAAATAAATAAAATAATAAAAACAAATAAAATAAATAAATACACTCAAATCAAATTTAGTTGCAAGAATATGCGAAGAAAAAACATTTGTTTTATTGAATATCCGTCAACAAAGTACTCATGGTGTCAACCTCCTCCATCGTTACGTTAATGTCAGTTGAAAAAGGCGAGGTATAAAGTACGACGGATTCTATGTGCCCCGGCCTTTATTTGCGTACCCATTAGGTACTTTGTACAATACATTTTACCTAAAATCCAAGTCAATTTAACTATTAGTAGAAGGTGCCTTTTTCGAAATTATTTTATATTTATGTTTAGTTTTCTTGTCATAACCCTGCAAACAATTCGAAGATATCCCCTTAGGCAATAGTTTAGCAATATCCCCAAACTGTCATCAAGAAGAATATAATCAAAGTAATATTTTTACTTTCTTCATTTTATAATTTTTGACACAATTATGCAATATAAAGAGAAAATTTTTATATTAATTAATTTTATTTTTAAAAAATATAAAAAAGGGCGTAATCTCCACGACAAATGAATTTTAGCTGCAAAATGTATGTATGCAATTTTTACAGAAAAGGAGGAAAGATGGAATCAAAAAAATCGGTGTTTATCAATGAATATTTTTTAAAATGCATAATCTTCTTTTTATCTTCCTAATAATATTTTAGCGATATCTTCTTATTTTCTTATAAGTGGTTATCTGGCGATATTGCTAGTTTATCATCTAGAAGAATCGGTTTCGTATTGGGTAGAAGTTTCTTCCCGAAGGAAGTATCTTCCGCAATACGAAATCGATTATTGCTGCAATAATATTTTTCATCCAGGCAATACGTTTGGCAATACATGTAGTGTATTTCTGTGTTTGGTGGGAAATAAATATTTCTTGAATAAAATATATGAGTTTGTGTGTTTACATATTAATTAATAAATAAATTTAAGTTTTTTATTTTACAGGTCACCATAAATATGTACTGCCTTCGAGACCGGAATTGGTGAAAGCAGCGGGACGATTTTCAAATGGTCATAAGAAGAGAAGGCAAGCAAATATTAAACATGTGGTTGTATGGATTTAATTGATTATTTAAATTACAGGCAAGAAGAAATACATAGTTGACAATGTTTTTACGCTTGGTAGAGCACTATGAGTGTATTTTTGTGGGTATTGTAAACAAATCGAAACTGCTGATATTTGTTGTGTGTTTTTCACCAATTTGTATTGTACAAATGGTATTGTAAAAATTTTCCCAGTTTAGATGTTAATAAAATATTAAAAAGTGTATATCAGCCATGTCACAGAATACCATTCCAATCGGAAGTGGTTTCAATTCCGTAAGTTACTTCTTCAGAAAACGAAAAACGAAAATTTTCTTCATAATCAAACCACTTTTAAATTTCAAAGTGGAATTGAAAAACACTTTTCTACAGACTTCATTTGCAGTAAATATTAAAAAAACGTGCATCTTTTGGGAGCGTCAAATAAATATTTGGTCATGAGCTTAATGTGAGCTTTGCATCTAAAAACAAGAGTAAACAAACGCCTGAAGGTATAAAAACTTTATCATTGTAAAAACGAAATACAAAATAAACGGAATCTAAAGCACAAAAAATTTACTTTTTCGGAATGACACTACGGAATCAAAACCAATCCGAACGGAATCTGTGACATGGCTGACATGAATGTTTTTATTACATGAATAACGTGGGTATTAAAAGATTATAATTTACAAAAAAAATAGGGTAAACTTATCTTAAATATACGACAATTTAATTCGTTATCGTAGGTACATTTTAAAAGCTTTTATGTTGGTTTAACAAAGTTTTTAGTTGATTTTTCGAACACAAAAATCAATTAAAATTTTTGTTAAAATTTTTGAATAAATAAATAAAATAAATAAATAAAATAAATTACCTAAAAAAAACTTTGTAAATGCCATTCTACCCTTTCATTTAGTTAAATTTATACCATAATTTTAAGAAATATTACCTATGATTTTTTTGTGTGTAGAATTATAAATTATGAACTTTTTCATAATATTTATGTTCAAAATTTTTTCTGTGTGGTTTTTATCCAAAGTTATTTTATCATAGAAAGAAATTCTAAGCATGTAATAATTGAACATTCAAAGAAAAATTTGGCTGCACGGAAGGTTGAACTGACATCAGATGTTTCGAGACCGCCACCGTCCTCTCATCAGAGCTCTTTTCCCCTAGACCACACTGTCAGCGAAGGCAGCAACAAGCAACGAGCGAAAATCCTATTTACTTTTTTTTACCAATTAATAGAGCCATCTCCCGACTATTCTCAACTATTATCAGCTTTTGTTTAAGGTTCGGAACTTTACTATGTTTTTCTTTATCATGTTCAACTTTATAAGCTTTTTTGATTTCTGTCATTCTTTCCGAAAAAAAATAATTTAATCGAAAGATTAAATTGAAAACGATCTTAAGCCAAAATTATTAAATAGCTTTGGAAATATATTTTATGTGTTGTTTCCACAATGCAAACAAGCATTGTTTGTCTAAAATTTATATAAAAAGCACACACATTTTGGAACGATTTCCATACTCATTTTTTACTCAAGTTACTTGTTTGTTTAGTGGAAACAGCACATTAATCAAGGCTTTTTGAACAAATTTTGATTTTTAAAAAGAAATTTGAAAATTGTTATCAAATGTTTCGGCTTTTTAAGAACAATTTTGCAGTGATACGTTACTTCATTTGACCATTGAAAATTGTGATTTAATATTGTATGCTGTTATGCTACTAAACGATTTTTAGAATTTTCTTGCATACATACTTACATATTTTTAAAGTAGCATTATTTCATGATGAAAAATATTTTGTATAAAAAAATTAAAAATACAAGTTTTACTTTGTTTCACACACAAACAATTACAATGTAATCACGAGAAATGTGCGTGACTATCCTGAAGTTTTGTAGAAAATATGTATATTGCTTTAACATACATATTTTTACTTTTTTGTTAAGTGTGCGTGACCGTGAGCCATAATAAGTCTTGTGTTATGAAGAAAAAATGTTATGTGTATTGAATGTAGTGGCTTATACAATATATACCAATTATTTACACAAACGAGAAAACAACATTTTGTATAGTTGTAAAAACGGGTGTTAAAAGAAATTTCACATCAAAAACAAAAAAATTTCGATAGATACAGACAACATTACAAACTGGTATTATGATTGATGATTGTGGCTAGAAGTTCTGCATGTAAAAAACTTCTAATTAAGTGTAGTTATTAAATATAAGAGGCTTTCTGTTTTTACACCGACCAAAAAAGAGGGTATTATAAGTTTGTAATGTGTGGCTGTGTATCTGTGTGTATGTACACGCCATCGTACAGGCCAAACGGGTGGACCATTTTGATTTAGATTATTTTCTTTGAAAGGCGATTTGATCAGGAGTAAGCTATGGTTGAAGGAAATTGGTCCAGCCGTTTAGAAGTTATCTCCTCTTTTTAGCGGTATCCTTTTGAATATGTATGTATGTATATCTGTGGCACCGTAGCTTCCAAACGGCTAGACCGATTTTAGTTTAGTTTTTTTCGTTTGAAAGGAGAATTGATTTAAAATCTTGTAGCTTATATTTCAAGAAAGTCGCTCCAGCCGTTTGGATGTTATTATCCAATTTTACGGAAGTTTTTTAAATTTTTAATTTAATATTATTAAAATAGTCTGCTTGTTGGTCGAAATTCAAACGTTTTCATTTACATAATATTTATATTATATTATGTGTGTTATCCCAGCAAAAAATAATTGGAGTACTTCTTTATAAACCAATTTTTAATTACTTCCAAGGTAGCTAATGCTTATTTTTTATATATAAAAGAAGTTGTTTCCAATCACATATGAAATTAAGTTTTGAAACACTACTTTGTTTTCAACCATTTCATAGCTTTATTTCAAAAACGAAACAACGTGAAGTTGGTTGTAGTTGATTTATTTGCTTGCAAAAAATTAAAAAAGATATGTGAAGCTAAAAAGGGATTTTGTTAAGTTAATTGACTTTAAATAAAAAGTTTTATATAATAACAATAATAACATATAAGAATAATTAAATTTCGCAAAATGAAAATCTAAGAAAGAATGGTAAGGAAACAAAATTAGTTCGAAAAGATTTTTCAATGGAGATGTCATGATAGATAACCAGATTTCTTGTCTATATTCCGAATATGATGGGAATTTCACCGGCAAGTCGACTAAAGCTGACCTAAGGTTGGCAAATAGTCGCTATTTTAAGATATCAATTTTATTTTCGCTAAGCATGTCTAATACTTATAAATTTCCTTTTTTAGTTTTTATATAATAAAAAAAAATCTTCCTTCAATTTTATTTTCGCTAAGAATGTCTAATACTTTGAATTAATTAAATAATTTCCTTTTTTAGTTTTTATAAATAAGAAGTCTTCCTTCATTTGCAGGTATTAAAACGCTTAGCAAGTGAGTAAGTACCACTTCCTAAGCCAGACACTTAACTGCTTTGGAAAAGTAGGTATTTTTCACATTATAAATGTGAAATTTAATAGGATATATTTCAGTAATAAAAAACTACCCTTTATTTTCGAATTTTTATAGCAAATAAAAAGTTAATTTTAATAAGTTGTGGATTGTCAAAAACAAACCACTTCCCTCCAATGACATGCTAATGTAAATTTCACTGCTTTTTGCTCGAAGTTTGAAGTGGTTCGTAGAGGTTTGTTTTTGATAATCCACAGCTTTTTAAAATTCACTTTTTATTTGCTATAAAAATTCGAAAATAAAGATTGATTTATTATTATTGAAATAAATCCTATTGAATTTCACATTTAGGATGCGAGAAATAACTACTTTTCCGAAGCAGTTAAGTTTCTGATTTAGGAAGTGATACTTATTCAGTGATTTATAATCACAATTAGATAGCTTTTTAATATCTCAAAACGAAGGAAGACTTCTTTTTTATTATATAAAAACTAAAAAAGGAAATTTATTTAATTGATTCGAAGTATAAGGCATACTTGGCGAAAATAAAATTATCTTTTAAAATAGCGGCTAATTGCCAATCTAAGTTCATCCCTCAAAGTTGCTTTAGTCGACTTGTCGGTGGAAGTCCCATCATATGCGGCCATGACATCTCTCTTCAAAAATATTTTCGAACTAATTTTGTTTCCAGGCTAAGCCACTCCCAGAATCGTTTATATGTATATATATACATATATATATATATATATATATATATATATATATATATATATATATATATATATATATATATATATATATATATATATATATATATATATATATATATATATATATATATATATATATATATATATATATATATATATATATATATATATATATATATATATATATTTTGAGGTTGTGTAATACGAAATTATATATATATATATATATATATATATATATATATATATATATATATATATATATATATATATATATATATATATATATATATATATATATATATTTTGAGGTTGTGTAATACGAAATTATATATATATATACATATATATATATATATATATATATATATATATATATATATATATATATATATATATATATATATATATATATATATATATATATATATATATATATATATTTATATATATATATATATATATATATATATATATATATATATATATATATATATATATATATATATATATATATATATATATATATATATATATATATATATATATATATATATATATATATATATATATATATATATATATATATATATATATATATATATATATATATACATATATATATATATATATATATATATATATATATATATATATATATATATATATATATATATATATATATATATATATATATATATATATATATATATATATATATATATATATATATATATATATATATATATATATATATATATATACATATATATATATATATATATATATATATATATATATATATATATATATATATATATATATATATATATATATATATATATATATATATATATATATATATATATATATATATATATATATATATATATATATATTAGGGATGTAACGATACGCCGTTTTGCCGATCCGATACCGATACCGATATTTAAAAATATATATCGCCGATACCGATTCCGATACGAATATTGAAATTGAGTTCAAGTTTAGATTAGCAAGTGCAATTTTTTATTATACAAAATTACATTATAAGAGACAATATTTAAAATTGATTTTAACCCAGTATAAAAAATTGGAAGTAATTTTTAAGAAGCTACATTTTCTTTGCTTCAAAAAAATCTATATTAAAAATATGCAGATAATTAGTAGAAAAGCAAGAAGAATTGTTTAATTCCTTTATAATTTAAAAAAAATACTCGCCATGCTTTTTAAAAAATCGATTTTTTTTAAAGGACATTTATCAACTAATATTCATCTAAATAACTTAATAGCTTAATTATTAAAAGACTTCTAAGTTTATATTTATTCAGTTAAATTTACATGAAAATGCAGTTCTGAGTTTAATTTCGCATAAAAAATTGTGAAAATGGGTACATTTTTATCCTTTTTCCTTAAGGAAAAATCATTATAGAATACCGAAAAAGAAATTTGTCCTAGCATCGCTTCCACCGAATTAGTAATCGAAAAACAGAACTTCTTGCAATGGCAAGGATATGCAAAACTAATTAGAAATTATCCAAATTTGCAATACTTCCAGATCGCGAATTCTACATTTTCATGACTTCTTTGGAGTATCTTTTTTTTGCTGGAATAAGATTTATAAAACAACGACTTGAACTTGAATTCATGGTAAAATTAACAAAAAATAAATAATTTTTTTACAAAATAACAGCATAAAATATTATTAATTTTTAAAATTTATATTAATAAGATTTAAAAAATAACGAAGTGTATTTAATTCATGGTAAAATCGAACAAAAATAAATTATTTGTTAAAAAAAAATTATTTGTTAAAATTTTTAAAAGTATCGTCGTATCGGCAGTAAAATATCGCCGATACCGATGTATCGGAAAATCTGAAGTATCGCCGATATATCGGTATCGGTATTCGTTACATCCCTAATATATATATATATATATATATATATATATATATATATATATATATATATATATATATATATATATATATATATATATATATATATATATATATATATATATATATATATATATATATATATATATATATATATATATATATATATATATATATATATATATATATATATATATATATATATATATATATATATATATATATATATATATATATATATATATATATATATATATATATATATATATATATATATATATATATATATATATATATATATATATATATATATATATATATATATATATATATATATATATATATATATATATATATATATATATATATATATATATATATATATATATATATATATATATATATATATATATATATATATATATATATATATATATATATATATATATATATATATATATATATATATATATATATAATTTCGTATTACACAACCTCAAAACTTGTGCATGTGTCATAGAAAGGTGTTGCAAGTAGTTAGTACCTATTAAGATAAATGTGTATATATTAAGATAAATTAAAGCTACTTCCTGATTTTGTCCTAAAAATAAATATTTATAAGCTTTAATAATTGATTGGCAGGATAAAATATCAATTACAAGATGTATTCATCCAGTTCGCCTGTTAAAATAAAGTGAACAAAGACATGGAAAAAGGGAAAAAATTGCATGTGAAAAAATCATCCATGATAAGGGGAATTTTTTGAGTTTTTATTCACTATCGCAAAAGAAGGGAAAGGGAAAACATTTCCAGAGAAAAAGTATTCACGAAAGTATTCATGAAAGATTTTTCCTAGATATTTAATATATGTAACTAGAAGCACACATCCACCCATACATAGTATGTATGTACATAGGTTTGTATGTATGATTGTTCGATTATTCACCAAGTATAAAATTATAGCAGTGTAAATTTGTATTGAATGTTTCTAATCAATTTCAATTGTTACAGCTTATCCACATAATACATATTCTTATTTTAACTTTAAACCTTCTATACAATTATATACATGCATTTAGTGGAACTACATTACCTTTTTCCATTCCGTCATGGTTCTTTCTGGTGGTCCTAAAGCATTCAATTTTTCCACAATCTCTTTCCATTCAGCATCGACTATGGCTCTTTGAGCACCCACACCATAGCCACGAGCGGCAGCTGGATGAACTGCCATCTCAGCCTTTAACAGATCAAATTGTTCAATTGTTGTTTTTTTAACGCTAAGATTGTTTATATCCAAAAAAAAATAAGTAAAATACTTTGTTAGCAAATATTATTCGTGCAACATTTCCAACAATCGTACTTACCGCCTCATTACTTAAGGTTAATGTAATCTTATTTGGTATTATTTAATAGTTCTTATTTGAATTTATTTTTTATTCTTTCTGGATGTTTAGGTTTAGATTTTTGTTTTAATTTTATCTATTTACATACAAATAGATCTACAACCATTCACCATTTTTTACGTTGTCACGTCATAAATATCACGAATATCACGCACGTCAGATGTCGTGACCAAAATGGCTAATTATAGACAGGGTTGTATTTTTCCCTTCAATGCTGCCACACCGTTTATTTAATTAACGTGTAAACTTCTATTATATGCACACTTTGGCGATATTATTGTACTCTATGAAAAATTGCATAATTATATTGCAAGTGTGTGGGGCGCTTTAAAGTGGGTGCTAAGCACATCAATATTCTGCTTCAATATATGTGTTTGTGTGCTCTGTTTAAAAAAATTGTTACGCATAAAAATGCTTTTGATTTTCATAACAAACGCACGCAAGCACATATATTGAAACTAAAATATTGTTCCGTCTAGCAGCCACTTAATGTTTATAGCTGGTAAAATTATATGATGATAAATGTCTAACTTCATATGTCTATGTGTATGTTCCATAAAGATGGTAAGCATTGGTATTGTTCAATGAAACGTAAATTAATATTTTTTGTTCGTCCGTGCATCTGTCCATCGCTATAATCACAAAGTAACTGATATTGTCTTTTTCAATCACAATTGGAGACGATCAAATAATTGCTAATCAAATTAATATATCAAAACTTTTTGATTTTCATCAATCAGAGCCGACAACGCGTACCTGTTGTCCGCACGACAGCACGCACACACTTAGAACGTAGACGTGATTATTTGATCGTGTCCAGAGGCCTTTACACCCCGACCACACGAGCAATAAGTTTGGCAATTATTGCCGTGGCAACCGTCAAATTCGATTGCCGACACAAGATATTTGCGTGTGGACCGCATGAATATGTGCTCAAATACATATTCAGCAACAAATGTGAAAATACATTGCTGAGCAATAATATTTTAACACAAGCTGTCAAATTCAGTTGCCATTTGAGTTTTTTTGTGAAAAGTAAAAAAATTAACAATAAAACTAATTTTGAAAAGAACATAGCTGAAAAATGTAAAAAATTATTATTTATAAAATTATAAATTACAGTGTAAATAACGCACAACCTTCTTCAGCAAAATTGTCAATTTAATGTTTTGAAATTTGTAGGTGTTCGCTACCAAGAAATGCAAGCAAGAACATTGCCGAAAATCGGTACTTCTGGCAGCCCTGCACGTATCATGATACAAATAAACAAGGTAGTTTCACTTAACCCTACGTCGGTCTATAAATGATATATTTTTATCATGACATAAGTCAAACTTTATATTGAAAAATTATTTGTTTTATGTTAGTTGTTTTTCTTATATGGAATTTGAGTTTTGTCATCATAAATATATATCAGGTATAGACCGACGTAGGGTTAAGTGAAACTACCTTGTTTATTTGTATCATGATACGTGCAGGGCTGCCAAAAGTACCGATTTTCGGCATTTTGCCGATTTTTGCATCAATATATTACCAAATGCCGATTTGCGGATTTTAGGTAAATAATACCGATTTTTATCAAACCAATAGACAACACGCTAACTCCAATTTCAAACCACATTTTTATGATTTTCCAATAACAATATTTTATTATTTTACAAAAAAGGATATATTGAAGTAAGTGAAATTCATTTAATATATATCAGAGGCAAAAATTTATTTTTGCCTATGATATTAAAATTAGGGACGTAACGATACGCCGTTTTTCCGATCCGATACCAATATTTAAAAATAAATATCGCCGATACCGATACGAATATTGAAATTGAGTTCAAGTTTAGATTAACAAAACTCAAGAAGGGCAATTTTTTTAATACAAAATTACACTGTAAGAGATTATTAATATTTAAAATTAATATTAACCCAGTATAAAAAATTGGAAGTAATTTTTAAGGAACTACATTTTCATTGCTTCCAAAGAATCTGTATTAAAAATATGCAGATAAGTAGTAAAAAAGCAAGTAAAAATTTTAATTCCTTTATAATATTAAAAAATACTCGCCATGCTTTTTAAAAAATCGATTTTTTAAAGGACATTTATAAACTAATATTCTTCTAAATAACTTAATAGCTTAATTACAGGCTGTTACACTGTTATGTTTTTTACTCGTGAAAAACGACTTAGTGAGGCTTGTAGGTCTAGTTGAGTAGACCAGTTTGCCGTTTTATAATTGCTATACACCCCTAAAATCGGAAGTTATCGATAAAAAATTTTTTTTGGACTTCACGCACAAAACCAATTTTCATTGCGTTGTTTCTGCATCGATTTTCAGTTCTTAATTTCAAAGATTTTGTTTTGACTTACATTTAATGGAAATATCGCCAAAAGAAAAATTTTATTTTTTTATTCCGATTTTTTTAAATTTTTCGTATTTTTTTGTAACAGTTTGCTTAAAAACCTACCCATTTTTATATTTTCATATAAAGCGTATTTTATGGCGATTACAATAAGTTTTGTGTCTTTTTTGCTGCGAGTAAGATTTAAAAAACAACGAATTGAATTTGAATTCCTGGTAAAACTAACAAAAAATAAACTATTTTTTTTTTACAAAATAACAGTGCAAAATATTATTAGTTTTTAAAATTGATATTAATAAGATTTAAAAAATAGCGAAATGAATTTAGTTCATGGTGAAATTAAAAAAAAATTATTTGTTAAAAAAACTGTGAAAAAATTAAAAGTATCGTCGTATCGGCAGTAAAATATCGCCGGTACCGATGTATCGGAAAATCTGAAGTATCGCCGATATATCGGTATCGGTTACATGCCTAATTAAAATCTATATTAATCAAATCTGAAATTCACAATTAATAATTGTGTAATTTTTATATGGAAATGCTCACCCTCATACGAAAACTGCTTGATTTTGAAGATAACTTCAAATCACTAAGTTTAAGAACCAAATATCGTAATGAAGAAAAAAAATCTGCAATATTTTTGATATTCTTGGGAATTTCAGAATTTTATAGACTACAATTTCTTGCATTTAAACAGATATTCAAAAACACTGAAATTAATTTATATAATTTTTGGGAAACAGTTTCTGAAATAAAGCCATTCCACAAAGGCTTATCCAGTTTAGCAGAATTTCTGAAACAAATTATGGTTCTGATCCATTCGTCTGCCTGACAAATATTTAATGCCGTCAATTTAGCAACCACACATACATACTAATTAGTCCTGTTAGAAATTTTCTGCAGAAACACCCAGAGTATTGGCAGAAATCGAACCTGCGTCCTCCCGGTTAATATTCTAACACACTCTTCATTCAACTACGGGAATAACTAAACTGAATTTCGATGTTCCTTCGAAAATGTAACTTTACAAGGAATTCTTTATTCCAAAGATTTATTGAAACTCATAAAACCAATTGTTTTGACACTCATATTAAAAGCGATTTAAAATTCGGAAATGCATTAATTCTGTAAATAATTTATATTCCATGGTATATATTAAGCTTGTAAAATCATTTTTATGTTATCCATTTATGTTTATAGGGGCAATTTCTGCCTCTCTGAAGCCAGCTCACAAATTTTAATGAATTAAAACATATTGCTGATTTGCCGCAAGGATGTCATAACTCAAAAACGCTAGTTTTACAGAAATTTTGTTTTCAATTTATGATTCTTCTCTCAAAATGGTGAGTATACAAGGTATTTACAAGAAATTTTTACACGATATGACAAATAATTCTTCATTATTAACTAAAAAACTAGCTTTGAGTTATGTCGTTGTTTTAGCAAACTAGAGATATGGACGTACACATACTTATATGTATATTAATAAATTAACATGTTAATAGTACAAAAGTTCGTTATTATCTTAAATGCTTAAAATTAGTATGTATAAAAACATAAATTGACAGTAATTAAATCTTAAATAAAGTATTTACGGGCCATGCTTAACAAAAGCTTGGCATGAAGATAGTATAAGATATGCAATTGAACTGGCTATTAAAGAGTTTGTACAATTTGACATGAAAAATAACTGTCGAATGTAGTCACGACTCATATTATAATGACTTATAATATTATTATAAGTCGATTTTTAATATCAAATTGTATGTAAGACCTGTCAAGACATACATATGTGTAGTTCAATTTCAGCATGTATGCTAACTTCATGCCAAGAGTTTGTTATGAATATACATAGCACTTCGAATCTAAAAACGTAAAACGTTTATAAAACAATAAAGGGGTACATGCAAAGTCTGAAAAGTCAAGTAATTAATTCCTGGTTCTTAGGCTCGAACACGTGAAGCTTTCTTGCTTTTATCTGCTTTAGGTGGCGGTGGACCACCACGACCATTTTGCATATGACGACTATAAATACTGTAAAAAATAATTTGCATTAGTAAAATTATGATATTCATACAACTTTCATTCAAAACTTACATTTTATAAGTCTCCGTTTTGATGTACTCAATGACATGGCTAATACCTAATAAATATTGTTCAGCTATTGGTTGCACCCAAGGATTTTCTTCCATTTTCATTACAGACTTGCTGCCCAATAAATCTAACTGAGCAACTTCGGGTGGCAAAACTTGTAGGCGATTATGCTGGATATGTAACTCTCTCAAACGTGTTAATTCACCAATTTCGCGTGGCAATTCCAATAAGTCGTTATCTCGCAAGCCCAAAATTTGTAAATTCTTTAAATTACCCAAACCTTTGGGTATATACTCAAAATCATTATCACCCAAGTATAGAGCTCTTAAAGTTTCCATCATGAAAAAGTTTCCAGGTAAAACTTTTTCATTCAAATTATTATAAGATAAATCAAGTACTTCTAAGACAGGAAAAGCTCCAAAGCCTCGTGGCAAACTGTCTAAACGATTGATCGATACATTGAGTATACGGAGTTTGGGCATGGATGATATGGAGACGGGAAGTTCACGTAATTGATTGTTGGAAAGATTTAAGATTTCCAAGTTCAATAAATTAGCAATACCGGGATTAATGACACTAATTTTGTTGTGGCTCAATGTCAAACGGGTGATGTTGGTCATGTTGACTTAAAAAAAAGAAAAATGTTCATTAAAATCTAATCCTGCTTATAAGGCCATGCATGAATGTTAAAGAATAATCAGTATTTAAAGTAGGGAAACATTATTTAAATTATTTCAAAAACAAATTCTACTGAAAGATGACTTAGTTACCCCTTTTATTGGGTAGTATGAATAAAAAAAAGTATTTGGTTTTTACTTAATTTTATATTGAATAATTTCCGGAATTTGTGTTTTAAACAAATTTTCAAGTAAAAAGCAAATACTTTTTTATTCATACTACCCATTGTTTTTAAGGCTAAGAATATTTTATTCGAATATTTTTTTTCGATACAAAGCAATAAAAAGTGTAAATAAGTCATCTTTCAGTAGAATTTGTTTCTGAAATCGGCGCCGATTTAAAACGACCGATTTCCATCACATACCAGATTATTTAATATAGGGAAATATTATAAAAGTTAATGTATAAATTAAAACCGCTTCTCCCATACAAAATTCGAACATTAAAACAACATTAGCTCTAATAAATTTTTATGAATATGGCGGTAAATAATTTTGTGCAACGGTATAGTTTTTACTATCGCTCAAAATATGGCAACTTTCAGTGTATAAAATTAAAGGTAAGATCATCTGTCTGAATTGACAGCAAATTTGGCAGCTCCTAATCCATTACTTAAAAACAGATTTGGTGGTTAAAGAACATTTTAGTTTGTTTCTGGTTCAATTTAAGCACATGCTAAACTAAGTTTAACGAAGAAGTAAAAAACGAGCTCATAGAGTTGAAATTAATCTGTGATAATTTTGTTAAAGCATTTCGCCTTAATGAAATGAATTTTTTACCTTGCAATATTAAAAATCTTTGACTAATATCTGAAAATTTTCATTTCTGAGCCATATCGTCTAAATGGCGGCATGTCATAATGTCCATGGACATTATGTCACTCCAAAAGTTTCATAACGTCTATGGACATTATGAAACTTTTGAAAGTGTCATAATATCCATGGAATTTATGACATTTTTATTATTATTTAAATTATGACACGTTTAAATGTGTCATAATGTCTATACTTTCAAAAATGACAATAAATTCAAATATGTATACACATGAATAAACTGACTTAAATAAAAAATTGGAAATAGCATCAGCAATGCTTAAAGTATGTGGACTCAAAGAAATATCTGTAAATTAAATCAAAATTGTAAGAAATTTTACTATTATTACTAAAGGTTCTGGAGGTAGCCGGCCTTTGGCCGGGCTTAAAGATTCCTTCCTCTCGGTATATCGAAAAGGGGCTTCGATGAGTAAACACACTTGCGTAGCAGGCCTTCGGCCGGGCTTAAGGATTTTCTCCTCTCCGTATATCGAAAAGCGGGTTCGCTGAGTAAAGATTTTTGGATAGCCGCCCTTTGGCAGGGCTTAAGGATTTTCTCCAGGCTAAGCTGAAAATCTTATCTCAGCGTAGCCGCTATTCGATATACCAAGAGGGGAAACGCTTAAGCCCGGCCAAACACCGGCTATGCAAAAATCTTTACACTCTAAAAAGTGTTATAATGTCCATGGACCTTACGTCAAGACACTCATGGACATTATGACACTTTTCGGTGTGACATTATGTCACTGGACATTATGACATGCCACCGTCTAAATGTTACATTATTTGCAATTACGATACGTATTTTAGGTAAATATGTAATCGTTGAAATCATACGGCATCTTCATTTAAATTTTAAAACATCGATAGGGCAGCACTGCTCGTCGTTATATTTGTTTTCTGTTTTGCTTACTCTCTCCTATTATATCTTTACTAGTGAGTTACTAAATTTATGTGTAAACACACACATACTTATAAAGAATTTATAAATTTATTCTGATTTTTATTTCTATTATTAATTTTAATTTATAAAATTAAATCAAGTAGTACATTTTTATAAACGTCATCCTCAACAAATATTTATGTATTTCAAGACTTCATTACGATTTTAAATTAATTTCCACTTGTTGAAATACTTTTGTATCTAGATACGTATGTACATGCATAGATACATATGTGTACATACATATCTACATAGGTACGTATCTATGCAGAAACATACATAAAATGAATTGTATTCCAAAATCTGTGTTAAATAGTGGGTAGCGTACAAAAGAAAATCTGTAGATGATCTCATACACGCAATGTCTTTTTATACACTTCAAAATTGGTTAAAAATTAATTATTTTGTTATTATTTTTGCTATTAATTGTTAAAAACAAACAATTGGATCACGTTCACTTGTGCATGGGTACATATGGATGTACATACTTATATATTTAATTTATTGAGTTAGATTAATAAAATTAGTTTTAACTTGTTACTGTTATTTGTTATGCACTTACACAATCCCGGTAACTCCTCAAAGGTATTGATCCCTTTGTCCACCAAATCAATTTCACGATTTTGAGTTTCACGCGCTTCATCCAACACTTTTTTTGCTTTCGACATTTTAGCTTGTACTGGCAAGCAAGATACTGTGGATTGACTCATTTTTTATTCTATCTATTAGTCTTTTGTTATTCTTTTAGATTTTTGCGTTTTTCATTCATTTAAAATTTCCCTTTCTTTGCGGATAGGTACATAGTTTTTGTTTTGTTACTATATTCTCTATTTGTTTATACAAACACAAACAAATGCATGTGTACATACATGTGTACACATTAGAGTCCGACCCAGTATTCTGTTTCGGATTAGCCCAAATATATGGTTTCGGCTGATATTCGGTTACCGCCAAACTTTTGGTCGAATACCGAAACATTTTATTTTATGTAAATAAAGAAGTTAATCAAAATAGTATTTTCTGAATTTAAAATATGTCAACACCATGAATCTATTCCTCCGCGTCCCATGTCTTTGCAAATTGAATGAAAATACTACTTTTAAGGCCCTTTCACATTGTAATACAAGCTTTAAGATTTTTATTAGATTTTGTAAGACGAAAATCAAATCAAAATCAGTCTGACTGTCAAAAAATCTTAAAGAAAATTTTCTCATTACATTTTGTTTCTACACTATCCCATTCCAAATAAAACGTAACATAAATAATTTGCAATAAAGCAAATTTTTTCGTTCTTCTTTTTCTTTATTTATGCCGGCAAACAAATACACAACTGGTTTTGTTATTCCTATGCTTGTTTGTGCAATAAACCCTGATAAAATGAGAAATGTGATTGTTTAGAAAATACTGTAAAATTTCTTTACGTATTATTTGACAAATCATAACTATTTGTTTTCACACTGTTGGATTTTTACTTAAGATTTGAGTTTTTGATTAATTTTTTTTAGGGATGCAGCCTAGACCGATATATAGGCGATACTTCGGATTTGCCGATATAACTGTATCAGCGATATTTTTATTGCCGATAAACGACACTTTTGTAAGTTTTTTTTTAATGAATAACGTCAACGGCTTCATTATTTTCAAGGCTAACTTTTCTGCGTAATAACAACTGAGAGGTGTTTTCCATAACAACGAGTTACAGAACATGCTGGTATACCTCGTAAAAAATGCGAATTAGAACTTACAACTGTAAAATGGATAATGATGGACGAGGTAGTTAACATTTTGCGTTACTTTGAAGAGACTCCAAAGTCAATTAATAAAACTACTCGATTCCTTCAGTTAACAGCCTTTGAAAATTGTTAGAAAACATGGTAAATCCTTCAACAGAACGGTAACATAGATCGAAATCGAAAAACATTAGTGACTAACTTGGTGTTCGTTCCTAATGAAAGATTTGATGGTTTGGTAATGAAACATATTGCTTGATACTCGAAAAAACCAATAACTTATTTGCAGTTACTTCTATATCAAAAAATCGTCTTATTGAGTTGTCCTTAATGTAGCTCTGTATTCCGCAACTCGTACAAGTTATATTAATTTTATAAGAAGTAGGCTTTCGAGCCCCAGTCCAGAATAAACTGTAATTCTTCTAAATAAGAAGTGGAGTGATACCTAAGCCCTTCTGGCCCAGTACCGTTATATACCGCAACTTGAAAACAATTGCGCAGCCGTACTTTAGTTTTCAAATGAGTTCTGTTACATCTGAGAGACAATTTTCTACTGAAGATCTTGTTCAAACAGACTTGTGAAATCGTCTTCCTACGAACAATTTTAGAATGGTATGTTTTTTTCGAATATAATATAATTTGAATATACTTTCATCGGAAATGTCCTCGAGAGGTCTAAGAATTAATACTGGGAAAACGCAGACAATGATTATAAGCAAAGAAAAGGAGTCGCATACAATACACATTAGAATAGAAGCCCTAAAACAAGTGCAACATTTCAAATACCTAGGTGACGTAATTAGTGAAGACGGTATACCGGACAATGATTTAAATGCTAGAATTTCTGCAACGATTAAATTGTACCACGCTCTTAACAGAAATGTCATAATTAAAAGGGAAGTATCGTCAAAAAGCAAGATAGCGGTATAAAACTCTATGCCTGTCAATCATAGGCACATATATACGTCATCCAGGAAAAGTCGCATACAGAAAAGAATTACATCCGTAGAGTAGCGGGGGAAAACCAGAAGAAACAGAATCAGAATCGATACTATAAGAAGTAGCATGCAGGTAGAAGCTCTATGGAAAAAAATATGAATTTCAATAACATTTGTCATTAACTTAATACAATATTTATCAAAAACGCGCATTTAAAATATCAAGCAATAAACAGTTTTTGGTAAAAATGTTAATAAAAAATTGCAGATATTTAATAAACAGAGACATTAAATCAAATACATAATTCGTTGTATATATGTATTTCTTTCCCATGCCGGTTATTTCTTTTCTTTTCATACATAAGTATTTAAAACACGTTTTATCTCATTAACAAGTAATTGGGATATGGATCAGATGTAGCGAGCATGCTTTATATCTGAAAAGTTCGGGTTCGTATCCCAGCCATGTCAAAATTTTTTTATATTTGTATTTATTTCTATTGAAATAATTTTGTTATCAATATAGCGGAATTCTTTATCACAGGAAATTACTGAATGAATGAATGACGCTTGAGTACCGCAAAATCTGTTGATTAGGCTTGCTAAAGTAAGTAGGATTTTCACTATGGTGTTGTTGCTGCCGTCGCTGGAAGTGTAGGTAAAGGGGTCTGATAAGAAGACTGTGGTGATCTCGAAACATCTGATGTCAGTTTAACCTTCCGTACATACAAATTTTTTAAATAAAAAATAGTTTGATCGAAAGATTAACTTAAAAATGAACTTAAGCCAAACTAATTAAATAATTTTGGATGAAACCGTACAGTTCGACTAAAATGCATAACTCAATTATTAAAAAGTTTAGTAAAATAAACTAATCACAATTTCAACAAAGAACACAACATGTGGACTTTTTATAAACATAAACAAGACTTTGACAGGAGTCTCGACAAACAATGCTCGAGCAAAAAATTGTCATGTGGCGTAGTAATGCCCCCTATATTATTTCATTATGGTTCCATCTACAAAATAGCAAAATCTGTTTGTCAACGATACAGCAAAGCGTACAATCATACAAAATGCCGAGACACGACCAAATCTCTGGCATCAACACTTAATTGCGCGGGCATGCTGGGCGGTGTATGGGGCTCATAAGAGAATATGTATGTAATAGGTATTGATTTATTAAAAAAAATAAATAAAAAAGTTACTGTAAAAAAACGTAAATTATAATTTAAACACTGAAAAGAAGCAATTCACCACTTGTTACCTATATGACAAAAATGTATCGTCATATAAAATGCAAAAGGGTCTATCTACATTCTTAAAAACTTTTGTGGAGATAAAAAACTTAATTAAAAGCAAACAATTGTGATTATAAAAACAGTTTTTTCTGGGTAGTATCATTAATCAAGTTGGAATTAATGACAAAATACTGAAAACACAATTTTTATAATCGCAATAGTTACCTAACTTTTTATTAATTTTGTATCTCCTGAAATTTAAAAAAAATGTAGATTGGCCCTTTTACATTTTATATGACGATATGTATGTAAATATTAATACGAATTATGTATGTAAGTGGCTTATGTATAGACTTTTTTACAGCAATGACACAATTCAATTCGTAACGGTAACACTTGAACAGTTTAATAAGTTTGATTTTATGTTAATGCGAATTTTTGGCATTACATAGATATTTCTTTAGATTTATATGTTTATAGTATGTATCTTTGTACATATATGTACTACATCTGTGCTTATGTATGAAAGTACATATAGATGTATAATTTTATCACTTTTATGCTTTATTTTGTTTAAACTTTTTCAACAAAACAAATATAAACGTCCTCACACTTGGGCAAATTCTCGCTGACTAGTTATTTTTGATAAGTTTACAATTTGTTGATCATTTACAAGCCAAAAAATTAAATCTATAAAAATAGCAGCCGCCCAGTATGCGTCACATAACTCGTACAAACAACACACAATCATACATACATACATACATATGTATATATGTATGTATGTACATACAACTTGATTTTATAAAATCTGCAATGTAGATTCTACATTGTAAATTAGATACATACATAAGTATGTGTCGATAAAACTTTTGTGTTTCTTATAACTAATTTTAATATTTTTTACTGTCACATCCGCAGCCTGCTGCATCAGTGGTCGCCTTTCTTATCTGAAATCAACTTGACATTATTTGCAGTTGATATGCAATGGAAAGGTTTTCACTATTCTTACGTTTTTGATGCCAATAAATTCTTTTGATTGTTCAATTTTAGTACATACAATATTACAAACGTTGACTGCAAGTGATGACATGCAACATACATACATACATACACATATAAAAATACATACCTGTGTGCAATTAAGGTGAAATACGAGAAACAACATCGTCAAATATCCATATTTGTATTGTAAGTGGTTTTGTCTGAATATGAAAAACTTGTCTGCGGCGGACATTGACGTAGTTAACATAATATTGAAAAGGGTTTAAGCAGAAAAGAGCAGAATCATTGAAGTAGCTAGTTTTATTTTTCAGTGGGAAGGAAATATGAGCAAAAGGATAAATTGACAAAAAAATGGGTTTTGGACAAAACAGTACAACTTTCATACATGATATAAAAAAACTATACCAGGGTCTCATGCACTTATAACAGTTTGAGGGGTACTGTAACCAGGTTACAGAATTAACTTAGCCAAGTGTTTTTAAACTGGGTGAACGTCTTAGCTAAAGTTAGAGAAGCAGGTTGCGACAGAAACTAAAAAAACATGGCTGATACTGTGGCAACATGCTAATGAGAAAAGCACTTGAAGAAAAAAAGCACCCAAGTTAAAAAAAAATCGTCAAAAAGACGTCAAAACGCAAAAAGCACTACAACATAAAAAAATCGCTATACTAAAAATATCCAAAAACGAAAAAATCGCCAAAAACGAAAAGAAGCACCAAATCGAAAAATAGCGCTAAAACCAAAAACAAGCGCCAAAACCAAAAACAAGCGCCAAAACTAAAAAATCTTTAAAAGGAAAATAAATCTTCAAAACGAAAAAAAGTGTTGAAACAAAAAAAAATCGGTAAAACTAAAAAAAAAATCACAAAAAACCGAAAAATCTCCAAAACCGAAGAAAGCGCAAAAACTATAAAAAGCGCCAAATCTAAAATAAATCGTTAAACTAAAAATATCGTCAAAAATCGAAAAAACGAAAAAAATGCCATGACCAAAAAAAAAATCGCTAAAACTAAAAAATTACCGAAAAAATCCCAAAAACCGAAAATCGCCAAAGCTGAAAAAATCGCCACAACTAAAATAAATCGCAAAAACTAAATATATCGTCCAAAAGTGAAAAAAAACTTTAAAAACCCCAAAACTAAAAAATTTTCAAAACTTAAAAAAATCGGCAAAAACAAAAAGTTGCAAAAAAATAAAAATCGCCAGAAAAAAACGAAAAAATCACGAAAATTAAAAAAGCGCCAAAACCAAAACAATCACCAAAAAAACACCGAAAAATACTTAAAAAATAAAAAAAACTAAAATTAAACAAAAGCACAAGGAAAAAACTGCCAAAATGAAAAAAGGCACAAAAACGAAAAGGGATATGCGTATTCGTACGGCACCCTTCGTGTGCGAACCAAAGTCGCACCCTACTTAATCTATTTGGGAAGGTTGCACTAAACACAAAATGCAAATATAACTTTATTTATTTATCTAAAAAATATTTTTTGAAGTGTAAAATTCTTTGCTAATGCAACCCTTTGGTAAACATACTTTTTTGCAGCCTTGTATAAGAATAAACAATTATATTTGGTTTTCTCCAAGTAAAATACGTATAACATATTCAGCCGATATGAGCCTGTTTGAGTCATTAGCGAAAATTTCCATCAAACTTTTGTCTCTTAGCTAGATGTATCTATGTATTTAAATAAGTCTAAAGTACGTAACAGAATGTTCTAACACGAGGCTAACGCTTTGCTTCACATAAAAAACGGCCTGAAGCGAGAAAATTCATGTTAAAAATGCTTCCAGATTAAAATAGCAGATCGTTATACATATGGGGAAGTCCCAGAAATTCTTCACCAAGGGCAGAATTTTCGAGCCGTTAAAACTGTTTATATATGTCGATGGATAGATATGTGATATATATAACCTTAAAAATATATAAAGGAAAATTTTTTTGGGTGATCCCTTTATGAATGGCAGCGATATATCAACACCGAAAAAAGACCCAACCTTGCAATTCATATAGGATGCTATTTTTTTCATGTGTTTAGTTCAGAGTCCACCAGAAAGAGAGACACTTAAAATAAGAATGTATTGGTGTTTTCAATAGTTTCATAAAACAAAGCAACAAACGTTCATTGTTGTTGCTACTAAATGAAACTTCTGTGCGTTTTGTTCTCTTGAGTACACACACGTATTGTATACGTGTTTTTACTGGTGTAGGTGTTTTTCCCTTGGGACAATGTTTGGTGATCATTGGTTTAGTTACACAGCTGCCCGTAAGCTTAAGCATGGTACTCTGTTCATCATTTCGTGCGAAGTACTGTCAAAAGTCCATATAAAAAAAATTTACACGAACTACTCACGAAAAATTGTTGCAGAAGTAGACTCCGTTTATTTTGTGAAAAACATATGAAATGTATCTACAACATTTTGAGTCTTCATGCGAAATAATATGAGCACCACTTTTTTCGTGTGGAATTTACAACAAACATATGGGGGTTTTTTAAAACGTACAGAATTGCAGCATACTTTATAGCGATGGGTATGATTGGTTACTTGTCATATTTTTCTTATGAAAAAAGCAATGTTGATCAAAATTTTTCGCAAATTTGAATAGAGTACTAAGCTTTAAGCTTGAATTTTCGAGGTCGGAGATGCTCGGGTACGCCCCTAAAATTTTTTGGTTGCAAATAAGTTATTTTACAATTCTCTTATACTTCTCTTTCTTTTATGAATTAGATTTTTTTTGCTTTATTATGAAAAATTCGCTGAAAAATACGAAAGCACACCTCAGCTTTCAAAGTTACTTCCACTTTTTGTAGCGCGCGTAACAAAACTTTCTGATCAATTATTTCGCAACAAGTAGATGTTAAAAAATTATGTTTTATACCATTAGAAAGTAAAATTAAATGCCACTAAGCACTATGAAGCGTTCGTCATGCAGGAGTTGCAAATATGTATCTTATATACTAAACTCTTATAGTGTAAGTAAATAAAAACTAAAACTCGTTTTCTGGAAAATCAATATTTTTGAGTTGTGTCACTTTTCAAGTGATTCTGCGATATCTCCTTTAATACATCAGAAATTGTGTACATATTTTACTTTATGAAATGATCAAATACATGTTATTTTTGTGTAAAATGAAACATTTAAAATTTAGTGCGTTTTTTCAAGAGCTATCCTGGTTTCAGTGCTTTTTGAAATTTAAAAGTTGACAACACTGTGTGTAGCCTTGTCACAGATACCGTACGGACTTTTTTGATTACGTATTTGCTATTTGGAAAGAGATAATTTTTATTGCTACAATTTCCGTTCGATTTCATCAATCCGAAAAAATAGTTCAATTGTTTTTTTCTCTTTTTTGTGTGTTGCCAATCAATATGAAGATTTTGATAGTGCTTACAAAATAAAGATATGGCAATGCTAAAGACACCATTTCCGTACATTTTATGTTGATTTCCGTTTCGTAAAGACTTTAAAAAACACAATCTACAGATCTGTAGGTGGGAGTTAAACTACATCAAGTCACATTTTGAGCATTTTACAGGAGACCGCAAAATCATTTTTAAAGTCGCAAATGGTTCTATCTCTTAATTAATTGGACTTACCCCAAATATTTTATATAACTCTAATAAAATTTTTTTTATATCTAATATATCATTAACAAAATTACGTCATATAATATTACCGTTACTTTTTAAAATGAACTTAGTGTTCTGTACCTCCCAGATGGTTTTGAGCAGTACTACAATCCCTTGTAACATAGGACTTACTGGATTTCACATATCGATAGAGGAAAAAATACCGATTCCAACAGTAAATAAGTGTGACTTGGTGTAGTTTACCTTCCACCAACAGATATATAGCGAGCCATATTTTCGATTTTATCGGAAGCAACATGTTTTAAAAAATTAACTTTTCTATTGAAACTAAAATTTTATGGGCGTACTATCCAGTAAAAGTTTTAAAATACAGACTGTAAAATATTATCGTATCCGACAATTTATGTACATACATATGTATATAAAACATATTTGAATATAATAAAAAAAAATTCTCCTGAAAGCTTTGATTTTTGTCGCTTACGATTAAATCGAAAATAGGGCTCGATATTATATAAAAAGAAATGTATGTTTATTTGTTTGTATGCTTGGAATCTATGGACTCCTAAGCCAGTGAACCAATCTTGCTGAAATTTGCGCAGTGATGGTCTGGAAGAACTATAGGCTATATATTTTTAAAATATTTTACGTGGGCGTGGCACTTCCAATATAGATGTAATTTTAATTTTAGGATATTTATGGAACTAATGTATATAGACTTGAAAATTTGTGTGAGTAACTCCTTTTATAATGGTTTTAAAGAGATATAATAAAGGAGTGGACATGTGGGTGTGGCACCTGCTATATATATAGCAAATATATATTTTGAAATATATTGGAAACTAATATATTGATTAATGGGTGTGGAACTTTCCATATAACACTTTTTCATTTTGGAATATCTTTGGAACTAATGCAGCAAGAAAGTTGAAATTTTGTGTAAGTAAAGCTTTTTATAATGTGCATTGTCGTGCAAAAAATATGTACGGATTGGACATGTTGGTGTGGCACCTCCTATAAAGATAAAATATTTATTTTAAGATATCTTAAAAACTAATATAGGGAGAATCTTGAAATTTTGTAGGGATAACTGTGTTGACATTGTTCATTGTCTCTGCAAAGCTTTTCCGAAATAAACAAGTGGGCGTTGCGCCTCTCATATAGGGCGAATACTTATTTTGCTGCTTTCAAAACTATTACCAGCGTATCGATCTTGCTGATTTGTTTACAGCGTATTACTGGTGGTCTAGAATTAACAATATGCTATTAATTTTTTAATGTCTCAAGTTGGCGCGGCTCTTCCCATATACATAGAAGCAACATTTTACTTAAAGATATTAGGGCCTAATTTTTGTTTTTTGATTTTATCATAACTTATGTAGAGGTTGTCCAAAAACCACTAAAAAGCTTTAAATAAAATTACCTTTAAGCTGTTCTAACATTATTTTTTATATACTCTATGGTTTCAGAATTATTCAGAGCACAAAGATAAAAAATATATATATTTTTTATGCAAAATCAAAATATTTTTATTAATTAAGAATTCATAAAAAATTTAAAATTACAAAATGATACAATTTTTATTCACTTGCCGTAAAGCCACATATACCGCTAATAAATTAACGTTTTAAATCTCGAAAATCGAAGGATAAATGTTGATTTTATTTACAATTTTTGGAAAAAGTCGAGTTTTGGAGACGTTCCTCCACCGATTTTATCATAACTTGGAAAAAGACTATCCAATTGTGTTACAAAAAAAAACTTGAAATAAAATTACCTTTAAGCCATTCTAACATTATATTTTTATATTTTCATTTTTTATTTTTAATTTTTTAAGAATATATCGAGGGCTTATATTCAAAGAGTGCCATTTGCACTTTTCTCGAAAATGAGTTTATTATAGCAACGTGTTCTCTGATTGAATTGTCATCTGTCATTTATTTTAAAAAATAAAAAAAATATTTCTTAAAGGTTTTTTTTCATAAATTTTTTATTGTTGTTTTGTTAGTAAACAAAAAGTGCTATCTGCTTAAAAATATTCGTGTATAGGCAAAATAACAAGATTACTTGTTATACGTAAATACATCCATATATACGTTGTAACTCCGGATCAATCAACAAAATGAATTCCCTACCCTAGGGGACTCCTATACAAATATGATGGTTTAATAAAATTGGTAAATTTATAACTAATTGTTCAATTTATAATTGTCATATGCACTCGTATAACTAAGGGGCTATTCACATATTACTTTAACTCATCTAATAGTATTATTAAATTATTAACCAAAAGCTTAATAGTTCCCTCAAGTTCAATTAGAGTAGCAGAGTTTTTACTAAGCTCTTTTATAGCCACCTCCAAAGGCGTTAAACTTTTACTTTAGCTAAGATCACTGAACACACTTCTTTGTTTGTATGAAAAATAGTTTCTAAACACATACCTTTTGTGTATGAGACGAAACAAATAATTAAACAAACAAAAAAATATATTATAATACTACAAAAAACAAAGAACTTTGTTACATCGGTTAATGGACTGAAATTAACCGGTTTAATCGTTAATCGAAAATAGCCAATTTAATTAATCGGTTAACCGATTAACGGATAACTGATTGAATACCCTAGTAAATACAATGCCGTCGCTCTTTTATTGGGTAAATCTTTTCATTGTGTATTTGAAATTTTTCAGTCTGATGTGATTTACTGACCCATTTAAAAACTTTCTGGCAGTACTGCATTTACGAATGTATGCAACATTTAACGATTATTAAACGTATCGTTAGCGTGGCTTCGTTAATATAGAACTTTCAAAGTTTTTGTAATTTTTAGAAACTACACTCTAAAACATTACTTCAAATTTACGATCATATATTTTCTAAATTTGTGTTGAAAATTTCTCCTTGTTTAAAATTACATCGATTTCGTAGTTATTTTATTAAAGAAAAAACCTTTCAAATTAAACATATTTAGTCCAAGTGGAAAAAATGTAACATAAAGTATAATACGGCTATGGCTGTATGGTAGATACGTCAGACTATCAGTCAGGAGGTCGCGGCTCAAACATACACGCAGCCAATCGCTTTTTTTAGTAAAAACATTTTGTTCAAAAATAATGCGTGTGTAATTTTAGGTCGATAATAATCTGTAAAGTGTTGCCGACTATTATCGACCTAATTTTCAACAAAAATGTTGTAGAGTGTATATAGTGCCCTAGGAATAATTTTTTATTGGTTTCAATAAATTAGCCGTTTATTACAAAAATTCAAGATTTTTATTGAATATTTTAAGTTGACAAAGTCAAGAGCTCCAACATAGACACAATCAGTGTAATTTTTTTATTAGAACATTTTATAATAGGTGTTTTTCTTTCCTTTTTGGGTAAAGTTCGGTCCAGTTACACAGTCTGCCCGAAGAAAAAGTCCGGCTTGTTTCATACAAGAAGAAGAAAATGTTATGCTCTCATTTACCCAATTTCGAGTACGGAAACGCTTTTTCACTTTTATTATACTGAATAAAAAAAATTATAAAAATAATAAATTAAATAAAAGACCAATACTTGTATTTGTTAAAGTTTGTCCAGTCTTATCCTTTTTAATGTGAGTTGTGAACACTTTTAAGACAACAAATTATTGCCTTCAAAGATTATAAAAAATATATTTGCACATAATTAGAGCTTTTAGCACAGCATATGCTATTTTATTTCTAAATGATGGAAAAAGAAAAAGTTTTAGCTAAAAAACCAAAATATAAATGAAATTAAATGGTTTACTTAAACAGAAAATGTTCAACCGTTTAAAGAATTTGTCCAAACATGCCAGTAGGAAAAGATATCTTGAATGTGTTGTAATTTGCCGTACACTTAGACATTCGATAGGAATTTGGCGTAACAGCCCGACGGTAAATAGAACTGACACAAAACAAGTCACGTGACCGGTCCCCAGGTGGTAGGGACCAGTCTGAGTTCTAACACTTCCTATGAAGCGGACCAGACACTTTTACATGGGGATGGCCTAGGATGGGGTTAATTGATACTTTGTATGCACCTTGTAACTTGTCTCTGAACTATCTTATGGTGTCCCAATCGGTGTAGAATAATATATATTATATATAAATATTATTCCAAAATTCAGCTGCAATTATCGATTAATCGATTTTTTTATTGTTACAAATCCAAGTAGAAATTGTATTTTATTTTTAAGCGGTGTCTTTGATAAGATTCGAACCGGCAACCTCCGGCATGACGGGATATTACACTACCCACTCGACCACAGGGGAACTTATTTTTCAATGTTATAAATACCAGTTAAGCTCTCATTGAAGGGAGACAATTAATATTATATAGATACTATGTGATAGGCCTTAGATCCAGGTTCATCGAATTTGTTCAGTGCCGTTTACTACAATACTAGCAGGAGTACCAACTAAGTTGACTGAAAATAATTAATATGTGACCATTTACACAATATGTCTTTTTTCACCATTCATTACTCCTTATTTTTGGTGCCAGCCTCATTTTCTCAAGTCATAAAACGAGTACTTTTGACTCATTTGTCACCAAATTTTCCGCAGGGAGTTGAGAGGTCAAATCCAACTGACTATCAAGTGATGCACGGTGGAGCCGATGGCAAAAATAATGAAGATCGATTGCACAGTCTGCTCCTCGTTTGTTACGCACGTCATTTCTTACTGATGGCCATGCGATTAATTTAGCACTCACTAAGATTGTCCGGTGACAGTCACATCATTTTATGTGTGTTTTTATGAGGACACACGGTTCCTCCTACTACCAATTTATGGTTAGGACAAGTTTTTATGAATAATTTGGCATTCTGAGAAATTCTTCTAGCGCCATGTTGTAACATTGCGTTTTTTCATTCCAGGTTGTCTGATCCCAGTTGAGTGTTAAAATTTCCTTGATAGTAATATCCTCATTTTCATTTGGAGCATAATATTATATAACAGTCATGCCTCTTTAGTTTTTTCGATAACAGCATGACCACACCATTTATCTTTGGTTGCCCTGTTGGTCTGCCTGAGTACAAAAGCGTTGTTTTCCAAGATCTTATGAACTCTCCACTTTCCATCCAACGAGTTTCACATAGTCCCATGAAGAGCAAGTTATATCTTCGAAATTCGTTGCATACTTGTGCCAGTCGCACAGCATCGAGAAGTGTACGCACGTTCCTTGTTCCAAATCATTCCCATTTCTAGAAGCTAATGGTCATCACGTTTACTACTCCACTCTTCCACTCTTACTACTCCACTCTTATCCCAAGACATTATTTATAAATTTATTTTTTCTCTTTGGCTGTCCGAATAAAAGGTGTTTCGTATCGTTAATGACAATACCAAATGTAAAAAGTGTGCTTCAGAAAGGTTTCATACTATTTCTGGCAGTTTCATCACTGTAATGTAATGTTTCATGCCATTAATGAAATTTTTCATTGTATTAATACATAGTTGTCAATTTAATGGCTTCATTATCGTTACGAATCATTTTGCATACTCTGTGTTAGTATAAACTTCTTTTTCTGTCTTTTTTTAGTGCACGTGCAAGCTAGGTTGTCATTTCGATAGGAGAGACTGTAATCAGCATGCATCACTACTCCACTCTTATCCCAAAACATTATGTATACATTTATTTTTACTCTCTCGCTGTCCGAATAAAAGGTGTTTCGTATCGCTAATGACAATTCCAAATGTAAAAAGTGTGCTTCGGAAAAGTTTCATACTATTTATGTGAGTTTCATCACTGTAATGTAATGTTTCATGCCATTAATGAAATTTTTCATTGTAGGTGTTAATTTAATGGCTTCATTCCCTTTACGAATAATTTTTTTTTCACTATAGCAGTATAAACTTCTTTTCCTGTCTTTTTTAGTGCACGTGCAAATGAGGTTGTCCTTTCGATAGGAGAGGCTGTAATCAGCATGCATAACTACCCCATTCTTATCCCAAGACATTCTGTAAAAATTATGTATTTTACATCACAGTAATGTACTGTTTCATATCATTAATGAAATGTTTCGTTGTATTAATGTTTGGGTGTCAACGTAGTCTAATTTTCTAGAATTCGTCAGAATTATGTTTGACATCTAGGGCAAGTTAGGTTAAAACCTAAACATAAACTATTCATTCGATTTCCAATGGGCATGTATTACTTCTATTTAAATAAATACATACCCAATCTCTGCCTTAACGATATTTTCTGGAGAATATAATAAAAATTAAAAAAAACTACTGCCAAAAAGTGGCTTGTTAAAAACTGCAACGTATTCATTCCTTGTAGGATTTCAAAAGAGCGATGCGTATAATTAAATATATTTTTTGTATGTGTGTGTCGGCATCTGTGTTTTCAACTGACATTTGTAAGGATGCATTAGATTGTTCCAGTTCGGTCGACACAAAAATAGAAATACTTTTGTTTTAGTTTTTCTGCAAAAGAAAATATGTACAACTTTAAAGTATACAGTTATGCACCCGTATCTACATAAAAATATGCTAATGAAAATTTCATTTCATTCAAAATAGTATGAATGTTTTCGTAAATTTTTTATTTTTTTGGAAGCATCTACACAATTTTAAAGGAACAGCATATAAAAAATAAAATTAAACTTAAAATTCCGCCACAGTTGCATTTAATAGTTTCTCATTTCGCTAATGCGAGTAAGGGAAAACTGCTCTTCAGTTTCTGTATTGAATTGCGGCTTATGGAGGAGTGAAAATATATTATATTTTAAGCTGTACTAATTGTTGGCCGTAGCAATAAATGATTATAAGGATGCTAATATTAATTAAATCTAGCAATTGCAGAAAAGTTTTGTTTGAGCTAAAAAAATAGTTGTAAGTTACAAGATATTTGTGCCTCGCAATGAATTTTAAGAGAGACAAAAATTTTTTTTATTTAAATAGCATTTTAAATATTAATCATGATATATTTCAACATATTTCAAAAATTACGTCTGAAATGTGTCAAAATTTAGAAAATCTTAAGCTAGAGGTTTCTGAACTTAGAAATTCTAGATCCAGAGATAGGAGTTGTTCAACTTTTCGGCGAAACTCTAGAAATAGATCACGCTCCAAATTTGATAAATGCTGGTACCATTTTAAATTTGGCTCTAATGCTCACAAATGTATACCACCTTGTAATTTTCAAACAAATAGTTCGAATACTAATAATTTAAATTAAAAAATCCTATCATGATGGTGACGGATGATAGGATAAACTTTACGCCATCCCGTCGCCTATTTATAAAATATCGGACAGTGCGTCAGTGCGACAGTGCGTCAGTGCTCACAAATGTATACCACCTTGTAATTTTCAAACAAATAGTTCGAATACTAATAATGTGTCAAAATTTAGAAAATCTTAAGCTAGAGGTTTCTGAACTTAGAAATTCTAGATCCAGAGATAGGAGTTGTTCAACTTTTCGGCGAAACTCTAGAAATAGATCACGCTCCAAATTTGATAAATGCTGGTACCATTTTAAATTTGGCTCTAATGCTCACAAATGTATACCACCTTGTAATTTTCAAACAAATAGTTCGAATACTAATAATTTAAATTAAAAAATCCTATCATGATGGTGACGGATGATAGGATAAACTTTACGCCATCCCGTCGCCTATTTATAAAATATCGGACAGTGCATCAGTGCGACAGTGCGTCAGTGCTCACAAATGTATACCACCTTGTAATTTTCAAACAAATAGTTCGAATACTAATAATGTGTCAAAATTTAGAAAATCTTAAGCTAGAGGTTTCTGAACTTAGAAATTCTAGATCCAGAGATAGGAGTTGTTCAACTTTTCGGCGAAACTCTAGAAATAGATCACGCTCAAAATTTGATAAATGCTGGTACCATTTTAAATTTGGCTCTAATGCTCACAAATGTATACCACCTTGTAATTTTCAAACAAATAGTTCGAATACTAATAATTTAAATTAAAAAATCCTATCATGATGGTGACGGATGATAGGATAAACTTTACGCCATCCCGTCGCCTATTTATAAAATATCGGACAGTGCGTCAGTGCGACAGTGCGTCAGTGCTCACAAATGTATACCACCTTGTAATTTTCAAACAAATAGTTCGAATACTAATAATGTGTCAAAATTTAGAAAATCTTAAGCTAGAGGTTTCTGAACTTAGAAATTCTAGATCCAGAGATAGGAGTTGTTCAACTTTTCGGCGAAACTCTAGAAATAGATCACGCTCAAAATTTGATAAATGCTGGTACCATTTTAAATTTGGCTCTAATGCTCACAAATGTATACCACCTTGTAATTTTCAAACAAATAGTTCGAATACTAATAATTTAAATTAAAAAATCCTATCATGATGCTGACGGATGATAGGATAAACTTTACGCCATCCCGTCGCCTAATTATAAAAGATCGGACAGTGCGTCAGTGCGACAGTGCGTCAGTGCTCACAAATGTATACCACCTTAAAATTTTCAAACAAATAGTTCGAATACTAATAATTTAAATTAAAAAATCCTATCATGATGGTGCCGGATGATAGGATAAACTTTACGCCATCTCGTCGCCTATTTATAAAAGATCGGACAGAGCGACAGTGCGACAGAGCGACAGAGCGACAGAGCGACAAGGCGAAAGAGCGACAGTGCGTGAGTGCGACAATGCGACAAAGGGACAGTGCGACAGAGCGACAGTGCGTCAGTGCGACAGTGCGTCAGTGCGACAATGCGTCAGTGCGATAAAGCGACAGAGCGACAGTGCGTCAGTGCGTCGGTGCGTCAGTGCGTCAATGCGTCAGTGCGTCAGTGCGTCAGTGCGACAAAGCAACAAGGCGACAGTGCGTCAGTGCGTCAGTGCGACAGTGCGTCAGTGCGACAGTGCGTCAGTGCGACAATGCGTTTGTGCGACAGTGCGTCAGTGCGACAGTGCGTCAGTCCGACAATGCGTCAGTGCGACAGAGCGACAGTGCGTCAGTGCGAGAGTGCGTCAGTGCGACAGTTCGTCAGTGCGACAGTGCGTCAGTGCGACAGTGCGTCAGTGCGACAGTGCTTCAGTGCGACAGTGCGTCAGTGCGTCAGTGCGACGGTGCGACAGTGCGTCAGTGCGACAGTGCGTCAGTGCGACAGTGCGTCAGTGCGACAATGCGTCAGTGCGTCAGTGCGACAGTGCGTCAGTGCGTCAGTGCGACAAAGCGACAGTGCGCCAGTGCGTCAGTGCGACAGTGCGTCAGAGCGACAGAGCGACAGTGCGTCAGTGCGACAGTGCGGCAGTGCGACAGTGCCTCAGTGCGACAGTGCGACAGTGCGTCAGTGCGACGGTGCGTCAGTGCGACAATGCGTCAGTGCGACAGTGCGACAGAGCAACAGTGCGTCAGTGCGACAGTGCGGCAGTGCGTCAGTGCGACAGTGCGACAGTGCGTCAGTGCGTCAGTGCGACAAAGCGACAGTGTGTCAGTGCGACAAATCGACAGAGCGACAGTGTGACAGTGCGACAGTGCGACAATGCGACAGTGCGTCAGTGCGTCAGTGCGACAGTACGTCAGTGCGTCAGTACGTCAGAGCGACAGTGCGTCAGTGCGACAGTGCGTCAGAGCGACAGTGATATATTTCAACATATATCAAAAATTACGTCTGAAATGTGTCAAAATTTAGAAAATCTTAAGCTAGAGGTTTCTGAACTTAGAAATTCTAGATCCAGAGATAGGAGTTGTTCAACTTTTCGGCGAAACTCTAGAAATAGATCACGCTCAAAATTTGATAAATGCTGGTACCATTTTAAATTTGGCTCTAATGCTCACAAATGTATACCACCTTGTAATTTTCAAACAAATAGTTCGAATAGTAATAATTTAAATTAAAAAATCCTATCATGATGGTGACGGATGATAGGATAAACTTTACGCCATCTCGTCGCCTATTTATAAAAGATCGGACAGAGCGACAGTGCGACAGAGCGACAGAGCGACAGAGCGACAAAGCGAAAGAGCGACAGTGCGTGAGTGCGACAATGCGACAAAGGGACAGTGCGACAGAGCGACAGTGCGTCAGTGCGACAATGCGTCAGTGCGTCAGTGCGATAAAGCGACAGTGCGTCAGTGCGACAGAGCGACAGTGCGTCAGTGCGTCGGTGCGTCAGTGCGTCAATGCGTCAATGCGTCAGTGCGTCAGTGCGACAAAGCAACAAGGCGACAGTGCGTCAGTGCGACAGTGCGTCAGTGCGACAGTGCGTCAGTGCGACAATGCGTTTGTGCGACAGTGTGTCAGTGCGACAGTGCGTCAGTGCGACAATGCGTCAGTGCGACAGTGCGACAGAGCGACAGTGCGTCAGTGCGTCAGTGCGACAGTTCGTCAGTGCGTCAGTGCGACAGTGCGTCAGTGCGACAGTGCGTCAGTGCGACAGTGCGTCAGTGCGACAGTGCGACAGTGCGTCAGTGCGTCAGTGCGACGGTGCGACAGTGCGTCAGTGCGACAGTGCGTCAGTGCGACAGTGCGTCAGTGCGACAATGCGTCAGTGCGTCAGTGCGTCAGCGCGTCAGTGCGACAGTGCGTCAGTGCGTCAGTGCGACAAAGTGACAGTGCGTCAGTGCGACAGTGCGACAGTGCGCCAGTGCGTCAGTGCGACAGTGCGTCAGAGCGACAGAGCGACAGTGCGTCAGTGCGACAGTGCGGCAGTGCGACAGTGCATCAGTGCGACAGTGCGTCAGTGCGACAGTGCGTCAGTGCGACGGTGCGTCAGTGCGACAATGCGTCAGTGCGACAGTGCGACAGAGCAACTGTGCGTCAGTGCGACAGTGCGGCAGTGCGGCAGTGCGTCAGTGCGACAGTGCGTCAGTGCGTCAGTGCGACAAAGCGACAGTGTGTCAGTGCGACAAATCGACAGTGCGACAGTGCGACAATGCGACAGTGCGTCAGTGCGTCAGTACGTCAGAGCGACAGTGCGTCAGTGCGACAGTGCGTCAGAGCGACAGTGCGTCAGTGCGTCAGTTTGTCAGTGCGAAATAGCGACAGTGCGTCACTTCGACAGAGCGACAGTGCGTCAGTGCGTGCGTCAGTGCGTCAGACCGACTGTGCGTCAGTGCGACAGTGCGTCAGAGCGACAGTGCGTCAGTGCGACAGTGCGTCAGTGCGATAGTGCGTCAGTGCTTCAGTGCGTCAATGCGACAGTGCGTCAGATCGACAGTGAGTCTGTGCGACAATGCGTCAGTGCGTCAGTGAGACAAAGCGACAGTGCGTCAGTGCGACAGAGCGACAGTGCGTCAGTGCGTCAGTGCGACAAAGCAACAGAGCGACAGTGCGTCAGTGCGTCAGTGCGACAGTGCGTCAGTGCGACAAAGCGTCAGTGCGACAGTGCGACAGAGCGACAGTGCGTCAGTGAGTCAGTGCGACAGTGCGTCAGTGCGTCACAGCGACAGTGCGTCAGTGCGACAGTGCGTCAGTGCGACAGTGCGACAGAGCGACAGTGCGACAGAGCGACAGTGCATCAGTGCGACAGTGCGTCAGTGCGACAGTGCGTCAGTGCGACAGTGCGTCAGTGCGTCAGTGCGACAGTGTGTCAGTGCGACAGTGCGTCAGTGCGACAGTGCGTCAGTGCGTCAATGCGTCAGTGCGACAGTGCGTCAGTGCGACAGTGCGTCAGTGTGACGCGTCAGTGCGACAGTGCGTCAGTGCGTCAGTGCGTCAGTGCGTCAGTGCGACAGTGCGTCAGTGCGTCAGTGCGACAATCAATGCGACAGTGCGTCAGTGCGACAGTGCGTCAGTGCGTCAGTGCGTCAGTGCGACAGTGCGTCAGTGCGTCAGTGCGTCAATGCGACAGTGCGTCAGTGCGTCAGTGCGACAGTGCGTCAGTGCGTCAGTGCGTCAGTGCGTTAGTGCGTCAGTGCGACAGTGCGTCAGTGCGTCAGTGCGTCAATGCGACAGTGCGTTAGTGCGTCAGTGCGTCAGTGCGACAGTGCGTCAGTGCGTCAGTGCGACAGTGCGACAGAGCGACAGTGCGTCAGTGCGACAGTGCGTCAGAGCGACAGTGCGTCAGTGCGACAGAGCGACAGTGCGACAGAGCGACAGAGCGACAGTGCGTCAGTGCGACAGTGCGTCAGTGCGATAGGCAGTAAACTTCTATACAAATTATGGTTACGGAAACTTTCCAAAGAACTTCAGATTCATTTATCATCATCTGAAATGTGTCAAAATTTAGAAAATCTTAAGCTAGAGGTTTCTGAACTTAGAAATTCTAGATCCACGTTCAAAATTTGATAAATGCTGGTACCATTTTAAATTTGGCTCTAATGCTCACAAATGTATACCACCTTGTAATTTTCAAACAAATAGTTCGAATACTAATAATTTAAATTAAAAAATCCTATCATGATGCTGACGGATGATAGGATAAACTTTACGCCATCCCGTCGCCTAATTATAAAAGATCGGACAGTGCGTCAGTGCGACAGTGCGTCAGTGCTCACAAATGTATACCACCTTAAAATTTTCAAACAAATAGTTCGAATACTAATAATTTAAATTAAAAAATCCTATCATGATGGTGACGGATGATAGGATAAACTTTACGCCATCCCGTCGCCTAATTATAAAAGATCGGACAGTGCGTCAGAGCGACAGTGCGTCAGTGCGACAGTGCGTCAGTGCTTCAGTGCGTCAGTGCGCCAGTGCGTCAGTGCGACAGTGCGTCAGTGCGACAAAGCGACAAAGCGACAATGCGACAGTGCGTCAGTGCGACAGTGCGACAGTGCGTCAGTGCGTCAGAGCGACAGTGAGTCAGTGCGACAATGCGTCAGTGCGACAAAGCGACAGTGCGTCAGTGCGACAGAGCGTCAGTGCGTCAGTGCGACAAAGCAACAGAGCGACAGTGCATCAGTGCGTCAGAGCGTCAGTGCGACAGTGCGACAGTGCGTCAGTGCAACAGTGCGGCAGTGCGTCAGTGCGACAATGCATCAGTGCGACAGTGCGACAGAGCGACAGTGCGTCAGTGCGTCAGTGCGACAGTGCGTCAGTGCGTCAGAGCGACAGTGCGTCAGTGTGACAGTGCGTCAGTGCGACAAAGCGACAGTGCGTCAGTGCGACAGTGCAAAAGAGCGATAGTGCGTTAGTGCGACAATGCGACAGAGCGACAGCGCGTCAGTGCGTCAGTGCGACAAAGTGACAATGCGTCAGAGCGACAGAGCGACAGAGCGACAAAGCGACAGTGCGACCGTGCGTCAGTGCGACAGTGCGTCAGTGCGACAGTACGTCAGTGCGTCAGTGCGACAGAGCGGCAGAGCGACAAAGCGACAGAGCGAAAGTGCGTCAGTGCGACAGTGCGTCAGTGCGACAGTACGACAGTGCGACAAAGCGACAATGCGTTAGTGCGACAGTGCGACAGAGCGACAGTGCGAAAGTGCGACAGTGCGTGAGTGCGACAAAGCGACAGTGCGACAGAGCGACAGTGCGTCAGTGCGACAGTGCGTCAGTGCGACAGAGCGCCACTGCGTCAGTGCGACAGTGCGTCAGTGCGTCAGTGCTACAGTGCGACAGTGCGACAGTGCGACAGTGCGTCAGTGCGAAACTGCGTCAGTGCGTCAGTGCGACAAAGCGACAAAGCGACAATGCGTCAGTGCGACAGTGCAACAGAGCGACAGTGCGACATAGCGAAAGAGCGACAGTGCGTGAGTGCAACAGTGCGACAGGGCGACAGTGCGGCAGGGCGACAGTGCGTCAGTGCGACAGTGCGACAGTGCGAACTTATCTGGTTCAGTCTCTATGATAGGCAGTAAACTTCTATACAAATTATGGTTACGGAAACTTTCCAAAGAACTTCAGATTCGTTTATCATCATCTAACTTAGAGAATATAGAAGATAAACTTTCTCTTTCTGATAAAATGTGGGATGTTTCCAACGGTAAAGAAATATCTCAAATTACTTTAAATAGCATTTTAAATATTAATCATGATATAGTTATTTCAACATATTTCAAAAATTACGTCTGAAATGTGTCAAAATTTAGAAAATCTTAAGCTAGAGGTTTCTGAACTTAGAAATTCTAGATCCAGAGATAGGAGTTGTTCAACTTTTCGGCGAAACTCTAGAAATAGATCACGCTCAAAATTTGATAAATGCTGGTACCATTTCAAATTTGGCTCTAATGCTCACAAATGTATACCACCTTGTAATTTTCAAACAAATAGTTCGAATACTAATAATTTAAATTAAAAAATCCTATCATGATGGTGACGGATGATAGGATAAACTTTACGCCATCTCGTCGCCTATTTATAAAAGATCGGACAGAGCGACAGTGCGACAGAGCGACAGTGCGAAAGAGCGACAGTGCGTGAGTGCGACAGTGCGACAGAGCGACAGTGCGTCAGTGCGACAGTGCGAACTTATCTGGTTCAGTCTCTATGATAGGCAGTAGACAGAGCGACAGTGCGACAGAGCGACAGTGCGACAGAGCGACAGAGCGACATAGCGACAGAGCGAAAGAGCGACAGTGCGACATATCGACAGTGCGTCAGTTCGTCAGTGCGACAGTGCGTCAGAGCGACAGAGCGACAGTGCGTCAGTGCGTCAGTGCGTCAGTGCGTCATGCGACAGTGCGTCAGTGCGTCAGTGCGTCAGTGCGACAGTGCGTCAGTGCGTCAGTGCGTCAGTGCGTCAGTGCGTCAGTGCGTCATGCGACAGTGCGTCAGTGCGTCAGTACGTCAGTGCGTTAGTGCGTCAGTGCGTCAGTGCGTCAGTGCGTCAGTGCGTCAGTGCGTCATGCGACAGTGCGTCAGTGCGTCAGTGCGTCAGTGCGTCAGTACGTCAGTGCGTTAGTGCGTCAGTGCGTCAGTGCGTCAGTGCGTCAGTGCGTCAATGCGACAGTGCGTCAGTGCGTCAGTGCGTCAGTGCGTCAGTGCGACAGTGCGTCGGTGCGTCAATGCGTCAGTGCGTCATGCGACAGTGCGTCAGTGCGTCAGTGCGTCAGTGCGTCAGTGCGTCAGTGCGACAGTGCGTCAGTGCGTCAGTGCGTCAATGCGTCAGTGCGTCAGTGCGTCAGTGCGTCAGTGCGTCAGTGCGTCAGTGCGTCAGTGCGTCAGTGCGTCAGTGCGTCAGTGCGTCAGTGCGTCAGTGCGACAGTGCGTCAGTGCGTCAGTGCGTCAGTGCGACAGTGCGTCGGTGCGTCAATGCGTCAGTGCGTCAGTGCGTCAATGCGTCAGTGCGACAGTGCGTCAGTGCGACAGTGCGTCAGTGCGTCAAGCGACAGTGCGTCAGTGCGTCAGTGCGTCAGTGCGACAGTGCGTCAGTGCGTCAGTGCGTCAGTGCGACAATCAATGCGTCAGTGCGACAATCAATGCGTCAGTGCGACAATCAATGCGACAGTGCATCAGTGCGTCAGTGCGTCAGTGCGTCAGTGCGACAGTGCGTCAGTGCGTCAGTGCGTCAATGCGTCAGTGCGTCAGTGCGTCAGTGCGTTAGTGCGTCAGTGCGTCAGTGCGTCAGTGCGTCAATGCGTCAGTGCGTCAGTGCGTCAGTGCGTCAGTGCGTTAGTGCGTCAGTGCGTCAGTGCGTCAGTGCGTCAGTGCGTCTTGCGACAGTGCGTCAGTATGTCAGTGCGTCAAGCGACAGTGCGTCAGTGCGTCAGTGCGTCAGTGCGTCAATGCGACAGTGCGTCAGTGCGTCAGTGCGACAATCAATGCGTCAGTGCGACAATCAATGCGTCAGTGCGACAATCAATGCGACAGTGCGACAGTGCGTCAGTGCGTCAGTGCGTCAGTGCGTCAGTGCGACAGTGCGTCAGTGCGTCAGTGCGTCAATGCGTCAGTGCGTCAGTGCGTCAGTGCGTCAGTGCGTTAGTGCGTCAGTGCGTCAGTGCGTCAGTGCGTCAATGCGTCAGTGCGTCAGTGCGTCAGTGCGTCAGTGCGTCAGTGCGTCAGTGCGTTAGTGCGTCAGTGCGTCAGTGCGTCAGTGCGTCAGTGCGTCTTGCGACAGTGCGTCAGTATGTCAGTGCGTCATGCGACAGTGCGTCAGTGCGTCAGTGCGTCAGTACGTCAGTGCGTCAGTGCGACAGTGCGTCAGTGCGTCAGTGCGTCAATGCGTCAGTGCGTCAGTGCGTCAGTGCGTTAGTGCGTCAGTGCGTCAGTGCGTCAGTGCGTCAATGCGACAGTGCGTCAGTGCGTCAGTGCGTCAGTGCGTCAGTGCGTCAATGCGACAGTGCGTCAGTGCGTCAGTGCGTCAGTGCGACAGTGCGTCAGTGCGTCAGTGCGTCAGTGCGTCATGCGACAGTGCGTCAGTGCGTCAGTGCGACAGTGCGTCAGTGCGTCAGTGCGTCAATGCGTCAGTGCGACAGTGCGTCAGTGCGACAGTGCGTCAGTGCGTCAGTGCGTCAGTGCGTCAGTGCGTCAGTGCGACAGTGCGTCAGTGAGTCAGTGCGTCAGTGCGACAGTGCGTCAGTGCGTCAGTGCGACAGTGCGTCAGTGCGTCAATGCGACAGTGCGTCAGTGCGACAGAGCGTTAGTGCGTCAGTGCGACAGAGCGACAGTGCGTCAGTGCGTCAGTGCGACAGAGCGACAGTGCGTCAGTGCGACAGTGCGTCAGTGCGACAGTGCGTACTGACGCACTGGCGACAGAGCGTCAGTGCGTCAGTGCGACAAAGCAACAGAGCGACAGTGCGTCAGTGCGACAGTGCGTCAGTGCGTCAGTGCGTCAGAGCGACAGTGCGTCAGTGCGAATGTGCGTCAGTGCGACAGTGCGACAGAGTGACAGTGCGACAGAGCGACAGTGCGTCAGTGCGACAGTGCGTACTGACGCACTGGCGACAGAGCGACAGTGCGTCAGTGCGTCAATGCGACAGTGCGTACTGACGCACTGGCGACAGAGCGTCAGTGCGTCAGTGCGACAAAGCAACAGAGCGACAGTGCGTCAGTGCGTCAGTGCGTCAGTGCGACAGTGCGTCAGTGCGACAGTGCGTCAGAGCGACAGTGCGTCAGTGCGACAGTGCGTCAGTGCGACAGTGCGACAGAGCGACAGTGCGTCAGTGCGATAGGCAGTAAACTTCTATACAAATTATGGTTACGGAAACTTTCCCAAGAACTTCAGATTCATTTATCATCATCTGAAATGTGTCAAAATTTAGAAAATCTTTAGATAGAGGTTTCTGAACTTAGAAATTCTAGATCCAGAGACAGGAGTTGTTCAACTTTTCGGCGAAACTCTAGAAATAGATCACGCTCAAAATTTGATAAATGCTGGTCAGCATTTTAAATTTGGCTCTAATGCTCACAAATGTATACCACCTTGTAATTTTCAAACAAATAGTTCGAATACTAATAATTTAAATTAAAAAATCCTATCATGATGGTGACGGATGATAGGATAAACTTTACGCCATCCCGTCGCCTATTTATAAAATATCGGACAGTGCGTCAGTGCGACAGTGCGTCAGTGCTCACAAATGTATACCACCTTGTAATTTTCAAACAAATAGTTCGAATACTAATAATGTGTCAAAATTTAGAAAATCTTAAGCTAGAGGTTTCTGAACTTAGAAATTCTAGATCCAGAGATAGGAGTTGTTCAACTTTTCGGCGAAACTCTAGAAATAGATCACGCTCCAAATTTGATAAATGCTGGTACCATTTTAAATTTGGCTCTAATGCTCACAAATGTATACCACCTTGTAATTTTCAAACAAATAGTTCGAATACTAATAATTTAAATTAAAAAATCCTATCATGATGGTGACGGATGATAGGATAAACTTTACGCCATCCCGTCGCCTATTTATAAAATATCGGACAGTGCATCAGTGCGACAGTGCGTCAGTGCTCACAAATGTATACCACCTTGTAATTTTCAAACAAATAGTTCGAATACTAATAATGTGTCAAAATTTAGAAAATCTTAAGCTAGAGGTTTCTGAACTTAGAAATTCTAGATCCAGAGATAGGAGTTGTTCAACTTTTCGGCGAAACTCTAGAAATAGATCACGCTCAAAATTTGATAAATGCTGGTACCATTTTAAATTTGGCTCTAATGCTCACAAATGTATACCACCTTGTAATTTTCAAACAAATAGTTCGAATACTAATAATTTAAATTAAAAAATCCTATCATGATGGTGACGGATGATAGGATAAACTTTACGCCATCCCGTCGCCTATTTATAAAATATCGGACAGTGCGTCAGTGCGACAGTGCGTCAGTGCTCACAAATGTATACCACCTTGTAATTTTCAAACAAATAGTTCGAATACTAATAATGTGTCAAAATTTAGAAAATCTTAAGCTAGAGGTTTCTGAACTTAGAAATTCTAGATCCAGAGATAGGAGTTGTTCAACTTTTCGGCGAAACTCTAGAAATAGATCACGCTCAAAATTTGATAAATGCTGGTACCATTTTAAATTTGGCTCTAATGCTCACAAATGTATACCACCTTGTAATTTTCAAACAAATAGTTCGAATACTAATAATTTAAATTAAAAAATCCTATTATGATGGTGCCGGATGATAGGATAAACTTTACGCCATCTCGTCGCCTATTTATAAAAGATCGGACAGAGCGACAGTGCGACAGAGCGACAGAGCGACAGAGCGACAAGGCGAAAGAGCGACAGTAAGTGAGTGCGACAATGCGACAAAGGGACAGTGCGACAGAGCGACAGTGCGTCAGTGCGACAGTGCGTCAGTGCGACAATGCGTCAGTGCGTCAGTGCGCTAAAGCGACAGAGCGACAGTGCGTCAGTGCGTCGGTGCGTCAGTGCGTCAATGCGTCAGTGCGTCAGTGCGACAAAGCAACAAGGCGACAGTGCGTCAGTGCGTCAGTGCGTCAGTGCGACAGTGCGTCAGTGCGACAGTGCGTCAGTGCGACAATGCGTTTGTGCGACAGTGCGTCAGTGCGACAGTGCGTCAGTCCGACAATGCGTCAGTGCGACAGTGCGACAGAGCGACAGTGCGTCAGTGCGAGAGTGCGTCAGTGCGACAGTTCGTCAGTGCGACAGTGCGTCAGTGCGACAGTGCGTCAGTGCGACAGTGCTTCAGTGCGACAGTGCGTCAGTGCGTCAGTGCGACGGTGCGACAGTGCGTCAGTGCGACAGTGCGTCAGTGCGACAGTGCGTCAGTGCGACAATGCGTCAGTGCGTCAGTGCGACAGTGCGTCAGTGCGTCAGTGCGACAAAGCGACAGTGCGCCAGTGCTTCAGTGCGTCAGTGCGCCAGTGCGTCAGTGCGACAGTGCGTCAGTGCGACAAAGCGACAATGCGACAGTGCGTCAGTGCGACAGTGCGACAGTGCGTCAGTGCGTCAGTGCGTCAGAGCGACAGTGAGTCAGTGCGACAATGCGTCAGTGCGACAAAGCGACAGTGCGTCAGTGCGACAGAGCGTCAGTGCGTCAGTGCGACAGAGCGTCAGTGCGTCAGTGCGACAAAGCAACAGAGCGACTGTGCGTCAGTGCGTCAGAGCGTCAGTGCGTCAGTGCGACAGTGCGTTAGTGCGACAGTGCGTCAGTGCGACAATGCGTCAGTGCGACAGTGCGACAGAGCGACAGTGCGTCAGTGCAACAGTGCGTCAGTGCGTCAGAGCGACAGTGCGTCAGTGTGACAGTGCGTCAGTGCGACAAAGCGACAGTGCGTCAGTGCGACAGTGCAAAAGAGCGATAGTGCGTTAGTCGTCAGTGCGACAGTACGTCAGTGCGACAGTGCGACAGTGCGTCAGTGCGACAGAGCGACAGAGCGACAGAGCGACAAAGCGACAAAGCGACAGAGCGAAAGTGCGTCAGTGCGACAGTGCGTCAGTGCGACAGTGCGACAGTGCGACAAAGCGACAATGCGTTAGTGCGACAGTGCGACAGAGCGACATATCGACAGTGCGTCAGTTCGTCAGTGCGACAGTGCGACAAAGCGACAGAGCGACAGTGCGACAGAGCGACAGAGCGACAGAGCGACAGTGCGTCAGTGCGTCAGTGCGACAATGCGTCAGTGCGACAAAGCGACAATGCATCAGTGCGACAGTGCGACAGTGCGTCAGTGGGACAAAGCGACAGAGCGACAGTGCGTCAGTGCTACAGTGCGTCAGATCGACAGTGCGTCAGATCGACAGTGCGTCAGTGCGACAGTGCGTCAGTGCGACAAAGCGACAATACGACAGTAGGTCAGTGCGACAAAGCGACAAAGCGACAATGCGACAGTGCGTCAGTGCGACAAAGCGACAATGCGACAGTGCGTCAGTGCGACATTGCGTCAGTGCGACAGTGCGACAGTGCGACAGTGCGTCAGTGCGACAGTGCGTCAGTGCGACATAGCGACAGTGCGACAGTGCGACAGTGCGGCAGAGCGACAGTGCGACAGAGCGACAGTGCGACAGAGCGACAGTGCGTCAGTGCGACAGAGCGACAGTGCGACAGATCGACAGTGCGAAACAGCGACAGTGCGAATTTATCTGGTTCAGTCTCTATGATAGGCAGTAAACTTCTATACAAATTATGGTTACGGAAACTTTCCAAAGAACTTCAGATTCATTTATCATCATCTAACTTAGAGAATATAGAAGATAAACTTTCTCTTGCTGATAAAATGTGGGATGTTTCCAACGGTAAAGAAATATCTCAAATTACGAAACAACATTCTGTTAGAAGCGTTAGTGCGTCAGTGCGACAGAGCGACAGTGCGTCAATGCGTCAGTGCGTCAGTGCGTCAGCGCGTCAGTGCGTCAGTGCGACAGTGCGTCAGTGCGTCAGTGCGTCAGTGCGACAGTGCGTCAGTGCGTCAGTGCGTCAGTGCGACAGTGCGTCAGTGCGACAGTGCGACAGTGCGTCAATGCGACAGTGCGTCAGTGCGTCAGTGCGACAGTGCTTCAGTGCGTCAGTGCGACAGTGCGACAGTGCGTCAGTGCGTCAGTGCGTCAATGCGACAGTGCGTCAGTGCGTCAGTGCGACAGTGCGTCAGTGCGTCAGTGCGACAGCGCGTCAGTGCGACAGTGCGTCAGTGCGACAGTGCGTCAGTGCTACAAAGCAACAGAGCGACAGTGCGTCAGTGCGTCAGTGCGTCAGTGCGTCAGTGCGACAGTGCGTCAGTGCGTCAGTGCGACAATGCGTCAGTGCGACAGTGCGACAGAGCGACAGTGCGTCAGAGCGACAGTGCGTCAGTGCGACAGAGCGACAGTGCGACAGAGCGACAGTGCGTCAGTGCGACAGTGCGTCAGTGCGATAGGCAGTAAACTTCTATACAAATTATGGTTACGGAAACTTTCCAAAGAACTTCAGATTCATTTATCATCATCTGAAATGTGTCAAAATTTAGAAAATCTTAAGCTAGAGGTTTCTGAACTTAGAAATTCTAGATCCACGTTCAAAATGCTGGTACCATTTTAAATTTGGCTCTAATGCTCACAAATGTATACCACCTTGTAATTTTCAAACAAATAGTTCGAATACTAATAATATAAATTAAAAAATCCTATCATGATGGTGACGGATGATAGGATAAACTTTACGCCATCCCGTCGCCTAATTATAAAAAATCGGACAGTGCGTCAGAGCGACAGTGCGTCAGTGCGACAGTGCGTCAGTGCGACAGTGCGTCAGTGCTTCAGTGCGTCAGTGCGCCAGAGCGACAGTGCGTCAGTGCGACAGAGCGACAGTGCGACAGAGCGACAGTGCGTCAGTGCGACAGTGCGTCAGTGCGATAGGCAGTAAACTTCTATACAAATTATGGTTACGGAAACTTTCCAAAGAACTTCAGATTCATTTATCATCATCTGAAATGTGTCAAAATTTAGAAAATCTTAAGCTAGAGGTTTCTGAACTTAGAAATTCTAGATCCACGTTCAAAATGCTGGTACCATTTTAAATTTGGCTCTAATGCTCACAAATGTATACCACCTTGTAATTTTCAAACAAATAGTTCGAATACTAATAATATAAATTAAAAAATCCTATCATGATGGTGACGGATGATAGGATAAACTTTACGCCATCCCGTCGCCTAATTATAAAAAATCGGACAGTGCGTCAGAGCGACAGTGCGTCAGTGCGACAGTGCGTCAGTGCGACAGTGCGTCAGTGCTTCAGTGCGTCAGTGCGCCAGTGCGTCAGTGCGACAGTGCGTCAGTGCGACAAAGCGACAATGCGACAGTGCGTCAGTGCGACAGTGCGTCAGTTCGTCAGTGCGACAGTGTGACAAAGCGACAGAGCGACAGTGCGACAGAGCGACAGAGCGACAGTGCGTCAGTGTGTCAGTGCGACAATGCGTCAGTGCGTCAGTGCGACAAAGCGACAATGCATCAGTGCGACAGTGCGTCAGTGGGACAAAGCGACAGAGCGACAGTGCGTCAGTGCTACAGTGCGTCAGATCGACAGTGCGTCAGATCGACAGTGCGTCAGTGCGACAGTGCGTCAGTGCGACAAAGCGACAATACGACAGTAGGTCAGTGCGACAAAGCGACAAAGCGACAATGCGACAGTGCGTCAGTGCGACAAAGCGACAATGCGACAGTGCGTCAGTGCGACATTGCGTCAGTGCGACAGTGCGACAGTGCGTCAGTGCGACAGTGCGTCAGTGCGACATAGCGACAGTGCGACAGTGCGGCAGAGCGACAATGCGACAGAGCGACAGTGCGACAGAGCGACAGTGCGTCAGTGCGACAGAGCGACAGTGCGACAGATCGACAGTGCGAAACAGCGACAGTGCGAATTTATCTGGTTCAGTCTCTATGATAGGCTGTAAACTTCTATACAAATTATGGTTACGGAAACTTTCCAAAAAACTTCAGATTCATTTATCATCATCTAACTTAGAGAATATAGAAGATAAACTTTCTCTTGCTGATAAAATGTGGGATGTTTCCAACGGTAAAGAAATATCTCAAATTACGAAACAACATTCTGTTAGAAGCGTTAGTGCGTCAGTGCGACAGAGCGACAGTGCGTCAATGCGTCAGTGCGTCAGTGCGTCAGCGCGTCAGTGCATCAGTGCGACAGTGCGTCAGTGCGTCAGTGCGTCAGTGCGACAGTGCGTCAGTGCGTCAGTGCGTCAGTGCGACAGTGCGTCAGTGCGACAGTGCGACAGTGCGTCAATGCGACAGTGCGTCAGTGCGTCAGTGCGACAGTGCGTCAGTGCGTCAGTGCGACAGTGCGACAGTGCGTCAGTGCGTCAGTGCGTCAATGCGACAGTGCGTCAGTGCGTCAGTGCGACAGTGCGTCAGTGCGTCAGTGCGACAGTGCGTCAGTGCGACAGTGCGTCAGTGCGACAGTGCGTCAGTGCTACAAAGCAACAGAGCGACAGTGCGTCAGTGCGTCAGTGCGTCAGTGCGTCAGTGTGACAGTGCGGCAGTGCGTCAGTGCGACAATGCGTCAGTGCGACAGTGCGACAGAGCGACAGTGCGTCAGAGCGACAGTGCGACAGTGCGACAGAGCGACAGTGCGTCAGTGCGACAGTGCGTCAGTGCGATAGGCAGTAAACTTCTATACAAATTATGGTTACGGAAACTTTCCAAAGAACTTCAGATTCATTTATCATCATCTGAAATGTGTCAAAATTTAGAAAATCTTAAGCTAGAGGTTTCTGAACTTAGAAATTCTAGATCCACGTTCAAAATGCTGGTACCATTTTAAATTTGGCTCTAATGCTCACAAATGTATACCACCTTGTAATTTTCAAACAAATAGTTCGAATACTAATAATATAAATTAAAAAATCCTATCATGATGGTGACGGATGATAGGATAAACTTTACGCCATCCCGTCGCCTATTTATAAAAGATCGGACAGTGCGTCAGTGCGACAGTGCGTCAGTGCTCACAAATGTATACCACCTTAAAATTTTCAAACAAATAGTTCGAATACTAATAATTTAAATTAAAAAATCCTATCATGATGGTGACGGATGATAGGATAAACTTTACGCCATCCCCTCGCCTAATTATAAAAAATCGGACAGTGCGTCAGAGCGACAGTGCGTCAGTGCGACAGTGCGTCAGTGCGACAGTGCGTCAGTGCTTCAGTGCGTCAGTGCGCCAGTGCGTCAGTGCGACAGTGCGTCAGTGCGACAAAGCGACAATGCGACAGTGCGTCAGTGCGACAGTGCGACAGTGCGACAGTGCGTCAGTGCGTCAGAGCGACAGTGTGTCAGTGCGACAATGCGTCAGTGCGACAAAGCGACAGTGCGTCAGTGCGACAGAGCGTCAGTGCGTCAGTGCGACAAAGCAGCAGAGCGACTGTGCGTCAGTGCGTCAGAGCGTCAGTTCGTCAGTGCGACAGTGCGACAGTGCGTTAGTGCGACAGTGCGTCAGTGCGACAATGCGTCAGTGCGACAGTGCGACAGAGCGACAGTGCGTCAGTGCGACAGTGCGTCAGTGCGTCAGAGCGACAGTGCGTCAGTGTGACAGTGCGTCAGTGCGACAAAGCGACAGTGCGTCAGTGCGACAGTGCAAAAGAGCGATAGTGCGTTAGTCGTCAGTGCGACAGTACGTCAGTGCGACAGTGCGTCAGTGCGACAGAGCGACAAAGTGACAAAGCGACAGAGCGAAAGTGCGTCAGTGCGACAGTGCGTCAGTGCGACAGTGCGACAGTGCGACAAAGCGACAATGCGTTAGTGCGACAGTGCGACAGAGCGACAGTGCGAAAGTGCGACAGTGCGTGAGTGCGACAAAGCGACAGTGCGACAGTGCGACAGTGCGTCAGTGCGACAGTGCGTCAGTGCGACATAGCGACAGTGCGACAGTGCGGCAGAGCGACAGTGCGACAGAGCGACAGTGCGACAGAGCGACAGTGCGTCAGTGCGACAGAGCGACAGTGCGACAGATCGACAGTGCGAAACAGCGACAGTGCGAATTTATCTGGTTCAGTCTCTATGATAGGCAGTAAACTTCTATACAAATTATGGTTACGGAAACTTTCCAAAGAACTTCAGATTCATTTATCATCATCTAACTTAGAGAATATAGAAGATAAACTTTCTCTTGCTGATAAAATGTGGGATGTTTCCAACGGTAAAGAAATATCTCAAATTACGAAACAACATTCTGTTAGAAGCGTTAGTGCGTCAGTGCGTCAGCGCGTCAGTGCGTCAGTGCGACAGTGCGTCAGTGCGTCAGTGCGACAGTGCGTCAGTGCGTCAGTGCGTCAGTGCGACAGTGCGTCAGTGCGACAGTGCGTCAATGCGTCAATGCGACAGTGCGTCAGTGCGTCAGTGCGACAGTGCTTCAGTGCGTCAGTGCGTCAGTGCGACAGTGCGACAGTGCGTCAGTGCGTCAGTGCGTCAGTGCGTCAATGCGACAGTGCGTCAGTGCGTCAGTGCGACAGTGCGTCAGTGCGTCAGTGCGACAGCGCGTCAGTGCGACAGTGCGTCAGTGCGACAGTGCGTCAGTGCTACAAAGCAACAGAGCGACAGTGCGTCAGTGCGTCAGTGCGTCAGTGCGACAGTGCGTCAGTGCGTCAGTGCGACAATGCGTCAGTGCGACAGTGCGACAGAGCGACAGTGCGTCAGAGCGACAGTGCGTCAGTGCGACAGAGCGACAGTGCGACAGAGCGACAGTGCGTCAGTGCGACAGTGCGTCAGTGCGATAGGCAGTAAACTTCTATACAAATTATGGTTACGGAAACTTTCCAAAGAACTTCAGATTCATTTATCATCATCTGAAATGTGTCAAAATTTAGAAAATCTTAAGCTAGAGGTTTCTGAACTTAGAAATTCTAGATCCACGTTCAAAATGCTGGTACCATTTTAAATTTGGCTCTAATGCTCACAAATGTATACCACCTTGCAATTTTCAAACAAATAGTTCGAATACTAATAATATAAATTAAAAAATCCTATCATGATGGTGACGGATGATAGGATAAACTTTACGCCATCCCGTCGCCTAATTATAAAAAATCGGACAGTGCGTCAGAGCGACAGTGCGTCAGTGCGACAGTGCGTCAGTGCGACAGTGCGTCAGTGCTTCAGTGCGTCAGTGCGCCAGTGCGTCAGTGCGACAGTGCGTCAGTGCGACAGAGCGACAGTGCGTCAGTGCGACAGTGCGTCAGTGCGACAGTGCGTCAGTGCTTCAGTGCGTCAGTGCGCCAGTGCGTCAGTGCGACAGTGCGTCAGTGCGACAAAGCGACAATGCGACAGTGCGTCAGTGCGACAGTGCGACAGTGCGTCAGTGCGTCAGAGCGACAGTGAGTCAGTGCGACAATGCGTCAGTGCGACAAAGCGACAGTACGTCAGTGCGACAGAGCGTCAGTGCGTCAGTGCGACAAAGCAACAGAGCGACTGTGCGTCAGTGCGTCAGTGCGTCAGAGCGTCAGTGCGTCAGTGCGACAGTGCGTTAGTGCGACAGTGCGTCAGTGCGACAATGCGTCAGTGCGACAGTGCGACAGAGCGACAGTGCGTCAGTGCAACAGTGCGTCAGTGCGTCAGAGCGACAGTGCGTCAGTGTGACAGTGCGTCAGTGCGACAAAGCGACAGTGCGTCAGTGCGACAGTGCAAAAGAGCGATAGTGCGTTAGTCGTCAGTGCGACAGTACGTCAGTGCGACAGTGCGTCAGTGCGACAGAGCGACAAAGCGACAAAGCGACAGAGCGAAAGTGCGTCAGTGCGACAGTGCGTCAGTGCGACAGTGCGACAAAGCGACAATGCGTTAGTGCGACAGTGCGACAGAGCGACATATCGACAGTGCGTCAGTTCGTCAGTGCGACAGTGTGACAAAGCGACAGAGCGACAGTGCGACAGAGCGACAGAGCGACAGTGCGTCAGTGCGTCAGTGCGACAATGCGTCAGTGCGTCAGTGCGACAAAGCGACAATGCATCAGTGCGACAGTGCGTCAGTGGGACAAAGCGACAGAGCGACAGTGCGTCAGTGCTACAGTGCGTCAGATCGACAGTGCGTCAGATCGACAGTGCGTCAGTGCGACAGTGCGTCAGTGCGACAAAGCGACAATACGACAGTAGGTCAGTGCGACAAAGCGACAAAGCGACAATGCGACAGTGCGTCAGTGCGACAAAGCGACAATGCGACAGTGCGTCAGTGCGACATTGCGTCAGTGCGACAGTGCGACAGTGCGTCAGTGCGACAGTGCGTCAGTGCGACATAGCGACAGTGCGACAGTGCGGCAGAGCGACAGTGCGACAGAGCGACAGTGCGACAGAGCGACAGTGCGTCAGTGCGACAGAGCGACAGTGCGACAGATCGACAGTGCGAAACAGCGACAGTGCGAATTTATCTGGTTCAGTCTCTATGATAGGCTGTAAACTTCTATACAAATTATGGTTACGGAAACTTTCCAAAAAACTTCAGATTCATTTATCATCATCTAACTTAGAGAATATAGAAGATAAACTTTCTCTTGCTGATAAAATGTGGGATGTTTCCAACGGTAAAGAAATATCTCAAATTACGAAACAACATTCTGTTAGAAGCGTTAGTGCGTCAGTGCGACAGAGCGACAGTGCGTCAATGCGTCAGTGCGTCAGTGCGTCAGCGCGTCAGTGCGTCAGTGCGACAGTGCGTCAGTGCGTCAGTGCGTCAGTGCGACAGTGCGTCAGTGCGTCAGTGCGTCAGTGCGTCAGTGCGACAGTGCGTCAGTGCGACAGTGCGACAGTGCGTCAATGCGACAGTGCGTCAGTGCGTCAGTGCGACAGTGCGTCAGTGCGTCAGTGCGACAGTGCGACAGTGCGTCAGTGCGTCAGTGCGTCAATGCGACAGTGCGTCAGTGCGTCAGTGCGACAGTGCGTCAGTGCGTCAGTGCGACAGTGCGTCAGTGCGACAGTGCGTCAGTGCGACAGTGCGTCAGTGCTACAAAGCAACAGAGCGACAGTGCGTCAGTGCGTCAGTGCGTCAGTGTGACAGTGCGTCAGTGCGTCAGTGCGACAATGCGTCAGTGCGACAGTGCGACAGAGCGACAGTGCGTCAGAGCGACAGTGCGTCAGTGCGACAGAGCGACAGTGCGACAGAGCGACAGTGCGTCAGTGCGACAGTGCGTCAGTGCGATAGGCAGTAAACTTCTATACAAATTATGGTTACGGAAACTTTCCAAAGAACTTCAGATTCATTTATCATCATCTGAAATGTGTCAAAATTTAGAAAATCTTAAGCTAGAGGTTTCTGAACTTAGAAATTCTAGATCCACGTTCAAAATGCTGGTACCATTTTAAATTTGGCTCTAATGCTCACAAATGTATACCACCTTGTAATTTTCAAACAAATAGTTCGAATACTAATAATATAAATTAAAAAATCCTATCATGATGGTGACGGATGATAGGATAAACTTTACGCCATCCCGTCGCCTATTTATAAAAGATCGGACAGTGCGTCAGTGCGACAGTGCGTCAGTGCTCACAAATGTATACCACCTTAAAATTTTCAAACAAATAGTTCGAATACTAATAATTTAAATTAAAAAATCCTATCATGATGGTGACGGATGATAGGATAAACTTTACGCCATCCCCTCGCCTAATTATAAAAAATCGGACAGTGCGTCAGAGCGACAGTGCGTCAGTGCGACAGTGCGTCAGTGCGACAGTGCGTCAGTGCTTCAGTGCGTCAGTGCGGTGCGTCAGTGCGACAGTGCGTCAGTGCTTCAGTGCGTCAGTGCGCCAGTGCGTCAGTGCGACAGTGCGTCAGTGCGACAAAGCGACAATGCGACAGTGCGTCAGTGCGACAGTGCGACAGTGCGTCAGTGCGTCAGAGCGACAGTGAGTCAGTGCGACAATGCGTCAGTGCGACAAAGCGACAGTGCGTCAGTGCGACAGAGCGTCAGTGCGTCAGTGCGTCAGTGCGACAAAGCAGCAGAGCGACTGTGCGTCAGTGCGTCAGAGCGTCAGTTCGTCAGTGCGACAGTGCGACAGTGCGTTAGTGCGACAGTGCGTCAGTGCGACAATGCGTCAGTGCGACAGTGCGACAGAGCGACAGTGCGTCAGTGCGACAGTGCGTCAGTGCGTCAGAGCGACAGTGCGTCAGTGTGACAGTGCGTCAGTGCGACAAAACGACAGTGCGTCAGTGCGACAGTGCAAAAGAGCGATAGTGCGTTAGTCGTCAGTGCGACAGTACGTCAGTGCGACAGTGCGTCAGTGCGACAGAGCGACAAAGTGACAAAGCGACAGAGCGAAAGTGCGTCAGTGCGACAGTGCGTCAGTGCGACAGTGCGACAAAGCGACAATGCGTTAGTGCGACAGTGCGACAGAGCGACAGTGCGAAAGTGCGACAGTGCGTGAGTGCGACAAAGCGACAGTGCGACAGAGCGACAGTGCGACAGTGCGTCAGTGCGACAGAGCGACAGTGCGTCAGTGCGACAGTGCGTCAGTGCTACAGTGCGACAGTGCGACAGTGCGTCAGTGCGACACTGCGTCAGTGCGTCAGTGCGACAAAGCGACAAAGCGACAATGCGTCAGTGCGACAGTGCAACAGAGCGACAGTGCGACATAGCGAAAGAGCGACAGTGCGTGAGTGCAACAGTGCGACAGGGCGACAGTGCGGCAGGGCGACAGTGCGACAGTGCGTCAGTGCGACAGTGCGAACTTATCTGGTTCAGTCTCTATGATAGGCAGTAAACTTCTATACAAATTATGGTTACGGAAACTTTCCAAAGAACTTCAGATTCATTTATCATCATCTAACTTAGAGAATATAGAAGATAAACTTTCTCTTTCTGATAAAATGTGGGATGGGAAATATCTCAAATTACTTTAAATAGCATTTTAAATATTAATCATAATATAGTTATTTCAACATATTTCAAAAATTACGTCTGAAATGTGTCAAAATTTAGAAAATCTTAAGCTAGAGGTTTCTGAACTTAGAAATTCTAGATCCAGAGATAGGAGTTGTTCAACTTTTCGGCGAAACTCTAGCTATAGATCACGCTCAAAATTTGATAAATGCTGGTACCATTTCAAATTTGGCTCTAATGCTCACAAATGTATACCACCTTGTAATTTTCAAACAAATAGTTCGAATACTAATAATTTAAATTAAAAAATCCTGCGTCAGTGCGTCAGTGCGACAAAGCGACACTGCGTCAGTGCGACAATGCGTCAGTGCGTCAGTGCGACAAAGCGACAGTGCGTCAGTGCGTCAGTGCTACAAAGCAACAGAGCGACAGTGCGTCAGTGCGACAGTGCGTCAGTGCGTCAGTGCGACAGTGCGTCAGTGCGACAATGCGTCAGTGCGACAGTGCGACAGAGCGACAGTGCGACAGTGCGTCAGAGCGACAGTGCGACAGTGCGACAGTGCGACAGAGCGACAGTGCGTCAGTGCGACAGTGCGTCAGTGCGATAGGCAGTAAACTTCTATACAAATTATGGTTACGGAAACTTTCCAAAGAACTTCAGATTCATTTATCATCATCTGAAATGTGTCAAAATTTAGAAAATCTTAAGCTAGAGGTTTCTGAACTTAGAAATTCTAGATCCACGTTCAAAATTTAATAAATGCTGGTACCATTTTAAATTTGGCTCTAATGCTCACAAATGTATACCACCTTGTAATTTTCAAACAAATAGTTCGAATACTAATAATATAAATTAAAAAATCCTATCATGATGGTGACGGATGATAGGATAAACTTTACGCCATCCCGTCGCCTATTTGTAAAAGATCGGACAGTGCGTCAGTGCGACAGTGCGTCAGTGCTCACATATGTATACCACCTTAAAATTTTCAAACAAATAGTTCGAATACTAATAATTTAAATTAAAAAATCCTATCATGATGGTGACGGATGATAGGATAAACTTTACGCCATCCCGTCGCCTAATTATAAAAAATCGGACAGTGCGTCAGAGCGACAGTGCGTCAGTGCGACAGTGCGTCAGTGCGACAGTGCGTCAGTGCTTCAGTGCGTCAGTGCGCCAGTGCGTCAGTGCGACAGTGCGTCAGTGCGACAAAGCGACAATGCGACAGTGCATCAGTGCGACAGTGCGACAGTGCGTCAGTGCGTCAGAGCGACAGTGAGTCAGTGCGACAATGCGTCAGTGCGACAGTGCGTCAGTGCGACAGAGCGTCAGTGCGTCAGTGCGACAAAGCAACAGAGCGACTGTGCGTCAGTGCGTCAGAGCGTCAGTGCGTCAGTGCGACAGTGCGTTAGTGCGACAGTGCGTCAGTGCGACAATGCGTCAGTGCGACAGTGCGACAGTGCGTCAGTGCAACAGTGCGTCAGTGCGTCAGAGCGACAGTGCGTCAGTGTGACAGTGCGTCAGTGCGACAAAGCGACAGTGCGTCAGTGCGACAGTGCAAAAGAGCGATAGTGCGTTAGTCGTCAGTGCGACAGTACGTCAGTGCGACAGTGCGTCAGTGCGACAGAGCGACAGAGCGACAAAGCGACAAAACGACAGAGCGAAAGTGCGTCAGTGCGACAGTGCGTCAGTGCGACAGTGCGACAAAGCGACAATGCGTTAGTGCGACAGTGCGACAGAGCGACAGTGCGAAAGTGCGACAGTGCGTGAGTGCGACAAAGCGACAGTGCGACAGAGCGACAGTGCGTCAGTGCGACAGTGCGTCAGTGCGACAGTGCGTCAGTGCGACAGTGCGTCAGTGCTACAGTGCGACAGGGCGACAGTGCGTCAGTGCGACACTGCGTCAGTGCGTCAGTGCGACAAAGCGACAAAGCGACAATGCGTCAGTGCGACAGTGCAACAGAGCGACAGTGCGACATAGCGAAAGAGCGACAGTGCGTGAGTGCAACAGTGCGACAGGGCGACAGTGCGGCAGGGCGACAGTGCGACAGTGCGTCAGTGCGACAGTGCGAACTTATCTGGTTCAGTCTCTATGATAGGCAGTAAACTTCTATACAAATTATGGTTACGGAAACTTTCCAAAGAACTTCAGATTCATTTATCATCATCTAACTTAGAGAATATAGAAGATAAACTTTCTCTTTCTGATAAAATGTGGGATGTTTCCAACGGTAAAGAAATATCTCAAATTACTTTAAATAGCATTTTAAATATTAATCATAATATAGTTATTTCAACATATTTCAAAAATTACGTCTGAAATGTGTCAAAATTTAGAAAATCTTAAGCTAGAGGTTTCTGAACTTAGAAATTCTAGATCCAGAGATAGGAGTTGTTCAACTTTTCGGCGAAACTCTAGAAATAGATCACGCTCAAAATTTGATAAATGCTGGTACCATTTCAAATTTGGCTCTAATGCTCACAAATGTATACCACCTTGTAATTTTCAAACAAATAGTTCGAATACTAATAATTTAAATTAAAAAATCCTATCATGATGGTGACGGATGATAGGATAAACTTTACGCCATCTCGACGCCTATTTATAAAAGATCGGACAGAGCGACAGTGCGACAGAGCGACAGTGCGACAGAGCGACAGTGCGAAAGAGCGACAGTGCGTGAGTGCGACAGTGCGACAGAGCGACAGTGCGTCAGTGCGACAGTGCGAACTTATCTGGTTCAGTCTCTATGAGAGGCAGTAGACAGAGCGACAGTGCGACAGAGCGACAGTGCGACAGAGCGACAGAGCGACATAGCGACAGAGCGAAAGAGCGACAGTGCGACATAGCGACAGTGCGTCAGTGCGACAGTGCGTCACTGCGACATATCGACAGTGCGTCAGTTCGTCAGTGCGACAGTGCGACAAAGCGACAGAGCGACAGTGCGACAGAGCGACAGTGCGACAGTGCGTCAGTGCGTCAGTGCGACAATGCGTCACTGCGTCAGTGCGACAAAGCGACAATGCATCAGTGCGACAGTGCGTCAGTGGAACAAAGCGACAGAGCGACAGTGCGTCAGTGCTACAGTGCGTCAGATCGACAGTGCGTCAGGTCGACAGTGCGTCAGTGCGTCAGTGCGACAAAGCGACAATACGACAGTAGGTCAGTGCGACAAAGCGACAAAGCGACAAAGCGACAATGCGACAGTGCGTCAGTGCGACAAAGCGACAATGCGACAGTGCGTCAGTGCGACATTGCGTCAGTGCGACAGTGCGACAGTGCTTCAGTGCGTCAGTGCGTAAGTGCGTCAGTGCGACAGGGCGTCAGTGCGTAAGTGCGACAGTGCGTCAGTGCGACAGTGCGTCAGTGCGACATAGCGACAGTGCGACAGTGCGACAGAGCGACAGTGCGACAGAGCGACAGTGCGACAGAGCGACAGTGCGTCAGTGCGACAGAGCGACAGTGCGACAGATCGACAGTGCGAAACAGCGACAGTGCGAATTTATCTGGTTCAGTCTCTATGATAGGCAGTAAACTTCTATACAAATTATGGTTACGGAAACTTTCCAAAGAACTTCAGATTCATTTATCATCATCTAACTTAGAGAATATAGAAGATAAACTTTCTCTTGCTGATAAAATGTGGGATGTTTCCAACGGTAAAGAAATATCTCAAATTACGAAACAACATTCTGTTAGAAGCGTTAGTGCGTCAGTGCGACAGAGCGACAGTGCGTCAATGCGACAGTGCGTCAGTGCGTCAGTGCGTCAGCGCGTCAGTGCGTCAGTGCGACAGTGCGTCAGTGCGACAGTGCGTCAGTGCGTCAGTGCGTCAGTGCGACAGTGCGACAGTGCGTCAATGCGACAGTGCGTCAGTGCGTCAGTGCGACAGTGCGTCAGTGCGTCAGTGCGTCAGTGCGACAGTGCGACAGTGCGTCAGTGCGTCAGTGCGTCAGTGCGTCAGTGCGTCAATGCGACAGTGCGTCAGTGCGTCAGTGCGACAGTGCGTCAGTGCGTCAGTGCGACAGTGCGTCAGTGCGACAGTGCGTCAGTGCGTCAGTGCGACAGTGCGTCAGTGCGTCAGTGCGTCAGTGCGTCAGTGCGTCAGTGCGTCAGTGCGACAGTGCGTCAGTGCGACAGTCCGTCAGTGCGTCAATGCGACAGTGCGTCAGTGCGACAGAGCGTTAGCGCGTCAGTGCGACAGAGCGACAGTGCGTCAGTGCGACAGAGCGACAGTGCGACAGTGCGTCAGTGCGACAGTGCGTACTGACGCACTGGCGACAGAGCGTCAGTGCGTCAGTGCGACAAAGCAACAGAGCGACAGTGCGTCAGTGCGACAGTGCGTCAGTGCGTCAGTGCGTCAGAGCGACAGTGCGTCAGTGCGAATGTGCGTCAGTGCGACAGAGCGACAGAGCGACAGTGCGTCAGTGCGACAGTGCGTCAATGCGACAGTGCGTACTGACGCACTGGCGACAGAGCGTCAGTGCGACAAAGCTACAGAGCGACAGTGCGTCAGTGCGACAGTGCGTCAGTGCGACAGTGCGTCAGTGCGACAGTGCGTCAGTGCGACAGTGCGTCAGAGCGACAGTGCGTCAGTGCGACAGTGCGTCAGTGCGACAGAGCGACAGTGCGACAGAGCGACAGTGCGTCAGTGCGACAGTGCGATAGGCAGTAAACTTCTATACAAATTATGGTTACGGAAACTTTCCCAAGAACTTCAGATTCATTTATCATCATCTGAAATGTGTCAAAATTTAGAAAATCTTTAGATAGAGGTTTCTGAACTTAGAAATTCTAGATCCAGAGACAGGAGTTGTTCAACTTTTCGGCGAAACTCTAGAAATAGATCACGCTCAAAATTTGAAAAATGGTGGTCAGCATTTTAAATTTGGCTCTAATGCTCACAAATGTATACACCCTTGTAATTTTCAAACAAATAGTTCGAATACTAATAATTTAAATTAAAAAATCCTATCATGACGGTGACGGATGATAGGATAAACTTTACGCCATCTCGTCGCCTATTTATAAAAGATCGGACAGTGCGACAGTGCGAACTTATCTGGTTCAGTCTCTATGATAGGCAGTAAACTTCTATACAAATTATGGTTACGGAAACTTTCCAAAGAACTTCAGATTCATTTATCATCATCTAACTTAGAGAATATAGAAGATAAACTTTCTCTTTCTGATAAAATGTGGGATGTTTCCAACGGTAAAGAAATATCTCAAATTACTTTAAATAGCATTTTAAATATTAATCATAATATAGTTATTTCAACATATTTCAAAAATTACGTCTGAAATGTGTCAAAATTTAGAAAATCTTAAGCTAGAGGTTTCTGAACTTAGAAATTCTAGATCCAGAGATAGGAGTTGTTCAACTTTTCGGCGAAACTCTAGAAATAGATCACGCTCAAAATTTGATAAATGCTGGTACCATTTTAAATTTGGCTCTACTGCTCACAAATGTATACCACCTTGTAATTTTCAAACAAATAGTTCGAATACTAATAATTTAAATTAAAAAATCCTATCATGATGGTGACGGATGATAGGATAAACTTTACGCCATCCCGTCGCCTATTTATAAAAGATCGGTCAGTGCGTCAGTGCGACAAAGCGACAGTGCGCCAGTGCGTCAGTGCGACAGTGCGTCAGAGCAACAGAGCGACAGTGCGGCAGTGCGACAGTGCCTCAGTGCGACAGTGCGTCAGTGCGACAGTGCGTCAGTGCGACAGTGCGTCAGTGCGACAATGCGTCAGTGCGACAGTGCGACAGTGCGACAGAGCAACAGTGCGTCAGTGCGGCAGTGCGTCAGTGCGACAGTGCATCAGTGCGTCAGTGCGACAAAGCGACAATGCGACAAAGCGACAAGGCGTCAGTGTGTCAGTGCGACAAATCGACAGAGCGACAGTGCGACAGTGCGACAATGCGACAGTGCGTCAGTGCGACAGTACGTCAGTGCGTCAGTACGTCAGAGCGACAGTGCTTCAGTGCGACAGTGCGTCAGAGCGACAGTGCGTCAGTGGGACAGTGCGTCAGTTTGTCAGTGCGAAATAGCGACAGTGCGTCAGTTCGACAGAGCGACAGTGCGTCAGTGCGTCAGTGCGACAAAGCGACAGAGCGACAGTGCGACATAGCGACAGTGCGACAGAGCGACAGAGTGACAGGGCGTCAGTGCGACTGTGCGTCAGTGCGACAGTGCGTCAGTGCGACAGTGCGTCAGTGCGACAAAGCGACAGTGCGTCAGTTTGTCAGTGCGACAGTGCGTCAGTGCGAAATAGCGACAGTGCGTCAGTGCGACAGAGCAACAGTGCGACAAAGCGACAAAGCGACAGTGCGACAGTGCGACAGAGCGACAGTGCGTCAGTGCGACAGTGCGTCAGTGCGACAAAGCGTCAGTGCGACAGTGCGAGAGAGCGACAGTGCGTCAGTGCGACAGTGCGACAGTGCGTCAGTGCGTCAGAGCGACAGTGCGACATTGCGTCAGTGCGACAGTGCGTCAGTGCGTCAGAACGACATTGCGTCAGTGCGACAGTGCGTCAGTGCGACAGTGCGTCAGTGCTTCAGTGCGTCAGTGCGACAGTGCGACAGTGCGTCAGTGCGTCAGATCGACAGTGAGTCTGTGCGACAATGCGTCAGTGAGATAAAGCGACAGTGCGTCAGTGCGACAGAGCGACAGTGCGTCAGTGCGTCAGTGCGACAAAGCAACAGAGCGACAGTGCGTCAGTGCGTCAGTGCGACAGTGCGTCAGTGCGTCAGTGCGACAATGCGTCAGTGCGACAGTGCGACAGAGCGACAGTGCGTCAGTGAGTCAGTGCGACAGTGCGTCAGTGCGTCACAGCGACAATGCGTCAGTGCGACAGTGCGTCAGTGCGACAGAGCGACAGTGCGACAGAGCGACATTGCGTCAGTGCGACAGTGCGTCAGTGCGATAGGCAGTAAACTTCTATATAAATTATGGTTACGGAAACTTTCCAAAGAACTTCAGATTCATTTATCATCATCTGAAATGTGTCAAAATTTAGAAAATCTTAAGCTAGAGGTTTCTGAACTTAGAAATTCTAGATCCAGAGATAGGAGTTGTTCAACTTTTCGGCGAAACTCTAGAAATAGATCACGCTCAAAATTTGATAAATGCTGGTACCATTTTAAATTTGGCTCTAATGCTCACAAATGTATACCACCTTGTAATTTTCAAACAAATAGTTCGAATACTAATAATTTAAATTAAAAAATCCTATCATGATGGTGACGGATGATAGGATAAACTTTACGCCATCCCGTCGCCTATTTATAAAAGATCGGACAGTGCGTCACTGCGACAAGGCGTCAGTGCTCACAAATGTATACCACCTTGTAATTTTCAAACAAATAGTTCGAATACTAATAATTTAAATTAAAAAATCCTATCATGATGGTGACGGATGATAGGATAAACTTTACGCCATCCCGTCGCCTATTTATAAAAGATCGGACAGTGCGTCAGAGCGACAGTGCGTCAGTGCGACAGTGCGACAGTGCGTCAGAGCAACAGTGCGTCAGTGCGACAATGCGTCACTGCGTCAGTGCGACAATGCGTCAGTGCGTCAGTGCGACAAAGCGACAGTGCGTCAGTGCGTCAGTGCTACAAAGCAACAGAGCGACAGTGCGTCAGTGCGACAGTGCGTCAGTGCGTCAGTGCGTCAGTGCGACAGTGCGTCAGTGCGTCAGTGCGACAATGCGTCAGTGCGACAGTGCGACAGAGCGACAGTGCGACAGTGCGTCAGAGCGACAGTGCGTCAGTGCGACAGAGCGACAGTGCGACAGAGCGACAGTGCGTCAGTGCGACAGTGCGTCAGTGCGATAGGCAGTAAACTTCTATACAAATTATGGTTACGGAAACTTTCCAAAGAACTTCAGATTCATTTATCATCATCTGAAATGTGTCAAAATTTAGAAAATCTTAAGCTAGAGGTTTCTGAACTTAGAAATTCTAGATCCACGTTCAAAATTTGATAAATGCTGGTACCATTTTAAATTTGGCTCTAATGCTCACAAATGTATACCACCTTGTAATTTTCAAACAAATAGTTCGAATACTAATAATTTAAATTAAAAAATCCTATCATGATGGTGACGGATGATAGGATAAACTTTACGCCATCCCGTCGCCTAATTATAAAAAATCGGACAGTGCGTCAGAGCGACAGTGCGTCAGTGCGACAGTGCGTCAGTGCGACAGTGCGTCAGTGCTTCAGTGCGTCAGTGCGCTAGTGCGTCAGTGCGACAGTGCGTCAGTGCGACAAAGCGACAATGCGACAGTGCGTCAGTGCGACAGTGCGACAGTGCGTCAGTGCGTCAGAGCGACAGTGAGTCAGTGCGACAATGCGTCAGTGCGACAAAGCGACAGTGCGTCAGTGCGACAGAGCGTCAGTGCGTCAGTGCGTCAGTGCGACAAAGCAACAGAGCGACTGTGCGTCAGTGCGTCAGAGCGTCAGTGCGTCAGTGCGACAGTGCGACAGTGCGTTAGTGCGACAGTGCGTCAGTGCGTCAGTGCGACAATGCGTCAGTGCGACAGTGCGACAGAGCGACAGTGCGTCAGTGCGTCAGTGCGACAGTGCGTCAGTGCGTCAGAGCGACAGTGCGTCAGTGTGACAGTGCGTCAGTGCGACAAAGCGACAGTGCGTCAGTGCGACAGTGCAAAAGAGCGATAGTGCGTTAGTGCGACAATGCGACAGAGCGACAGAGCGACAAAGCGACAGTGCGACCGTGCGACAAAGTGACAATGCGTCAGTGCGTCAGAGCGACAGAGCGACAAAGCGACAGTGCGACCGTGCGTCAGTGCGACAGTGCGTCAGTGCGACAGTGCGTCAGTGCGACAGAGCGACAGAGCGACAGAGCGACAAAGCGACAAAGCGACAGAGCGAAAGTGCGTCAGTGCGACAGTGCGTCAGTGCGACAAAGCGACAATGCGTTAGTGCGACAGTGCGACAGAGCGACAGTGCGAAAGTGCGACAGTGCGTGAGTGCGACAAAGCGACAGTGCGACAGAGCGACAGTGCGTCAGTGCGACAGTGCGTCAGTGCGACAGAGCGACAGTGCGTCAGTGCGACAGTGCGTCAGTGCTACAGTGCGACAGTGCGACAGTGCGTCAGTGCGACACTGCGTCAGTGCGTCAGTGCGACAAAGCGACAATGCGTCAGTGCGACAGTGCAACAGAGCGACAGTGCGACATAGCGAAAGAGCGACAGTGCGTGAGTGCAACAGTGCGACAGTGCGGCAGGGCGACAGTGCGACAGTGCGTCAGTGCGACAGTGCGAACTTATCTGGTTCAGTCTCTATGATAGGCAGTAAACTTCTATACAAATTATGGTTACGGAAACTTTCCAAAGAACTTCAGATTCATTTATCATCATCTAACTTAGAGAATATAGAAGATAAACTTTCTCTTTCTGATAAAATGTGGGATGTTTCCAACGGTAAAGAAATATCTCAAATTACTTTAAATAGCATTTTAAATATTAATCATAATATAGTTATTTCAACATATTTCAAAAATTACGTCTGAAATGTGTCAAAATTTAGAAAATCTTAAGCTAGAGGTTTCTGAACTTAGAAATTCTAGATCCAGAGATAGGAGTTGTTCAACTTTTCGGCGAAACTCTAGAAATAGATCACGCTCAAAATTTGATAAATGCTGGTACCATTTCAAATTTGGCTCTAATGCTCACAAATGTATACCACCTTGTAATTTTCAAACAAATAGTTCGAATACTAATAATTTAAATTAAAAAATCCTATCATGATGGTGACGGATGATAGGATAAACTTTACGCCATCTCGTCGCCTATTTATAAAAGATCGGACAGAGCGACAGTGCGACAGAGCGACAGTGCGACAGAGCGACAGTGCGACAGAGCGACAGTGCGAAAGAGCAACAGTGCGTGAGTGCGACAGTGCGACAGAGCGACAGTGCGTCAGTGCGACAGTGCGAACTTATCTGGTTCAGTCTCTATGATAGGCAGTAGACAGAGCGACAGTGCGACAGAGCGACAGTGCGACAGAGCGACAGAGCGACATAGCGACAGAGCGAAAGAGCGACAGTGCGACATAGCGACAGTGCGTCAGTGCGACAGTGCGTCAGTGCGACATATCGACAGTGCGTCAGTTCGTCAGTGCGACAGTGCGACAAAGCGACAGAGCGACAGTGCGACAGAGCGACAGAGCGACAGTGCGTCAGTGCGTCAGTGCGACAATGCGTCAGTGCGACAAAGCGACAATGCATCAGTGCGACAGTGCGTCAGTGGGACAAAGCGACAGAGCGACAGTGCGTCAGTGCTACAGTGCTTCAGATCGACAGTGCGTCAGATCGACAGTGCGTCAGTGCGACAGTGCGTCAGTGCGACAAAGCGACAATACGACAGTAGGTCAGTGCGACAAAGCGACAAAGCGACAATGCGACAGTGCGTCAGTGCGACAAAGCGACAATGCGACAGTGCGTCAGTGCGACATTGCGTCAGTGCGACAGTGCGACAGTGCTTCAGTGCATCAGTGCGTAAGTGCGTCAGTGCGACAGTGCGACAGTGCGACAGTGCGACAGTGCGACAGAGCGACAGTGCGACAGAGCGACAGTGCGTCAGTGCGACAGAGCGACAGTGCGACAGAGCGACAGTGCGAAACAGCGACAGTGCGAATTTATCTGGTTCAGTCTCTATGATAGGCAGTAAACTTCTATACAAATTATGGTTACGGAAACTTTCCAAAGAACTTCAGATTCATTTATCATCATCTAACTTAGAGAATATAGAAGATAAACTTTCTCTTGCTGATAAAATGTGGGATGTTTCCAACGGTAAAGAAATATCTCAAATTACGAAACAACATTCTGTTAGAAGCACCACAACTAGACGAAGCAATATACTTGAATACTTCAATAGTTAATCCACTTTCAGAAAGTACACCTACTTCTATTATGGAAAACACTGAACAACAAACTACTACTATTCAGAATCAAAATTTCTCAAATATGAACAATTGGGTTTTCGATTTTCCAACTAGTCACAATGTTAATAATTTTTCTCTTAAACTACCGTTTTTCTGGACGTCTTGCCCAGAAGCTTGGTTTATTCAAACCGAAATTCAATTTAATATTAAACAAATTAATGATGATACTGATAAATATCAACATGTAGTTGTCGCCCTTCAACAGGAGGTTATTACAAAAGTTTTGGATATTTTACAAAAACCACCTTTAACACATTAATTTGAATTCCTTAAAAAACATTCATGTGAAAGATTTTCTGTCAGTGAAGAAAGGAGATTGGAGAAATTGTTTTCTGATAGGCAAATAGGTGATCGAAAACCTTCAGAATTTTACAGAGACTTGTCGAACTTTTTGGTTCAGTCTCTATGATAGGCAGTAAACTTCTATAAAAATTATGGTTACGGAAACTTTCCAAAGAACTTCAGATTCATTTATCATCATCTAACTTAGAGAATATAGAAGATAAACTTTCTCTTGCTGATTAAATGTGGGATGTTTCCAACGGTAAAGAAATATCTCAAATTACTTTAAATTAGGGATGTAACGAATACCGATACCGATACTGATATATCGGCGATACTTCAGATTTTCCGATACATCGGTATCGGCGATATTTTACTGTCGATACGACGATACTTTTAAACATTTTTTCAGAGTTTTTTTCTGGCAAATTATTTATTTTTTGTTAATTTTACCATGAACTAAACTCATTTCGTTATTTTTTAAATTTTATTAATATCAATTTTAAAAACTAATAATATTTTATACTATTATTTTGTAAAAAAACTATTATTTATTTTTTGTTAATTTTAGCATGAACTCAAATTCAATTCGTTGTTTTTTAAATCTTATTCCAGCAAAAAAAGACACTCCAAAGAAGTCATGAAAATGTAGAAGTCGCGATCCGGAAGTATTGCAAATTTGGATCGTTTCTAATTAGTCTTACATATCCTTGCCATTGCAAGAAGTTCTGTTTTTCGATTACCAATCACCGAATTGGAAGCGATGCTCGGACAAATTTCTTTTTCGGTGTTTTATAATAATTTTTCCTCAAGAAAAAAGGATAAAAAATTACCAATTTTCACAATTATGTTTATGCGAGTATGGCGAGTATTAATTATAAAGGAATTAAAATTATTTTCTTGCTTTTCTACTAACTACACTATGCGACAAATAAAGACTTTTGGAAAAACACAAGAACTGGGCAGTACAGGTTCGATTGTCCTACAATGGGGTAGTAAAACCCTTTACTCAGTTTGGCGAATTTGATGACCAATTTTTTTATGGACGTCCAAAGTTTCTGAAAATCAGTGGGGCCTCAAAAAATGGTGTCATCAGTATTTGGCCACCAGCTAATTCAAACTTTACAATACCGCTTAACTATATACGTCAATAATGTAGCTGAGTCTGTTTAACAAATTTTTTTTAACGTATTATGCCAAAAAAAATTTTTCGTGAACTTTTTGTTGACAAAATTAAGGAAAAAATTGTTTTTTTCACTTTTTTCAGAATAACTTACAGGGACTTGTAATTTTTAACAAACAATATTTGGCAAGCTTATAGTTACGGTAGAGCTGAACAACTTTTGTGAACATATCAATACAATCTGCACGTATCTAGGCACTCTAATAGCTCACACATACCAATTTTACCTTAAAAATTGTGGTTTTTCACTATTTTTTATGCTAAAAAAATATTTTTTGTGAAAATAGTACATTCAAGTGCATACTACGATGTTGTGTTTCACTAACATTTTGTGGCCAGAAAAATTATATGTTCCTGTACTTTTTTTGAAAAAAATTTTAAAAAATTATTTTATTCACTTTTTTGAGTATAACTTATAGGGACTTCAAATTTTTCATTACCATTATTTGGCAAAACAACAACAAACAATAAAAAAATAGTAAATACTAAAATCAGCAACATAAGAAGTGGAATAACAAAGAAAGCAAAAAATGCAATAAAAATATAGCCTAACTCGTAAAAAACGAAAATTTTTAAGGTAGAAATTAGTTTTTCTGGGCTGTGTAGGGTGCCCAGATACATTCAGATTGTATTGACATGTTCACAAAAGTTGTTTAGCTACAACTTTGCCAAATATTGTTAATAAAAAATTACGAGTCCCTGTAAGTTATTCTGGAAAAAGTGAAAAGAAAATTTTTTTGCTTAATTTTTCAAAAAAAAAACTGCACGAAAAAATAATTTTTTGGCATAAAATGGTTATAAAATCTGTTTAGCGAACTCTTAGCTACATTATTGCATATATAGTTAAGCGGTATCACCAAGTTTGAATTTTCTGTTGGCCAAAAGTTGATGCCACCTTTTTTTGAGGGCCCGCTGATTTTCCAAAACTTTGGAGGTCCATAAAACGAAATTGGTCACCAAATTCGCCAAGCTAAATATAGGGTTTTACTACCCCGTGGTAGTACAATCGAATCTATACTGTCAAGACCGTGTGTTTTTTGGACTGTTGCACTGTGTTATCTACATATTTTTAATATAGATTTTTTGGAAGCAAAGAAAATGTAGCTCCTTAAAAAATACTTCCAATTTTTTATACTGGATTAATATCAATTTTAAATATTAATAATCTCGTACACTGTAACTTTGTATAATTAAAAAAAACTGTACTTGAGTTTTGTTGAACTCAATTTCAATATTCGTATCGGTATCGGAATCGGCGATATTTATTTTTAAGTATCGGTATCGGTATCGGATCGGCAAAACGGCGTATCGTTACATCCCTACTTTAAATAGCAATTTAAGCATGATATATTTCAACAGACAGAGCGACAGTGCGACAGAGCGACAGTGCGACAGAGCGACAGAGCGACAAAGCGACAGTGCGACAGAGCGACAGTGCGACAGAGCGACAGAGCGACAGTGCGACAGAGCGACAATGCGACAGAGCGACAGTGCGACAGAGCGACAGTGCGACAGAGCGACAGTGCGACAGTGCGACAGAGCGACAGAGTGACAAAGCGACAGAGCGACAAAGCGACAGAGCGACAAAGCGATAGAGCGACAAAGCGACAGAGCGACAAAGCGACAGAGCGACAAAGCGACAAAGCGACAGAGCGAGAAGGCGACAGAGCGACAAAGCGACAGAGCGACAAAGCGTTAGAGCGACAAAGCGACAGAGCGACAAAGCGACAGAGCGACAAAGCGACAAAGCGACAGAGCGACAAAGCGACAAAGCGACAAAGCGACAGAGCAACAGAGCAACAAAGCGATAGAGCGACAGAGCGACAAAGCGACAGAGCGACAAAGCAACAGAGCGACAAAGCGACAGAGCGAAAAATCGACAAAGCGACAGAGCGACAAAGCGACAGAGCGACAAAGCGACAGAGCGACAAAGCGACAGAGCGACAGAGCGACAAAGCGAGTTTATTCATTTTTGGTAAGTCAGCTTCATCAAAAGTTATTAGCGCTCAAAGTAAAATTCACCCTAAATCTATACGATTTTCAAGAATGCAATGGATACATTAGGTTATTCGAAAAAATTTTACCAAAATTTCATACAAAATACAAACATGCCTTTCAAGAAGTATTAAAGAATAGTTTCTTCTCTATCATATCAATGGATTTTTTTAATAAAAAAGCATTACTTAGAGCTAAATTATATTGAAAAAATTTTTTTTCTAGCATCCTTAAGACGGTGTTTTATTTTATTAAAAAAGCTATTTACGTAATCTGTGATCAATTATGCAAATTTTGAGGGGTCTTGCGTTATGAGAAATCAAAACTAATTTTTTCGGGACACGTTAATATTAGGGATGTAACGAATACCGATACCGATACCGATATATCGGCGATACTTCAGATTTTCCGATACATCGGTATCGGCGATATTTTACTGTCGATACGACGATACTTTTAAAAATTTTTTCAGAGCTTTTTTTTAACAAATAATTTATTTTTGTCCGATTTTACCATGAATTAAATTCACTTCGTTATTTTTTAAATCTTATTAATGTCAATTTTAAAAACTAATAATATTTTATGCTGTTATTTTGTAAAAAAATTATTTATTTTTTGTTAATTTTACCATGAATTCAAGTTCAAGTCGTTGTTTTATAAATCTTATTCCAGCAAAAAAAAAAAAAAAATATACTCCAAAGAAGTCATGAAAATGTAGAATTCGGGATCTGGAAGTATTGCAAATTTGGATAATTTCTAATTAGTTTTACAAATCCTTGCCATTGCAAGAAGTTCTGTTTTCCGATTACCAATTCGGTGGAAGCGATGCTAGGACAAATTTCTTTTTCGGTATTCTATAATGATTTTTCCTCAAGGAAAAAGGATAAAAAATTACCCATTTTCACAATTTTTTTATGCGAATTTAAACTCAGAACTGTATTTTCATGTTAATTTAAGTGAATAAATATAAGCTTAGAAGTCTTTTAATAATTAAGCTATAAAGTTATTTAGAAGAATATTAGTTGATAAATGTCTTTTAAAAAAATCGATTTTTTAAAAAGCATGGCGAGTATTTTTTAAAATTATAAAGGAATTAAACATATTTTCTTGCTTTTCTACTAATTATCTGCATATTTTTAATATAGATTTTTTGGAAGCAAAGAAAATGTAGCTCCTTAAAAATTACTTCCAATGTTTTATCAATTTTAAATATTCTCTCTTATAATGTAATTTTGTATAATAAAAAAATTGCGCTTGAGTTTTGTTAATCTAAACTTGAACTCAATTTCAATATTCGTATCGGTATCGGAATCGGTATCGGCGATATTTATTTTTAAATATCGGTATCGGTATCGGATCGGCCAAACGGCGTATCGTTACATCCCTAGTTAATATACATGTGTGTACACCCTGCAGATAAAGTAACTAGTATGAAGTTAGAGCTATACTAGTTGCTTTTCACTTCAGACTAGTTGCCTATCTCTGCTTTTTTCATATATCGAACTATCGATTTTAACATAAGGTTGTCATAAGAGCCCAACTAGTTCATTTGTATACAGCTATATCCCAGTTTGAGTCCTAGTTGTTGTAAACTAGTGCTCTTACAAGTTTTTTTTATTTAGATTTTGTAACTCTTAAAAAAAACTTTGGCTCAACCATGGTACGAACACACATTCCTCAAATTTCAAGGCAAGTACTCTACACACTGAGCCACTTTCTACTTATGTCAAGTCGTGTACCTGAAAATGTTTTCCTTTTTTTACTAGTATCGTTACTAGTCTCGATACAACTAGTTACATGATTGTTCTTTTTTTACTAGTATCGTAACTAGTTTTGCTGCAACTAGGAATATGACTGTCATTTTTTGACCAGTAACATTACAAATAGTAATATGACTTTTGCAAAGCTTATCTAGTTGTACCTTTAGCTGCTGGGCATACATAGCCACGACCATATACACATACCCAGTTGGCCACGTCTTTAAGACATCATCAATGACGGGTGCACGACAATGTTAAATCTTCGACGACAAATGTCGGACAGCCGGAACAAATCATCGACGAACTTTTCGAACAAGTGTAGCGAAAGTCGTGCACGATTTAATGAGCGACAATGTCGCTTAGATTGTCGTTCACATAACAAAAGATGATTCCGTGGGCGACAATGTCTATGTTGTCGTCAATGATTATATAAGCAAAAAAGTCGCTTGTTATGTCGTCAATGATTACATAGGCTACAACGTCGTTTACCTTGTCGTTAACGATTACATAGCGACAATGTCACCTACTTAATTATTGAATATTTTTGCTAATCTGTTTTTCAGTTTAAAATTATTGACTGAACTAGCTGAGATTCGAATTGAGGCTTCACGTTTACAAGTTTTTGCGCTTAACACCATGCTGCTGCACTACTTAAAACATAGACAACAAGAGGCCAACATATTCAATTGCTTGATTGAAAACGAAGTTTAAGACATTGTCGCTCATATTGTTGTTAAAGAAGGTCATTTTCTAAGCCCTCCGCAGCCCATTGAAGCCGGAGTTCCTCAAGGCAGCATCCGCGGTCCTGTATTATATCTGATATATGCCTCTGACATGCCGGTAAGCAGTAACATACACATATCAACATTCGCTGATGATACAGCTTTTCTAAATGTTCACAAAAGCCATCAAGAAGCCACCCGCAAACTGCTAGATTATATACCCCCGTTGGAGCAATGGCTAAAATAATGGCGGATAAAAATTAACGAACAGAAATGTCTACACATTACTTTTACATTGTGCAAAGACACCTGCCCACCTATACAAATAAATAACCAAACTATACCTCAACACACTGAAGTAAAATATCTCGGTGTTCATCTTGATCGTCGTCTAACATGGAAGTTACACATAAATGCAAAGTTGACCCAAATGAAATTAAAAGCAGCTCAAATGAATTGGTTCATTGGAAGGAACTCTACTCTAAGCCTAGATTGTAAACTTCTTCTATACAACTCTGTTGTAAAACCAATATGGTCCTACGGAATCCAGTTATGGGGCACTGCCTCGGCATCAAATGTAGAAAAAACTCAAAGGCAACAAAATAAAATACTCCGTACGATTACAGCAGCCCCTTGCTATGTCAGAAACCAGCGAACTCATAAAGATTTAGATGTGCCGCTGGTTAAGACAGTGGTTTCTAAACATGTGACACGCTACATAAAAAAACTTGAGTTGCACCCAAATACCCTAGCCCGAAAAATCATTATCTTTAGAGGCCACACTCGGCTGAGAAGGAGCGACACTCTTGCTCTCAGCCGAACACGAGAGACGTAAACAACTAACCGCTGAAACAAATATTTTTGTCTGGCACTGGCTGGACTTAAAAATTAAAATTTTTGAGTTAAGATTTGATTACTTATTGTTAGTTCAATTTTATTGAAGATACAATAAATAGATATAACCGAAAAAAACAAAAATATTTTGTCCTCAACAAAGTTGGATTGATGACAACAATTAAGACATTGTCACTCATCTTGTCCTCCACAATGCTAATGGGGACAAAATGTAAGACATTGTCGCACATATCGCCCTCAACAAAGTTGGATTGAGGACAAAACGAATGACATTGTCACCCATATTGTCGTCAAAAGTGTTTGTACAGGACAACTTGCAGGAATTTGTCGCTCAGATTGTCGTGAACGAGGATTTCCTTTACAATGTCGAGTAGAAAACCAATCGACAGAGGACAGTTCGTGCAAGAATCGTAGATGACAATGTCGTGCAAGGCAATCTGGGCAACTGGGTATATACATACATATACATATATACACACATACATACAAAAAAACGTACATGCATACACAAACAAACATACATACGAGTACTGGCGAGTGTACTTGTGCAGGCCTCTAATTTGTACGTTAGAAAGTTTTAATTAACGCCTTAAGATATGCAACCTTGTTCTGTTAGAAATTTGTTATAAAAATATGTGAAAACTGAAGAAGGAAAACCAAATCGAGTTGAAAAATATGAATACATATTTTTTTGTCGTACAAAATCCCAGACCGACCTTTATAGGTATATAGCGAAAAAATTAGCGACTATATTAGGAATAATCATATTTAAAAAACATTATTTTCCTGCATTTTTTACAATTGCTTTTATTTTAAGCCGATAACTTAAATTTTGTTTTTAAAGCTTGTTATCATGCATACATATAACATGTTGACAAACTTATTAAGCAGTCTGTTTTTGAAATATGTATGTATGAGCTATCAAAATATGATAAAGGATCTTGAAGGTAACTCATCCATCCTAAAGCACATTTTGCATATTCATCTACCCTCCAATTGAATATGAATTTAAAATCTATTCTTCTTTTTATAGAATATCTGCTACAATTTACTCAAATTTACAATGCAAACATTTGGTATAAATGAATGTTACGTACTACACCGAATCATGTTTGAATTTTTTACAAGTTAAAAAGAAATAAAGAAAGAATAGACAAAAAAGGATGCTTTTCTACCTTTTACTTGTGCAGGAATGATGATGAATGATGTTGTTGCCTGCCAAAAACAAGAATAACTGCAACAGAAACGATATTGAAACTGACACACAAATACACACACGTATACTCCCAGCAATCTTAGTGGCGTTTAAATTGCTGAAAAAACGGAAAAAGTTGAAGTTTTATTGGCGTAATTGATAAAGTGGCTGAGCGTAATGAAAAGGTAAAAAGGAATAAATATACATGTATAAAATTGCAAAATGTATTACAAATATGTATACAAAAATATACACACCCAGAGATGAGTGCATTGTATAAATTGCACAGAATATTGGTGGAATAACTATTGGGAAGAAAATATTTGTAGGACGAAAAATGAATTGTATATTCACCATTATTTCTCCATTCAGTCATCCATATTACAGAGAATGTTCGTTTCGTGAAAGAAGCCTAATTGCAAATAAAGTTGCGAATGTTTAAAATACATTTTTAATAAGAAGAATTTCACTGAATGTTCTAAATTATTATGATTTATATTATTATTTTTTTTTTGGGCAGATATAACAATTATTTTCTGATTTATATTTTTCGAGCAGAAATAAAACTTTTTTTTTTAATTTTGCATTTTTATTTTCTGACGGGAAAAATAAAATTCCTCAAATGAGTTGTATTTTCTGACGGCGAAATAACACTCTATTTTTAAGAGTTTCATCCGATCTTTTATATATTCGTTGAAACATAACTCTAAACTGTTTTTTTTTTTGTAAATCGCCATAGATTCCGAAAGACCACTTCAATACGAATCTATTGGTATACATACGAATCTATTGGTATACACACAGTTTGACAGTAACTGATTGTGACTGACAGTGACTGATTGTGACTGACAGCGGCTGATTGGGACTGAGAGTGACTGATTGTGACTGACTGTGACCAATTGTGACTGATTGTGACTGACAGTTACAGTTTGTGACTGATTGTGACTGACAGCCACTGATTGTGACTAATTGTGACTGACAGTGACTGGTTGTGCCTGACAGTGGCTGATTGTGACTGAATGCGACTGATTGTGACTGACAGTGACTGACAGTGACTGATTGAATTGTGAATTAATTTTAGTAAAGGAAATCACATAATATATACACTCTAAAACACTTTTGTTGAAAATTAGGTCGATAATAGTCGGCAACACTTTACAGATTATTATCGACTTAAAACTACACACGCATTATTTTTCAACAAAATATTTTTATTTAAAAAAAGCGATTGGCTGCGTGCAGGTTTGAGCCGAGACGTCCTGACTGATAGTCTGACGTATCCACCATTCAGCCATAGCAGTATTATGCTTTATGTTACATTTTTTTCCACTTGGACTATATATGTTTAATTTGAAAGTTTTTTTTTAATAAAATAACTACAAAATCGATGTAGTTTTAGACAAGGAGAAATTATCAACACAAATTTAGACAATATATGATCGTAAATTTAAGGTAATGTTTTAGAGTGTACATGCATACGTAGAAACATTCATACAAATAAACTAAACACTTTTACAATACAATAAATTTAATGTTTTTCTTAACATCCTTGAGGATTTTCTTTTTGGTTATCTTGAAGATATTTTGCGTCTGTATGTAGTAAATTCCAAAGTACCAGACTTGCGGTAAGAACCTTTAGGTTTTATTTACTCTATGGATTTCGGCTCAGAAAAAAGGATTCTAAAACTGAGAATACATTTGAATGTAAGATTTCACTTTAAAAATACAATTCAGAAAATGTTACATTTCCATACCTTTATAATATTTTTATTTTATTTTTATTTTTTTTGTGAATCACTTCCCTCCTTTGTAATATCTGTGGTCACAAGCCTTAACCGCCTAAGTCTGTTTTCCAAGGTTTTCAGGAGAGCAGTTTAAAGTTTAAAACCTCACTGCAAATCAGGAGTTGCTTTTTTGTTGTTTATTTTTTTACAGATTCCAAGGAAGCGTATTCTTTTAATCATCTCTTTAAAAAAAAATAGTTCTTTAGCGTTGCAGTTAAGAGATAATAGCGAAAAAGACACTTAGGCTCTTATGGCTTATTGAGTACAAAAAATTCAAAATGCTAAAGTTGAGTTAGGCTTCTGTGCCACAAGAAAAAACTAACTTTTAGTGCACATAAGTCAACTTAAGTCTTTATTTTATGTCAACATTTGTTATGATTTTATCTCTCATGTTGAGTTAAGTTCTTATTCCTGACTGATAATTCAAATTTGTCTACTTATGTTATATTTTCACTTTGGATTCCTTGAACATAAAAAATTTTTCTAAGATATTTAATTAAAAAAACACATTTTATTTAATTTAAAAATAAAAGTTTTACAAGATTTTTTTGTCGTAAGAGGTATGTGACATCAGTATAAATTTTACAGATCAACAATATCCACTTACCTAACATACTCATTTTTAAATAAACTAACTTTTATCCACTTACTTTTTTCCTAGGACGTTCTTCCTGAAGCTGTTCTAATTCTATCTTCTTTAATGCTCTGTCAGACATTTTGAATATAATTTTTTACAAAAATTTTTAAAAATTAAAACTTTTAAATCAATCGCCATGGCCTATCTCGACTTAGTGACTAATTTTTTAAAAAATTTCAATAAAGACTAAAGTCTACATAAACAACAATTTTTTTTTAATTCAAATTTGGAATAAGAATTTAACTTGAAATAATATTTTCGTAAAGTAATTTTTTAGTTTGGAAAAAGAAATCAACTCAATTTATGTCTATCAAAAATTGATGTTATAATTCGGAATAACAAAGTAACTCAATTTAGGAAAATAAAATGTTTAGTTCCTACTGCGGAATAACGACGTTTGATTTAGTTTGATTTAGGCAATAATAAAAACTGTATGTTTCTAATTATTCCAAGGTAAGAATATAGAATTATGAAACACTTAACTTGAGTTAGGAAACGAACGTCGGTGAATTATGAGTTAACCTGTTAATGCAAAACAATAATATAAAAAAATTACTTAAGCTATTAGGTCTTTTATGGATAGATGTTATATCAAAAAAGATACAATTACCAAAAATTGATAGCAAGTAGATTCATACATGCCGAACACGATAGCACCAATAACTCAGTTTCGTCCTAACTCGACTTAGGCGGTTATGGCTTGTGACCACAGATATATTTCTTCCAAAAATTTATTTTTTAGAAATTTCAATTTAAATTTGTATATTGTCAAAATATGTATGAAAACAATAATTATTTATAAATGTCAAATTGGCTGATACAATTAAATTTATATTGTTAATAATCTCTAATAACGAATAGATACAGATTTTTAAAACTGATTATAAAAAATCTATTGTGTATTCAAATTTTTAATAATGGGAATATCATTTCGATCCATAGTATCAAATATTCACAGTGGTAAAAGATATTCAACCAATCTCTTCTCTCTGTGTATGTATTAATAAAATAAGTAGAGCACCGTTTCTTAAGCCAACGTGTGTTTGTATATGAAAACTAATTTTTGTCGCTTAAGCTTTTAAGTCAACAATAAATAGCTCAATGGCGTAAAGTTCTAGTCTTCATATCTGAACGAGCACAGGTTCGTATCTCAGCTGGGTCAAAAAATAAATGAAATAAAATAAAATTTAACAAATATAAATAAAACATCATAATGTGTATACAATTTTTTTTTTTAATTTTATTTTGTTTATTTGACTACTTATTTTTTACCTTCAAGTAAGCCAAATAATAACTAGTTAATTGCTGTGACAATGTAAATACATTTGTTTTTTTTTGACTTCTCAAACAAAAATAAATAGTTATCGAGTCAAATTGTAAGTAGTTACGACTTAAATCCTCATATACTTTTTTGCCTACCAGTAAGCAAGCAAAGGTTTTGCTGGGAATAAATCTTAGTTTTCTTTACTTTCTTGGTATTTAGTAGGGATGTAGCGAATACCGATACCGATACCAATATATCGGCGATACTACAGATTTTCCGATACATCGGTATCGGCGATATTTTACTGTCGATACGGTACTTTTAAAAATTTTTTCAGAGTTTTTTTTTCTGACAAATTATTAATTTTTTGTTAATTTTACCGTGAACTAAACTCATTTCGTTACTTTTTAAATCTTATTAATATCAATTTTAAACATTAATAATATTTTTATACTATTATATTGTAAAAAAATTATTTATTTTTTGTTAATTTTACCATGAATTCAAATTCAATTCGTTGTTTTTTAAATCTTATTCCAGCAAAAAAAGACACTCCAAAGAAGTCATGAAAATGTAGCATTCGCGATCCGGAAGTATTGAAAATTTAGATCATTTCTAATTAGTTTTACATATTCTTGCAAGAAGTTCTGTTTTTTGATTACCAATCACCGAATTGGAAGCGATGCTCGGACAAATTTCTTTTTCGGTGTTCTATAATGATTTTTCCTCAAGAAAAAAGGATAAAAAATTACCCATTTTCACAAATTTTTTTATGCGAGTATGGCGATCATTTTTTAAAATTATAAAGGAATTAAAAATTTTTTCTTGCTTTTCTACTAATTACACTATGCGACAAATAAAGACTTTTGGAAAAACACAAGAACTGGACAGTACAGGTTCGATTGTCCTACAATGGGGCAGTAAAACCCTTTACTCAGTTTGGCGAATTTGGTGACCAATTTTTTTATGGACCTCCAAATTTCTGAAAATCAGTGGGCCCTCAAAAAACGGTGTCATCAGTATTTGGCCAACAGCTAATTCAAACTTTATAATACCGCTTAACTATATATGGCAATAATGTAGCTAAGAGTCTGTTTAACAGATTTGTTTTACATTTCGTGCCAAAAATTTTTTCCACTTTTTTCAGAATAACTTACAGGGACTTGTAATTTTTAACTAACAATATTTGGCAAACTTATAGTAACGGTAGAGCTGAACAAATTTTGTGAACATATTAATACAATCTGCACGTATCTAGGTACTGTAATAGCTCACACAGACCACTTTTTACCTTAAAAATTTTAGTTTTTCACTATTTTTTTATGAAAAAAAAATATTTTTTTGAAAATAGTATTTTCAAGTGCATACTTTTCTGTTGTGTTTCACTAACATTTTGTGCCCAGAAAAATAATATGTTCCTATACTTTTTTTGAAAAAAAAAATTTTTTTTAAATTATTTTATTCACTTTCTTCAGTATAACTTATAGGGACTCCAACATTTTCATTACCATTATTTGGCAAAACAACAACAAACAATAAAAAATAGTAAATACTAAAATCAGCAACATAAGAAGTAGAAAAATAACAAAGAAAGAAAAAAATGCAATAAAAATATAGCCTAACTCGTAAAAAACGAAAACTTTTAAGGTAGAAATAAGTTTTTCTGGGCTATTTAGGGTGCCCAGATACATTCAGATTGTATTGACATGTTCACAAAAGTTGTTCAGCTTTAGCATAGCAAATATTGTAAATAAGCTATTCTGGAAAAAGTGAAAAAAATTTTTTCCTTAATTTTTCAAAAAAAAATTGCACGAAAAAATAATTTTTTGGCATAAAATGGTAATAAAATCTGTTTAGCGAACTCTTAGGTACATTATTGACATATATAGTTAAGCGGTATCACCAAGTTTGAATTTTCTGTTGGCCAAAAGTTGATGACACCTTTTTTTGAGGGCGCGCCGATTTTCCAAAGCTTTGGACGTCCATAAAACGAAATTGGTCACCAAATTCGCCAAGCTAAGTATAGGGTTTTACCAAGGCGAATCCATTACCAGGTGACAGCATAACGGCAGATGACTATTTTTTGCTCTACTCGTATTTTAACCAAGAAATGTCAAAAAACATTGTCGGTGTGTTCTTCTTACTTTGGGTGAGTGTTTTTTCTTACTTTGTGTGTGTGTTTTCTTGCTTTTCTTCTTTATGTTTATGCTTTTCTTCTTTGTGTTTTTGACATTTTTTAGCGATTTACACAAATAAAAATGCACGTTTTTGTTGTATTGTTGTAATTGTTGCCCTAGTGCTGTAACCTGTATGAATTCGCTTTGGGTTTTACTACCCTGTGGTAGTACAATCGAATCTATACTGTCAAGTCCATGTGTTTTTGGACTGTTGCACTGTGTTATCTGCAAAGAAAATGTAGCTCCATAAAAAAATACTTCAAATTTTTTATACTGGGTTAATATCAATTTTAATTATTAATAATCTCTTACACTGTAATTTCGTATAATAAAAAAATTTCATTTGAGTTTTGTTAATCTAAACTTGAACTCAATTTCAATATTCGTATCGGTATCGGAATCGGTATCGGCGATATTTATTTTTAAGTATCGGTGTCGGTATCGGATCGGCAAGACGGCGTATCGTTACGTCCCTAGTATTTAGTATATAAAATCCTATATAGGTAACTGCAAATTTCATTGGAAAACATCAATAATCAACGATTTTATAGCATTAATAAATGCAATATTTTCGAAGGCTACAACTAGTAAAAATTCAAACACGAAATGTTTTTTTTTACCATCTCGACTACTGTGCCATATTGACTTTGGATTATATATTATCTACAAAACCTAAACACCCAAGGTAGAGTATTTTTTCCAACAGTCACCTCCTATTAACATCCTAACATACTCACCCATATACATACATACATACATATGTATTAAGAAATCCTTAATCCAAACAAACATCGTACTCATCGATCGTCTGTTGGCTCATTCTGTCTGTTTGAAATAAATCCATATTATTCATTTCAGATTTTTTCCGCTTGTTTACTACGATAAAAATTCTTTTAATATTTCTTATTCTTGGTTGTTGTTGTTTTTTTTTTGTGAAGTGCGGTGTGTGGGAGAAGTAAAAAATGTAAAAAAAAATCCACAATATTTTTTTTTGTTTAATATAAAAACAAAATCGAGTATATTTCATTTCGTATATGTTTCGTTCTCTGTAGATATTTCTTTTTGGAATATTGGTAAACTAAAAGTGCTTCAGTGCTTTTTTTGCATGAAGTCCTGTATCTACAACGTTACAGAAAAAATAAAAACAACCAAAATTAAAATTCAAACAAAAAATAGAACTGAGAAAAAAAAAGTGAATCATTTTATTGATGAAATTGACAGCAGAGCAGAAAATCGAATGTTGTTAAAAAATTTATGAAAACAAGAAAAAATTTTGCTTCTTCTGTTTTTCTTCGAAACAAATTAGGAAAAAAATATGATGGTTGTAAAGATTTTCGTATGTTTTTTTGTTACCCAAATCGTTTTTGTTTTTGCGTTTACCAAAGTAATTTTTAACAGTCAATTTAAATTAGCGAAAATTGAGAACTATAAAGTTTTGTAGTTGTAGCTTAAAGAGTTTAGAAAATAAATATTTTTTCTATACATTGAAAATAGCGAAGTGTAAAATGGGACATTTATCTAAAAATTAATGAAATTGATGATGGAAAGGATTTCTTTCATAAGTTCTAATTAATGATTTTTTAAAATACCGAACGACACTCATTATATATTTAAAACATACAGAAGTAATTTTTTTGCGTGATAAATGTACTTTGAAATTCGTATATTTTTTATATACAGGGTGTCCCATTAATCAACGTCAAGCCGAAAGCGGATGATAGGGCAAGTAGTGACTGCTCCAAAAAAAGTTAGAAAAAAATCTATGTCACATATTTAAAAGGTGTTTTTTCCAACATAAATTTATATATTTTTAAGTAAAAAAAAATTTTTTAGTAGTTATTCGAACGTTTTCTTATTTAAATTGAAACCCCGTTCGAACAACGGCTAAAAAAATTTTTTTTACTTAAAAAAATAGGTATTTTTGCTGGAAAAAAACATTTTTTTCGCAGTTTGAAAAACAAATTGACCAAGTATTATATCATTTTGGAATTCGTGCTAAACGCGCCAACTTTTGATGTCACTTGCCAAAAGTACCTAGTACATTTTTTTCAACACGGCAATTTTTTCAGTACGTCGTTTGGCAACATGTAAGATTTTCTTTGAAAGTCAGGCCACTGCAGTATGAATTTTTAACTGCCATTTACAGAAGGATATCTGACAATGCTATAGGAGAAAAAAAAGTAAGAAAAGTGAAGATTTGTAGTCACACCAATAGAAAGATCATTACAGAGTGATTTTTTTTTAAACTGGCAACATGTTTTAAAATAAGTGACTTAGATTTTTTTCAAACTTTTTTTGGAGCAGTCACTATTTGCTCTATCATCCGCTTTCGGCTTGACGTTGATTAATGGGACACCCTGTATATGTACACACAAAAAATTTCATATTCAAATCGTCGAAAAAGCGGTTAATTTAACATTTTTCGATAGTGATTTTGCTTCATAGTAATTTTGCTTCATAATTCAACATGAACCCTTCAAAAAACATTTTTCTTTTTGAAATAACTATAGTTCATATTGATTTACTATCCTAGTAGAGTTAAATCAAAATGAAGTTGATACTGAAATATTACGAAGAATCAGGTTGAATTAAAGTTATTTCAACTTGAAACAACTGGACTTTGATATTGAAATAAGACGAAGAATCATGTTGAATCAAAGTTATTTCAAGTTTAAACAATTAAAATTTGATATTGAAACAACACGAAGAATCATGTTGAACTAAAATGATATCAAGTTGAAACAATATGACTTTAATGTATGTAGCTATTTCATTAATTACACTGTGGTAGTCAAAAATTCGGGCAAAAGTTTTGATGGTTGATCTTAATAATTTTGGGCCAAGGAATCGAATGGCTTCACCTTTTTTTCAGATTGGCTTGAGTTTTTGAAATATTGGTATTTTCATATTATTCTTTGGATACCCTATTATTCATTAACCCCCTTTGTGACAAATGGCAAAATTATAACAAATGACAATTTTGATATTTTAAGCAATGTAAAAATTTTCAATTGTCATAATTTTTATTTTGTCACAGAGCTTAGAACAAGGGCGTAATTATAGAACGTATGTGTATTCAAATTATGTGAACAGAAAACGGTTATCAACCGATGTTTACATAATATGAAATACAACAAAGCAATATATCATCCATTTTACTAATTTTTCCACCCATTTTCGATATTTTTTTAATTTTGACAATTTTTTATATTTTCTTACTGTTACAATATTTATTAATAAAATTGTTACACAAAATAAAGTTAATGACAAAACATATCGTAATTGCTGGCTATATATAAAATATTCCAACATTATAGTCGAATATTAATTATTCGAATATGAAATATTCGATATTCGAATAAAAAATATTCGAATAAAATGCAGGAAAGACCCAAACAAAAATATCTGAAACAGGATATTTGAATCAGCGGTGACAATTTATTTTGCAATTAACATTATTTGGAGCAAAAACTTGAGTAAAAAAATGAGGTAAAAATTTTTAAAAATAAAGTCGAAAAAAGTAGTAACAATGATAAAATGGATAACAAATTATTTTATTGAATATTGTATAATGTAAACATATATACATATAACCATTTTCTGTTTACTTAATTTGCATACAAGATCGATTTTTAACGAATAATAGGGTATCCAAAGAAAGAAATTAAAATACCAATACCTCGAAAACTAAAGCCATTCTGACAAAACTTTAAACACCATCCGATTCCTTGGCGTTAATTTATATAAGATCAAACCTCAGAACCTTTGCCCGAAAAAAAATTTTAAATTTGAACACAGTGTTATTTTACTGACGTGATGCGTATTAGCATAGGCATTAGAAAAATTTGTATTTTAGTTGGCTGCACCAGCCAAGATTTGAAATCGGACCACTAGGTTGGTAGTCAACGCGATAACCGCTGCAGCCACAACAGCTTCTTCAAACTTTACTTCCACTAAATAAATGTAATATGAATTGCATTGTAATTCAACATAATTTAATTGATTAAATATTTAACATAAAATTTATTTGAAATTAGAATGAAATGTACGGTTGTCATAACAGCGAAAAATATTAAATTAAAAAGATTTATTAAATTTAAACGGTAAATTAATATGAAACAATGTTAATTTTTTCGCACTTGAAGAGGTACAGAAATTCGAATATCTAGGCAGTATACTAAAAATAGATGGTGGATGTCGAAAATAGGACACGCAAAGCCACAAACCTTGTTCTGAAAACAAAAATTAATATGTTTAATGCCTGTGTGAAGTCAGTGCTGATCTATGGCTGTAAAACCAGGTCACAAACGCAATAACAGCAAAAATTCAAACATTTATAAATAGATGCTTACGCCGCATCCTCGGAATCTGGTGACCTCGTATTATATCTAACGAACATCTATGGCACATTGAGAAAGCAGTCTTCTGAAATTGCTCACGCTGCATACGAGTGGAGTCCGCAAGGATCAAGAAGTATAAGTCGCCCCAGGGCCACGTGAAGAAGAACGGCAAAGAGAGAGGGGACCAAATCGTTGTAACTAACTAAGAATTCTAGCGAGAAATAGAGATGAATGGAAAAACTTTGTTAAAACAATCTGTGAATAGAGCAGGAAATTTTCGCTGGTAATGCGATCTTTGTCAGTTATTTGTCGGCTGTATAAAAATTAACAACAATAGAACAACAACAACTCACACAATTGAGTACAACAGTGATTTGTAGCAATTAACAAAGCAAATATGCACCAGCGCACTTAGACAACAAATGATTTCTCGTAAATTTAATATGATACATTCTTCTCTTCTGTGTGTATCTTATTTTAGATATCAAAATATATTTACAGTGCACACAAGAATTGGTATAAAAAAATTACATAAATATTGCTTTGAGTGAGTTGTGAGACGGAGAGTTGTAAAATTGCTCATGCAATCGCGAAATGTAATAGTATTAATTATTAAAAAGGTGTTCATTATCCAATTATAAAATATGGCAATAATATCTCTCTTTTATGCCAAGATAGTAACGTAATACTCACTGCTCAGTAACATAACTTAAGGCTCAGTTAGCCGACCGTAACGTTGATGTACTTGGATGTTCTGATCGTTTCTGTCACATTGAAAACTTATGAGAGAGAAACGATCAGTACGTGAACTACATCAACATTACGGTCGGCTAACTGAGACTTTATAGTTGATAGCATAGCTGCCAGAAATGACGATTTTTTACGATATGGCAAAAAACGATATGACATACTGTGTTGTCATATCGTAAGGTTTTTACGATATGACAACACTGAGAAAGCCATACACTGTGAATGGCTTCTTCAGTGTTGTCATATCGTAAAAACCTTACGATATGACAACACAGTATGTCATATCGTTTTTTTGCCATATCGTAAAAAATCGTCATTTCTGGCAGCTATGGTTGATAGTGACATAACTAAAACTGTCTCTGTCGTTAAAAAAACTTTGAGTTCGATTGTATGTGTACACACTCAGAGAGCTGTAAAAAGTATGATCGTATGTGGTAAATACGTGCGATGTCCATGTTCTGCCTTATCAATGTGTTTTGTAGTAGTGCATTAGAAATAGAATATTTACCAATTTTGTTCTGTCTCTTTCCCTTCTATTGAAAATGGTTGTTGACGGCGAATCTCATGGCGAACATTGATGCTCAGCCATATGTGCGCGCATCGATGTCAGAGCATGGACGAAACATGGACATGAGCTGTCTACATTAGCCATATGTGATGTCCGACATGATGTTCATACCAAGTTCATGGCTAATGTAGACCCCCAGTAAGAAAAATCGCTCACCTATTTTTGGCATGATTTGATTGTGATCGAAACAAAAACACTAGAGTATATATTTGTGTTTTGCAAAGTATTGTTGTTGGGAGCAAACACGTACATATGTGTATATGTAGGTAGGTATTCTTATGTCACTTTATAAAGAAGAAACAACAGGAATGCGGATTGTACGCAACAACTGCAATAGCACGAACATTTTATAACATGTATTTTTATAACATGTATGTATGCATGTATGGTGTGTATATTAAAAAAAGTAGCTCGCGCTATCATAAAGAGTTTCACAAGAATGATGCGAATTACATGTTCGTTTCAATCCGTTGCGGTACAATCGTACCAAAGAAACTAATCACAAACATTCATGTTCATTGTGAATACAAGTGATTAAAACTGATTGTTTGAAATGAGCTTTTGCGTTTACAGTCCTTACTTGTTGTTGAACAAAAACTATTGCATCCTAAAAAATCAAAGTACGTTTTACACTTATTGCAGCTCACTGGTACACACCATGGAGCAAATCATCATATCAGATACGTACAACTGGTCACATAAAAATAAAATTTTTGATTATGCAATGCTTTTTTCTAAGTTCATAACAAAATAATTTTTTAATGTCCAAATAATAGAATATTTCTTTAAACTTTAATACAAATCTATTTATTACTTAAAGCTCGTTTCTACTTTTTTGCTTACAATTCAATGAGCGACTTTAAAAGCCATAGACAATTTTATTTAATTTCTAAACGTGCAACCGTTAATACAAACATATGTGAGTATGTACTAAACGTGTGCGTTTTTTTGTTTTTTTTTTAAAGCGCAAATATTGTTTGTATTTGTAATTCGAATTGAGTGTAAAGCAAATATAGAGAACATTGACATAACAATGCATAAATTCGTTGTACAAAAATTTAATAGACACTTGTGTCAATTGTACAATAAAAATCCTATACAATTCATAATGTACATCATTTCACAAGCACTTTAAACAAACACACATACAACTTAAAAAAATATAACAAGTGGTAATTGTAATTAAGAAAAAAAGAAACAAAAATAAAACAATGCCTGGCTTTATTTGTTGCTTCTTTCACGTCTGAACATATTGTCACAATTGAAACTAACTTTGACAGAACAATAAACAATACCGTTGGTCTTCATTTCATAAAAAGGAATAACAATTTTAGTTTTCTCCTAAAATCAAGAGCAATAAAAGCAGGGGTGTCAACTCAGCCCTTTCGGGCTAGATTTAGTCCATTTTTAGTCACTCAAAACGCAAAAAAAAATTGGAGCCCCTAATTAAAAAGTGCGCAAATCTAGCATTTTTACAATTATCATTCAGCCCTTTTAGCCCCTTTTCACTTTTTGCTCAATATGGCTAAATTTTTATTTTTGCAAACTTGTTCTTTCCTTATTCTAGCAACGGCAACATATTAATTAACGTAAGAAAATAGTTTTTACTCACTTTCCTCTGTTAGTTTGCTTTAAATAAACAATAATCTTCTATTTCTGTCAAAATTCGTTCTGGCTTGGAAGATGGTCCCAAAATGTAATCGTTGTTTATAAGTTAGCCCCTTTCCGCGCTTTTTCGAAAAATTTTACTGGATATTGCTTTAAACGTATCTTTTTCCAATTTAGCCCTTCTTAGTTCTTTTTCGAAGAATTTCACCCGTTTTGAGTGTAAAAAAATTGCGTCGCTGAATAAAAGAAGAGAATCAAGAATATTATGAACACTTTACAAACTGATATTTTGTGCTCACATTTAGTATGTACACATACTACATATATGGTTGACTGACCAAAGTGATCTTTCATATTTAGACTCGTTTTAGTGGTTTGTTGTTGTCATTGGTCATATTGGTTTGTATATCGAATAAATATTTGACTTTAATGGAAATTTCTATTTCAAAACTGAAACAAAAGGAAAGAGTATGGGAAAGGAAAAAGTGGAGTGAAGAGGACTTGAGGAGGAATTATGCATGTACACAGAAACAATTATCATAGGCTTTTATTTTAGCACATATGTGTTTGAATTTGTTTTTAAATTTTATTATTTTTTTCTTTGGTTATTAAATATTCCAATACAAAATTTTGATGGAAAAAAACCCCGATTTTTTTATTAAATATTTACAAATTTTAGTGTTTAATTTTACGAATTTTGTGATAGGTCCCATTTCCGTAAAATAAATATTTGAATTTATGAATTTAGTAATAGTATACGAATTATAGTTTTTTCTGTGTATGTACATATAAACAAAAATATATAATATATATGAAGCTACAAGTTGTCCAACTATAAAATATTATTGAAACTTAAAACCAAAATATTTATTATTACTACTGCTATTGTTATTATTGTTATTATTCCGGTGTTTGTTGGAGTTTCGCATACAAACATATTGTTTTTCTGCTGCTATTACTGTTGTGGTTGTTCAAAGTTATAAAATGTCTGTGGAAAGTCCACAATGATGTTTATGTTGCAAGGCACGTAAAACAAATAAAAAAATGTGTACAATGTGCAACACTTTATTTTTAATACATCTCTCTTTTTACGAGTGTTGTTTTGAAAGTTTTATATCAACAAAAAAATGCTTAAAAATTTTACACACTTTTCTCAAATTTGGTTGTTTTGATTTAATTTTAAGTTGCGCTGCTAACAGCCTTAGGCATTAGTAACGATTTATTTTGCCGAGGTATACTTTAGTAACGCCATCGCATTTTACGGATTACAACTAAGGAGCCTCATTCAAGAAACTCGCGGCTATCTATAGTCCCACTCCTGTTTTATTCCGATACTAGTATAGCCAACGGACGACACAATCCTTCGTCTTCATACCAAAATAGTTGAAATCTATATATTGCAGTGGTGTCCAAACATAGGCTATCTTATTCTGTGTTTGTGTATGTGCTTCGCGGCTAAATAAATAGGATGTTAGTCTCTCACACAGTGTACGTGTATTGATGTTAAAAAATAGACTATACACGAGTGCATAGGAAATTGAGAGAATGCCCGCCATTGATTCATGTACTATATAATTTCTTAGTATGTCCGGATGTATGTCCTATTCTTTCTCCGAAACTTTCTGAAGCCATTTGATTTCTCTGCAGAAGATCGTAACGGAGCCAGATTTTTATATTTCGGACTGTGGGCGAAGTACGTTCTATATCTAGAATTTATTGTTTGTCTGTTTTGTTTGTTTCTTATATGAAGCCAAACGGCAAGTCCAATCGTTTTGAAATTTGGGAACTGTCTTACTGATAGTCGGGAAATTGAAATATGCTAATTTATTTTTTCGACAATGGGTTTGATAGAGTACCCCCATAAACAGTAATTATTAATTTTCCTATATCTTCACAACAACAATAGTAACACTCTCCAAATCTGAAATTTACATTAGTTTTCAAAAAAAACCTGGAGGATAAGGAGTGGGGACACCTCTACCCCGTACACTAAGTAGCTATTAATTTTCCTGTATCTGCACAACTGTTATAGAGAGGCTCTCTAAATTTTATGTAAGCTACTCTGAGATCTATATGCGCTTTAAAAAAAAGCCAGGAGTTATAGGAAGGGGAGACGGGTACCTGCATTCAAAGTAATTTATTAAATGTATGGAGAACCGACATAGCCAGACTCTAAATTTGATGTAGTTTACACTGAGAACAAATTGTGCTTTTAAACAAAAGCATGGCTTGTATAAAGTATAATGACAAAATTAATCAAAACCCCAAATGAAAAGAATTGTAAACTTAGTCGCTTACCTATTTCTCTTACTACCCAGGAAAATTTTTTAATGCAAAGAAATAAATTAAATAGCTAATAAAGAGTGAAGGGAAGTAGAAGTACTTTGGCATTTTAACCAATTACTTTAACGTGCACAGAAAAAAATAAAAATTATTTTTAATTAAAAAATTCGTTGTGCCAAGTAAAAAATTAATTAAATTTTCACCTATAAGCGAATTGCTAATATTAAGTAAATTTTTGTACCAAATTTAATTGATATAATTTTTATTAAATATTTAATAATAATAATTAAAAGTTTAATTAAAATATTTTCAAGTTTTCAATTAAATTTTTAATCATAATAATTTAAAAAAATGGGTAAAAATGTGCGATTCGGATTGGAGGTAATGATGGATGGATGTGTTCCAATTGGGCTAACGACGTTATGTTGAGTTGAGTACTTACTTATTAATTCCGTTTTCGTAATTATTAATTTTATATTCTTACTTACTGTTTGTTATTTCAATTTCATCTGAGGGTTGAACTAAGCTCCTTCTATTTTAAAATCCAACGCACATACCACTGAGCCAAAATAATGTTTGCAAACAGGCAGCAAAAAGTTAAAATAAACTTACTCTTAAACTCTCACTCTCACTGAGTACATATTTTGCTTTTATTTATAAATGGTACACATCATGATATAATAAGTGTACATGTGGCGGCAGCCGATTATTTTTTGATCTGTTGGCAAGCATTACCTAGTTTTTCTTGTATTGTAGTATTTGTTTGCTGTATGCGGCCACTTTGTATTGTTATTACACCATTGCATTGAATGCTTTGCTATATATAAAAGCTCGTTGAAGTTCTTGTTGTTTCACACATTTGTTATCATTTGTATGTATGTGTACTATTTGTGAGTATGCATACAAATGATAGCGAATGTGTGTAATAAAAAATCGTGTTGATACTAATAATTAAATATTTAATTATATCAATTAAATTATTTAATTGCAAGTTTGAATTTTTTAAATTAATAATTTAATTAGCAAAAAACTTGAAATATTTTTTTCTGTGTGGCATTGAACTCATACCGTTTTGAGTTAATGTGTTGTATTTTATGCCAAGATGTTCTGCTCACTAGGCTACCGCACAACTATTTTGCTAGGGGCTTAAAACTTGTTTTCACAAATATGAACACACTTAAAAAAAATCCATTTTGCTTCCCCAGGGGTTGAACTGCTTATCGGCTGTATGATAAGCAGATACACTACTACTCTGCAAATAAAAGAATAAATGGCTTGTTTAATTACCAGGGCTCGGATTTTCATGCAACTAAAAATTGATTTTAAGCGCTTAACAACAAATGCATTTAAAATGAAAAATATGCGCAAAAATATGTATGTATTTACCTACGAACAAAGTGACTGCAAATTAATGGTTGCCAGAAAGGCATTAAAAAGCAATTGGAATTGACAGCTCTCAGTTGCCATCAGTAGTATAATTTTCAGCAACTGGCAACACAAATGAGTCTCAGTCGCCATGCATAATCGGCCTATTAATATTTTTTTTAATTGAGAAATATGCATTAAAAAAATTTTTATTATTTGAAATATATGCATTTATTGCTACAATATGCAAAATTATGCACTTACCACCAAAATATGCTACTACAAATCGATGCCAAACTATTTAAAATTTGATGATTCGCATAGATAATTAGTCAATACCCTTTTATCCATCACCTACTCTAAAGTAACTCGGACGGCATGTAGTTTGTGGTTGAAAAGTATGCTGTTTGGTAATGACAACACATTACCAAGTTTTTGCTGGGTATTTAAACTTTATCTCAAAATTTACCAAAAATTTTGATTTTATGATAAAGAAAACAATAAATACTAAATATCGCTCATTTCCTGCAACAGTGTCACAACTCAAAAAACGTGATTTTTGGATTTTACAAAATTTTAAGTCGACCTTCCTACATACCAACTTTCACATAAAATCACACACAATAATCTCGTATCGATAAACATTTATTCGCTCAAACTATATAACTAGTGGACTTAACAACTACAATTTTTATAGAAAATTTATGAGGTGTTATAATTTTGTATATCGGCAAATTCTTAAAGTGGAAGGAAAAAAACTTTTTTATAACTATGGCAATAAAGGTTTTGATTTTAAAATATTAATATCGTTTTTATTACTTTTGTTTGGTACAATTCCTTGTGCTTTCAATATTATTAATGATGCCTGTTACTTAAGTGCTTCCATATTTTTTTTCTTTTAATACTAAACATAATTTTCCAAATAGTTGTCGATATTTTCACACACAAAGAAACTGTTTATAATAATTTATGTGGAAGTTTAAAACTATGTATAATAATAATATGAAAACTTTAAGACAAATAAAATCAGGATATAATATAGGATTACTTTACATTGGTCTAGCACGTGCATCAACCCAAACATCTCTCTGAGGATGCTCTCTTTTTCTTTTGCAGTTGGACAGCTTTAGAGGAGTCGTGACTGTCGCGTTTGAATGTATCCATCAAACTTTTCACTTTAGAAGCTGTTTGAGATTTGAACAAGATTCGATCAATTGGTCGGGAAAATTACCATTAAGAGCAATCCCTGTCTTCCTGGACTCTGGATATGTACGATTTTTGTTTTTCAAACAAAAGTAACAAGCACAACTAAATCTTAAACAAAGTTTTAAGCTGCAAAAAATTTGGATTTTAAAATACAAATTGTGGCCAAAACCAACATTTTCCTATATAACAAAAAAAAAAAAAAACTTTTACAACTCCTGTTTAAAACCAAAATGAAAATAGTGGTTTTTGCTTCATCTTACACTCTTAACAAGCATATTTGTCAAAAAAAAAATAAAAATAGAAATAAAATTGTTCTAAAATAAAGTTTGTTTTCCGGTAAAACATGGTATCATGTTGTACATTTGAATGTAAGAATGTCAGTCAGGTTGTATGTTGCTGCTGCATTTTGCTAGCTGTTGTCGATGTTTTACTTATAGTTATAGAAGTTGTAGAAGAAGTACTAATTTTTAATGGATTGTCAATGAATTAAAATCGTTTGCAAATAGTTATTTTCTATTTTAGCCATTCTGTCATACTATTTCAACTCTGTTCTTGTTCGTTTAGTCTATGCTGCTGAAGTATTTATATCGTTGTTAAATGCAATTTAAGCTGGTTTATTTAAATAATACAGATATAATAAATAAACAATTAAACAAGTTACTAACTAAATTCAACTATTTTATAGCCATTAAAAGGTATTTTCTCAACAATAAATCAACAATTTCAGTTCGTAAATAATGGTCACAACTATAGATCTCTTTAAAAAGTTGTTAATAAAAGGTAATATCTTTCTTAATTGGAGAGGAGAGAAGAAGGATGTCAGTTTTAAAAGATTGCGATAAAGGAGAAAAGGACAAAATCTAATAGAAAGTTAAAACCAAAATTAGGACAACAGGTAAGTTATGCATTTAGTTGAACTGTATGGGATTATATGCAAAAATTTTATTATTTTGGCTTGAGTTCGGTTTAACAAGTTCGGAAATAACAAGAAGCTTAACACAAGACATAAAGGAAAAAGTAAATATCAATAACTATCAAAATAAATACAGCTCTAAGAGTGACAGCATGAATTGATTAAAGGTAAAATTATATTCAACTCTTGACTGCAAGCCACCGACTTTGGTCGAGAGGTCTACGCAGTAATGATCTTTGATGAGAATAGCGGGAGCTATCGAAACATGCCAGTTCAATCCTCCGCGCAGTAAAAATTTTCTCTGTCTACATGCTTCACATTTATCTCTAAATAAAAAAATTTAATTAAAACGGAACTAAAGCCAAAATAATTAAATTTATTTTCAAAATTAGGACTCTAGAAATTTCAAGAAAAAAAGTTGAACAGTAAATGAAAGATAGAGTCTTTTATTCTTTATTTTACTAAATACGTTCTTAACGAAAATGAAATATGTACATAAATTACGTAATCTGGTATTGAAACTGGTAGCTATTGCTAAAATCACATTATCATGCTTTGTAACAAACTTCATTTTATTAAGTGCAAGGACTTGTCTACCTCCAAATTATCCTTTGTTTTAGAAACTATATTTTAGTTCCTAACTATTTGCAAAACTATGCTATCAAGCTCGCTGATAAATTTTATATAAATCACTGCGACGGATTGGATACCACTCATATATCCTTTATTTTAAAAATTGAATTTAATCAGAATGCCTCAAAGATTGGTAACTATTTGCAAAATTCATTGCAATAAGTTTAAGGACCTGCCTACCTCCCCTATGTCCTTTACTTTAAAAACTATATTTTTGTTGGTAACTATTTGTAAAACTATGCTGTCAAGCTCTGTGAAAAATTTTATTTTCATCAGCTCAAGGATCTGCCTACCTCTCACATGTCCTTTATTTTAAAAAATAAGCTTTAGCTGCAATTACTCTCAGAATGATGCAAAAATTATTACTAATTCTAAAACTTTGCTTTCAATGTGCATAACAAATTTCATTTGCATAAGTACAAGGACTTACCTACTTCCTATATATCCTTTATTTAAAAAACTAAATTTTATTTGGTAACTATTTGTAAAATGATGCTATTAAACTCTCTGATAAGTTTTATATAAATCACATAGACGTATTGCCTACTACCCGTATATCCTTTATTATAAAATTTGAATTTTAGCTACAGCTAATATAAGAATGTCTCAAAAATTGGGAACTACTTTTAAATATTTGTGAAATATTGGTAAATATTTGTGAAACCATGCTGTTAGGCTCTTTGATAAATTTTATTTGCTTCAGGGTAAGGACTTGCCTACCTCCCATATGTCCTTTATTTTAAAAACTAAATTTTAACTACAAATACTATCAGAATGAAGTGACAACCGCTAACTATTCCTAAAACCATGCTCATACTCTATAATTTACTTCATTTTAGTAAATTTGAGAACTGGTCTTGTCTTATATTTTTTATTTTTGTGAATCCATACTGTTTTAATCTTTGATTTTAATCTTTGATTTTATTTTCATCAAGGTAAGGACTTGCCTACCTCCCATATGTCCTTTATAGTAAAAACTAAATTTTAGCTACAAACACTATCAGAATGAGGCGAAAACCGGAAACAATTTGTAAAACCATGCTATCAAGCTCTGCAACAAATTTCATTTCCATAAGTCTAAGGACTTGCCTATCTCCCATATGTACTTTATTTTAAAAGACTGAACCAGATAAGTTCGCACTGTCGCACTGACGCATTGTCGCTTTGTCGCACTGACGCACTGTCGCACTGACGCACTGGCGCACTGACGCACTGGCGCACTGACGCACTGACGCACTGTCGCTCTGTCGCTTTGTCGCACTGACGCACTGACGCACTGTCGCACTGACGCACTGACGCACTGTCGCTCTATCGCTTTGTCGCACTGTCGCACTGACGCACTGGCGCACTTATCCTATCATCCGTCACCATCATGATAGGATTTTTTAATTTAAATTATTAGTATTCGAACTATTTGTTTGAAAATTACAAGGTGGTATACATTTGTGAGCATTAGAGCCAAATTTAAAATGGTACCAGCATTTATCAAATTTTGAGCGTGATCTATTTCTAGAGTTTCGCCGAAAAGTTGAACAACTCCTATCTCTGGATCTAGAATTTCTAAGTTCAGAAACCTCTAGCTTAAGATTTTCTAAATTTTGACACATTTCGGACGTAATTTTTGAAATATGTTGAAATATATCATTATTAATATTTAAAATGCTATTTAAAGTAATTTGAGATACCGTTGGAAACATCCGACATTTTATCAGCAAGAGAAAGTTTATCTTCTATATTCTCTAAGTTAGATGATGATAAATGAATCTGAAGTTCTTTGGAAAGTTTCCGTAACCATAATTTGTATAGAAGTTTACTGCCTATCATAGAGACGCACCGACGCACTGACGCACTGACGCACTGTCGCAGTGACGCACTGACGAACTGACGCACTGTCGCACTGACGCACTGACGCACTGTCGCACTGACGCACTGTCGCACTGACGCACTGTCGCTCTGACGCACTGACGCACTGTCGCACTGTCGCACTGACGCACTGACGCACTGTCGCACTGACGCACTGTCGCACTGACGCACTGTCGCTCTGACGCACTGACGCACTGACGCACTGTCGCACTGACGCACTGACGCACTGTCGCACTGACGCACTGTCGCACTGACGCACTGACGCACTGTCGCACTGACGCACTGACGCACTGACACACTGACGCACTGTCGCTCTATCGCTTTGTCGCACTGTCGCACTGACGCACTGTCGCACTGACGCACTGACGCACTGACGCACTGACGCACTGTCGCACTGACGCACTGTCGCACTGACGCACTGACGCACTGTCGCACTGACGCACTGACGCACTGACACACTGACGCACTGTCGCTCTATCGCTTTGTCGCACTGTCGCACTGACGCACTGTCGCACTGACGCACTGTCGCTCTGACGCACTGACGCACTGACGCACTGTCGCACTAACGCACTGACGCACTGTCGCACTGACGCACTGTCGCACTGAAGCACTGACGCACTGTCGCACTGACGCACTGACGCACTGACACACTGACGCACTGTCGCTCTATCGCTTTGTCGCACTGACGCACTGTCGCACTGACGCACTGTCGCTCTGACGCACTGACGCACTGACGCACTGTCGCACTGACGCACTGACGCACTGTCGCACTGACGCACTGTCGCACTGACGCACTGACGCACTGTCGCACTGACGCACTGACGCACTGACGCACTGACACACTGACGCACTGTCGCTCTATCGCTTTGTCGCACTGTCGCACTGACGCACTGTCGCTCTGTCGCTATGTCGCACTGTCGCTCTGTCGCACTGTCGCTCTGTCGCACTGTCGCACTGTCGCTCTGTCTACTGCCTATCATAGAGACTGAAACAGATAAGTTCGCACTGTCGCACTGTCGCACTGACGCACTGTCGCTCTGTCGCACTGTCGCATATATTTTTCTTTAACTAAAAGAAGTATAAAAATAATTTTGGTACCATTTTATAGAGAAAATTGTCCAGTTTAAAAATAATGTTCATTTATTGCAAAAGTTATCATTAAAATGCCTTAAAAATAAGAAAACTAGAAATAAATTTTTATAACGTTGAGGCTTTTTGAGGTTAAATTAACAACTTTACTGTCTAATGAGTCATATATGAGTCATGAGAGCAATTTCCGACAAGTTCATGAGTCACATGTGACTCATTTCTTTATACAACTACTGAGCAGATTTTTGTCATAAACGCGACGTAATATTTTTTGCATGAAACGTCGTCGTATAGTAGAAAAATCAAAAAAAAATCAGTGGAAGTGGAGCAAAAAAACCAGTGCGTTATAGGTATGGGGATAATGAAGTTTTTAAGTTCAATTTTCAAAGCTTTGTAAGAAAATTCACAAATACAATTGAAAAATGCGAATTATATTCTCGAATAGTGTAAATCCTTGGCCAAACATGGCCAAAATCTCTTAGAGATAGTAAAAAATTTACTTAAAAATGAAAAAACGCTAAAAAAAGAAGGTACGAGGCTAAACGCAAATTTAGAGACTAAAAGACAAAATAAAAGGTTGTAATTATATAGTGTCGAAAAGGCTAAACTGGCAACACTGACGATGACCAACAAGTACCAGGGGTATTCCCATTTGCAAGGCAGTTTACTATATTTTCCTATTTTGTTGAGATAAACGCATTTTTGATGTCAAGCGTTGCCACCACATAGTAACCCAGCAGCTAAATTTACAACTAGATACGCTTTAGGACAGTCATATACTAGTTGTAATGATACCAGTAAAAAAAACGGCAGTCATATTACTAGTTGTAACAAGACTAGTAACGATATTAGTAAAAAAGGACAATTATATTACTAGTTGTATCGAGACTAGTAGCGATACTAGTCAAAAAAGGACAAAATTTTAAAGCATACGACTTATAAATAAAACATATTTTTAGCTTTTAAAAAAATAAGTAGAAAGTGGCTCAGTAGGTAGAGTACTTGCCTTGATATATGAGGAATGTGTGCTCGTACCCCGGTCGAGCCAAAGATTTTTTAAGAGTTACAAAATCTAAATAAACAAACTAGTAAGATCGCTACTTTACAACAACTGGTACTCCAACTGGGTTATAACTGTATACAAATGAACTAGTTGTGCTCCTATGACAACCTAATATTAAAATCGATAGTTCGATATATGAAAAAAAGACAGATAGGCAACTAGTCTGAGCTAAAAAGCAACTAGTATATTTCTAATCACATACTAGTCATTTTGTCTGCAGGGAATCCTTCGATCCGTTTTTCATCCTTTGCCTTCGATCACTTCAGATCACTTCACGTAAATATAAATGTAAGTGTAAATGTAAACGTAAACGTAAATGTAAACGTAAACGTAAACGTAAACGTAAACGTAAACGTAAACGTAAACGTAAACGTAAACGTAAACGTAAACGTAAACGTAAACGTAAACGTAAATAAACTTAAACGTTAACGTAACGTAACATAACGTAAACGTAACGTAACATAACGTAAACGTAAACGTTAACGTAACGTAACGTTACGTAAACGTAGACGTAACGTAACGTAAGCGTAAACGTTATTTTACGTTACGTAACGTAACATAACGTAAACGTAAACGTAACGTAACGTTACATAACGTAAACGTAACGTAACGTAACGTAACATAGCGTAAACGTAACGTACACATAAACGTAACGTAATGTAACGTAACGTAAACGCAACGTAACGTAACGTAAACGTAGCGTAAACGTAAACGTTACATAACATAACGTAACGTAACGTTACGTAATGTAACGTAACGTTACGTAATGTAACGTAACGTTACGTAACGTTACATTACGTAACGTATCGTAACGTAACGTTACATTACGTAACGTGTCGTAACGTAACGTTAACGAAACTTAACGTAAACGTAAACGTAACGTAACGTAACGTAACGTAACATAACGCTACGTAACGAAACGTAACGTAACGTTACGTAACGAAACGTAACGTAACGTAACGTAACGTAACGTAACGTAGCGTAACGTAACGTAACGTAACGTAACGTAGCGTAACGTAACGTAACGTAACGTAAATTAACGTAACGTAACGTAACGTAACGTAACGTAACGTTACGTAAGCGTAAACGTAACGTAACGTAACGTAACGCAACATAACGTAACGTAAGCGTAAACGTAATGTAACGTAACGTTACGTAACGTAACGAAACTTAACGTAAACGTAAACGTAACGTAACGTAACGTAACGTAACATAACGCTACGTAACGAACGTAACGTAACGTTACGTAACGAAACGTAACGTAACGTAACGTAACGTTACGTAACGTAACGTAACGTTACGTAACGTAGCGTAACGTGACGTAACGTAACGTAGCGTAACGTAACGTAACGTAACGTTAATTAACGTAACGTAACGTGACGTAACGTAACGTAACGTAACGTAACGTAACGTAAGCGTAAACGTAAACGTAACGTAAACGTAACGTAACGTAACGTAACGTAACGTAACGTAACGTAACGTAACGAAACGTAACGTAACGTAACGTAACGTAACGTAACGTAACGTAACGTAACGTTACGTAACGTAACGAAACGTAACGTAACGTAACGTAACGTAACGTAACGTAACGTAACGTAACGTAACGTAACGTAACGTAACGTAACGTAACGTAACGTAACGTAACGTAACGTAACGAAACGTAACGTAACGTAACGTAACGTTACGTAACGTGACGAAACGTAACGTAACGTAACATAACGTAACGTAACGTAGCGTAACGTAACGTAGCGTAACGTTACGTAACGAAACGTAGCGTAACGTTACGTAACGTAACGTAACGTAGCGTAACGTAACGTTACGTTACGTTACGTTACGTTACGTTACGTTACGTTACGTTACGTTACGTTACGTTACGTTACGCTACGTTACGTTACGTTACGTTACGTTACGTTACGTTTCGTTACGTTACGTAACGTTACGTTACGTTACGTAACGTTACGTTACGTTACGTTACGTTACGTAACGTTACGTTAACGTTACGTTTACGTTTACGCTTACGTTACGTTACGTTACGTTACGTTACGTTACGTTACGTTACGTTACGTTACGTTACGTTAATTTACGTTACGTTACGTTACGTTACGCTAAGTTACGTTACGTTACGTAACGTTACGCTACGTTACGTTACGCTACGTTACGTTACGTTACGTTTCCTTACGTTTCGTTACGTTACGTAACGTTACGTTACGTTACGTTACGTTACGTTACGTAACGTTACGTTACGTAACGTTACGTTACGTTACGTTACGTTACGTTACGTTACGCTACGTTACGTTACGTTACGTTACGTTACGTTTCGTTACGTTACGTAACGTTACGTTACGTTACGTTACGTTACGTAACGTTACGTTAACGTTACGTTTACGTTTACGCTTACGTTACGTTACGTTACGTTACGTTACGTTAATTTACGTTACGTTACGTTACGTTACGCTACGTTACGTTACGTTACGTCACGTTACGCTACGTTACGTAACGTTACGTTACGTTACGTTACGTTTCGTTACGTAACGTTACGTTACGTTACGTTACGTTTACGTTTACGTTAAGTTTCGTTACGTTACGTAACGTTACGTTACATTACGTTTACGCTTACGTTACGTTATGTTGCGTTACGTTACGTTACGTTACGTTTACGCTTACGTAACGTTACGTTACGTTACGTTACGTTACGTTACGTTAATTTACGTTACGTTACGTTACGTTACGCTACGTTACGTTACGTTACGTTACGTTACGCTACGTTACGTTACGTTACGTTACGTTACGTTACGTTACGTTTCGTTACGTAACGTTATGTTACGTTTCGTTACGTAGCGTTATGTTACGTTACGTTACGTTACGTTACGTTACGTTTACGTTTACGTTAAGTTTCGTTAACGTTACGTTACGACACGTTACGTAATGTAACGTTACGTTACGATACGTTACGTAATGTAACGTTACGTAACGTTACGTTACATTACGTAACGTTACGTTACATTACGTAACGTTACGTTACGTTATGTTATGTAACGTTTACGTTTACGCTACGTTTACGTTACGTTACGTTGCGTTTACGTTACGTTATATTACGTTACGTTTATGTGTACGTTACGTTTACGCTATGTTACGTTACGTTACGTTACGTTTACGTTATGTAACGTTACGTTACGTTTACGTTTACGTTATGTTACGTTACGTAACGTAAAATAACGTTTACGCTTACGTTACGTTACGTCTACGTTTACGTAACGTTACGTTACGTTAACGTTTACGTTTACGTTATGTTACGTTACGTTTACGTTATGTTACGTTACGTTAACGTTTAAGTTTATTTACGTTTACGTTTACGTTTACGTTTACGTTTACGTTTACGTTTACGTTTACGTTTACATTTACGTTTACGTTTACATTTACACTTACATTTATATTTACGTGAAGTGATCTGAAGTGATCGAAGGCAAAGGATGAAAAACGGATCGAAGGATTCCCTGCAGACAAAATGACTAGTATGTGATTAGAAATATACTAGTTGCTTTTTAGCTCAGACTAGTTGCCTATCTGTCTTTTTTTCATATATCGAACTATCGATTTTAATATTAGGTTGTCATAGGAGCACAACTAGTTCATTTGTATACAGTTATAACCCAGTTGGAGTACCAGTTGTTGTAAAGTAGCGATCTTACTAGTTTGTTTATTTAGATTTTGTAACTCTTAAAAAATCTTTGGCTCGACCGGGGTACGAGCACACATTCCTCATATATCAAGGCAAGTACTCTACCTACTGAGCCACTTTCTACTTATTTTTTTAAAAGCTAAAAATATGTTTTATTTATAAGTCGTATGCTTTAAAATTTTGTCCTTTTTTGACTAGTATCGCTACTAGTCTCGATACAACTAGTAATATAATTGTCCTTTTTTACTAATATCGTTACTAGTCTTGTTACAACTAGTAATATGACTGCCGTTTTTTTACTGGTATCATTACAACTAGTATATGACTGTCCTAAAGCGTATCTAGTTGTAAATTTAGCTGCTGGGTTACTATGTGGTGGCAACGCTTGACATCAAAAATGCGTTTATCTCAACAAAATAGGAAAATATAGTAAACTGCCTTGCAAATGGGAATACCCCTGGTACTTGTTGGTCATCGTCAGTGTTGCCAGCTTAGCCTTTTCGACACTATATAATTACAACCTTTTATTTTGTCTTTTAGTCTCTAAATTTGCGTTTAGCCTCGTACCTTCTTTTTTTAGCGTTTTTTCATTTTTAAGTAAATTTTTTACTATCTCTAAGAGATTTTGGCCATGTTTGGCCAAGGATTTACACTATTCGAGAATATAATTCGCATTTTTCAATTGTATTTGTGAATTTTCTTACAAAGCTTTGAAAATTGAACTTAAAAACTTCATTATCCCCATACCTATAACGCACTGGTTTTTTTGCTCCACTTCCACTGATTTTTTTTTGATTTTTCTACTATACGACGACGTTTCATGCAAAAAATATTACGTCGCGTTTATGACAAAAATCTGCTCAGTAGTTGTATAAAGAAATGAGTCACATGCGACTCATGAACTTGTCGGAAATTGCTCTCATGACTCATATATGACTCATTAGACAGTAAAGTTGTTAATTTAACCTCAAAAAGCCTCAACGTTATAAAAATTTATTTCTAGTTTTCTTATTTTTAAGGCATTTTAATGATAACTTTTGCAATAAATGAACATTATTTTTAAACTGGACAATTTTCTCTATAAAATGGTACCAAAATTATTTTTATACTTCTTTTAGTTAAAGAAAAATATATGCGACAGTGCGACAGAGCGACAGTGCGTCAGTGCGACAGTGCGACAGTGCGAACTTATCTGTTTCAGTCTCTATGATAGGCAGTAGACAGAGCGACAGTGCGACAGTGCGACAGAGCGACAGTGCGACAGAGCGTCAGTGCGACATAGCGACAGAGCGACAGTGCGTCAGTGCGACAGTGCGTCAGAGCGTCAGTGCGACAGTGCGTCAGTGCGACAGTGCGTCAGTGCGTCAGTGCGTCAGTGCGTCAGTGCGACAGTGCGTCAGTGCGTCAGAGCGACAGTGCGTCAGTGCGACAGTGCGTCAGTGCGGCAGTGCGTCAGTGCGTCAGTGCGACAGTGCGACAGTGCGTCAGTGCGTCAGAGCGACAGTGCGTCAGTGCGACAGTGCGTCAGTGCGACAGTGCGTCAGTGCGTCAGTGCGACAGTGCGTCAGTTCGTCAGTGCGTCAGTGCGACAGTGCGTCAGTGCGACAGTGCGTCAGTGCGTCAGTGCGACAGTGCGTCAGTGCGTCAGTGCGTCAGAGCGACAGTGCGTCAGTGCGACAGTGCGTCAGTGCGACAGTGCGACAAAGCGATAGAGCGACAGTGCTTCAGTGTGTCAGTGCGTCAGTGCGTCAGTGCGACAGTGCGTCAGTGCGTCAGTGCGACAGTGCGTCAGTGCGACAGTGCGTCAGTGCGTCAGTGCGTCAGTGCGTCAGTGCGACAGTGCGTCAGTGCGACAGTGCGACAAAGCGATAGAGCGACAGTGCGTCAGTGTGTCAGTGCGTCAGTGCGTCAGTGCGACAGTGCGTCAGTGCGTCAGTGCGACAGTGCGTCAGTGCGACAGTGCGTCAGTGCGTCAGTGCGTCAGTGCGACAGTGCGTCAGTGCGTCAGTGCGTCAGAGCGACAGTGCGTCAGTGCGACAGTGCGACAGTGCGTCAGTGCGACAGTGCGACAGTGCGTCAGTGCGTCAGTGCGACAGTGCGTCAGTTCGTCAGTGCGTCACTGCGACAGTGCGTCAGTGCGTCGGTGCGTCTCTATGATAGGCAGTAAACTTCTATACAAATTATGGTTACGGAAACTTTCCAAAGAACTTCAGATTCATTTATCATCATCTAACTTAGAGAATATAGAAGATAAACTTTCTCTTGCTGATAAAATGTGGGATGTTTCCAACGGTATCTCAAATTACTTTAAATAGCATTTTAAATATTAATAATGATATATTTCAACATATTTCAAAAATTACGTCCGAAATGTGTCAAAATTTAGAAAATCTTAAGCTAGAGGTTTCTGAACTTAGAAATTCTAGATCCAGAGATAGGAGTTGTTCAACTTTTCGGCGAAACTCTAGAAATAGATCACGTTCAAAATTTGATAAATGCTGGTACCATTTTAAATTTGGCTCTAATGCTCACAAATGTATACCACCTTGTAATTTTCAAACAAATAGTTCGAATACTAATAATTTAAATTAAAAAATCCTATCATGATGGTGACGGATGATAGGATAAACTTTACGCCATCCCGTCGCCTATTTATAAAATATCGGACAGTGCGTCAGTGCGACAGTGCGTCAGTGCTCACAAATGTATACCACCTTGTAATTTTCAAACAAATAGTTCGAATACTAATAATTTAAATTAAAAAATCCTATCATGATGGTGACGGATGATAGGATAAGTGCGCCAGTGCGTCAGTGCGTCAGTGCGACAGTGCGACAAAGCGATAGAGCGACAGTGCGTCAGTGCGTCAGTGCGTCAGTGCGACAGTGCGTCAGAGCGACAAAGCGACAGAGCGACAGTGCGTCAGTGCGCCAGTGCGTCAGTGCGCCAGTGCGTCAGTGCGTCAGTGCGACAGTGCGACAGTGCGTCAGTGCGACAAAGCGACAATGCGTCAGTGCGACAGTGCGAACTTATCTGGTTCAGTCTTTTAAAATAAAGTACATATGGGAGATAGGCAAGTCCTTAGACTTATGGAAATGAAATTTGTTGCAGAGCTTGATAGCATGGTTTTACAAATTGTTTCCGGTTTTCGCCTCATTCTGATAGTGTTTGTAGCTAAAATTTAGTTTTTACTATAAAGGACATATGGGAGGTAGGCAAGTCCTTACCTTGATGAAAATAAAATCAAAGATTAAAATCAAAGATTAAAACAGTATGGATTCACAAATATTTATCAACTGATATACAATTTTTAGAATAAAAAATATAAGTTTACGCTTACGTTACGTTACGTTACGTAACGTTACGTTACGTTACGTTACGTTTACGCTTACGTTACGTTACGTTACGTTACGTTACGTTTACGTTACGTTACGTTATGTTACGTTACGTTACGTTACGTTACGTTTACGTTAAGTTTCGTTACGTTACGTAACGTTACGTTACATTACGTTTACGCTTACGTTACGTTACGTTACGTTACGTAACGTTACGTAACGTTACGTTTATGCTTACGTTACGTTACGTTACGTTACGTTACGTTACGTTACGTAACGTTACGTTACGTTACGTTACGTGACGTTACGTTACGTTTACGATACGTTACGTAACATTACGTTACGTAACGTTTACGCTTACGTTACGTTACGTTACGTAATGTAATGTAACGTTACGTAACGTTACGTTACATTACGTAACGTTACGTTTACGTTACGTTACGTTACGTTACGTTGCGTTTACGTTACGTTACGTTACATTACGTTACGTTTACGTGTACGTTACGTTCACGTTATGTTACGCTACGTTACGTTAAGTTACGTTACGTTTACGTTATGTTACGTTACGTTACGTTACGTTACAATTACGTTTACGTTATGTTACGTTACGTAACGTAAGTTAACGTTTACGCTTACGTTACGTTACGTTACGTCTACGTCTACGTTTACGTAACGTTACGTTACGTTAACGTTAACGTTTACGTTTACGTTATGTTACGTTACGTTTACGTTATGTTACGTTACGTTTACGTTTACGTTTAAGTTTACGTTTACGTTTACGTTTACGTTTACGTTTACGTTTACGTTTACGTTTACGTTTACGTTTACTTTTACGTTTACGTTTACATTTACGTTTACGTTTACGTTTACGTTTACATTTACACTTACATTTATATTTACGTGAAGTGATCTGAAGTGATCGAAGGCAAAGGATGAAAAACGGATCGAAGGATTCCCTGCAGACAAAATGACTAGTATGTGATTAGAAATATACTAGTTGCTTTTTAGCTCAGACTAGTTGCCTATCTGTCTTTTTTTCATATATCGAACTATCGATTTTAATATTAGGTTGTCATAGGAGCACAACTAGTTCATTTGTATACAGTTATAACCCAGTTGGAGTACCAGTTGTTGTAAAGTAGCGATCTTACTAGTTTGTTTATTTAGATTTTGTAACTCTTAAAAAATCTTTGGCTCGACCGGGGTACGAGCACACATTCCTCATATATCAAGACAAGTACTCTACCTACTGAGCCACTTTCTACTTATTTTTTTAAAAGCTAAAAATATGTTTTATTTATAAGTCGTATGCTTTAAAATTTTGTCCTTTTTTGACTAGTATCGCTACTAGTCTCGATACAACTAGTAATATAATTGTCCTTTTTTACTAATATCGTTACTAGTCTTGTTACAACTAGTAATATGACTGCCGTTTTTTTTACTAGTATCATTACAACTAGTATATGACTGTCCTAAAGCGTATCTAGTTATAAATTTAGCTGCTGGGTTACTATGTGGTGGCAACGCTTGACATCAAAAATGCGTTTATCTCAACAAACTAGGAAAATATAGTAAACTGCCATGCAAATGTGAATACCCCTGGTACTTGTTGGTCATCGTCAGTGTTGCCAGTTTAGCCTTTTCGACACTATATATAACCTTTTATTTTGTCTTTTAGTCTCTAAATTTGCGTTTAGCCTCGTACCTTCTTTTTTTTAGCGTTTTTTCATTTTTAAGTAAATTTTTTACTATCTCTAAGAGATTTTGGCCATGTTTGGCCAAGGATTTACACTATTCGAGAATATAATTCGCATTTTTCAATTGTATTTGTGAATTTTCTTACAAAGCTTTGAAAATTGAACTTAAAAACTTCATTATCCCCATACCTATAACGCACTGGTTTTTTTGCTCCACTTCCACTGATTTTTTTTTTGATTTTTCTACTATACGACGACGTTTCATGCAAAAAATATTACGTCGCGTTTATGACAAAAATCTGCTCAGTAGTTGTATAAAGAAATGAGTCACATGTGACTCATGAACTTGTCGGAAATTGCTCTCATGACTCATATATGACTCATTAGACAGTAAAGTTGTTAATTTAACCTCAAAAAGCCTCAACGTTATAAAAATTTATTTCTAGTTTTCTTATTTTTAAGGCATTTTAATGATAACTTTTGCAATGAATGAACATTATTTTTAAACTGGACAATTTTCTCTATAAAATGGTACCAAAATTATTTTTATACTTCTTTTAGTTAAAGAAAAATATATGCGACAGTGCGACAGAGCGACAGTGCGTCAGTGCGACAGTGCGACAGTGCGAACTTATCTGTTTCAGTCTCTATGATAGGCAGTAGACAGAGCGACAGTGCGACAGTGCGACAGAGCGACAGAGCGACAGTGCGACAGAGCGACAGTGCGACATAGTTTATTTGAATGATTAAAAATTATTTTTTATTCACCATAATAATTTTTTCGCAATAAATTTTTTCTAACTACTTGAGCAATATTTTTACTTTATATATAATACTTTTTATTTGTTTTTTGCCTTTTTTTGAAATATACTTAATTGAAAGAGTAGAAAATATTTACAAATTTCATTTATTAAAGAAAAACAGACTGAATGTGTATTTAAAGGGAGGTTAAATGGGTTTAAAAAGTCTTGAGACTTACAAACAAAAATATTTATTTAATATTTACACAATTATTTACTGATGCCAATAGCAAAACCTTCTTTTTTATTGGAAAGCAGTTGGTAAATATAAATTAAAAGAAAATATTAGGAAATTATTAAGTTTTTCATTATTTTTAATAAAATAATCATATTGCTGTCATGTGTCTCCTGGTAAAGGATATGAGTGAGCTTAAGATATACACCACAATCCTTACAGTTAACGTGTTAAATATTTCATTTATTTTCATTTTCATACTAACATTATTCATAAATCATAAACAGATTTTTTCTTTTCTAATTTCAGAATATCATTTTGGACAGCAAGCAGCACAAAAAAAAATAGCTTTAAATAACAAAAAACTACAGTTTTGTTATCTACACTAGTACTAACACATTTACTTTTAACTTTTATTAAAACTGACAACGAAACACCGGAAAACGGCCAACCTTAAATTAATAATAATGATATTGTGATGAACGTGGTTTTTGGAATAACAGTGAAGATATGATATATTTCAAGACCAGTTGGAAAATAAACTCTAATAGCGGGAAACCATGGATCTTCAAAATGCTGCTAGAACTTATTTTAATGCTTAACATGTCAGAGCACAGCAAGAAAAATTTCTGGAGAAATAGGAAATCGCTTGTAGGTTTTTCGGACCAAAGGGCACAAACACTTCTAGAAGTTGAAGATATTTTTGTGGTTGGACTCCTAAAACGATGACATGTTTCGAATTTATGTATATAACTCAAGTAAACGCTTGAAAACATATTAAGAAGAGATATAATCAAATTACTAGGATAACAATAATTGAAAATGATGTTTATAGACTGTACCGGAAGCTTTCAATTGCTAGCATTAGTAGACTATAGACTAGTAGACATTCGAGTATGCTAAATGTAAAACACAAAAGGTCTAAGTCTAAAATTACTTTTGATGATGACACACGGGACTAGGGATGGAAAAAAGTAAAAAAAAATCCTGAAACTTAAAATATGTATGATGATAACAACAGGGGTCTCAATGACATACATATCGATATATGTGTAATTATTCCACGAAAATTTTAAAGATAGAAATCACAGAAAAACAAAGGCAAAAATCGAAAATTTTAAATTAGAGGTGAGATCCGGGTGGCTTGTTTGCTAAAAAAAACGCAGTAAAAAGCTGGAAATCTTTTTAACAAATTACGTTTTCAATACATCCATTGTATCATTTAAGCACATATCTGTCTTTCTTGGAAGTTCATATTAACAAGATCAAGATAATTAATTAAAAAGTTATATTATATCAACAAACCTCTATGCCAAAAACATTTACTCTCAGCTCCGCTCAAAGTCATTTTATGTATTTTTTAACTTCGTGCATTTGGTTTTATAGATAACGATGCAACTTAGCTGGTAGCCACGCTGACTTTCAAACGTGTCATAAAAAGAAGTTAATTAGTTCGAGGCCTGCTCGTGCAGATTCCAAAACTATAAATTTAATAACATTAAATTAAAAATTTTAAAAACCTCCGAAGAAAATAGATGATAACCTCAAAACGGCTGGACCAATTTTCTTCAAACATAGTTTAGAACGTTTTGGATCAAGGCACCTTGCAAACAAAATTTGCTAAATTGATATACATCTAGAAAAGATGTGATATCTTCTAAACGGCTGGACCGATTTTCTTTAAACATAGCTAAGAACACTCTCGATATAGCCACCTTGGTCTGTACGTGGACTCGTACAGACACACACAGATATACAGAAACACACTAAAAACTATTAACACCCCTTTCTTTGGTCTGGGGTTAAAAATAAAATATAATAAAAAAACTTTTCGTATAGGAGGGCGGGTTACTAAGTCCGTGACTACCCACAAAAAATGAAAAAATAACAAGTGGTCTGTACATTCGATCAGACCAGCCTACCTACATGTATTTCGACGTATTGAATCTGATATTCGTTTGGCTCTTTATACACACATTATTGAAATAACGGTTAAACCGGTTTTAAGAACATAAGAAGTGACAAAAGAAAATTAAATTATTGAAATAATAACAGATTCAACAGGATACATCTAGAAAAGATGTGATATCTTTTAAGCGTTTGGACCAATTTTCTTCAACCATAGCTAAGAACACTCTCGATCACGTCACCTTTCAAACAGAAAAAATTAAATCAAAATCGGGCGTGGTACTACCCACATTGTTGATCATCATGTGCCATTGTCACAGCGGCGTTGTAGCTGACGCTAGCCTGTCAGTCCAGAGGTTGTGGGTTAGATTCCCGCCATTGATCCTCTGTGTTTTCCGCAGACAAGCTAAATCGCTTCGCGGGTGGTGTTTGTTATAAAAAAAGTAGAAGTAGTAAAAATGAGTATTTATTTTTTGTGGGCGTGGCACTGCGCACTTTTGTAGCCACAATAGTCTATTGTAACGATAACTAAATGTATATGCAAAGCTTCAAAAGAATCGGTTTAGTAGAAGTTCTTGGACACGGCCCACTTTTTTAATCATGGCGTATAATTTAAACAGAAGCTTAATGTGTGTGCAGCATTTCATAAGAATCGGCTGAGTAGTTTTCAAATTAGTAATATATTTCATAAAATAAACGCATTAATTTTAAAATGAAAACTGCTTTAGCATTATTTAATAGATTATAAATAAATGTACATAAGTTTTATTTTTGTGTAAGACTTTCCATTATGTGTTAAAAAAGAATAATGAAAATACTGTTTATACTCTCTTCATACAAAATGGCGTGTCCGTAATGCATGCTGTTGATTTTCCACATTAATAAACTATGAAGTTTTCCAAAAATGAGATAAAATTCATAACGGTCTTAGAATATTTGCATATGTTTCTCTTGGGGGCTATTCACATATTACGTAATGCTATTTTCTGAGCTTTGATACCCCCACTCCCTCTTAAAACACTTTTCACGAAAATTTCAGTATAAATTATCTAATCCGTAACAAATCTCTAAACACCACCCGGTACGTTATATGTGAATAGCCCTTATTTCAGATATAAACTTTTTTTAAAATATTGGAATTTATAATTTTGTTTTTTTTTTTTAAATTGTTGTTGTCCGCACTCTTGTGTATTGAGCGTTACGCTTGTTTAGTACACTTCATTACTCAGTTTATTTATTAAAATTGCATTAACAGCATACACTAAAATAGCAGCGTAGGTTAATACTTCTAAGTATTTAGAAGTTTTGTGAACTTTGTTAAATAGTATTATATTGCAGAACATTTCATCCATCGTTGGTATATAAAAAAAAGTATTGAGTGTTATCCATATTTTTAAAATACGAAACAAAATTTCTACCCCGAAGCGAGCCATAAATAGCATAGCTTAAAAAAAAACAAAAAATGTACGTTTAGAATGAGAATCACCCATATACTTTGTATGGCCGTGACCATGCCCACTTTTCAACGGGACCAATCTGGAAGTAAATAATTTTAAACAAACAAATTGATCTGAAAATTTGGCAGGAAATTTTATTTTTTTTTATCAATATTCACCAAAGTGGGGGTGAGACTGGGAGAAATCGAACTTTTTAATATTAAGGGTCACCCTAATGTACAGATTTATTAAGAACTAATATATTTAATTATTCAACATGATTTTTGGACTCCAATGAAATCAACAAATCAAATCAAGTTTTTTCTAATCACTCCTGTTCCAACACCGACCAACTAATCTCTGCCCCGGTTTTTGTGCATGCGAGGTAATGATAAAGTCATGCTGTGGTTCAAAAAAGCGTGTGTCTGTTTGTTAAGCATAATGTTGCTGTTATAACAACATCAAGATAACTTTAGTATAACAAAACAGCAGCAACAGAAGTGTCAGCACACACAAGTTAGTACATAGATACCTTTTTTTGACTACATGACTTAATGAAAAATGGAATAAGAACACAAAAAAGAAACTAGACATGATGACTGACATTTTAGCTATGCAACAACTTGAAAAAACAGTATATTAAAAATAATTTCCAACATCTGCTCATCTACTCATAAGAAGAAAAATTATATACATTTTGAGGAAAAAAGTACTCATGCAAAACTGAAAGGACTTTTACTCTTACACACCTTCTGGATCATAAGTAGTGCTTGCAGCAATACAAGTAGTTTTTATATTTTCTGCAAAAGTTTAAACCACATCAGCGAGTTTGTTTGTTGTTGTTGTTGTTGTTATTGTGTTATTTTAAACAGTAACAGAAACAAAGCACACACAAAATTTGCATTAGAAGAGCATCTCCTCGTACTATTTTGTTTGTCGTTTTGAGTGTTTTTGAAAAGTATGCAACAAAACAACATTCCAAAAAAAAGATTTAAAAAAAAATAGAAAACGCTATTTTTACCAACACAAAAAAAACTCTTCTGGTTGGATGGCTTCACTATTTTTCTTGTACAGCAACAGGACAGCCCAAAAACTGTTGTATTCTCTCCTGTTTGTATATAGTATGTATGTATTGTTTTTTACATAAAACTTTACAAGAAGAATCTCACTGAATTGAACCGCACTTCTGGAGTGGGATACAGTTAGTAAAAGCCACAGAGTTTAATCAGGCTACCATATGGCGGAAGCAGCAAATTAAAGTGCGGATGCGGCATTTGGCTTTGCTGTTGCGAATATGTACAACAAACAGTAAGTAAAATCCTCATGGTAGCCTCAGTTGATTGCACGTGTCCGCAGTAAATGGATGCGGATAACGATTGTCAGCTTAAGAGTTAAAAAAATTGAATGAAAATTTGGCAGAAGATTTGTTTTGTTTGTTTCACTACCGTTAATTGAGGAAAACCCATACATATCAATATAGATTAAGTTAAATGCATAGCCCGCAAACAGTCAGTCTTATTAGGATCTCCTGAGCACCAGCCACTTCCTACGGTTCCCTACGAAATCTTATTAAATCATATGATGTTGTCTAGGTCTTGAAAGAAAGGTTTGCTTAACTATCTTCTTCTGAGAAGGAAAAGGCATTTTATTTTTTCGGAGTAAAAAACCAAAGGGCTATAAACGACCCACTGCGTACTCCTAAATCAATTCGATTAAGATAAAAGTGTTGTGGGCTACATTCTGAGTGGTAAATGAAACAAAGTACCTAGATAATAATCAATGATGTCAGGATGACGTTCTAAGCGAGCAATCTAAGTACTTAGATTGTAATGTACGTGTGATCTAAAATGTCAGAATTTCGTTGTATTTCAAAGAATTTATACCTTATATGTGCAAAGTAAAACACTGTGACCTCCTTTTGGGTTATATTTCAACAACAAGCTATATTACAGTTTCACTTATTATGTAATCGCACAGTAGCGACAGGTGCTGACATCATAGATTATTTTTTAAGTGAGAGCGCACCAATTAAACTGCCTATGATGCACTTATGTTAAATCTAAGTGGGAAAATAAGCCAAATCGTTATCACTAGCTGATACTAAATATTGCTTACATCAGCGATTATGTGTATTTTTACCACTGGGTTGTTTAATGAAAATCTCTTACCAATGCTTCTGGTAAAAGTTTTTTCAAACTACAATAGTTTTTAACCCCCGACTAAAAAAAGGAGTTATAAGTTTGTACACTCTAAAACATTACTTCAAATTTACGATCATTTATTGTCTAAATTTGTGTTGAAAATTTCTCCTTGTGTAAAATTACATCGATTTTGTAGTTATTTTTTTTTAAGAAAAAACCTTTCAAATTAATCATATTTAGTCCAAGTGGAAAAAATGTAATATAAAGTGTAATACGGCTATGGCTGATTAGTAGATACGTCAGACTATCAGTCAGGAGGCCGCGGTTCAAATCTGCACGGAGCCAATCGTTTTTTTTAGTAAAAACATTTTGTTGAAAAATAATGCGTGTGTAATTTTAGGTCGATAATAATCTGTAAAGTGTTGCCGACTATTATCGACCTAATTTTCAACAAAATTGCTTTAGAGTGTAGTGTGTGTCTGTGTATCTTTGTATCTGTGTGGATGTACGAACCCTCTTACAGACCAAACGGCTGAACAGATTTTGATTTAGTTTTTTCTGTTTGAAAGGTGCCTTGATCGAGAGTGTTCTTAGCAATGTTTGAATAAAATTGGTCCAGCCGTTTAGAAGATATCACATCTTTTCTAGATGTATCCTGTTGAATCTGCCACCGTACCTCCCAAAGGGCTAAATCGATTTTAATTTAGTAAGTTTTGTTTGAAAGGTGGCTTGATCCCAAATCTTCTAATCTATGTTTGAAGAAAATTGGTCCAGTTGTTTTGAAGTTATCATCTATTTTCTTCGGGGGTTGTTTTACATTTTTAATTTAATGTTATTTCAATTTTTATTTCAGACTATAATACAAGTATTAATACCTGAGAAAAATTAAACTCTGACATGAAAAATTCATGATACAATAAAAACAGGTAAAACTTTTCCTACAACAATTGCAACAATACAATAACAACAGGAATTTTGATATTTAAGCAGGGTGCAAATTACGAAATTCGATGTCGGTCGAAATTTTTATTTAAATTGTAAACAGAAAAAAAATATCATCACACTGCAACTAACAATTCGAATTGTTAATATTTAATTTAAGTTCAAAAATATATTTATTTAATATAACAAATTAAGTTGTTGATACGACAAACACAGAAATTTTTTGCTCTGTATGGCATAGAAATTACACAATTTTTGAATATTTTTTTTTTATTGAAAATGCCAACTAAAGTTTTTGATGAAACTTCTGACAAAAATTAACAATCATCATTGTTGATATAATAAATTAAAATTTTTCTAGTCAATTAAATTGCTCAACAAAATTATTTGTTAAATTATACCATAACGGAGTACGCACGCGTAAATGAAATAAAGAAAATCAAGTTTTATGGATATTCATTATTTGCGTATTTAATAGCGAATTGATCTGTAGCTGAGAGGTAAGAGCGTTAGGCTATTAGTCCAGAGGTCGATGGTTCGATTCCGCTCAAATACATTTAGTGTGTTTTGCAGACAAACAAAAAGTCGTTTCGAGGGCTTTGATTGCGTATAAAAAAAATATTGTTAATATAACAATAATGATAATCAAAATTTGCCCGACAATTCAACAATTCAGATTGTGAATATAACAATAACTTTAATTAAAATAACTTTGAAATCTAACAAAAACGAAATTGTAAACAAATTTTTTTTGTCAACAAATCATTTGTTGATATATTTAATTGAAAATATTTTTCCGATTTTCCTTTAACTTACAATTCCATAATTATATTTGCAAAAATCGTTCTATGTTCAAAATCAACTAATTATTTAATTGATATAACAAAAAAATTAATTGTATTTACAAATCTTTTTTTTTTTTTTTGGGTATTGATATTTCGATCGATATCGAATGGCGTAATTTGCATAGTAAAACTGCGTACTGGGCTTTTCATTTCCTCATCTTTTATCCTTTTTAAAGGATTTAAAATTTTTCATGAATTGAAATTGAAATTTTAAATATATATTTTTATATATTAGTATCTAATATTTTTTTAGCAAACTTGGTACCAAATAAAAGGGAAGGCTCTGTAGAATTTTATAAAAATATTTACTTCAGTTCCCCCGAACAAAAATATTAAAAAAATGTCCTTTTAAAAATATATCCTTCCATATCCTTTAAAGTTTTCATTAAATTTTTTTAAATTATATGTTGTAGCCTTAAATTAGCTCCATAAGATTTCGAAATTTTATGATTTTATCTCTGTTAGTTCAAAAGCTGTGGCTGTTTCTTTGCGACAAAAAATTTATTTCTATAAAAATTGCATGTAGAAAATTAATTTATAAAAAACCGCCATTAATTTTGAACCCTCCGTACAGTTAAAAGTTTTCTTTGTCTATATGCTTCACATTTATGTCTAAATAAAAATATAATATAGTTGAAAAATTAAATTCAAACCGAACTCAAGCCAAAATAATTAAATTTCTTTGGATATATCGAATAAATTAATATTTTTTTTTTTCAAAAAATAATTGTTTTATTAAAAACCTTCCGAAATTTCTTGTTTGCAAGCTTTAAGTTTATGTAGAAAACTCTTGCATTTTGTGCACATAAAAAAAATAATGGTGCACCATATTGTGTTAAGAATAATTTTATTTTATTTGGAGTTATATTCTCAGAAATCTCTCTGATATCATGGTGGTACATAAAAACTAATTGTCCGCCAATTTGGGGCATATTTATTTTTGGGGCTGTAAGTTTTTAATTAAGAAAGTCCTGATGTTTGTTGCTTATGAGCTTTAAGTTTATTCAAAGTTTTATTTTAAAGAAAGCCGTTTGTGTAATGCACACATCATGGTAGCGCATAAAAAATAGAGGTCCGCCATATCGTGTTTAGAGTAATTCCATTATATTTTCGGTTATCTTCTTAAAAATCCTTTTCATTTGATACCCATATCCTATATGATGGTGCATAAAATATAATGATTCCGACGATTTAGATCGTGCGAAGCTTTAAAAAAATCCTATATTTGTTGCTTGTGAGCTTGAAATTTATTTGAAGTTTTAATTTTATTTTCGTAAAAAAAATTATGTTTAAGTAACTCCATTTTATTTTAAGTTCTCTTTTCGGAAATCCTTATCGTTGGATACCCATATCGTGGGGATGCATAAAAACATTATGATCCGCCGATTTGGGGCATACGTTAAGATTTTAATTAATGTCCTCCCGATATTTCGTGTTTGTGAACTTTAAGTTTATTTAGAGCTTTATCGTCCCTACCATGTCAAACTATCCAATATGCAAATCGGTACTTTTAAAAAGAGCGCAAAAACCCGTTAATTCTGAACTCAAAATTAATGTGTTCATAAAAGTGAAAGTTTTAAAATATTTCTAAATCAGTTTTCATATGAGAAATTCGACATTTCGACAACGAAGCGTATCGTACCCAAAAGAATTTTTTATATTTTATAGTTTGAGATGGTAGGGACAATTTGGCCATTTTGGGGTGTCCGCCATCTTGTATTTAGAGTGATTTCATTTTGTTTGGAGATCTCTTCTCAAAATTCTCTTTCATTTGATATCCATATCAAAAAATAAAATGATAATCAGCCGATATGGTGCGTCCGCAGTTTCCGGACGGCCGCCATTTTTAATTTAGAATAAAACCCGTTTTATTTTCAACTCTCCTCTGTTGTTAAAACGTATTAAGAACACATACACGGGAATAGGTGAAAACGTATTATCCCGGAGACGAGACCAAGCTAGATTGATTTTTTGTTCCTAAAAAACCCTGTATACTGAATCTCATGTAAATCGCTAGAACCATTTTCGGGAAACCAATTATATAGAAATATATATGTAAATATACAAGAACTGCTCATTTAAAGATATTAGATTAGATAGATAGATACAAAAATCAAACCAAAAAAGTTTGACTTAAGTAGAACCAAAATCAGCAAAATGGGCTTGAATAAAAATAGTGCAACGGTAACACTAGAGAGAACTTTAACTCCCTCTAAAGTGAGTCCTAGATGTAAATTTTCAAAACACCGATACACGTACATATATTAAATTTTGGTCACAGCCGTTAAAGTACAGCAATCCATTGGTTTACGTCGTCTCGACTTACGTTGTTCCGGTTAACGTCGTTAAATTTTTTGTACCTATCAAATTTGATTTACGTCTCCATTCGATTTGCGTCGTTAAATTTTTGCTGCCTTCCAAATTCGATTTGCGCCGCCATTCGATTTAAGTAACTAGCAAAACCCGGGGAATTCCAGAGTTTATTTAAAATCTTTGTTTTTATGTGGTCGGTAAAATGTTTGTTCACTCCCATTTCGATTTGCGTCGTCATTTCGATTTAAGTCGACTCAATTATAAAAAGAAAAAATACATGGAAATCCAATTTTTATTATTTGCAATATCAAATTCGATTTACGTTGTTTCCAATTACGTCGTCATATTTCGGAAATAATCACGACGTAAATCGAGGGATTACTGTAAAGTAAATTTTTTGTTGTACAATGTAATCTAAAACCAAACAACCATGATTGAATTATATGTTTAGTTGAAGCATTTTGCCCACGTCTCACCAAATTTATCAGGACTATATCTGAAGGAAGACTTTTGCACAGACATACGACTCTGCCATCTATAAGGATCCATTATATTTTTGCTTTGTGGGGTTGCAAGTGTAATAACAGATTTCCAATTGTGGTGAAGGATATAAAAATGAGAACTATTTGGCAAGGTTGGTCATTGCTGCTCGTAATTTCTCTTTATCATCATAATTCTAAAAATTTTTAAATTATTCACCAACTAAGTGGGTACGTGCTGCTAAAACTTTTGAAAAAAAAGAGCCTGCTGAAAATCACTGACTGTAGCCAACAAAGCTGTATCCTTTAGAAATGTATGGCAGAAAAAAAACTATAATCCTTACTCATAGATTCAAACCACTCATACTACGAGAAGCTAAATAGCAAGTCTCAAACACACATATATATATATATAAAAGTCGGTATTTTATCAGCTCACGAATGCCGTACACAAAAATTAAATACATACATGCATGCAAATGAATGCACATGTAATCCTTAGATTGAAACATAGCGACATAACTATATGCGTGCATTTTTAATTAAGTTTACTGGGCCAACACATACGAATGTGAATGAAGATGTAAAAATGTAACATATGCCATGCATAATAAAAACAATCCTTACATTTGCATACATACTCGTACATTCATATATGAACCCTTTATATGCTAATATGTTGTATTTTATACAAATTATTCTAATTTTTTCTTCTCTAATATGTTTACAATCATGAAAAAATAAAAGGACATTTTAGCAAATTTAATCATTTCCTTTTTTATTCTTTGTCAAATTTTTCTTTCATTGAATCTTAAGTTTGAGTAAAAACCCAATCTTAAGCCTGAATTTGCTTAAATTACATTAAGGAAATAGCCAAATCCTTTTCGAATCTTTGTTGTTTTGGTTGATTTTTTCTTGTTTTTATTTTTTTGTTTTAAAGAACAAAGAACTTTATTTTAATTACAACTGAGTGTGTCTTTTTCTTCATTTTTTAGAGCTAGACAATGATAATAGAAGTAAAGGAAACAATTATCTCTGGAAGGAGCTCTTTGATGATGTTTACAATATTTGAAAGTTCAAATCTTTTCGAGATACAGTGGATGAAATATTTGAAGATAAGGTGGTGGTTAAATGTTTATTTTGTTCCTGAAATTTGGGCAATCATTTAGATAAATATGGAATTCTACAATAAAATCTGTAGTAGAGTAATTCCATTTAGCCGGGTATGACCATTTTACACACATTGTTTGTTATAAATCAAGAATATACATTTTTTTACTTAAAAAAACGTTGCGTCTCGCAAGGACATTAAGCTTAAAGTCGTTGAATAACGGGTAGATACTGGTAGAATACGATTTCTGCTCAGGATGGTCGTCAGAAAGCTGTGACGGGTGTGACCTTACAAATCTTAGTTTGAACGAATTATGACTTTCAGTATAAATTCTGTAAAATTTTTACTATAAGGTACACAATAATTTTGGTATAGATATCTGTTCAAAGTGTTTTTAATTGTATTCTGTATTTAATGTTTGGCAAAAAATTATTTTGCTTATAATAAAACTATATGAAAAATGAGACGGGTATGACCGACGGGTGCGACCTAGTACGAAAATTTAAAAAATTCGAAGAAATCAAGCTTTTTATTGATTTAATTAATATAATTAATTAATATAATATAAAGATAAACTCATAAGAAAATAATAAGACATTAAATTATTTGCTATCCGTTCTGTTATAGACAGTAGAATACTCTAGCTAAATATAATTTTAAATTCAATAAAAAGCAAAAAAAGTATATTCTTTGCAGCGATAACGGTTTCTATTAATAATGAGAAAGGCAATAAAAGAAAATCTGAAATAAATATTAAATATACAAAGAGGGAGAGGAGAGCAAAAGGTTTCTTGCATGATCATTTAAAAGTGTCTTAAATTGATTAAAAAATATTAAATAGCGTATTTTTATTTTTTCTATAATTGTCATTCTCTAAAAAACATCAATTGAGATGTTTTTATTAAAAATTAGAGTATTATTATTTTTTTGCATAGGGCCGGGCCGTTTTACGTGGAATCACTTTTTGAGCGATTTAGAGTTGTTTTCGATTTTGTTTATTTTTCACATAATACTAGGGTATTCATATAATCGGGCTTCTACTTTAAACGGTTAATCGCTCGATTTATTATTTGAGGTTTTGGTTTAATCGGCTAATAATCGGTTAGTTTCTTTACTAATCGGTTAACCGATTAATAGTTTTTTGATAAATTAGGCAATTTCAATAAATACAAATGCACAAATTTATTATTAGTAAGAAAAATCAATAACATAACAAACGTAACAATTCTTGTACTAAATCAAGAAAAAAAACAGAATTCATAAATATGTATTAATTAAATAATAAACGAGTTTGTGACATCATTGTTTTAGTTATTGTAATAGTTTAAGGACTTAAACGAGTATTTTCTTTAGTTTTGATAAATCTAGACTTTGAAAGAAATCGTAGATGTTGGAGAAATCGAAAGCAATCCATAATACAGAATATTTAATTTCTCATATCATTTCCTGGATTTCTCTTAACATATAAAATCTACCATTATGCCATTACCATCGTGTTTTAATTTTATTAAATTCTTAATACTTCTAATTGTTTCGGTTAATTCTGTTAAAAGATTGTTTGTATTACTATCGATAGTTTCTTCTGTTGTCTAGTCAACATCTGACCCATCCTGGCAAAGCTCAGCACTGAACATTCTAAAAAAAAGTTAATTTCCGAGCACCTTATTTTCCTTTTTTATATTATACTAAATGTGCCCGCCCTCTTCACGCCATTAAAGTTAGCTTTATGACTATAAGGTGTCGCATAGTAAAGTATAATAATCAGGGCTCGGACTTTCATGCAACTAAAAATGAATTTTAAGCGCTTAACAAATGCGCCTAAAAATTAAAAATATACTCAAAAATATGCATTTACCTACGAACAAAGTACCAAAACTAAAATAATATGATAATATTTTTATTTATTTTTTATTATTATTAGAGAAAAATCATAAAACAAACATAATTTGGTGTATTATTTAATGCAGCCGAACTTTAGATGCATTGCCAGTTGGCAACTGAAAATTAATGATTGCCAGAAAGGCACTAAAAAACAACTGAAATTGACGGCTCTCAGTTGCCAGTTGCCATCAGTTGAATCCTTTGCACCAACTGGCTACCCAACTGCGGCTCGGTTGCCTTCCATAATCAGCCTATTAATATTGTTTTAAAAAATTGAGAAATATGCATTAAAAATTTGTATGACTCCAAAATATGCATTTATTGCCAAAATATGCAAAAATATGCACTTACCACCAAAATATGCAAATATATGCAGCTATTAATCGATGCCAAACTACTTACAATTTGATTATTCGCATAGATAATTAGTCAATACCTCTTTATCTATCACCAGTAAAAGCATGCATTTGCATGAAAGTCCGAGCCCTGATAATAATATAACTTTCTTTACATATTGTTTAAAAAAAGAAAACAAAAACATATTTATAATTTTCAACAACATTTATATTAATAAAATAGGGTATATTTTTGTTGCTTTCTATTTTAACTTAGTAATGAGATATTTTATAGCGGTAAAAAGAACCCTAAATTTGAATCAGGACTCTAAAGTACCTCCATACCAAATTTCATGAAAATCCACTCAGTGGTTTTTGTGTGAAGCGTGATCGGACATACAGGTAGGCAGACCGACAGACATACATACAGACAGGCACACAGACCGAAACACATGTACAGATACGCCCCTTTTACAGTTTTATTATATGTAGAGATTTCAAGACACTGTTGTTAGAAAGAGATATTCCTGAGTGGAGTTATAAAATAAGTGTATTTAAAACTTGAATTCGTCTCTCATTAAATCTAATCCTTAAATTTTTAATTAAATCGTTGGTAATAATGTTGCTGGCTTTTATGAAATTATTAATCAAAAGCTTAATAGTTCCCACAAGTTCAATTCGAGTAGCAGAGTCTTTACTAATCTCTTTTACGGCCACACCCAAATGTTTTAAAGTTTTAAAATTTTTTAACATTTGTTTTCTAATATTGTTGACCTTCCTTTGTTTCTATTTTTTAATTTCCTTTAAATTGGGCTTTCAAGCCCAATTCAAGGGCTTTAAAGTTTTATTTAAGCTAAGATCACTGGAATATTGGGTAATTTCCATAAAAAAATTCAAGTTTAAATTTTTTTTGCATTTTTGACTTCAGTGAAATTCGGAGTATATAATCTATTCTTATTGTCTTCTGGAGCACAAGTCGGTATACTGTTTTGTAATCGTCTGAATTTTCGTATCCCGATCATTTTTGAAAAAAATTATTCATTTTATTCATAGAGCGGCGCGTCATCCTCATCTGCAAGGATTATCTAATACAAAAAACTCATTTTTATGTTGCAATGAATGAAAACATAATATTTATTCTTAAGTGCCTTGTAAATGTTATTTTACCCTACGTCTATACCTGATATATTTTTATCATGATAAATGCAAAATTCCATAAGGGAAACAAAGCTAACATAAAACAAATTATTTTTCAATGTAATATTTCACATTTGTCATGATAAAAATATATCAGGTATAGACGTAGGGTAAGTTTTTCTTATTTTTTTTTCACAGTAAAAGTTATGAGGCCAACAAAGTTTATCATGACCGAGCTAGTCATCTTTCACACCCTGTAGCTCACGGTGTATTTCAACAGGGTGGTCTAAGTTTCATCATTCGTAAGGCTTAGGTCCATCTGTACGATTTTCACATACATCGTTTTGTAATCGGATAGCAAGGTTTAAAGATACAGATTTATTACCCTTTTTTTCCAATTGGAACCACTGTGCGTCGCAAGTCGGCTGCGCCCAGTTCTATTTCATTTTAAATGTGTACATTAGGGGCCATTAGAATATATGGAGGAAACTAAGTTTTAGATTTTCATAAAAGCCAAGACGTGCTATTTGCGCTCCTTCTTCTAAAAATTTGCGGGGGTGCTATTTTAAATATGCTAAACTATATCCAAAGGCTTTTTGTTGGAAAAATAAACCCTTTAGTTTCATGTTGGACAAATCGGAACTTATTTTTAGCTAGTCTTTCAAAATAAAATTTTCGAGAATTTAGAAAACGTTTGCAAAGGCCCTTGAAAAAATACTTAATGAAAAATTGTCAGTTTAAAGTTTAGCAAAAATTTTTTGAGTGCGTTAATTTGTCCGAAAGTGTACAAATGTTAATGCTGTGAAAGTGTAGAAGAGTTAATGTGTGAGAAGTATGAAAATAATTGAGCATAAAAGTGTGTATTATGAATCTACTAACTGGCTTAAATAAACCGGCGCGCCGCGGAGTCCCGGTTTGAGTAAATTGAAAAATGGTCACGCTTTTTATGAACGTAAAATAATAATTTGGTAAATAGTGCGATTATAAATTTAAAAACTAAATTTTAGCAATTCCAAAAAAAAAACGTTAATGAAACACATGAAAAGCAAAAAGAAAAAAAATGGCAAGCAGTAAAAATTTTACTGGGCCGAAGTGTCCTACTTTGAGATTTCATTGCATCATCTACATAAATAACCAATGGGGTGCAACCCAGAGATTTGGTGGCCATACAGTCCATACCTTTAACCACTTCCGTCTTGTTATTGATTTTGAATTTTCCTAACCCGTCACTGTACATTGTTTTCTTTAAACAAGTTTACGTGTTTTAACCCTAAAGATGCAATACTTGCTTTCGTCATTGAATAATTGATTTTTCTTAAACTCTGAAGCCTTATCTATATGAGCTTTTGTAAACGCAATTCATTCTAGTCTTTTGAATAATGACAAATGTGTTTTCATCCGTGCTACTTGAGTACGACAACTGTCCTTTTTCAAAACTGAACACACATTGTCCACAGCAAACATCTGATTAAGATGTGCATGCAGGCTTTAGCTATTTTTGATGCTCTTAAGCTCAGATTTTCTTACACAGATTGCACAAAAACTCAGTTTTCTCGCTGAGTCCACTTCATTGGAAGCCGAAAAACGGGTCTTCGCTGCCAAAATCGAAGGATTTTTAGGTTTTTTCTAAGGTGTTTGGACTGCAGAATGAGTTCTTTCAACTATCTCACCAATTCCCTTTATTCTGTTCCCTTTTTCCTTAAATAAAAATGAATAAATATCATTTAGCAGAAATATTTATCTTTCTCTTTACATTATTCATAAATTGTTGCATTACAAAACAAAAAACCGCTATAAAACTATTTGAGTGATGTTAACACGTTCGAAGAACCGACTATATTCAACATTTTGTCACATAAGTACGAAAATAGTCATAAAGTACAGCTTCTTTTCGTGTACGCATACTTTTGCATAGACTTAAAATAACATATTTTTACTTTTTGTCTTCCCTTAATTTGTTTAAGCTTTAAATGTGAATTTTACTTTCTACAATGTTTCTTAAGTAATCAGAATTTTATAAAAAAAAATACAAATGATTACCTTTTATTTTTGTATAAAATAATAAGGTTTACTTACAACAATAACTTTTGTACGCATATTTGTGCGGCAGTTATCTTCAAGAGATTTAAATCCATTACTGATTTATTTCACTGTATGTAGCTATGAGCGATAGCACTATTTAAATAGTTTTCTTAGAATTAAAATCAATTTCAGTGAGTGAAATGAAGGGAAAATAAAATAATTAAGGTATTGAAATTAAAAAAAATATATTGAAAAGAAGTAATAAAATAGGTTGGAAAGGTAAATATTGGACTTTAGTATTTATAAATTAAATTTATTTAAAATTATTGTTTTCTTATAAATGGAATGACAAACTTCTATACACATTCTAAGTGTAAAGAGAAAATTAATTTCATTGAATTTCTTTTAAGCACTAACATTATCATATCCAGTTTGGTGCAGCCATATGTAAAATTTATGATATCAAATATAATATCCACCTAGAATGAAAGAATCGCCAATGATAACTAATCAGGCCATCTAGACAAATTTCTGATAGCTCTGATAGATCGTTTAGTAAATTGCTGCCCAAGAATTTGTGTCTCGAGAGGTGCAAGGCCGGGCACTCGTAAAGAATTTGAAAAACTGTTTCTACTTTACTTTGATCCCAGCAGCCATGACAGAACGTATTTTAGGAAAGGCTTATCGTGCTTGCATGTCTGCCGATCGCCCAGTTCCCCGTCACTACTGCGACGAGCCTCGAGATGTCCCTACGGTTTCTGTTAGTTAGTTGTGTTGTGCGCTTATCGTTGTAGCAAGGGCACATCTTCCTAGCCACCTTATTCGTGCTCAACTTGCGCCACCTGCCTTCAGCTTTCTGCCGATAATGTTCGAAAATATGGTTTCTAATAGTGCCAAACGGCATGGCTACCGATTCAGCAGTGGAGGCGTAGCAGAGCCAGCTCTGGCCAGCTGATCCGCCTGTTTATTACCAAGAAAGTTACTAGGTCCAGGGACCCAGATGAGGGTTACGTCTGCCTGACCACCTAATCTGGATAGCATGTCCTTGCACTGGCTAACTAAAGTAGAATAAGTAGTGTGTGACCTTAGGGACAGAAGTGCCACCTGACTGTCGACGAGGATGCCGACTCTCCCCTGAAGACTCCTGGCATTTAACACTCCGCCCGCCTCCCTTATACGCAGGATTTCAGCCTGAAAGACACTGGCTTCGTTGGGAAGTCGGAAGGAGAGTCTTACCCCAAGGTCATTCGAAAAGACACAGGAGCCTACACCGCAGATCATTCTTGATCCATCAGTATACACCCTGAAGTTGAAGACTTTTTCTACTCCCGTCTGGATGGAATAAGGACTTTGAAAGTGCAACCGAAGTCCCGATGAGGTATCAGGTAGTCAGAGTGCTTCCTTAGTGTCAGTGGTAATTGATCTAAGATTCTGGCATGACCATATGTCCTTGATCTCCACATCCTAGATGCCACTAGTCTTGCCGCACTGCTCGATGATGCTGCCAATACATGAAGGTCAATCGGAATTACGTTTAGTATAGCATTCAGAGTCTCTGAAGGACTAGTACGTAAACAACCTGTAATCCCGATGCAAGCAGATCTCTGTATTCTGTAAAGTTGGTCTACCACGTATTTTTTGCATGTGGCGGTCCACCATACTACCGATCCGTAAGTCAATATGGGACGAACAATTGCTATGTACACCCATTTGAGCATGTTAGAGCTTGGACCCTATTTGGAACCAAACAATCTTCGACAGGAGTTGTAGGAAATTGAGGCCTTTCTAGCTCTGTATTGAACATTTAGTTTCCACGATTATTTAGAGTCCAGGAGAACTCCTAGATATATTGCGTTGTCCTATAGGAAAAGTACCTAAAGTTTATAGAATCTAAGAAGCCAGGGTATGATAGAGCTCTTCGGGTTCTGTAGCATCTTTGGCATGATGCCATCAAGACCCTGCAATTTACACGAAGAGAAGCTGTCAATTGCCCAAGAGATTCTCTCCAGGGATATAATATCATCATTGACAGCGAGTTGCTTCCCACTAAAGGGACTGATCACATGGGCGTGTCCGTACAGCCGGGAAAGTGTGTTTTAAGAATTATATCTAGTGACTCTGCAGAGCATTTTGACCAGGACCCATCTGCCCTTTTGACGAAGGTTGGACAGGAGTGGTTAATGGCCAGAGCCCAACCAAGCCTTGCAGAATCTCTAGTATTATCTATTAACTCACAGAAATTCCTCCATGAGTTTCTTTTGGCGATTTTTAAGGCTTTTTTATAAACTTTTAGCTTGTAGCCGTAAGGCTGCCATATTTTATTCTCGTAGCAAGTGTTGAAGTCTCTACGTGCCTCCTTACGTAGCTTAGAGAGTTCCGAGCTCCGCTATGGAGGATAACTCTTCTCAGCTTTCGTTAAAGGGCAGAAAATCTCAAAGGCGTTGGTTATAGTCTTGTTGAAGATTTCGATTTCTGGTACTCTGCTTACTTTATGTTTCAAAATTCCGTTGAACTTATGCCAGTCAGTTCTCCTCGGGTTTCTGAAGCACTCTTTTTGTTTGTTTTGTTCCCTAACTTCGAAGAGTATCCAATTATGATCCGAGAAGGATCTCTTATTGGATACCCCCCACTTGTCGATCGAAAAACTAAATTTGACGTTTACGAGAATAATATCCAGTGGGCGAAGCGCCGGAATTACAAATAGTTTATTAAGGTTAACGAAATCTAAGATGCGCTCACCTCTGTCATTGATTTCACTGCTGTCCCATATTGTGTGCCTAGCATTAGCATCACAGAAAAGGATGATGTCTTCATTGGCGCCAGTGGATGATATGACAGCTTCTACTTGAACTGGTGGTGCTGGCTTGTCATGTGCCATGTAGCATGATGCGAGGAGGAAGCTCTTGCCATCTGTCAGCTCTACCCTCGAGACTGTAAGGTCCTCTGAGCTAAACTGTGTGCAAAGAAATATATTATTATGTTTTTTGGCTATTAGACATGATCTGGGCTTACTATTACCTTTAGCGTACAGTACGTTGTACGTGAACCTCGGGAGCCCCTTCACATCGGAGTTTGCTACCCATGGCTCCTGTACCACGCATATATCCAGGTTCTCTTCAGCTAAGAGTACCCTTTTCATTATTTGTTGCACACCTCGAGTGCTACAGATTTATTTGAAAGATGTCATTGACATAACTTTCATTCTAGGTAGTCACTGCTGTAACTATTTCTTCGACCCACCCTATTGTACATTATAAATCTAAACAATACACGATATGTATATTAAACACATTGGGAAGTCTTAAAAAATCCTTTAAAGTTAAGTTTAATAACTTTTTATAAAATGTTAAGAAAAAAAAACTCCACGGTGAACACAAACATTTACTCACTTTTATATGCTAAATTTGTTTTCTTTAGTTTTCTCATTTTGTTGTTTTTTTAATTTGAGTGTTGTGTCATAGACAAGTGTATTTACCCTGTAGGCCAAGTCTTCGGCACATCATCGATGCATGTTTGAAACAAGTCCAAGCCAACTATTGACGACATTTTCAAACAAAAGGCGCAAAAGTCGCTGATAATAACATTGGTAACATGCTACAAAAGTTGTCGTCAATGAATAATAATAATATTTTGAAAATGTAACAATCGAATCGAACCCGCATAGGCTAGCATGCTACCTACTAGCCTACCGGGGCCACAGTGGTCCAATAAATCATTCTAGCACGACATAAATCAAACAAATTTTTAATTCTAATGATCATTACAGATCATTAATGATCATTACAGGGTCTTATTGTCAAATGGTTAAATTAACATTTTGCAACCATTATTTATCCAAGAAGGTCAAAACCTGTTGTGACGGCAATAGTAAAGTTGTTCTTTTATTAGTTGTGAATGATAAAAACAAATATTTTGTTTTTTAATATTCCGTTGGGTAAGATGGTGGTATCTATTTAGTGTTAATATTCGTACATTCTTAGAGTATTTTGATGTGCATTTGGTTTATTAGATAGATATAAGTGGCAGCTCGTTAAAGATTTGTTGTTTTTTCACTTAAAAAAAAACAAAGAAAGCAATTTTTACATAAGCTTTTAAAAAGTGTTTTAAAAGGTTTGAAGTTCTAGTTTTGATTAACTTATTCGATTAATTAAAAAGATGAATTAAGTTTTATATCCGTCGGTGTCCGTCCGTAAATTTCACAGTTCAGTAACCGATGCCGCGAAAGGTAATGTTTAAAACAACGGAGAAAAACGTAAAGCTAAAATTAAATTGAATTATAATTTAATTATATTATAAATATATACTTGTGTTGGAAATATATACATATATGTACTGCGCGCCCGTCTCTTCCATGGTTAGCCTAGGTGGTCCTTCGCGCTTTACTATACTTATGTATAGAGACTACTGTCTCTATACATAAGTTCAGGATTTCCCGGGAAAATATTCCCGGGAAAATTGTGTGGGAATTCCCGGGATTTTTAAAATATTACTATGACAATTTTTCTTTGTAAGCACACATTTTCAGTGCTGCTATTATTTAGAAAAATACGTAAATCAAAGAAAAGTTTTCTATTTTTGAGCCCATTTTATTTGTATCATAACTATATTATTTGCACATTTTTTAAGAGCAGCTCTCAAAAAATCAAAACTCTTGAACAAATGAAAATGACAGATTGTCACCAATTGAACATAGCGAACATGTATTTTCTAAAAAAAAAATCAGATTAATATAGATTTTTGGTCCCGTTGTATTTTACCCATATTTTCATAAAAATTACGCTTTTAAACAAATCATACTTCGTAAAGGATTGAAAATAATAAAACGGCACTAAGTGGGGATAATAAAGAAGTACTGGTCTATATTTTCTGATAACATCAGATTGTTATTTTAAGCCACACATGAGCTTTATTGAGGCTCAAAATGTTCAATTTTTCAAAAATGATAAATTTTTGCATATATTTTTGCAGAAGATATTATTTTAAGTTAATGAAAGTTATTTCAAGATATCAGAAAGCCCCTTCTTCACTAAAAAAAATCAGAGCTTTCTGTAGAACAGGGTTCACGCAACAGGGTTCAATGAAAAAGCTTTAAAAACGAGAAAAAACTGTAATTTTCAGGTGGTCACTTTTCCGCCACTTAATTATTTCAGTTCAGTTTTGCTTACCAGTCTGAAATGCTCATTAGTGCCCTATAAAATAAAGCAAAAATCATTCGAATATCTTTTCTACTTAAGAAGCTAGAGAAATTATTAAAAAGTATGAAATTAGTAAACATTTTTCTTCGGCTGGCTACTAATGACACGTTGTACAATAAAAAAATTGAGTTTTTACTTAAATTAAAGACCTCAAATTTTATAATTATTTAGCCGACGTTTAATGCATTCATAAACTTATTTAATAGATCTCATGAATTGCTATTAGCTTTTTGTTCATATTAATTAAATAACATGATATGTTCTATCGTTTTGTATTGGGCGAAAGTTCGAAAAATCAATCCCGCTTTCCCGGGAAATGAAAAAGTCCGGGAAAAGAAAAACTCTAATAGAGACAGACAGTTGAGAACTGTACTCCGCCTTATGTACATGTGACCGTGCTTATCAAATTAACTTCTTTTTCTTGTAAAACTGTGTGTGCCTTTTCACTGCCCTGCTCTCGTCAACAATTCATTATTGTTGGAATATCTTTTTTGTCAGACCAATTCAAAAGTTTTACAATGAGTATAACGTACCGTAATCGTCTCGACTAAATACTACAAATGACTTAGTTCATATTCGGCTTGTTACCTCTGATCCGGTGGTTTCTTATCATCGACAGCAAGACAGAGGCAATTTCAAGGCACTACATCCCGAAGCGAAAAAGATAATTAAAAAAGCACTACAAGACGGAGATTCTGATGAAGAGTCAACAACTACAGTATCAGGCGATTGCGTTAAAGAGTCAAAGGATGAAGAATCTGATTCCGACTTTGATTTTGTTTAATTTCTTGACTTTGATATTATGACAATTTTTCTATTATTGATTAGCATCCAATTAACTATAAAATAACAGTATCACTTACAATTTCCGAAGAAAGTAAAAAGTTGTGGAAAATTTTCAAATAAATGGTTATTAGTCTATGATTTTTAGACGGGTTTTGGAATTATTTCCTCAAAAACTTGAGTATGTAGTTCGTAAAATTTTTTCTTATATTTTCCCCAATTATTAAGTTAAAAAAGCTATTAAGCCAGAAAAACCATTTGGTCGCGCTAAAAAAATTTATCAGACCACTGTGCGGGGTACTGGAAAACCTTTATAGGACAACACGTTTTGTGGGCAACTTAAACCCTTTAATATAAAAAAAAATGACAGCATGTTGTCATTTTGTCGCATTGAGTTGTTAATTTGAAATATGACGCCATAAAGTGACAACCAAAGAAATGTCCAATGTGTGCGAGGCATAATATTATTAGAACAAAGTTTTTAAACACGACAACGTATAACACCTTGTTGCCATATTTATTTCTAAATGTGTTTTATAGGCGACTAGTCATTCATTGATTGTCTTGCAGACATCATCGATGAAAATATCGTCAGTAAGAATTGGGAGTACAGGGTATACATACATGCTTGTCTGGCTGTGTGATAGAGTGTGTGTCATAAATATTTTTAAGCTTAAATAAATGCCAAGTAGATGAATGTAGGATAATACAACAAAATATTTAGATTTTAATCTTTTATGAAAGCAAAAAATATTTTCTTAAATGAAAAAAAGAAATATATTATAATTACACATAAATATTTATATAAAAACAAGAGCATAAGAGTTGAAAATTTTTATATTAAGGCTGCATTTGCAAAATATATTCTTGTTGCTTGCTATTCATGTTAGAAAAAAAATTTTACAAATTTTTATTTTCATTATATGGCTTAATGCCAAAACGACATAGAAATAAAGATTAAAAATCATTTAAAACCAATTTTCTTAATTTGTTAATTTTTTCTGGTACGAACTTTAGGTATGTATTTTCAATTTGCTGAGTCATAACAGTTTGGTGCTATGACTTTTGAGGAAATAGATAGACGGACTTTTCAGACCTTGACCTTATTCCATTCACCCTAAAAGCTTATATGTCTGCTATTTCACTGTGAGGGCGAGCATCTTTTTCTGGAGCCTGACCACTGGCAGATTTTATTACGCCCTAGCTGGGGAAAAATCTTCATGAGCAGAATTTCAGCTTCGGTGGAGATAGTTTTTACCATTAACGCGGAGAATGGTACCCGAAACAGCTGAGAGAGAACATAGGTTACTATATGCATGCTGCTTCGCTTCTATTCAACAGATCTGCATCAGTAGTACTGAATAGTCGAGTGCAAGGAAAAGCCAGTATAGATGTTGTATAAGGTGTTGCTGTAGTATAAGTATCTCAGCAAAATGTTTGTGCATGGTTGGTTGCCGCATGTTGAAGAACTTGGCCACTTTTTCAAAGCAGGGATCCTACGCAGACTAGATGGCAAACTTTTCACAAGTGACGATGACTTATTCAATGCATTTGATGGTGTCAAGTGGTAAAAGTCATTGGATACGCTAATAAGAAGGCTGTGAGCTTTCTCAAAGGCTGTGTTCGAAATCGTCCCCTTGGACCAAGTTCCTTCTCAGTCGACGGAGCGAGTTACTCTTTTTATTATGGAGGATAAATCTATGAAAGAGGATGTGCGAGGAACAAAAGAGATGGGACTCATACGTCCCAACAATGGCGTGATTATGTAAGAATTGAATCAGCTGGAAAGAGCAATAACCTGCATAACCTGAAGAAGCGTTGGAAGACCTGCTGTATTTTGTGGAGAAAAAGGCATATGCGTGGCCTTAATCCAAGAACCTTGGCTACTAGGCAATACATGTTGAGTCTTGAACGCTCTTTCTGTCATCATAACAGAATTATTTTCACAGTTGAGCTAAGATCGACTATGGGCAACCCTGACAGAAACCGTAGAATGACAGACTAGGGCGGTTTGAGAAGTCTTCTAGACCTTATGGCACCTCCAGAAACGGAGAGATTCTCCAGAATGGAAAAGGTAAACGACTCATCAACCCATTTGTCCAGGACACTGATAGATGCTTATTATGCATTGTGTTAGTAGCACCAACCGTCAAAGAAAGTCTAAAAATCAGCAATCACGCAGCTACGGACAGAATGCCGAGGATTATTTAACAAAGCGAAGCCTGATAGAGAGCTTTTAGATTACGGCAACTATCGGCAGAGCTTTAATGCTTTGAAGAGAAAAACCAGGAAAGCGAAAAAGGAATTAGGGAAGCAGGTGCTCTCACACAAACCTGGCACGCCGGTATTCTAAATAAACTCGAACGGTACTTTTACTGAAAGCAGCACGAAAAACCTGGACTTACACATGAAATCTTAATTCCCGGACTAAAATATGCCACAAATGAATATCCTTTTGGAAGTTTCCCTAAGTTAAACTGTGTAAAGAAATGACATGGTAGGGTCAATTATAGAATATTTTCCTGGCGTTACTACATCAATCTATAAAGGCAATTATATCATGGTTGATCTCCATTTGTAAGGGAAGCTTAGAATATGTATATTCCCATTGAGTGGAGACAGATAGCCGTGGTACTTATTCCAAAAGTAGGAAAAATGAGCCATGGAACCGTGAAGGACTACACAGTAAGTAGTTTGTCATTTATTTAGTTAAAAACAGTGGAAAGACTGGCTGATATGCACGTCCGGGGCTTCTCATAATAGAAAAATTCTGAAGAACATAACACGGATACCAAAAGGGCAGACCTGTCGGACCAGTGCTATACGATGCCATAGCCACCATAGAGGAAGCCATTGGAATATGTTTTGGTGTCCTTTCTGTCTATTGAGGGCGCATTTAATAGTGTGGATACATCCTCAAAAATCTGTGTTTTTTGTGAAAATCGGTAGACCGTATAATTATATACAGCAGAAGGAACATGCTCCAAGATACGACCATAATTTCCAGTCTGGGTATGACTATAAAGATGCATGTGAGAGAGTTTTATTTCCACTCCAATAGAAGGCTGTCGTAAATAAAATTTTTTCGAAAGGAAAGGAAATGGCGCAAAAGTAGTAGCCGTGCTCCTTTTAAGAGGTAAATTTCTGCCAACGATAAGTGAACTCAAGGAATCGCCACTGAGAACTTTTTGCCAGTTTAACTGTGGAAGTCTCGGAAGGGGCTAAATATCTCGGCATAATTCTGGAGTTCAAGCTTTCGTGGAAACATAATGCGGAAGACAGGATAAAGAAGGTTATATGAGCTTTTTATGCATGTAGAAGAGCCTTTGGAAAATGATGGGGTCCTAATACGTTTATTCTACATTGGCTGGATACAACAGTGATCTAACGCATTCTCACCTATCGATCGCTTATTTGGTGGAGTGAAGTGGGTAATAGTAATAATATCTCACACTTACTGATGGAATCAAGTCAGCTCTTTAGGGCTTTCTAGAGGCAACTCTTCACTTAAATTTCCTTAATATTTTCACCAAATACATATCAGCCCATACGACCCTTAGATTCAGAGAGTCAAGCGACTTAAGACATCATCGTTAAGGAAATAAGATGGTTTTATGAAAGGAGGAAGGAATGAACTTCTATAAACTATTTTCACTTAAGACTCCGAAATTTTATGACAGTTTCGGTATTTACAGAAGGCTCTATAATGGAGGCTGATACTCTGTTGGGTAGTATTCCCACAATATCTTAATTTTTTCGTCTTGCTCACCCTACTCGAAATCTTCAGCGTTTTCCAGGCAGTGTTTTATATTCCATAGCCAAAGCTACGAAAATAGTTGAGAGGCCCGTCTCAGAGATCTGTAATAATTAAAAATGATCAAAATGAATGACCAAGAACAAATTCGACCTTCGACGTAGAAGACTTATTGATATTCTCTTATTTAAGTTCTCAAATGTACTCAATTATCACTTTTAGAATATTCAAGACTCTTTGGTCCTCACTTAGTACAATTAAAATTAAGCAACTCGCTAACATTTGGAAGAAGGTTGCATTTACTTCTGATTGGAGTCATTACGGAGACCTGTGCGACTAGATGTATGTTGGAACATCTAAGCTTTCCCTATGGTGGTCACTGCAGTAGCTGCTTCAACGAAGAAGAAGAGTCAGCTCAATAACTTCTCTGTGATTGCTGCACGATCAGGTCGTTACACTTTCTGAAAACGTCTGTGTGGTTATCAAGAGCTCGAGTTCCAAAGATTCCTAGGAATGTTTAAGGTGCAGATAGTTCTCTATGCATCACAATGGGCCTAATGGCATCCGAGTGCATGCGGTCTACTCTTCTAACCTGACCTGACCTAACCTAACCTAACCTAACCTAGCCTAACCTAACCTAACCTGACCTGACCTAACCTAACCTAACCTAACCTTACCTTACCTAACCTAACCTAACCTAACCTAACCTTACCTAACCTAACCTAACCTAACCTAGCGTAGCCTAACCTAACCTAACCTAACCTAACCTAACCTAATCTAACCTAACCTAACCTAACCTAACCTAACCTGACCTAACCTAACCTAACCTAACCTAACCTAACCTAACCTTACCTAACCTAACCTAACCTAACCTAACCTAGCCTAGTCTAACCTAACCTAACCTAACCTAACCTAACCTAACCTAACCTAACCTAACCTAACCTAACCTAACCTAACCTAACCTAACCTAACCTAACCTAACCTAACCTGACCTAACCTAACCTAACCTAACCTAACCTAACCTAACCTAACCTAACCTAACCTAACCTAACCTAACCTAACCTAACCTTACCTAACCTTATCTAACCTAAACTAACCTAACATAACCTAACCACAATAGTTGGAGCTCCAGAGCTTCATAGAAGTTTTTGCGGTGTATATAGTCCTCTGTGCATCGCAATTGGTCTAGTGGCATCTGCGTGCATGCAGACTACTATTCTTACCTAACATAACCAGCATAGTCTTACAGTTGCCTCCAAGATATGCACAGGGACGTTGGTGAATACTTAAGTTAACCAGCCGTAACATTAGGCCGTTATGGTAGGTACTGACGTTTTTCTTAGACATATCTGCCGGAGAGCTATCCCTAGGAAATATGTTTTTAAATCTTGGTAATTTTCGACTCTGATCTCACTACGAAATTAATTTGGTTTATCTTAAAAAGTTAAAAGAAATTGAAAATTATTTTCTATCATTTTGCAGTGCATTAACCATTTACATTGTTATTAGTTCTAACAGAACTAACTTTTGTTTAAATTGTTATATCGAATGCTCATCATTTAAATTGGTATGTATATAAATTCGCACAAAAAATATACTTTACGGAATATTTTATTATTATTTTTTTTGGAAACTTTAAGAGCCAAATCATAACATTTTGGCTATAAAACATAATAATTTAAAAAGTTTGTTGCATGAGTATGAGTTTGGTTTAAAAACTTTTGCATCATTAAACTTTTTTCCGGTTCGAAGTCTTTTTAATAAAATGTGCTTTGCACACAATTACAAGCAAGATACATAAACATAATCCAGGATACTGGCTCGACCTTATTTGGTGAAATTATGAAACTACAAAAAATAATATACAGACAAAACTTTTGAAGTTTTTAACAAATAGAGAAACTTTTTTAAGTAGACCAACAATAACAGTGGCCAGCAAAAGTTGACAGTAAAATGATATAAAATTTAAAAAAACTCAATAGCTTTACCATTTTTAAAATCATTCTTATAAAGGTAAGCAAATACATATAAAAACTTACATATCTTAAGCTTGTATAAAGACAATTATTTGTTTTTTTTTATGTATACACATTGTTGCTAAGGCTTATTGCGTACATGTAGTTGGTCAGTCAACTATTCTGATGCATTTGTGGCAACGAATTATGTTCCTTAGACCATATAAATTTATTGGTTACCAAAGTATTAAAGCAAAAAATAAAACATGTTTTTAGAAAAGTACGAATATGTACTCCTATGAACAATATTATAATCAAAAATTGTAATTCCTTTTTTACTCTATCAAACTTAGCAACAGGCCTACTACATATACATATATAGAGACAAATGCAATGTACATATATAGCCAATGGCTTAAAGCCTATTCACACAAACACGTAGAAAAATGTTGAGTTAGCTAACGCATACATACTTAAAAATTTTCGTTTGCTTATATGGTTCTCAGGGCTTTCCTATAGTTTTAGCAATGTGTGAGCAACTGTTTACCATGAGTATATTCATATCCTTAAGGATATTTAACAATATGTGTACCCAAGCGTACAAAGACCCAAATGCATATGCCTATGCAAGTGCAAACACTAACACACACTTACATATGGAAACTTAAAATACAACGTTCACTTACACGAATTCGTTAGAGATGTGTGCACAAGGATTTTCATGCAACAGCAATCAAACATACCCAGTTGTCCATGTCTTTAAGACATCATCAATGAGGCAAATGTCGGACAGCAGGAACAAATCATTAAGGATGTTTTCTAATAAATGTCGTGAAAATCGTGCACGTTTCAATGAGAGACAATGTCATTCAGATTGTCGTTTACATAATACCAGTGTGAATTCGTGGGTGACATTGTCGCCTATTTTGTTGGTATTGATTATATAAGTGACAAGGTCGTTTGTCTTCTCGTCAATAATTAAATAAGCGAAATTGTCGCCTAACTTGTCGTCAATTATTGAATAAGCGACAATGTCGCCTATTTTGTCGTTAATGATTAAATAAGCGTCAATATCGCTAATGTCGTCAATGATTACATAGACTACAGTGTCGTTTACTTTGTCGTCAACGAATACATAGCGACAATGACACCTATTTAATCATAGAACGGACTTTAATTAATATTTTTAACACACAAATTGATTTTTTTTGCTTGCTTGTTTTTTTTTCGTTACATTTAAATTATTGACTGACATAGCTGTCATTCGAACTGGGGCTGCATGTTTATAACTTTCGCGCATACCACCTACACATTTTAAACAAGATGCCAACATATTAATATCTTTGATTGAAGACTAAACGTAAGAAGTTGTCGCTGTTCTTGTCCTTAATAAAGTTGAATTGCGGACAACATTTAAGACAATGCCGCTCATCTAGTCCTTCACAATTCTAGTGCTGTTTAAATGATGAAACAGAATTGGGGCTAGACGAGTTTTTCCATGCAAATTGTCATTAATCATACGCCGTAAAAAGCAGTCATGGGATAGAATCTATTTTATTTTGAGAACGTTTTTTCTCATTCTCTCAGTTTTAACCACTCATTCTCTCAACAATGTTGCCGTGTTTTAATAAAGTTTCATACATTTTTCATACGAAATATAAGAGCAAAAGAAAATAAACATTAATGTGAGAGAATTTGGAAGCTACTATCGTCGATTTAGTTTTGGGCGTGATTATTTGGCAGCGTTTTTGCCTGAAGTTGCAGACTTAGTTCTGTTTCATTATTAAATGTAAGAAATTTTCGTTCATATTGTCAACATAGTTGGATTGTATTGCCGCTCATATTGTCCTCCATAATGTTACTGAAGGCATAACTTAAAAAACTGTTGCTCATATTGCCTTCAAAAAAGTTGGATTCAAAACAAAATGTAAAACATTGTCACTTATATTGTCCTCAATAAAGCTGGATTGAGAACAAACTATAAGGTATTGCCGCTCATCTTGTTATCCACAATGTTACTGAAGAAAATACGTTAGACACTGTTGTTCACATTATCCTCAAAAAATTTGGATTTAGGACAAAATGCAAGACATTGTCGCTGGCTTTGTTCTCAATATAGTTGAATTGACGACAAAATGTAAGACATTGTCTCTCATTTTGTCCTTCACAGTGTTACTATAGACAAAACGTAAGAAACTGTCGCTTATATTGTCCTCTACAAAATTAAATGGAACACAAAATGTAAAACATTGTCGCTCGTATTACAAACACACGTACTGCTTAAGCCTTCTTTGGCTTTCCTGCAGAAATATCCAGGGTCTTGGCAGGAATCGAACCTGCGACCTCCAACTTAATAATCTAGCACACTATCCACTACAATATGGGGGTACCCCTCAACAAAGTAAGATTAAGAAACAAATATAAGATATTGTCGTTCATCTTGCCCTCCACAATGTTGCTGAAGAAAAATCGTCAGACACTGTCGCTCATACTGTCATCAACAAAATTGGATTGAGGACAAAATGTTACACATTGTCACTCATGATTGTCCTCCGCAATTTTAGTGAAGAAAAAACGAAAGACATTGCGGTTCATCTTGTAGTCAAAAGTATTTAATAGATTTCCTTTAATTTGTCGATTATAAATCCTAATCGACACAGAATAAGTCGTACAAGAATCGTAGATGACAATGTGGTGGAAGACAATCTGACCAACTGGGTAATTGCAAAACGAATGTGAGAAAGAATTTTTTTATGAAGCACAAAATTGCAACTAAGTGTGAGAGTAAATGAGAATACAAAGGGGATGGTGAATAAAGTACATATAGTCTATTTCACACAAAAATAGTTGGCTGTAAATTAAAATAAATGGGAGTTTTTACGAACTTTTTGTTAACAATTTTAGGCAAATTTCCTTTAAGTCTTATCAAAGGTTCAAAACGTTACAAAAAAATTTAAGCTTCCAATTCTATTCGGGAATAAGAGGCGAACATTTTGTTTACGTGAAATGTTTCCCATGAACAAAACATGGTGAAAAAAAATTAACAAAACAGTACACTAACACAACAACAACCCAAAATTGGCGATCACAATTTTAGGGAAATGGAACACATTTCACGTGATCTTTTATTCCCGATAAGGGTGATTGTGTGGCAATTTTTATTAGCTGTAATATTATAGATTCAAATCGAAGGAATTTTAATTAGACTAAACTTATTTAATTTCATTCTTCTTAATTGAATTGAAATCTACTAATGCTCTCGTAAAACATCAATGAAATCCAGGCCTAGCCCGCAACAAATAAAATGTTTTTGAAATAAAATTGTGAGAATATCGCATATAATAATTTTGATAAAAGAAAGGACAAATCTCAAAAGATGTTAGTTTTATTAAATTTTTAAAGGAAAATAAACATTTTAACAACTGGTAGAGATGACACAACATGCCATTTTCGGAGATCTACATATCTTCATCACCAGATCTCATTGTGATCTCCACACAGAAAGAAAAATGCCGTACTAAATTCAAGAATTTTCTACTTACTTTGAGTATTCCTAAATTGTGTACCAAAATTCTTATTTTATGTACTGCTATTAGGCTGAACCCACACCAACAAAAGACTAGACTTTTTGTTTTTCAAATCAAATACAGTTGTTTGATGCTAACTCACACAAAAATATAAAGTCTTATCAAGTTTTTGTCTTAAAAGACGACCGATAAGACTGACCCCATACCAAGTGAGACAAAACAGTTTTTTGTGAGTTAACGGCAACTGAACATTAGTTCTTATGAGACAACCCATACCAAACAAAACAACCGCAATATTGTGTCTTTGACTTACTGCGCAAAAGCACTGCTTGCAGAAAATGCATGTGGTTTGATACAACATACCCACACAGAGTAAGACAAAACAAACTGAAACGAGCCTCGTTGCATACTACTAAGTAAAACATACTATTTTTCCAATCTTCTTTTAGAAACTCTATAGAAATTAACAGTTTTGTGGGTGGGGGATATCCCCATTCCCCCCATTGTATCCGCGCCTGATTATAATCACACGAGTGTGTTTGACGTATAAGACAAACAAATTTTGTCATATTTGGTGTGTTTTCAGGCTAAGTAAGGGGTACCCCTTACTTTATGCACTTCACGAACAAAAATAAGTAGTTATCGAGTCAACTTGTAAGCAGTTATGACTTATATACTCATATACTTTTTTGACGACCAGTAAGCAAAGTTTTTGTTGGCAAGTTGATAGTTGAGTCGTAGTGGGACAACTGTTTTTTATCAGTTGTGTGATTCGGCCATGTCACAGAGTTCAATTCCGTTTGGAAACGGATTTCGATCCACCCTTAAATTAAAACATATGTGTAATTTCTCTCCAACTGCATTGAAACTGTTAACATCATATTTAAGTGCCAGAAGTCAAAGCGTTACCCATGAAACAAATGTCTCTGCATGCTGCTTAATGCCTAGAGGCGTATCACAGGGTTCCATACTTGGGCCACTATTGTATTCTATATACGCCAATGACCTGCCTTTACAAGTGAAACATTGCAAAATTCAAATGTATGCTGACGACGTGCAACTCTACATAAGCTGTAAGATATCAGATGCCGCAAATTGCATACAATTGATAAACGAAGATATGCATCAAATTAATCTTTGGGCATCTGCAAACGGCCTAAACTTAAACCCAAAAAAATCAGTTGCTATGATTATTGGTCCATCAAAAGATATACCCGCGTGTCTTCCACCAATTAAGATTAATAATATGGCTATTAATTATATTGATACTGCAAAAAATCTTGGTGTAGTTCTTAATAAACAAATTAATTGGTCAGATCATGTCAAAGTAAACGGTGGGAAAAACTTTTCTATGTTAAGAAATCTATGGATGTCACAACATTATACACCGATAGATATCCGAATGCTACTAGCCAAAACCTATTTATTGTCTACGCTAATGTATGGCTGTGAGCTATTTTCCAGTTGCGATGCTGTTAGTAGGCGAAAGCTCAACATAACGTACAATAATATTGCTAGATATGTATTTGGTATAAAAAGGAACAGGAGCATCTCACAATATACAAAACAAATATATAACGTTACGTTTGATAATTTCTTAATTTGCCGAACGCTATTGCTTTTGCATAAGATTATATATAGTCAACAACCTTCCTACTTATATAATAGAATAATATTTTCTAGGTCGAATAGAGGTAACAAGATTAACAGCATCAGATATAACAAAGCAATCTCTGAGCAACACTTTTTCATTAATGCGATTCGACTCTGGAGCCAACTACCCACTCAAATTCAAGTAATGAGCAATGCAAGTCATTTCAAATCTGCCATATTTGAGTACTTTAGTTAAAACTATACACTATTTTCATATTCATATCTGTGCACAAAAATGTACCTGTAATTTTATTTTCTTTCTTTTTCCTTGTTTTTTACACTATTGAATATATTTAAACTTAGTTTCCAAATTACTACCCAATACTGTAATAAAAGACTTGTTCTTGTTGTATTGTATTGATCAAATAAATAAATAAAATAAAAATAAAAATAAAAATAAATAAATAAATTTTTGTAGCAGCTGTTGTCTAAAAAAGAAAAGTAAAATACGTAAATTTGTCTGGTATTTCCAGAGTGTTGGCGACGCTGGTATATTAGAGTATGCACCCGCTGGGGCTTGACATCTTGGAGTGAATTGAATTCCGTTTCCAAACGGAACTCAATTCTGTAACATTTCCGATTGTGTTACTTTTGCTTACTTTTAAAATGGTGATTTTAGGCGCCAATCTATCCCATTTGGCAACCAATATTGTGCCATTTCAGTTTTCTTGCATGGCGATTCCATGACATGGCCATATTATTTTATTAAATGCAATCAATTTATATGGAAACTGTACCCCTGCCTTAACTAGTTCAGCTTTATATTCTTGATGAACAGTGAATTAAATGTGTCTAAGTTTAGCCTCACATTAACTTATCTTCTTCGTATGCTTCGTGAAACTTGCGAACTATATCCTAAAAAGAAAATCAGCAAGAAGAAAAATAGGTATTCCTTTAAGATATTTAATGACCATTCCTGTACAGCACCATTTATTAATATACATACTTACTTGCAACTTATGTTGCTCTGAAAGCAACTAAAAAAAGCGAACAATACCAAAACAATATCTTAAATGTAGGAGTAATTTAGTGAAAAAATGAAAACTTTTTCCATCAAATTTTCATTTTATTTACTCGTTTTTCATTTTCGCTGCCAGAATAAATATCCTGTATAGCTTGTACAAGAATAAAAACTAAGGCTACTTACTTTCACGTACACGTACAAGCTTGTTTTCACCAAATATAGTTGAGATTTGGTTTAGTTTTTGTTGTTAAACAATGTTTTTTACTCCATTTTGCATTCTTTCTTTGTTAACCAACAACCGGCAACAGAAGAACCTTTAGACCATGGTTTTTGGTACAAACTTGTTCCTTGTTACGAAAAATTATGATTTATGATTGTTGGCAGTTGGCAAAAAAGGAGCATACAAAAAAGTGCTGAATTATAAGGAATAAAAAAATAAATAAATGTACGAGTACATAGAAAATTGTTAGGTTGTTCAGTATGCGAGGATGGTTTGCTTCTTAAATTATATATTATGTGGCACATACTACTCCATGCTAGAGAACTTATATAATGGATGTAGTGTAAGTAATTTTAATAGCCCTTTTCTATTTTTTTCCATCGTCGTCTTTGTTAGTCTTGTGTAATGTATTGGAAGTCGACGTGGCAGTTTGTTGCAAGGATATAAAGTAATCTAATAGGATGCACTTCAAATATCCCATGCATATTTTATACTAAATGATTGATCCTATTAATATCATAGTGTAGAACGGGGAAATTATGATGGATGGCAGAATAGGGATGTTTAGAAGTTCAATTTTTGTTTAAATCAAAGTACATTATGGTTAAATATTTAGAAAATGAGGTAAATATAAAGAGTTTCTAAAAAATTGCAAATGCCAAACTTTGTTATTGCAGCATGATTTTCTTTTAGTTTTCACATTGTTGTAAAGAAGACTTGGAAAATTAAAAATGGAAAGGAAAGAGAATGATATTTCTGCTCGAGTCCTATTTTTTAGTGGCGTTATGGTTTGAGGTTTATTCGCGTACATACATTCTTTCAGAGGGTGCTGTTGGCTGAATGGTTAGCGCGTTTGACTACAAATCCTGAGGTCTGGAGTTAAAGACTAGTTTCAGGCAAGCCAACAATATCATGAATTTTTCTGGTGTGTACTGGTGTGTAATTGTGTTGGTTGTTGTTGGACTGTTAAAGTGATGAAGGCATAGCACTGATCACTTTGGCAGTACCGGTAGCGAGTAATACTGACATATCCTTATGCACTTCATAGCATCGTCCTTCGTCGGTATTGTAGCAGAACCGGCGGCGAAGTAATATAACTAATAAATAGCTACACAGCTTCAACAAATTAATGCCTCTACTTGACACCAGAGGGGCTGCAACTCTACTCTCGATAAAAATGCGCGATAGCAGAGTTGTAAATGATTTAAGTTTTCTTTCTATCTCCCACTTCACCAACTGTTCTCTCTACACTATCTCTTTCCTAAAGAAGGTAACATATTAATTAATTAACAGGTGTTTATTTGTTGAGGCCTAAAGTGTTGGCGCTCTTAAAATTTACTTTTACGAACTAGAAAAATATAAAACTGAAATGAAAAAAGTGATTTTAGTAGAAAATTGTCTGATCTTTAAAAAAAATTTAATATGAAAAATTTTTTCCATAAATGTTATCTATGCTAAATACGTGTAACCAACACATGTAACGAATACTGCACCCTTATTCTGTAACTCGCTAAAGCTAAATCTCTATCGCTAAAATCTATAAAGCCTACGAATAAAATTTTGCAACGAGTATTGCTAAATTAGGCAATGTTTTAAACATTGAATCCGCCGAAATTTTAGTGTTTTCCGGGGAAGTTCTGAAATGTTGGGAAGATTTTTGTACTAGTTTTTGGGAATCCGGGGAGATTCTGGTATTTTGAGCAGATTTTGTCCAAGTTGTTTCGAGTCCCTGGTTCACGTTGTGTGTTGGCTAATGGTTGGTTCCCGTGCTAAATGAAGGTATCTCGGCTAAACACCAGGTGTCTCGGCTAAATTCTTAAGAAGTATCGCCTAAGTATTGCTTAACTATCGTTTAACTATCGCCTAAGTATCTTCAAGGCGATAATAGTTTTTTTCCATCTAGAGGTTTACAATCTGCGTTTACTCGGTGTCATCAAGGTAGGTAAATGAGGTGCCGTCTGACATAGCGAGAGAGCGTGGGCGTCTGACATAGCGACCGAACGTGGCCGGCCGAAAGTTGTCGACCTAATGTGGTCTGCCAATGGCATAAGGCCAAAAGTGGTCGCCTGATGGCATAACGCCGAAAGTAGCAGGCCGAAGAATCACAGTGGTTCCAATTGGAAATTACAAAAACTTTTGTAATTCTTAATTGGCAAAACTTTATTAATGGGCTACAAAGTAATGAGTGGTTCTTATTTATATTATTACTATGCTTCAAATTACAACTTACTAACTAGTTTTTAATAAAATTATGTTCGTATTTTTCTCAGTATCTGAAAATATTTATAATTTGCTGTTATGTATCAATAAAATAAGTAGACAACCAACCGTTAAGTCAACATGTGCTTGTATATGGAAACTAATTTTTGTCGCTTAAACTTATAAGTCAACAATAGCTGAGTGAGTGAAGTACTTGTCTTCAAATTTGAACGAGCACAGGTTCGTATCCCAGCTGGGTAAAAAAAATAAATAAAAAATTTGAAAAAATATAAATAAAATATCATGTGTAAAAATTTTTTTTAAATTTTAATTTCCCTATTTGACTACTAATTTTTTTTAGCTTCAAGTAAGCCAAATAATAACAAGTGAACTGCTGCGACAATGTTAATACATTTATAAGGGGTAGCCCGTATTTTTTAGACTTCTTCAACAAAAATAAGTAGTTATCGAGTCAAGTTGTAAGTAGTTACGACTTAAATCCTCACACACTCTTTTGCTTAAAATTTGCTTACTGGTAGGGCGCATCGACTTTCGGTTATCTATAGACAACAATGCGCCATGGTTTTATTTTAGTCTGATCAATGCGCTATGTTGGTGAGGAGAGTGATGTGGTAGCTGACACATGGTACTACATAATTATTTTTTAGCTTTTAGTGCATTATCTGCATCATTATTATGTTTCATTACAATAAAACCATTTAACTTAAAATTTGTTTACTTATTTTATTTAGTAATTAAATTGTGTTTTCACAGGAAGAGAATGTTTCTGCAAAGTTTCATTAGAATCGACGTAGAACTTTGTCCTAAAATAGTTTTGGCCAAAGAAAGTGGTCGTCTGAATCATGCAGCACTGTAAAAATAAAGAAGAAAAAATTAAAAAGTTCTAATCACATATTCTACTACATGGTACCAAACCAAATATTCGTGTATCGGGGTTTCGCCACTTTACAACTGCTATTCATTTTAGGGGAAGTTAAAGCTCCCCACCTTTTGCACATTGATATAGAGAATTGGTATAGGAAATCTTGTAATCCTAACGTTTGAAGTATATGATACGTACAACACCTTTATGTTAAACAAATCGAGAAATATTTTTGTGGAACATTTAAACACTTTACTTTGTTGACCCTTTCTTAAAAAGGGACAAAACACTCCCCTTTAACGGTGATATGCTGAAATGTTCTTCAAAAATATATCTGATATCAGTCACAGACAATGAAGCTCTAAACGCTACCGGAATGCCAAAAATCATACAAAACTTAAAATATTCGTGATGGTTATGGAAAATTAGTACTAAAATATCCCACAAAACCGGACTTGGCGAATTTCAAGTTATGGAATAAGCTTTCAAGAACGTGACCTACTTCAACTTATAGAAAGATTTAAGTTATAGACATTCATTTCACAGAAATTAAACTGTAGTTAAATTTTCATACTATTCTACATTGAGCCAAAAATTCAAGCAACAATTTCATTGTTTCAACGAATTCTTCATTAATTTTGTCTCAAAGTACGAATATGCTAAATCAATCAACTGGTTCATAAATTTCGTTAAGGAATAACAACAATGAATAAATATAATGAACCGTTTTGCATTGAATTTCAATGAATATTTTCATTAAAACAACGCGTGCATACATTGAATCGACGAATTTTTAAAAAAAAATTAATGAGTCTAGGTCAATGAACGCCATTAATTGAATTTATATGAAATACTTTTTGCAGTTTAAATGAGCTAGTTCATTTTTCATACTATTCTAAATGAACTAATTGATTTTTCATTCTATTATAAATGAACTAGTTCAGTTTTCATATTATTCTAAGCGAACTAGATAGTTTTTCATACTATTTTAAATGAACTAGCAACTTTTTCATACTATTCTAAATGAAGAAGTTCATGTTTTATATTATTCTAAATGAACTTGTTCATTATACATAATATTCCAAAAATATTAATTAATTTTTCAAACTATTCTAAATGAACTTGTTTATTATATTTAAATTAACTTTTACAACGATTTAAGAGCAACATGTTTAAACCTTATGCAAATCTTATACGAATATATACATTCGCAGTTAATATTTAGACGTAGCCATCTCTGCACATAAATTTAATGCATACATTTAAAACAAATGTCAGGGTTGGTAATAAGAAACTATTTTAAAAACCTAATTTGATTGTTAACAATCTAACAATGATAATAAAATAATATACTAGATTAGAAATAACTACATACAAACGACATATATATGTATGGACATTGTTGCAAATACATACATATGTATATTAACATTCAATAAAATTAAAAAAAATCTTGTCGAATAAAACATCTAAAAACAGAGAAAATTTATGTAAAACATTCAAATAAACAGTTATAAATGCAAAGTTTAAAGCTACAAAAAATATACCTGGTTTAAAATAAAATCGAAAATAATGAAAACGAAATAAGTAAATGAAACAAAACAAAAGAAAACATATTTAAAATAATTATAACGATATGAGTATTTATTTCATTTAAAACCCACCAGGTTTGTGAGAATAACTATAATTCAGCAAAATTCAACACCAGTATGAAAATTATTGACAACAAAATAAATAGCTGAGAGGCTTGTTTAAATTAGAGAGTATATTTGTACTAGTAGTTGTAAAAATCATCAACATACATACAATCAAACAAAATAAGGTAAATAAATACTTAATAATAAGTTTGGTAGAACGACAAGATACACTTTTCTTGCCGTTGTTATCAGAGAACAATTTGACACTTAAGTGTGGTTAACTTGGTTTTTTATTAAAATGAAAAACATATATTTCTGATTCTCATTATAAACGTAAATATTTTGTTGTTAACCAATGTAACTAATATATATATATATATATATATATATATATATATATATATATATATATATATATATATATATATATATATATATATATATATATATATATATATATATATATATATATATATATATATATATATATATATATATATATATATATATATATATATATATATACATACATATATATATATATATATATATATATATATATATATATATATATATATATATATATATATATATATATATATATATACATACATATATATATATATATATATATATATATATATATATATATATATATATATATATATATATATATATATATATATATATATATATATATATATATATATATATATATATATATATATATATATATATATATATATATATATATATATATATATATATATATATATATATATATATATTTTTTTTTTTGTGACAGATTAGATACTTTATACTGAAAATTTTGTTACGCTGGAGGGAGGGGAGGGGGGTTGTTATAAAACCTCCGAAAATTGCGTTACGTAATATGTGAATAGGTCCCCACCTAATACATTCATCGATAATATAACAACCCACAGTGCGAAAGAAGCAACATTTTTTCAAGAAAAACAGACATTTGTACACGGATAATGTTCAGCTGCTGTTAACTTTTTTTAATGTACTAAAATTTATAGATAAATTATATTTAAATTGTTTTTTCGAAATCATCAATTTATTTTTATACGAATTCAATTTAATACAATTCAGATGTATAATATTCGATTTGTTTTACCATAAACTCCATACTTATTCACTAAAAGATTTATATTAAATTGAAAAATATAGATAACACTCAATACATTGTTTTGGATACAAATCATGATTGATGGATGAAACGTTTTGCAATATAATACTATTGAACAAAGTTCACAAATCTTTTAAATATTTAGAAGTATAAACCTACGCTTTTATTTTAGTGTATGTTGTTAATGCAATTTTAATAATTAAAGTGAGTAATGAGGCGTACTACAAAATCGTAACGCTCAATACACATGATTGCGGACACCAACAATTAAAAAAAAATACAATTTCTAATACTGTTAAAATAAGAGAAGCAAATGCATATATATTATAAATTTAATATCGTTTTTGGAAAAATTCATAGTTCCTTAATGTGGAAAGTCTACAGCATGCATTACGAACGCGCCATTTTGTATGAAGAAAGTAAGAACAGTATTTTTGTTTTTCGTTTTTAGCACATAATTTTTTATATTTTTATTTATTACTAGATGTTTCCGCCCGCTTCGCGCTTAAAGATCGCTTTATGACTATTATAAGGTGTCCGTAAAATATGATAATATAACGTTTTTTTAAACATATTTTTTAAAGTTCCCGTTATACAAAATAAACAATGCTACCACCGTTAAAAAACAAAAACATTTTTCTAATATCTAACAATTTTTATATGAGTAAAATTGGGTATATTTTCGTTTTTTTTCTATTTTAACTTAGAAATAAGATATTTTATCGCGGTAAAAAGTACCCTATGTTTGAATCAGGACCTTAAAGTACCTCTATACCAAATTTCGCTTCAGTGGTTTTTGCGTGAAGCGTGTTCGGACAGACAGACAGACAGAGAGACAACAATTCCAAAATTTGGTTTTTTGTTCTCTAGATCGATTACTGTTTACGCCACAATAAAAATTTTCAAAAAATATTTCATGTACAGACACGCCCTATTTACAGTTTTATTATATGTATAGATATTGGAACCTTCTATAACAAAACTTAAGTCTTAAAGTAGCAGAAGTATACTAATAGTTAAGTTAACATTTAATATAAGAAATTGTAGGTACAGTAGAAAAAAATTAAATAGATAATAAGAAAGTTAGAATAAATATAACAATAGTTATTCGAACAAAAAAAAAAAAAAAGATTAGACCAGTCAAATAAGTAGAAAAAAGGGGCCAACTGCGGAATGAGAGATAATAAGCTGCAAATTCGTTAGACCTTCATTTTGGTGTTCTAAAATTTGTCTCAAAAGTCTCATGAAATCTCGTGTCTGCGCCGTAAGTTATTCAAGGTCAAATGTCACAAAATCAGTTTTTCGCGATTATCTCGGTTTCTATAGCTCCAATGATGTTAACAATTATTATAAAAATTGTAGAGCATAAAATTTGCAATAAGGTATTAAATATTTTTTCATTCGCCCAACCATTTCTGAGATAGAGGGCAGAGAGACCGCAGCGCCCAGCCATACCCACTGTAATGCAAGGTCAACCGTGGATCTCATTGAAAAATACCTTGTTTAAAGTTACGGAATGAGAGATAATAAGCTTTGGCATTTTAAAAGTTGTCTCACAAGTCTCATAAAATCTCGTGTCTGCGCGGTAAGTTATTTAAGGTCAAAGGCCACAATTCATTTAATAATATTTTTCATAAGTTTCTAAATATAATATATCAGAAATAAGTAATAATACAGAAAATGAGTTATAAATTAGGTTCTATAACTCATTTTTTTATATTATATAAATCAAATAAATTTCATTTTATTAAAATTTGTTAACAAAGAAACATCTATAGTTTTTGTGCTTAAAAATATAGAAGCTACACTATGAGTAGTGGAAATGCGAGTGGTACAACATGTTCCCGAGTCGTGATCAGTGAAAAGAGAAACACATCACTTAACTAGAAGAAATATATTAATAAAAACCCTCACCATACAATTAGATTTTTTCAAGTCAAAAATACATGTTTAAAGTAAATTACTTTGACAGGATAAACACCTTAAGTTCGGATCTAGAACGTATCACTGAGTAACTTAACTATGTCAATTGATCCCCTCCAATGATTATTATTATTATTTTGCAAGTTCCTAGGAGAAATACAGGGCCACAACAAAGTTTTTCTAATTACTTCTTAGTAATATTACATTTTTTTTTTTCCTAACATTATCGACGAAGGAGGGCGCTGTGATGTACATTAGCGTAGAACAAATGAATCGCTGCCGATACTGCTTAGCGACCAGTGTTATGCCTTCATCGCTTAAACAGTCCAACAACAACAAACGCAACACTACACTAATGTACATATGAACAATTTTTGACAACAATTTTATTTTTCTATACACAGAAAAAAATGAATATGCGCTTTGATTAAAAAATCCGAAGAATTGAGTAAACAAATTTTTAGATTTGTTTATTTGCTTTGTTCATTGCTACAGTTCTCTGTTGTGCTGAGTTGTGTGACTTGTTGTTGTTTATTCTTACATGTGTCGGCTGTGTAGACGACAAAAAACGAATTACCAGCGAAAATTTACTGCTGCTGGCTTAAAATTACCATTGTTTCATATTAATTTTAAATAAAAAAATTATTAATCTAAACTTTAATCTCTTTGATTTAAAAATTTTCACTCTTAAAACAACTTTGTTATAAACGTTACATTTCATTGTAAATCAACATGACTAACTTTAATTTCAAATAAGTTTTATGTTAAATAATCATTTAAATCATGCTGAATTAAAATTAAATTCATATTACATACGATGGGTATTTATTTAGTGTATAGCTAAAGTAAAGTTTGAAGCTGTAGTGGCTGCAGTGGACTATCATGAAAGTGGGACGAGTTCATATCTTGGCTGGGACAGCCAACTACAGCACAAAATTTTCTGATGTCTATGCTAATAACCATCACGCAAGTAAAATAATTAATAATATACCTACATTAAAGTCATGTTGTTTCAAGCTTGATATAAGTATAATTCACCATGATTTTTAGTGTTGTTTCAATATCAAATTCACGTTGTTTCAACTTGAAATAACTTTGATTCAACATGAATCTTGATGTTGTTCCAATATCAAATTCACGTTGTTTTAACTCATAATAACTTTGATTCAATATGATTTTTCGTATTATTTCAGTATTAACTTCATTTTGATTTAACTGCACTGCATTATTAAATCATCATGAAACGGAGTTAATTCAAAAGGATAAATGTTCCTTTAAGATTATTTTAAATTATGTTGAATTAATATCAAACGCCTATAAGGCATAATCACTACCAAAAAATGTTAAATTAACCTATTTTTCGACGATTTTGCATTGAAATTTTTCTATGTGTATGGGATTCAGATTCACAGCTGCAGATACTTAAGTCATGAATTAGCTGGGACTCGACAGTATGTTAGTGTAGTGCTGTACCCATATCTCAAGTTTAGCTTGGCTGTCGGTTTGAGATATACCAACTGGTCCAATGAGTAATTTTTCTCTTGGAAATTTTACTTCCTTCCCTGTTAATCTTCTTAAAGAATCATATAAATACTTATCTCGTTCTGGGGTCCGTTCCTCAAAGCTACCAGTTACAAATCTACAAGCGAAATACACACAAAACAATAATAAAATTCGTAAAAGTGTCGTTGTTTTGTGTGTATTTTACTTGTAGATCTGTAACTTGTAGTTTTGAGAAAGCAGTTTCTGCATGTGCAGCAATATGTTCTGCTCAACGTCTTTTATTGCACCTTACACTTTTCTAAACGTTGATGTTTAATTGACTGTACGTATCTTTTACTTAATTCAAGTTTCAGTGACCTAGTTCGCGCAGCATTCAGTGACATTTTCCTCCTATATAAAATATCAGAGTTCGAACCGGTTGATAATCATTGGGAACCAATCATGTATGTGTCTTGTCTTGTGATAGGCACTTTTCTCGCTATGGGAGATTATGTAATATTTTCAACAGGTGAATAAGCCCTTTTACTAAAAATATATTCTAAATGTTAGAAGTCTAATGTAAAAGCCGCTAAATTGACCACATTAATTTTTGACTTCGTTAATTTTATTTATGTGTATAAAACGTATGCAAAGTATTGAAATAAACGTTATGAGAGCGGCACGTTCGCATACATTTTCAGAATAAAATTTTAACGGCGTTTACAAACTAGTACAAGAGAGTAAAATAAACCCAAGAGTAGACAAAATTGTAAATAAAAAAAAACCTTTAACCACAAAGCTCAGGTTAGGTAACGAATAAAACAAAATAATATACAATCAAGCCAAAAGTACAAGCAACAAGCTGGGTGTGACTTATAATAAAATTAAAAAATTCAGTTGCTATTCGACACTTTAAGTTTTAAATACTTAAAAACGGGCTAAAAATACGCTAGCGGAGTAAAACATAAGGAAAATAAAGTGATATTGTGCTTAAAAAAAGTGTTAAAAATACATACATACTTATATGCAAAGAGAAAAAGTTTGCAAAAAACAATGATCTTGTGTTTGAAGGAAATATAAAAAAAATTATATAATATGAAAACAGCAAAATAAATATAAAAAAGTAAAAATAACAAGTTATTTCCGTGAAAATTCGAAGAAAATTTAATCAAATTTGTTGAAAAATCCCCCCTTTTCTTCGTCGTTTTTGACAACTTTGTGAAATTATGTCTTCCCCAACCAGTGATTTAAGTCACGGCCTTACCGTTACACAGCATCCTTTGCAGGATGTTGATTTAAATGCTACTTCATTGCCATCTGACAATGTTGATGATGCCCCAAATAATGTGAATAAAAAAGAAAATTGGGTTAAATTTGATGACGACGGCAGTGAAGGTATTTTAGGTACCAGCGAAAATAACGAAGTTAATAATGAACTGGCAACCGCTGCCGCAACTACAAACAGGTTAACACCATCACCGATACCACCACCAACAAACCCAAAGAGGCATTCGACTGCAGCAGTTGGGGGAGCCGCACGTTCTCGTACTCCAACTCTAGAGAGCAGTAGTCAACAACAGCTGCACACTTCACAATTGGATGTAACTGCTGTAATACCTGCACAGGTAATAATGCGATTGTAATCTAAAGTGAGTGTCGAAAAGAGAATGGCAAAGAGAGACAGAATGAGTGAGAATTACAATAATACAAAAATTTCCGAAGTAAAAAAAGTCCATTTTTGTATTAACTTGTTAATCAGGTAGTAAGAATGAGCTGTAGATTAAGTTGTTGATCTTTAATTAGAGTTGCCATGTTCAGATATATATTGGTTTTTAATGGGAACTAGTTTTATATATTAATAATATATTAACTAAAATGCGACTTTGGCTCGCACACGAAGGGTTCCGTAGGAATGCACATATATATATTAGGGATGGGCAAAAATATCGATATTTTTAATCGTCGATATTTTTAATTTCGATATATCGATATTTTTCAAATATATCGACAGTATCAAATTCGATATTTTTAGCTTTGGTTTTGTTTTTCGTGCAATTTTTAAAAACATTTCGGCACAGTCTTTATCAAATAGAATATCACTAAGAAAGTCTTTTGTTTTATTTATAATATTTTGTCTATTCGAAAAATTATCATTCTTTGAGTGTAATATTGTTGATGTACGTTCCTATGAAATATTGGTGGAAAGTAAGGATCTTGGAAATTAACTCTTTCCAGCTTAATTATTTATAAGAAAGCTATTTTTTTTTGTTTTACTTAAAAAAAAATTTGGAGACTACGTATGAATTATCATTGTTGAAAAATATCGATATATCGATATATTTTATTCGATATATATCGATACCGATCGATACTTAAATATATATCGATATCGATATATTTTTTCACTTGCCCATCCGTAATGTATATCCCTTTTCGTTTTTGCCCCTTTTTTCATTTTGGCAGTTTTTTCGTTGTGCTTTTTTAATTAATTTTTTTTAAAGTATTTTTTTAATTTTCGTGATTTTTTTCCGATTGTTTTGGTTTTGGCGTTTTTTTTAACGTTTTTTTCACTTTTTGACGATGTTTTTAGTTTTAGCGATTTTTTTTGGTTGTGGCTAATTTTTTCAGTTTTTGCGTTCTTTTCGGTTTTTGGGACTTTTTTTGGTTTTTGGTTATTTTTTTAGTTTTAGCGATGCTTTTTGGTTATGAAATTTTTTTTCGTTCTGGCGATTTGTTTAGATTTTTGGTTTTTTGAAATTTTATTTTTGTTTTTTGCCAATTTTTTTAGTTTTGGCGTTGTTTTTTTTTGTTTTTTTTTGTTTTAACGTTTTTTCACTGTTTTACGATATCTTTAGTTTTAGCGATTTATTAGTTGTGGCGCTTTTTACAGTTTTGGCCCTATTTTCGGATTTGGAGATTTTTTCAGGTTTTTGTCACTTGGCAATTTTTTTTTTGCTATGACACATTTTTGTTTTGGCGATTTTTTTTTGTTTTTCGCGATTTTTTTAGTTTTGGCGCTTTTTTGTTCTTGCGCTTTTTTTTGTTTTGGTGATTTTTTTTGGCGATTTTTTCGTTTTTTGATAATGCATATATTTATTTTAACCGATTTTTTTATGTTGTAGTGCTTTTTTTTCATTTTTTACGTTTTTTTCGGTTTTTTTTTGCCTTTTTTTAGTTTTTGTGCGATCTTTTTAGTTTTGGTGATATTTTGTGTTCTAGCGATTTTTTTAAATTTGGTGTTTTTTCCTTTAAGCGCTTTTTTAATTTTAGCATATTTTTCGTTTTACAAATTTTTATTTTGGATTTTTTTTAGTTTTAGCGTTTTTTAAAATTTCAAGATTTTACCATTTACGGTTTCCAAGATACAGCAAATTGTCTAAATTGCAAAGTCAAAATTACATTAACTGATAGAATACCCTTCAATTTTTATTGTTTTAAATATCGGTGTTAATTGGCGTAGTCTATTGTACAGACTACACCAATTAACACGAACTTTGAAAATTTAAAGTGTCTATATATAAATGTCTACATATTACATTAATACTTCAACATTTTTCGTTGCTCGCTTTAGAACACCCTTTAATTTTTAACTGTCATATAAATGCTTTCGTAGCGGCCAAAGTTCTACATATTCTCTGAAAATTTCAGGTCCGTAGCTCTTACGGTTCCCGAGAAAACAGCATGTGACAGACAGACAGACGGACAGCGTAGCGAAAACAATAGGATTCCTTTACACTTTTGGGATACGGAACCCTAAAAAGGGAAAAATGATTGATTTCTTTGCATTTGGAGAGCTAAAAATTTTGATTTATATTTAGTTTTTGCTGAGCAAATGATGTCGTAGCATCAAAATAATTATAAAAATTTGGCAAAAACTGCCTGCCTGCCACTCACTTGCAGAAATTTTACTTTTAGGAAAATTAAATTTTTGCTGAAAAGGTTATTATTGATAAGGCATTTTTTTAAAAAACAATTTATGACAAAATTTCCTTTAGGAAAAATTATATATTGTAAGGTAATTTTTACATAAAATACTTTTTGGAGTAATTATGTATTTTTTGAAAAGATACTTTGTAATAATGCTGGCAAAAAAAAAGCCAACTTGAATACAAAGAGACAAACCTTTCATGCCCTTTCATATAAAAAATGTTTAAAATCGCAATATAAATGGAGGAGTTGTGCGATTAACAATATTCCAGGTGGAGGCGGGGAGGATTTGCCCCACCAATTTCTGTAGAGAAATTATGCGACTAAACTGCAAGCAAACCCTTAAAAAAAACAAATTTTGGAAATCGATCCATAAATGGAGGAGTTTTCTATAATCAGTATTTCGGTGGAGCTAATTTCCCCACCGATTCAAACAAAATATTATGGGACCAAACTGCCAAACTTTATGATTAAATGGAGCAAAGTTATGAGGGGGGGGGGGGGGTGGATTAAAAACCGCTCGATTGGTTTCGTGTAATATACACACTGTGTGTCCGGAACTTTGCATGCCGCACTACCGTGCGCCTAGATGTTGTTGATAATTTCGAAATACCGATCTCGTATATAAAAATTTTCGATTTTGAGATTATTGAAATATAATAATCTCAAAGCCGAAAAATATTCATAATAATCTTTACACGTTCTTCCTAAAGATGTTATCAGTTTCTCCCCGAACCTTATATTTTCGCAGATATTCAGTTTATCGTACGTCACGAAATTATACATTTTATTTCTTAAATTAACTAATAAAAGTTTTTAATAGCTGTACATTGGTTTCCGCTTAATAAATTCTGGAGATCGCAAAATATCTCAAATCACACCAAAATCAAGGTTTTTAATAGTAACGTGAAATCTGTGCTTCTGTATGGTTGCGAAACCTGGAATATTTCGCGTCGTGAAATGAGCTGCATGCAAGCTTTTGTAAACCTCTGCCACAGACGTATACATAGGATATTCTGGCCTGCCACGATATCAAATCTGGATTTGTGGAAATTAACCAATCAAACTCCTTTAAGTATGAGCATCCGATTACGCAAATTTAGTTGGCTAGGACACACAATGAGAAAGCCAGCGAATGATTTAACTCGACAGTCCGTTGAATTTAAACCCCAAGGATCCAGAAGACCTGGTAGAATATATGGAGGCGTCCAATTGAGAACGAGCTGCTTGAGCATGGTGTGTCCTGGAGTGAGATGAAAACGATATCTAGGGATAGAATTCAATGGCGAACATTTGTTGCGGCTCTATGTTCCACTGGGAATTAAAGGATTTAATATATACATTGGTTTCCATAAAAAGTTTTTGTTTAGATTTTATCACAAAATTTCACAAATTTACTTTACAAATTAAATATTTGCTGTATGTGTTTTGTCGTATGTTCAAAGAATAAAATAGCTTGTTGTGAAAAAAATTTAATATATGGCAAATGTATTCTGAAGCAAAAGGCTAATAACGCCTTTCTAATTATAATTACTGCAGATTTGACTCATGCTGATGAAAACAAAAGAACCAGATTATATTCACTCTAAAACTGCAGTAATGGACTCATTCCAGTTTTGGAGTGAATATAATTTTAATCATTTGTTTTCATCAGCATGAGCATCAGCATGGCTGCTTCTCATTCCAAACGTAAATGTTGTGTTTTCTTTTTGTTTACCAATGTAACTTATATATATGAGAAGGCAGAATTCATATTAAAGCTTTCGCCTCATTTAATGGATCCTGTAATAAAATTATATTTTTCGATTTTTTAAGATTTTTGTGTCTTGAGCGTTACATTTGCTTTCGCTGTTGTTCCAGGAATGATTTTTGCGAAAAAAATGCAGCACAAAAAATTAGTATGGGTTTGAAAGAACTAGACATCTACTCTCTGAAAACAAAAAAAATTATAATAATGGCAGGACGAAATTAAAAGTTATGACCACTTATTCAATTTCGACTTGGGTTCACATGGAAAAAAAAATTTTTTATGTTTTAAAATAAATATTTACAAATATTTATACATGAGCTAAAAGTAGGCTAGCTTTTCTTTCAAGTAAGACTTATTTTAATAAAATCAACCAATAATGTCAAAAGCTATGTAAATTTCAAATAATTTTTTTTGTAGCAAAATACGAACCACCTAATACATTCTTCGAAAATATAACAGCACACAGTGGAAAAGAAGCAAAATTTTTTCAAAGAAAAACAGAAATTTGTAAACAGATAATGTTCTTTACATCGTTTCTTCCCTTCAGCTGCTGTTAATTTTTTTAGCGTCCTAAACATTTATAGATAAATAAAATTTAAAAAAATTTTTACGTAACGCTCAATACATTTTTATACGAATCCAATATTTTTTTTCAGTACACATACTTTACTTTGAATCCAATAGAATTCAGCTGTATAATCTTTGATGTATTTTAGCATAACCTGTTTAGATATTCGCCAAAAATTTGAATTATATGAAACAAATATGAATAACACTCAATACATTTTTTGGATTTAAACGATGATTGACTGATGAAACTATTTAGCAAAGTTCAAAAAAATTTAAAATATTTAGAAGTACAAACCTACGCTGTTCCATTAGTATATGTTGTTAATGCAATTTTAATAATAAAATTGAGTAATGAAGCGTAGTAAAAAAGCGTAACGCTCAATACACAAGACTGCAGACAGCGACAATTAAAAAAAATTGAAATTTTAAATATTTTTTGAGGAGAAGGCATTATAGAACACCGAAAGATAAATTTTTCCTAACATCGCTTCCAATTCGGTGATTGGTAATCGAAAAAGAGAGCTTCATGCAATGACAAGCATATGTAAAACTAAGTATAAATAGTCCAAATTTGCAATACTTCCGGATCGCGAATTCTACATTTTCATGACTTCTTTGGAGTGTCTTTTTTTTTGCTGGGAATAAGATTTAAAAAACAACGAATTGAATTTGAATTTATGGTAAAATTAACAAAAAAAAAATTATTTGTTAAAAATAAACTCTGAAAAAATTTATTAAGTATCGTCGTAGCGACAGTAAAATATCGCTGATACCGATGTATCGGAAAAACTGAAGTATAGCCGATATATCGGTATCGGTTACATCCCTAATTTAAAAATCAAAGTATACATACCCAGTAGATAAACTTAGGAGGCATTTAATAAACAGTCCTTTTTATTGGCCTTCAAAGACCTCAAATAAGATCCAAAACTAATTCTTTTCTGCCTTCTCAGGATATTCTTCTAGAAGGACTGTACACTCTTTTCAAAAAGATCCGGTACACATTCGTTCTCTCTTCTTTTGGAGGGACTACTTTTTTTTAGATTTTTCGTTTTGTTTAATAAAAAATGTACTTTAGAAATAATAACAAACATTCTCGTATTATGTCGTTTATGTTACTACTGAGTGATTCCACGAAAAACGGCCCTATGCAAGGAAAAAATAATTTTCTTATTTTTTATAAAAATCTCTCAATTGATGTTTTTTAGAGAATGACAATTATAGAAAATATAAAAAAATACATTATATAATATTTTTTAAGCAATTTGAGGCACTTTTAAATGATCATCCACCAAACATTTTGCTCTCCCTATTTGTATGTTCAATATTTATTTGAGATTTTCTTTTCTCCCTTTCTCATTATTAATAAAAGCCCTTATCACAAAAAAACAATGTATTTTTTTCGCTTTTTATTGAATTTAAAAAATACTCAGCTAGAGTATTCTGCTGTCTATAATAGAAGAGATAGCATATAATTTAATGTGTTATCATATTCTTATGATCTATTTTTATATTATTTATATTAATGAAATCAATAAAAACTTTTATTTCTTCGAATTTTTTAAATTTTCGTATTAGGTCACACCCGTCGGTCACACCCGTCGGTCACACCCGTCGGTCACACCCGTCACATTTTAAAAATAGTTTTTTGTTAAGAAAACGGATTTTTTGTCAAACAGTAAATACGTAATACAGCTAAAAACACTTTGAACAGACAGCTATACCAAAATTATTGTGTACGTTATAGTAAAAATTTTACAGAATTTATGCTGAAAGTCATAATATTTTAAAACGAAGATTTTTAAGGTCACACCCATCGCAGCTTTCAGACGACCATTCTGTGCAGGAATCGTGTTCTTTCAGTGTCTACCCGTTATTCAACGACTTTAAGCTTAATGGCCTTGAGAGTCGCAACCTTTTTTTAAGTAAAAAATTTTACATTCTTTATTTATAACAACAAATATGTGTAAAGTGGTCACACCCGGCTAAATGGAATTACTCTACTACTACATCATGTCCAATTCCTTCTTAATAAATAAATATGTATAAAAAATTACTTTGGATAAAAATAAAGAGTTCGAAATAAGAAATCACGATAATCAAAAATATATAAGCCGCTATAGAAATACCCAGATAAATAAAAGTTACCTCAATTTGATTTTTAGCAGATCTTCCCGGAATAGGCCTTCTATCAGGCATGCCACGTATGACCTGCTAAAGACTGCCTTCAATTAGACCTGCTAAGTAATGGGTCGATGAAGGGCTTGGTCCGCAATGATATCGCGTGTAGAAAATATACGAATATGCAATGGAAGTGAAAGTAGGAGAGCCTGTTAAATAAGGCCTTATAGAAGGCCTCTTTACTACTTCCACTTACCGCTGGGTATATGCAGAAATAAAATTAATTTTAAAATATTCAATATAAATCTATTTAATTAAATAAATAAAAGTACGCATACATTTCTTTTGAAATAATACCATTTTCTTTTTAAGATACTGTGGGGATTTTTGGGGATGAGAAATAGCTATTTTGGGGATTTTGGGGGACGAAAAATCGAAAATTGGACATAAGGTATGAAATAAAACTGGGAATCCTGCTTTCAACGGACACGAAAAATGTATTTGAAATGAGAATCAGCCATATATAAAAGATCTTACGTAACTAGAGCTCTGCCTAATAAATATGAATATATTTGAAAAAATCTTAAAAAATTTACTGTAAAAAATTCTGGGCTAAAATATATCTGGCATCCCTGACTGTTACTTCATTTATACATCCACTCTTTTTTCACCAAAAGTCAAATCACCGGCTTCTTCTCTGCCTCCTCTCTTTTGCCTATAAATAGTTGAAATTCTCACAATCACATGTCTTAAATTACGTATCGTTAAGATACACACAACATGTGTGTATGTATCTCATTTAACCAAAATGAAATTTTTGAAATTTTGTTCACGTTTATTTGATTTTTTTCTACACATTTGTATCTTTATGTATCTGTCTGTCCATTAATTCCCTTATCAATTTGTCAATATTACGTTTATATATCTTAATGAAATATTCTGTATGCATTCAGAAAGCAGTATCTTAAGTAAATATCTAAGTGAAATTTGAGTCATTCACTGAAAATTAAATAAAGTAAAAGAAAAAAGAGAAAAAAAAACAATTAAAACAAGTAATCGTAAAACAAAAAGCCTGGCACTTAAATCAATCGACAGTTTGTATATATTTTAAACAGGTATTATGTTATTGTGATTTTTTTCTTTATAATTGCATAGTTCAAAGTCGTAATAATTAATATATATGTATATACCTGTTTGAAATTTTAAGCTTAAAGTTGTTTATTTATTGTGCCAAATATTTGCGATAATTTTTTATTTATTTTTTAGACAAACAGTATGGCGAATTCAATAAATAAATAAACTGTTTTGAACAAATTAACTTATTTTTAATACTGGTTTTACACAAAGATTTTTTAACTGCACTCTTTTAGAGTTTATGGATGAAAGGGTTCAAAAGGCATTGAACTGGGTACACTAAAAGAATTTTTCTTTATAAAACCAAGAAACATTTTTTATTAGATTTTGCCACTAATCCAATGACAATTTCACAAATCCAATCAAAACTTCATTAAAATTGTGAAAGAATTTCATTAGTAGAATTTTTATGAAAAGTTTCATTTATAGTTCATTATAAATTTAACGTTACGTAAAGTTTTCAATTGGTTTTCTTTCAGTGCATTGAATCTGTAATAAATGAGGATTTTTATGTAACTTATTTTCACAATTTTGTTAACAAAAAGTAAAAAAAAAACATACAGACATTAGGCAAAAAAAGAATAATAGCACTATGCAACAAGAAAAATTGCCAATTGGCACCACTATATTTTTTTGATGCGTTATGGTCCACTAGCTACTAAAACAGCCGACATTTAAAATTCTATGGTTATTTTTTTAAATTTTTTTCTAAAAGTTTCTGCTGCACTGATTTTATTATAATTTATCACAAAAACCCCTAGAAAATATATATTTTTTTTTTGCAAAATTTAAAAATATTTTTTTTTAAAATTGTAATAAATCGAAAATGGCAAAATGTTAACACTTTTATTCTTGGGTCATAAAGCTGCATATACTACAAATACAATAAGCTTTATTTCATTAAAATCGATGGAAAAATTTAGAATTTATTCAAAATAAAGTGAAATTTTCTGATTTTTGCAAAAAATCGAGTTTTGAAGAGGCTGCGCCACCGATTTTATCATAACTTGGTAAAGGCTTGTCAAATTTTATTACAAAAAGCACTAAAAAACTTTAAATAAAACTATCTTTACCTGCTTGGATTTTTTGGCTCAATAGTTTTGGAGTTATTCCAACCGCAATGATGAAAAATATATTTTTTATGCAAAATTGGTAAATTTTCATTTTTCAAAAATTTATAAAAAAAATTTAAAATCGTTAAAAAAGTTTTGGGCAGTGCCACGCCTATTTTGTAGTACCGTTTTTTGCAAGAATTATTTATAAATATGAAACGAAATAAAAACTTTCCAGTTTGGCATAAAAAATATATATTTTTCATCATTGTGGTCTGAATAATTCCGAAACCATTGAGTATATAAAAACATATGCTCAATTCACAAACCGTTGTAAGTGTTGTAGATCGTAAAAATGTTGTTGGTAATTTTCACATAAACATGTTCCTAAGCAACAACATTTATACGATCTACAACACATACAACAGGTTGTGAATTGGCCAATAATGTTTGAACGGCTTAAAGGTAATTGTATTACAAAATCTTTATTGCTTTTTGGAATAAGATTGGACTACCCCTTCCCAAGCTATTATAAAAAGGGGTGTAGCAGTCTCTTGAAAAATCTCAAATTTTAGAAATAAGAAAATGGGGAAAAAAACGTATCCATAGAATTTAAATTTCGACTGTTTTTGTAGTTAGGTAACCACAGCACATAAAAAAATACAGTGGTCATCAAAAGTTTCGTTTTGTTGCATAGTGTAACTTTTCCACAACCATAGACTAATTACCATGTTTGTGAATGACCAGCTTTGGGTATTATTAGACTAAGAACTGAATGATGTAATAATTGCTCTATATTTCTATTCGCTCTAGCATTTAGTTGTACCGTCTCTATCTATTTTCTCAACAGATTACGACATTATCCAATACTTTCTCACACTTATAGTGAGTCTTTTTGCCTAACTTCTCCAACTATGACAGACTTAAGTCCTTGTCCCAAATAATAAAACTTTTCAATTGATTTGAGAATTATTGCTTAATTAAACCGTAGGCTAAATATGAAACATTTCTATTAGTTGCTACTTGTATTTACATGTAACGGACTTTGCATTGGCAACAAAATGAAATTTGCTAAAATTTAAACAAATTTGTTGAGTTTATTATTTGAATAGAAATATTTTTAGCACGTTGCGATATCGACAAAATTGGCTAAAAACTAATATGTTGAATAAAAAGATTAATGTACAATTAATAAATTGATTAAGATTATAGTATACAGTTCGACTAAACTCATAGCTTAAAGTAATTTTAAAGTTTATATATTTGCCAACTTTCGATTAAAATAACAACCGCCAATTTTACTAAACAGTTTTTTTATTAGTGTCACTAAATACAAGCAACTAACAATAATATCAAAATTTAATGGGTTAACACAACATCTTAGAAGTTCCTTTAAAGTAATTTTAGTAAAAACAATCTTTTCCGGTAATAAAACTTTCACGGTTTTTTAGTTAAGTATCGCATAACACACACTTGTGTAGGAAATTTTAAATTTGAAAATAGTATGGTAGTTCGTGAATCATTGAAGATATAAACAATTATTTTTCTATCCTTTTAGTTTTGATAATACTTAGTTGCCACTTCAGTGGTTAAATAACATATTTGTCAAGATTTTATTCTGAAATATTAGTATAAAATTAATACCTTCCTCTTTTTATACTTTTCATTAGGGGATTAATTTTAATCGCTTTTTAATTATTCTATTAATCAAATAATTTAAATTTTCGTTTTTAAATTATTCTATGCAATAAGAAAAATGCCAAGGAGTACCACTACATTTTTAGGGTTCCGTATACCAAAAGTGTAAAGGAATCCTATTGTTTTCGCTACGCTGTCCGTCTGTCTGTCTGTCTGTCTGTCTGTTTGCCTGTCACATGCTGTTTTCTCGGGAGCCGTAAGAGCTACGCACCTAAAATTTTCGCAGAATATGTAAAGCTTTGCCCGCTACAACAACGAATATATGCCAGTTAAAAATTAAAGGGTTTTCTGAAGCGACCAAAAATGTTTAAATACTAATGTAATATACAGACACTTATATATAGATACTTTAAATTTTTAAATTTGTAAAGTGGTGTAGTCTAATAAAAATTAAAGGGTGTTCTATCAGTTAATGTAATTTTGACTATGTAATGTAGACAATTTCCTGTATCTTGGAAACCGTAAGAGGTAAAATCTTCAATTAACAAAAACGCTAAAACTAAAAAATTCCAATATTAAAAAATATCAAAACGAAAATCGCCAAAATGTAAAAAGCGCTTTAAGAAAAAAAGCACCAAAATTAAAAAAAAAACGCTAAAGCGCAAAAATCACCAAAATTAAAATGATCGCAAAAAAAACTAAAAAAAGGAAAAAAGTCGTCAAAACAAAAAAAGACTAAAACCCCCCAAAAAAAACCGCCAAAACTAAAAATATCGTCAAAAAAAGCAAAAATTGTCAAAAATGGAAAAAAATAACCAAAACGAAAAAAAACGCCAAAACAAAAAAAAAAAAAAAATATTAAAAAATTGCTAAAAACCGAACAAATCGTCAAAACCAAAAAAAGTCGCTAAAATAAAAAATATCACCAAAAAGCGAAAAAAGCGTTATAGCTGGCAAATAGCACCAAAACTAAAATAAATCGCTTAAACTAAATATATTGTCAAAAAGCTAAAAAACCTTAAAACAAAAAAATCCGCCAAAACGCGAAAATCACCATGACTAAAAATATTAGCAAAAAAAAAATTTTTTTTTTCAAAACAAAAAATCGCAAAAAAACATCAAAATGAAAAAAGCTCCAAAACCAAAAAAATCGCTAATTTAATAAAAAAAAAACTTAAAAAATAAAAAAACTAAAAATAAACGAAAAAACAAAATAAAAAAATGCCAAAATGAATTAAGGACAAAACCGAAAAGGGATACATGTGTATTCGAACGGAACCCTTCGTGTGCGAGCTAAAGTCGCACTTTACTTAATTTATTTTAATGTATTGAGGACCCCTAACTACACCAAACAATTAAATACTTAAATTCTATAGACATATGAGTCGATTGTAATCGAAACGTAAAAAAGCGTTCCTGCTGCTTAATTTTTAAAGTTTCTTAAATTTACCCGACATTCGATCGATTTACGAGAAAATTCATGAAAAATACGGAGTCGCTTTTAGACTTTGAAAAAAAATCAATTTTTGTTAAGATATGATAAGGAATACCAGTACTTTTGTCTTGACCATCATTAAGCATGAACAGTTTTCTAATTTTTGGCCAATATTTTTTTGATATTAGTTTGGAGTTTTGTAAAACAATTCCATGCTTGTGGTTAGCAGAGATGGGTAATTGCAAATATGTATATCGATATATGTTGATTTCGATACATTTTTCAATATTGATCGGTATGGATAAAATATCGATATTCGATATATATCTGAAATATATATAGAAAATAGCAAAAACATAAAATTTTTATTAACTGAACATAAATCCACATATGGGCATTTCCAGAGAAATATAAACTTTCTTTTACGTAACGTCACCAAGCAATTAAGCTCGTATTTCAGAACCACGACGTTCGTTTTTTCCTAAGCTTTTACTAAATGTAGAGATACTTACACAAATATATAAAGAAGTAAAAAATATCTCGTTTTATATGAAGCTTAATTGTTTGGTGACGCACGTGACAAAAAGTGGAGTTACCCATAATGATGAATCAGAACTATGTCGAGATCAGTTTTTCCATACAAATTGACATTAATAATACGCCGTAGAAAGCAGTCATGAGATATAATCTATTTTATTTTGCGAGCGTGTTTTTCTCACGCTCGCAGTTTTATACCCTGTTCAGACATACACCTTAATTGTGCAATTTAGGAAATTTGTGTAATTAAGCCCTTAATTGAGCTTAATTTACCATACAAGGCTTCAATTAATAAATTGAGCAATTAGTACTTAATTGTTTCATAAATTGTCTAAAATTCGAAGTGCTAGCCTTTGTGACAAGTATGTTTACTGCGAAGTGAGAAGCAAAAATTGTATGGCAGTATAACGTCAGACGATTATTTTTTGCTCTGGTAATTTTGTGCATAAGCTACATCAAACACGTGTATTTGTTTTGGACATCCAATATCTAGTTTTTGTTTTATTGTTGTATTCGTTGCCCTTAAGCGGCCGACCACCTGTATACTTATTACACCATTAGCAAGAAAAATGCTAATTGAGTAAGCTTAATTTACTATGTGTGAACACTAAATTTAGTTATTAGTCAGTTATTCTCTGAACAAAATTGTCGTATTTTAATAAAATTTCATAAATTTTTCTTACGAGATATAAGAACCAAAGTAAATAAACAATTATATGAGAGTATTTTGCAGCTACTGCCGTCGATTTAGTTTTGGAACTGTTTAGTCTCGGTTCACACTACGAAAGTTTTCATTCAGAAAGTCTGAGTATTTGGGTGAGAGCACGCAAAGAAAAGATATAGCTTATGGTTGTATCAAATAAATTATTATTGTCTTAAAGAATTGTGAACCTTAATTAGTTTACGACAAAAAACTCATGCTTACATTTAATCATGACATTATTACCACTCACATTAATAGCAACATGGTTGAATGGCAACAATATTATTATTAAAAAAATTCGAGCCACAGTCATGATATATTTAATAATTCAACAACAGTATGGTTCAATAACAATAAAATATGATTCTTGCCCATACTATTTTAAAACACTTTACTTGCAATCAAGCTTTGGTTACAAAAGAGACATGGCTCTCTGCTTCCAAAAAAGTTTTGGCTCTTTCGTCAGTTTTTTGTTTTGCTTCAGAGCTGTTGGTTTATTTTTGTGAGTCGCTTGGTTAGAAAAAATAAAAATAATAATTAATTAATATTCGGCCATGTTGTGAAAACCATTTGAAAATGAAAAAAAGTGTTCTTTTAATCGGACAATTTAGTGCACTCGTAGCTTAATGCGGATAAAATATCTTAAGCATCTGAAACATAAAAATTAACTGAAAAGCTGCAATATTTTAAAACTAAATAGTTTTGTAAATAAAACATGTGTCAGCAAATATGTATGTACATAATATATCTATGTGAGAATAGATAACACTTTTTATTTCAGATTCCACACACCGACCAGTTAAAAAATAATAGTATTTTAACCATATATATGGTTGTCTCGAACCAATATATGGTTAGTTCAAACCATATATTGTAATTTTGAGCCATATATATGGTTGTCTCGAACCATATATATGGTTATTTCGAGCCATATATTGTAATTTTGAACCATATGGTTGTCTCAAACCATGTTTATGGTTATTTCGAACAATATATTGTAATTTTGAATCATATATATGGTTTTCTCGAACGATATATATGGTTAACTGAAACCATATATTGTAATTTTGAACCATATATATGGTTGTCTTGAACCATATATATGGTTAATTCAAACCATATATTGTAATTTTGAATCATATATATGTTTGTCTCGAACCATATATATGCTTAACTGAAACCATATATTGTAATTTTGAACCATTTATATCATTGTTTGGAACCATGTATATATGTTTGTGTTCAACCATATTATATTTAAAACTGTTTTTTTAACCATAAATTCAACCATATATTCAATCATATTATGTTGCTCGTCGATTATGGTTGCCTCAACCATGTTTTTTCTTTGCGGGAGGAGAGAGAAGAATGGGAAGGGTTACACACTTTCATATTCTTTGAAATTCCCTTTTGCTTTGTAATTCGTAATGGCCAACCTGATGTTGGCTGCAGCTTAATTTTACATTTTCTTTTAAATTTCATTGAAAAATTTTCAATGTGTAGACATGAATGAAAGTTTAAAAGAGAATTAAAGAAAATTTCTGAAAGAAAACTTTCATAATCTGAATCGAGACTTAGTTGACAGCGTTTTTGCCTGAAGTTGCAGACTTAGTTCTGTTTCAACATATATACTAAAAATAAAATAAGCTTTATTTCATGAAAATCGATGGATAAATATGGATTTGATTCATAACAAGGTGAAGTCACCTGAGTTTAGCAAAAATTGCAAATCTTTACACTGTTCAGCAAATTAAATTTTTTTAATAACAGGGTTCTAACGGCTGATTCTGGTACAGGCCACCAATAATATATGTATATACGTGTATCGACGTTTTGAAAGCTTACTTCTGGAATTCATTTTAGGGGGAGTTAAATCAGAATAGAAATGACGTTAATAACGTTTCTTATCGAATTTGACGTTTGTCAAGAAAAATTGATGGCTCGTTAAGACCGTATATTTGAAAGATAATATTCATATTATTTTTAAAACATTTTTAATTAGAACAATCTTTCCTTATAATTTGGTTTAATTAATTTTCAATTCTCATGCTTTCAATATGTACATATGAATGACTTTGTGATGAAAATTTAAAAGTACACAACATGAAGTGTCTGCCTGTTAACTATCAGACCTTGTAATGTCATCATAAATCAATATTATTGATTTGAAAAATAAAAGAAAATCATTATGACAAGAATAGCACATTATGAATAAATGAAAAGAAATATAAACTAAAAATGACAAACAAAATCTCATAGCAATACATTAAAAAGACCTTTCAAATTAAAATAATTTCATAGGTCAAGGTGTATGCAAAAGAAATTTGAATATGTTTATGCTGGTCATATGAAAAATAAATTTACTATTTGATAGGCTTCCTTTTCCACTAACTTATGTTGTGCAGTAGAAAAGAAAGCAGCAGTTTGTAAAATAAAAAAATTTAAATTCATTTTTCTTTATTACCATTTTCAGCGTACAACTGTAAAGTCTTCCACTTCCAGTGTTTTGCCGGATGTAGCGGCACCCGCTGTTTTAAATACTGAAAGTGTGCATGTTAATTTAAATGCATCCGGTAAAGCGCAACAACAGCAACAGCAATTAAGCACACAAAATCAACAACAGCAACAACATCAGCAACATTACCAAAAACCAAAAACTTTAACTTCTAATAGCAATAACAGCAACATTGTATCAGCATCATTATTAACATCGTCCTCTAACAACAGTAACAGTCAGCAACAATACAACAATAATCAATTACCACATCACAGAAATAATGGCAATATGACCAACTCTACGACCAATAAACTGTCATCAACATCATCCTCTACGTCTCCTGCTACGATTACAACATCACAACCAGCATCCACTGGAAAAGCGTCTGTCACAATACCCATTGAATCTCAGCCACCAATGCGTACAATTGAATTATCAACAGGTCGGATACGAGAAGGATTTGGTATGTATCCTTATCTATGTGTGTGTGCACTTGTGATTTTCCATGTCTCTTCTTGTCATAGGCAAAAATTAAATTAAAATTGATTGTTACATAGAACTCTGTGTTTTGCAATACATACTTGGCAGAACAGAAAATCAGGAAAATAAAACAACGGTGCTTAATCACTTAAGGAGGGACTTAAATGGTGTTTTCTAAAAAACTATAATGTTACTGCTTTTATTGAAAAAATGCTTTCTGTTTTAAAACAACTTTTTCCTCTTAAAGAATGTTGCGACTAAAAAAGGGATATAACGACCCCTTTTCTCGAAATGATCGCAAGCCACAGACATTAACATTTTCAGGATAAGGCGTTTTTCTTGTATTTAAACATGATTTATATCAGAGGCTGGCGACGCTTGTCATGGCCCACGTTGTTCGTCGGCTAAATAGCCGACAATTTACATGTACACAGCCGACAAGCTACATGTCCACAACACAAGCAATCAACATAAACAACAACAAGAGCACAATATTCAGTTGTACCCAAGAATGATGGAATACAAGATTACGACATGCGCACACGAAAAGATATGGTTGTGGCATAGTTGCATCAACAAAGTCATGTTTCCCGATATAGATTATGGTTGGGGCTAATGAGTTATTATTGTTTTAAACAATTGTGCACCTTAATTTGTTAATGATAAAAAACTTATGCTTACATGTAGTCATGACATTATTAGCATTCATATTAATTACATCATGGTTGAATTTATTGTTAAAAAAATTCTACCTACAATCATGGTATATTTAAAAACTCAACAACAGTATGGTTCTATAACAATAAAATGTGGTTCTCGTCCATACTATTTCGAAGCAGTTTGTTTGCAATCAAGCTATGGTTGCAAAAGAGAAAGGGCTCTCTGCTTCCAAAAAAATTTTTGTTCTATCTCTTGAATGCTTTTTGCTTAGTTTTTTATATTACTTGAGAGCTGTCGGTTTGTTTTTGTGTGTCGCTTGGTTTGAAAATTAAATTAAAAATAACAAAAACTAACAAATGATAGCGATTAATATTTGACCATGCTCTGAAACCTATTTCATTTTAATATCGCACAAAACAGTGGTATTTTAATCGGACAATTTAGTGCATTCCTAGCTTAGTTGGGATAAAATATCTGAAATATAAAAATCAACTGAAAGGCTGCCATAAGTGAGATTTTGAGTTGAATTCCTTCCTGTAAGTTGCCTTTGAAATCAGCAAATGGTTTTCAGAACATGCGCGATTGCAAATAGAATATGTGTCAACAAATATGAATGTATGCATATATCTATATCAAAATAAATAATCCTTTTTTTTCAGATTCAAAAGTTTTTGGTTTGGTTTGGTAGTTTTTATTTGTAGCGGATTATTTGGCCCGGAAATTTCCATATCGACTAATTACGGCTTTCGTCTAAGGAGCCTCATCCCAGAAACTTGTGCCGATCTGTACCGCTGTAGAGAAAGTCGGAATCCTCAAACTCCTCTCCTGTTTTGTTCAAATGAGCTTTGTTTGGTGCTCCACCACGATTTCAAAGTACGCTTTCTTAGAAAGCTAGGTTAGGTTATCAAAATAAAGTTTTTGCATGCGGCTAACAACCAACGACACGAAACAGTAACTCGGCATCGTTAACTGCCACCAATTTGCTAGTCACATGCGGTGGCTGAGACGCAAAACTCTCAAAGGACAATAAGCGAACAGTGCCCTGGTTGCATTTACGAAGTAATTGCCAACGAAGCGTGATGTTATCTCGCCAAAACTTTTTAATTTATATTTTATTTAAAACATATATATATATCTAGCTGCTGTAAATTTTTAATCAAACCATGAATAAGAAAATAACCTTTATATGGCTATTTAGAAACATGATATTTTTATATACAAATATAATATTATTAGTTTAAATCATAGTATATTTACATTCAATTAAACATTAGGTTGTATGAATCATATTAGTGTTATTTAAGACAACAATGTTATATTTAGAGCAGATTTATTTTCATAATATTATGATTTGACTTTAACCATATAATTCAATCATAGTATGTTGCTTTTAGTTTATGGTTGCCTCAACCATGTTTTTTCTTTGCGAGCATGATTTCCCGTTAGATGACATAGTTGGTGCTTTTCAAAAGGTTATCAAGTCAATGTGTACCTTAGCCAGTGTAATTTTATTGCAAATAATGTATGCAAATTTTTTGACAGCCCTGCAACAGCTGAATATTATTAACTAATAGGATCATAGTTAGTGACGTCATTGGCGACACATGCGCAGAAAATTTAAATTTTATGCGTGGGATGTCGTAATCTTGTTTTCTATCATTCTTGAGTTGTATCTATCAACAAAGTAACAACAAATTATTTCTCATTTATTTAGCAGAGGCATGGAAAAATTTTATCATGCATCTGTTGATGATTTGTTGGTCGAAATCGGACACACTGTTCTCGAGCCCATAAAAAATTCTGTAAGTGATAGGAAATAAAAAACTTAGGCGACAGTATTTATTAGAGCATAAACTGATTAGAAAATTTGTAAGTCTGTGTTTGTTATTCTCTATAGTTGCTAAAAAAGACTTTTAATAACAAATCTTTAATTTAAAATTATTTTTTTGTCATAAAGCTAATTTTTCTTTGTATTAAAAATAAACATAGCTCGAAATAAAATTCATATCGAATATATTCTATCTGTACTTTTAGCTAATGGTGATGTTATTGTAACGCTTTTACCCGCCAATACCAAATATCCATGGGTAACTCCGGCCATATTTAGGCCAGAGCTGGTGCCTGAAGAGCTAATGGCACAAGGCTTAACGGTAAGTTTGATAATCAATTACGCAGTATGTATTTGCTAGGGATGCCAAACGCGACTGGTTTTTGCAAATCCCAGTATTCGGGATTTCAGAATTTCAAATACCGGGAATTCGGGATTTTTTGGGATCTCGGGATTTTTCGGGATTTTTCAGGATCTCGGGATTTTTCGGGATCCTGGGATTTATCGGGATTTCTGTAATTTTCGGGGTTCGGGACTTTTCTTTTTAATTAAAACAATCAATTTATAATGTAAAATATTTTCATTCTGTATATTGATAAGAACAACTATAAGAAATTAATAAAGAAAAGTTAATTACAATATATTTTAATACAAATTTTAATATTTTACTGAACAGTAAAATATAAATTGGGGAGTAAGCACGTTACAAAATAATTATAAAAATTAATTAACTAGAATCAAGAAACTAAATTAGATATAACCTCTCAGGTAGGAGTTCCATTTCCCCTTATTACTGGTTATCCGTTGACCAAATGACGCCACAAAACTGCTCTGAGCCCATTATGGAGAATAGCAATAAATAAACATTTTGTTATCTATTTATAGCTTCTGTAGCTAGTTTAAGACTCTTGCATATGCTCGGATCATAATTTCCATGAAAAGGTCGATTTATATGAGCTCTGAGGACTTTTATTTAAAATAATGACGGCACATGTTGCAATTGTCTCAATGCCCGCCGGAAATACAATAGGCGGAACCGCAGTTCACAATTTATGCTATCAGTCGGCATACCTTATAGTTCTCTACAAGATATTCAGGTTCCATAAAAACTCGTTGCTAACACAATGAACAGAGTTTCCAAGACAAAGCCTGTAAGCAGCCACTGCTTCAGAGGACTAATTAAGGCCTGAATGGCCAAAGCTGAACAAATCCCCATTACATCGGTAGCAAGAACATCTGGAACTTACCGAGCTCTCGGCAACCATGATGCTCGGTCTGATTATAATTTTATAATTCCACGTGATAATTTTAGGGCTCATGATCCAGGTGCAACTCCAGATGCTTCCTGTTATAAGAATTCTTTATAGGGACTCCAAGTCAGACTTTTGTCAAAAAAAAAAAAAATCACATAAACACTTGACATACATAGAATAGGGGATATTGTATCCATTTAACGATATTATACCACACATATACATAGGAGAAACCTAAGATTGAAATAGTGCAGAAAGCATCATTCATAACTTCTACGAGATCACAGCCGAATTTTTAAGTTACCATGTCCACTTTCCCTAAGAACGTGGAGAAGCTTATTTTTCACCACCGACCATTAGAGTGGGGATAGAGGACAACCATAATTCATCTAAATATGTATATAAATTATTGTTACTTTTCATTATGATTTTTTTGTATACGAATTTTAATTAAAAAACGTAATTTAAATATATCGGGACTCCCCGCGACTTTTTCTCAATCCCGAAAAATCCCGGGATTTTCGGGATCGGGATTTCGGGAATGGCATTCCTAGTATTTGCGAAATTTCATAACAATTTTTTCTTGTGTTTTCTTCAATTAGCTCACTGTCGAGGAGTACGTTCATGCCATGGAAACTCTAGTAAATGATTATCGCTTTACCATTTATAATATTTGCTACAAACGAATTTTAGTCTGTTGGATACTTTTCGCTTTTGCTGTACTACTCACTCTTCTTTTTTCGGGTCTACAAGGTGTGGCCTTGTTTTCTTTGGGTGTAGGCTGGCTGTTCCTCAATGCAGCTGCTATATTCCTGTGTATGTGGGTGAAATTGCGGTTAGCCAGAGGCTTGGAAAAATGCTTAGCACGTGTCAATAAACAGCTGATAAAGCACAAGATCCTTTTAATTTTGGATGATCGTGGCCGTATATCGTGCCATAAAGTAAACTTATGTTTCTTATACTTTGATTCGGCTCCTTGTATTAGTTTTTTGAACGAGTTCCTTGAGCATACTGAACAGCATGGCGGCGAGGCTATAAAAGCAGGATGGGAAGCTAAATTGGATATAGATTTAAATGATATTGTTATACAAGGTTCAACACCGGTGCGTTTGTCAAGGAAACAGGTGAGCTTAAGTTTTCTTCTACCGTCAAAAGCACTAATTTCACAACACATACATACTTACTTACACCTTGAAGTCATGTAAATAACATTGTTTTCTTGGACAACAATTTGACAAGATTTTCATTCATTTCAATGCAAATCATGGTATAAAATAAATTTTATAAATATCCTTTCCTTTCCCCCTTTCTCTAACACATATTAAAATCCATTTAATATATAAATATTATCTTTAAGAAATTTATTATTTGACATATTGTCATAATTTTATTTTAAATGAAATTAATTTGCTGGAGTTTAAGCAATTGTCTATATGCAGCATTTCGTTGGTGCTTTACCAACTCATCAGTAGACTTCAAACACAATTTTGAACAGTTATAAACCGTTTATCTTATGTACAAACTTTCTTAAAAGTTTGTACATAAGATAAAGGATTTGCAACTGTTCAAAATTGATGAATTGAAGTCTACTGATGAGTTGGTAAAGCACCAACGAGATGCTGCATATAGACAATTGCTTAAACTCCAGCAAATAAATTTCATTTAAAATATAAATATTATGTTTAACTATTTATTTTATCTCGTATATTATGAAAACCAAAATCCCAATATTGCAAAAATTTTAGGCTGTGGCACAAGAACTTTATCTCAGCTATTTACAACGCTGGGGCAAAGATTTTCTAAGACGTCGTCTAGACTGGACTGTTCAGGAGGCTGGTGTTCATGAAACTCCCCGCCATTTGCAATCGTCTATCTGTCCCTGCCAGTATGAGGAAGAAGTTTTGCGCAATAAAATTAAATCCCATTTACAGCGCAAACAATGTTGTGGCCTTAATTGTTTGGCTTGTTGGGCATAAAATAATGGACATACTCATACATTTAAAAACACCTAAAAGGAATGTTAATATTTGATTTGAAAATTTCCTTTTAATTATGAGAAACACTTTTTTTTGTTAATTAAGCTTTTTGTTTGTATTAGAGTTTATTGAACTATTTATTTATATTAATTCTTTTTTTGCTCAAGAATTTTTGTGTTTCTTTGCTTCATTTGTTTGTTGCTTTTTGTCTTTATTTAAAGAAAAATAGTCGTTAAAGTTAACTGTAACAAATTAAAAGTTTAATATTTTATTTGACAAATATATCTTTAATTAAAAAATAATTACAATCTAGTTTTCTTTGAAGGCATATTATTTACTAGTTAATTAGCTTTCGATAGTGGAAAATTGAATTTGAATATATTTTCTTTATAAATCTCTGCAAATATTTTATTTAGGCAAATCATTTGATTAGTCATTGTATTACAACACATTAACCTCAATATTCATTATCATACTATACGCCTGTAGAATTAGTTTTTATTTTCTTATTGTTACTTAGTTAATGCATGATCTATTACATTTCATAGTACTTCATCTATCAAAAAGTCATACTTCATACTTTAAGAGATATTTCCTTCACATGTTGCTCACAGCTTCGCCTTTATTTGATAAGCCCAGAGAAGAAAAACCTTAGGCCCGTTCAAAGTCATATACTCATATATACAGAGAAAAAGATATTAGGATTAAGAATCCATATTTCAAAAATGTATCTTAATTCCGTGAGCGAAAGTTGGTGACAAATGTTCTAAACTTACTTGTCTTATGCCTTGTGAAAACGGCAGTAATTACCTAAAGTTCTGGAGATTTAGATTTTAGAATAGTCTTAAAATGCTGTTGAGAGTTTGTGTGAACTATTTTTCTTATTTTACTATTTTTCCTATGTCTTTTTTAAATGTCGTACACTGAAAGAATTTCGCATCGTAAATCTAATGAAACGTTTTGATTATATTTTTTCACAATTGCAATGACATATTTTGTATACTCAAAATATTCTGTAAATAAAATTAACTTTACATAAAATTTTTCATTTAAATTAAAAAAAAGTTTATTTAATTTTAAATGTAAAAAAGTTAACTGATTCTTCGGTTCAATTTATCTATCACAAAAACTAATCGCAACTTCCACAAAAATAAAAGATGTTTCCTTTGCTTCTGCTATTTTTACTGTCAAATAATCAAATAAAAAGTACCGTAACAACAAATGATTTTTTCGTTATTTTGAAATGAACTAACGTCATGTTAAAATGTTATTATTTCCTATCTTTAATAATTTTTTTATTACTTTGATAATTTTACTCACTTTTTGTTATATTAATTTCCACTGGGAGTCGAACAAAGCTCCTTCAGGTTTGAAATCCAACGCATTAACCACTCGGTTAGCACAAACTTACTCTTAAACTCCTTCGCTTTCTGGGTATGCGTATGAGTGTTTGAGTGTGTGTTAGTTTTATGCATGTATGTTTGGTACTTATAACATAAATAACGGACAACATTGAAAGCAACCGAAAATCCATATTTTGAATGAATATTAGAATCAGTTAAATATAAAATTGCTTAAAATTTTAAATGTTTATTCATTTACAAATGGCTACACGGAATACTTCTTGAATAAAGTATATTCCGTTACGGTAAAAATTTTGTGAGTGTAATATATAAGAAATTTCACGAATATTGCGAAAGAGTTTCATTGGAATTTTCATAGTTCCGTTAAAAAATTTTATTGGATTTTTGACAACTTTATTTTGTCAATGTATATGATGCATTCCACTCCAAATCGGATGGTTTGAGTTTGTTTTGATTTTCCCAATTTTGTGATATGTTTTAGTGACCTCCAAAGAGATTTTTTTAAGTACTCGTTGAAAATATGTTACGCCCTAATTATATAAATGACATCATCGAAGTGAAATTTATGTTAAAGCAAAAACAAATTGAAAAAGCTTAAAAGAGTTGTTTTTGTTTTTAATAAAAATTCTTCAGTAAACAAACGCATAGAAATTAAGGCATTGCTGTAACATCGAAAATTTTATAATTTGTATGAAAAATAATACAAATTTATAAAATATTTGAAGTTTTGTTTTTGTTCTCTATACAAATTCCACTTTGGTGACGTGATTTAAACAATTAGGGCCTAAATTAAAAAAAAATCGCTTTTTTAGTTTTTATCTCAAAATTTACTTGGAGTAACAGGTACTAAAAAAATCACACAATTGGAGAAATAAAAAAAATTTATTTTTTTTAAACCGTCCGATTTGGCGTGGAATGCCCCATATAAATCCCCTAAGTTATGACAAAATGTTTTCATGGGTGCTTAAAAAGCTTGAAATGTTTAGTCTTAAAAATAAAAAAAAAATTAAAAAAAATTGTTTTCGAATGTCACAATTTCAATTAAATTTATTTCATAGTTTTGATGAAAATTTTCATTGCTTCTATGAAATACCGACAAAATAAATCACAAGTATATTTTCTTGCATAAAATTATGCAACAGTTGGTAATCAAAATCGAAAATTTTTTTTTTTAGAATTGTTGTTGCTGTACTCTTTCTTTTTTTTATTCACTCATAGAGTAGATTGTTTTGAGGCTGCTGATCGATGGCTGAATTGGTTAAGACGGTTCCTACAAAGGAAATGATGAAAATCAAGAGTCTCATTTTGATACTGTGAGCGGCCATCAACACTACAAACGTTTATAATGTGCATTAGTGTATATCGTCCATAAAATAGTCAATAAAACAGTTTGAATTAATATAATGAGCCTACTTAGTAGTAAAATAAATTCATTAAAATGATGAGATAATATCATTAAAATGATGAATAAATATCATTGAAATGATGAAATAATTTAATTAAAATAATAAACTATTTTCATTAGTTTAGCAAAATTACTTCATATATTTGGTGAAGATTTTTTCAATTATAATTTATACTTGTATTTGTATCAATAAAAAGTGTGTATTTTCAATTACTACTTAATTATTAATGTTAAATGTCAGAATAATATTTATAAATAATTTATATTATTCAACATGGCTGGGATCTTATAAAGACATAAGATTGCAGCAAAAAAAAATATCACGTTTCTGAAAGCATTAAAAACATTTCATGCCTTTCACATGCGATGTTTTGAAGCGGTTCCGAGGATGCTCAAAAAGAAGGAAGAGATCTCTCAGTGTTCATATTGCTTAAATTACGAAGTTAGTCGGGTTTTTGTATTTAGTCAACATGAACTTCAAAACAAGCTTAATCTTATTCAGTAGAATTGTAGCTTTCAATAAAATAAGTTCTAAATCAAAGTTGCTCATTTCACCAAACAATTGTTTATCCTCTTTATTTCATTTCTTTTTATACTCTCTATTTAGTCATTAATGCGAGAGCGACAAGTGTACATGCATAGTAGCTTTGTTGGTATTTTGCCATATACAGTGTGTAAAATAAATGATCATGGAAAATATAGTGCTTTTTATTAGAAATAAAAAAATATTTTTGGAAAAACAAAGGGGATTGTGGCAAAATATAGTAAAAATTTCAGTATTTTACCAAGTAAAGAAATAGTAAATTCAGTGTGAACCGCATTATTATACATTTTTACGACCAACATAATTTCTTGTGACACAATTTTAATGAAAGTCTTTGCGTTTACTTTATCGTGTCACTGTACTCTTAGCAATACAGCTGCAAAATATATTTGGGCAGCCTTGTTCTAAAGATTTGTCGAACGCATTGTTTCAAATAAACACTAACACATTTAAAGCATGCTCTCTTTCTACATATCTCACTTATTGGATGGAGGAGAGAGATTTACAATAAAACACGATTCGTTTTGTCTGTAGTTTAACGATGATACAATTGGATGACGCAACAAGATGAAGAGACATAATTTTGGAGCATTTTTGATGTTTCGAAAGAAGCGCTGCTGTCCCAAGTAGCATATCGCGAACAAAAACCATGCCTGTTCGAAGCGCTTTTCGAAGCAGGAGAAATAATAACAATTAGCTTCTCTCGCTTACAAACCTGCTTCAGCCGAAGCAGTAGTTTTTGCTGGAATAGTTCATTGACTTTAGATTAAATTTCCACTTATTTCAATTTTAACACTTATCGCATGTTTTAATAAAATTTTTTTCGCTTTTTATTTTTTTTTTATCAGTTTTATCGCTTTCATTATTTTTTAAGTAGCAAATTTTTTTTATGTATAATTTGTCTTACCAGCTTTTTCTATCACCGCTTTCATTTGCATTTTGTTATCACTTTTATTTATTCTTCTTTTTTGTAAATTTCATATATATCAAAAAAAAAAACCAACAAAAAAATTTTCAGGAACGTGGCGTTCAATTATTTTTACGTTATGCCTCTCGCTGGGGTCGTGATGCTATAAGAGGTTTAGTGGACGTTACACCTTTGGAGCCGGGACGACATTGTGGACAGTTTCAATGTCCCTGTCAATATATTAAAGATCATTTACAGTGCAAACCAAGAGGCAAGTTTAAGTGCTTTAATATTGTTTACTGGGTGCTGGCCTCTGAACGTTATGAATAGTTGTTGTTGTAATAAAATAGAATCTATTAAAACCACTCACTAATAAAACTTTAAAACCAACATCAATCATAATTTGTAATTGTGCAGTTAATATATAAAATCATTTTAAATTGATTAAATACATTTTTAAGAATCATTTAATTTTAAAGAACATTCATTCTTTGCAGTTTTACTATAAATTTATTATCTCAAAATTATTATTATGCTTAATTAAATACTCATTTTAGTTATTATAATTTTATGTTTTGGCATTAATGTTTCTGATTTTTCTTTAATTATAATTTGATTCTACAGTTATTTTAAATAATGTCGGCCAAGTAGTTTGGACACGTTCTACAGTGTATGGAAATTGATTGGAAGTTTAAATGTGCAATTACAAATTTTGTATCATATGTAGTTTATATATAAAAAAAAACATGTAAACAAACATTTTTGGCTTTAAAATTGTCTAAATAAATATTTTATGGTAAAAAGGAATTTACGAATTAATATAATCAAGGTGGAAAAATCTTAACATATTACTAGAGAATAATTAATAAATAAATTTCCTCTACTACTCCAAAATTAGAAATTTGAATTTTAGTCCTCAACAGAGTTTGAAATTATTTAGAAAATTACTATATCGTCATATAACATCCAAAAGGGCCTATCATGATGTTTAAAAAATTTTCAGAAGAGATAAAAATATTAATAAAGAGCAAACTATTATGATAATAAAAACGATTTCTTGTGTTTAGTATAATTAATATAGTCTGAATCAATGATACTATGCTGAAAGCAATTTTGTGATCACAATAGATTGATTTTTATTAAGTTTTTATCTCTCTTAAAAAAATGTTTAAAAATGATAATAGGACCTTTTGCTTTTTACATGACAATATGTACATTAGAGTGGTCGTAAAAAATTAAAATTTTAATTTCTACAAATCTCATACCCCAAATTGATTAGTATTTATAAAAAACTGCCCTAAAATAACTTCAGGTTAATCAGTCGATATTAAGGCGTGTCACACGCCCACCCAAGTTTAAGCAAATGTTCTCTTTCTGGTTTTATGTCTCATAACTTAATAAATATAGTATTTACAAAAATTTTTTTTAATACGTTGTCTATAAGTTTCTTTTGCTTTTGCTTTGCCGTTTAAAAAGCTTTTTTTTGGTGGAAATAATTCGGTATTTCGAGAACCGTTAAAGATATCGTTCTGAATTTCCACAGAGAGAGTTGAGGTGCTTTAAAATTCACGCGCGAGTGCATGGCTTCCTGGCATATGCGCGTATGCAAACCCACAAAGCTGACTACCTCGGACGGTAAGTTTCTTAAAAAAATCGCTTACAGTTAATTTATACTCCAAATGTTGGTGGATGTGGTTGATGTTCGAACTTCAACCAATACATACCGACAACCTGTGAACCACCTGTGCAAGATAGGACTTCATCATTGCCACACTGATGATCGTGCTGATGCTAGGAGTTAGCACTAGGGGGCGGAAATATGTCGCAGAAAAGCTGTCGCATCACAGTTTTGCTTTTTATTATAGTTTTAGGTACATGAAAAGACAACTCTGTTTCGAACTACTTTTTCTTGCATCATTGAATTTTTAAACTCTTGGCATTTTAACGACTGCATTTGCAACAAGAAAAGAATAACTTAATAAAAAGAAAAACTATTTAAACTACTTATTAGCTATATTTGAAAAACTGCAAATGAGGGATTTTTTTACTGCATTTGCACTCAGAATACCAATGAATATTAAGAAATAAGAAAAAGAAGAAGAATATGGTTAATTAAATAAAAGGACATTAACCCATTTGTATGTTTAGGATGTTGAAAATAAACTAAAATTTTAAGCTAATCTCTAAATAATTCGATAAATTTTGAACTAATTTGTTATTTTAATTATAAATTTGGTTCACTCCCTGTAAGGCCTTGTGAAATGGTGTGCAAATTTTTTTGTGCGAATTTTTGTGATACACAATTTTATTAAGGTTAAAAACAAAACGGATAAATTTCAACATCCCTGAAAGATCAGAAAGATATGCCGAAGCAACCAACAGAATTATTATACTCAAAAAATTTAAGTCAAAAAATGATTGCCAAGAAATTCTCTTTTTAAGGTGTAACATTCAAAATTTATATGAAGAACCCTAAAAAATAGGATATATATGTATATATAGTATAGCAGAGTAATAAAGGTTCAACAACACATGCAAAAATTTTACAATTTTAGGGCACCAAAAAGTTTGTTTAATTGTTTTGTTACTAAAATGAACACTATACTCCCTTGTAAAATAAAAATACACTTAAGATTTGTTTAATAATACTTTTGCTATCTAGTTTTATAATAAAGTTTGGTTTATACTTTTAAAAATTTTATGCGTAGGTAATGCCTATTTCTTTTGTTTTTTGTTTTTAAAATTTATGTTTTCTTTGCTTAGATAATGTTTAGATCCTTATTTTTTGTTGCTTGTTTAATTTTTGTTAAATATATATTTTTTAATTTTTATAGGTTATCCATGTGGTTGCATTGCTTATGCATCGGATCCACAATTTCAAAATCGTTATTAAATTTTATTCCCGCCTTTCATATTTTTTTGTATAGTTATTTTAAAATAAAAAATTTTTTATTAAAATATGCATCCTGCTCTGTGATACGGTCGAAATAAAAATAATGCTAATTACATATATATGGGTATTTCCACAGGAAAGTCTACTTTCCGTCACGTTCGACCCCAAGCAATTATGTTGATTTTTTCAAAGCAACGTAAGTTTTTCAACCACATGGTTCTGAAAAACAAGCTTACTTTCTTGGTGTCGAACGTGACAGAAAGTGGACTTTCCTGTGGAAATGCCCATAAGTCCACTTTCTGTTTCGTTCGACACCTAAAATTTTACTAAGTGTAGAGCTACTTACGGACTACACAAACATGCAAAGAAGTATAAAAAAACTTACGTTGCTTTGAAAAAATCAACATACATAATTGCTTGGGGTTGAACGTGACGGAAAGTAGACTTTACTGTGGAAATACCCATATGGAACAACAATGTCATCAAGATTCATATTATCAGCCATGTCACAGAATACCATTCCGATCGGAAGTGGTTTCAATTGCGTAAGTTGCTTCTTCCGAAAACGAAAAACGAAAATTTTATTCGTAATCAAACCACATACTTTTCTGCTAAATTTATTTGCACTAAATACTTGAAAACGTGCATACTTTTAGGTGCTTCAAATACATATTTGGTCATATGCTTTTATGTGAGATTTGTTTCTAAAAACAAACGCCTCAAGGTATAACAACATTATAATTGTAAAATCGAAATTCAAAATAAACGGAATCTAAAGCACCAAAAATGAACTTTTTCGGAATGTCAACTACGGAATGAAAACGGAATCTGTGACACGGCTGGCTGTATGTATTTTAATTTCGAATGAAACACAGGGGAGAGCCAAATATTTGAAATCATTGGTTTTATTTAAAAACTGAATTCTGTAATGGTAGGTATCTTTTATTTTAATCGAAAAAATTACTGAAAATGAATAAAATTTGTAATAAATAAATATGTAATAAAATGGTTTTTAAGATAATTTTTTTACTATGTCTGTGCTGTAAGAAAAATTGGTGACAAATGATATAACGTACTGTCCCTGGTTTTGTGAAAAGGGGAGTGGTACCGAAAGTAAGTGCTGAATGGTTAAAAAAGAACAATTTAATTGGTAGTCGGGTTACTAGTGTTGTAAACCGCATTCAACAATCTGGGTCTGAGATCTATCACATAGTATATAATAGAGGGCTGCACAAGTATACTCGAAAGTATTCATATATATGTTTATGTGTGCATACATTGATATGTATGTATGTATGTATGTATATATTTTTGTTTATAAGTATACTTGTATATGCGTATATGTAATTATATGCATACCCAGCAAAAAAAAAAAAAATGCAAAAAACGAGTTAAAGCATGAGCTCAAATGATACTGCATGCATTCAAATTCGGGTGAAAACCGCATGATTTTAACATTAGCGTTTCATTGGAGGTCATGCGTTCAAATTTAAATATACTGCTCGTCATTCAAAAAATTTTTTTTATTAAAAAGAGAAGTAACACAATCAAGCAATTAATGCCTACCAGTTAATTAATTAATATGTTACCTTCTTTGGGAAATGGATAAAGTAGAAAGAACAGGTGGTGAAGTTGGAGAGAGATAGAAAGCTTAATTCATTTACAACTCTACTATTGCGGGTTTTTTTGTTGTAGAGCAGTGTTGCAAGCCTCTCTGGTGTCAACTAGAGGCTTCGCGTTGTTTTTTTTTTGCTTTGTAGCTATTTTATTAGTTCTTTTACTTCGCCAACGGTTCTGCTACAATACCGGCGAAGAAGGGTGCTGTGAATTGCATTAGGATATGTTAGTATTAATCGCTGCCGGTACTGCCAAAGTGATCAGTGCTATGCTTTCTCACTTTAACAGTCCAACAGCAACCAACACAATAACACACCAATGCAAATGAGAAAAATTCATCATGTTGTTGGCTTGCCTGAAAGTAGCCTTGAACTCAAGACCTCAGGTTTTATAGTCAAACGCGCTAACTACTCAGCCAACAGCACCCTCTTATGACCGATGAAAACTCGATGATTTTAACTCGTTTTTGCATGCATGCGAAATATTAATAAAAATAAAAATGAAGAAAAAATTTAGCAGGCCTGGATACGAGCACGGGTTCTTTGGACATAAAGCATACGCTCTACAGCCGAGCCATATCCCATTTATATTTTAGTGAGATAAAACTTGTTTTATAGTACTTACCTCTGAAAAATATGTCAATGTGATGATTCAACTCATTTTTGCATACCTTTTTTGCTAGATAATTAGTGCAATATTTTATACATTACTGTCTGTAATGTCGTATGCATTTTTTCATGAGTTCAAAAAATACAACTTTATTAAGATTTACGATGGCAGAAAGAATGCAGTCAAACAAACAAGTTCCTCAGAAAACATCAAAATACTACTTCATCTTGCAGGCGGAGTGATTCCACGTAAAACGGCCCTATGCAAGGAAAAAATAATTTTCTTATTTTTAATAAAAATCTCTCAATTGATGTTTTTAGAGCATGACAATTATAGAAATAATAAAAGAATACATTATTTAATATTTTTTAAGCAATTTGAGGGACTTTTAAATGATCATCCACGAATCTTTTAGCTCTCCCTCTTTGTATGTTTAATATTTATTTCAGATTTCTTTTCTTCCCATTCTCATTATTATTAAAAGCCCTTATTTGTGAAAAGAATATGTTTTTTTCGCTTTTTATTGAATTAAAAAGAAAATACTCAACTAGAGTATTCTGCTGTCTATAATAGAACGGATAGCAAATAATTTAATGTGTTATTATATTCTTATGACTTGTTTTTTTATTATTTATATTAATGAAATCAATAAAAAGTTTTATATCTTCGAATTTTTAAAATTTTCGGATTATGTCACACCCGTCACATTTTAAAAATAGTTTTTTGTTAAGAACACTGATTTTTTGTTAAACAGTAAATACGTAATACAGCTAAAAACACTTTGAACAGACAGCTATACCAAAATTATTGTGCACGCTATAGTAATAATTTTACAGAATTTATGGTGAAAGTCATAATTCTTTAAAACTAAGATTTGTAAGGTTACACCTGTCGTAGCTTTCTGACGACCATTCTGAGCAGGAATCGTGTTCTTTCAGTGTCTACCCATTATTCAATGACTTTAAGCCTAATGGCCTCGCGAGTGAAAATATAATATTCTTTATTTATAACAAAAAATATATGTAAAGTGGTCACACCCGCCTAAATGGAATGGCTCACGGTTTCACTTATTTTTTTCTGGGTAAGAACCAGTGATGCCATTAGGATACGAAAGATACATTTTTCGTATCTTTTGATGTCTTCAGGTACCATGTATAATCCTGACACTTTTCGTATCTTTTGAATCTGTACCCAAAATGTACAGAAATGAAATATTAAACTTTCCGTCTCTGACAAACTTTTTTAAAGTTATCATTTCGTTATGAATACTAAAAAAACCACTGACAGCTAAATACAAAAATAACATGTATTTTGTTGTTAAGTTTTCTAAAGGGCATAATACACAATCAATCAACTTGATGTCAGATTCGTGTACGTGTGCTTGACGAAAAATCAAATCCAAGTAGATTTTCCATCAAGCGTCGTCGGTGTCACCAATACTAACGAAATTTCACACATACTACTACCACGCTTGTCAAGCATGTTGACTGTGTATATTGCCCTTAAGTTCTTCTGTGAAGTTGTTCTGAGGAAATACGAACATCTTTTTTATTTTCAGGAAATTTATATAAACTTTTTGATATAATCGCCTTAGTAAAACGCCTTAACTCGTATATTAATTTTTACAAAAATGAATTTGTTTTGATAACATCCAAAGATAGTTACATATAATTAATTTTAAAGTTGTTTTTACTGTATTTTTAAAAATTACATACCTAATATTTCTGACTTAAATAAATATAAAAATTAATTTATATATCATTTTCTTTACAATATTCATTAAAAATAATAAATGCTAAACGTTAAAAATGGATTTAAAAATTTTTTTTCAAAATGTATCTTTTTGGGAAAAAATGTATCTTTTTGGAAACTAAAATGTATCTTTCTCGAAATTTGACTGGCAACACTGGTAAGAACATACATACCCAGCAAAAACTTTTGTCATTTTTGTAATCCGTAGTACTTTATTAATGAGTTACAAAGTAATTAGTGGAATTTATTTATTTTATTACTGTGCTTCAAATTAGAACTCCTACTTAGTTTTTAATAAACTTAGTAGGTATTTTTATTATTATCTGAAAGTAGTTACAATTTGTTGATATGTATTAATAAAATAAATAAACAACCACTTTTTGGTCTACATGAGTTTGTATATGAAAACTAATTTTTGTCGCCTAAACTTATAAGTGAACAATAGCTGAGTGGGTCAAGTTATTGTCTTCATATCTGAACGAGCACAGGTTCGTATCCCAGCTGGGCCAAAAAAATAAAAATAAAAATATGTAATAAAATTTAAAAAATATAAATAAAACATCATAATGCATATAGATTTTTTTATTTTAATTTGTTTATTTTACTACTTATTATTTAGCTTCAAATAGGTCAAATAATAACTAGTTAATTGCAGTGACAATGTAAATACATTTGTAAGGGGTATCCCTATATTTGGACTTCTCAAAAAAAAAAAAAAAAAAAAAAGTAGTTATCGAGTCAAATTGTAAGTAGCTACGACTTAAATCCTCATATACTTTTTTGGCTACCAGTAAGTAAAAATTTTGCTGGGTATATGCACACACGAAATTCATGCGAGTACATTCTACGAATACACTTGTGTACTCTTTGCAGCCCTCTAGTATCTAAGTAATATTATTTTTTTTTCTTGCCCTTGCCTTATAAGGGCTAGGCTCCCAAAAAAATTATCTTTTATACTTTGTAAAATTATATTTTTTATTATATTTAAAAAATAAAAGGTGTTAATATTTCGAATCTTGGTCCAGTATTTTTAAGATATTGGATCGAAATAACTACAGATTGGAATACAGAGAACGAAGCTGATACTGATTTGTCGGCGGTGGTTCACAGAAACATCTACGGCGGGGGCGGCTAAAAGTCAACTTGAAACTGAAGAATACCGTCGAAGTGACTAGTCCGCTTCATAGGAAGTGTTAGAACTCGAACTGGTCTCTACCTCCTGGGAAGCAATCATGTGACAGTTTTGTGTCAGTTTTATTCCCTCTAGGCAATTTGCTCTAGCAGTGATATAATTTCACGTTAATTTAGCTTAAGTACAAAGAATTCCATTTTCTTCTGACAACGAATTGTGCTAAAATGAAATTATCTTCTTTTAAATCGGACAGTGCAGTTATAAATTTTAATAAATATTTGAATTCCATAAAATCAAGTAAATGATTTTATCACAAATCAAACCTAGTTTAGTAAATTTATACATACTTTCTTAATAACAAACTGTTTCTGCTCATGCATTTAACACTTGACCATGAATTTTATATAGTTTTTTATTTTCATTTAACTTTTAATTTTTTTTATATCCATTCTCTGCGACAAATTATTCTCTATGGTTTAATTATATCCATGATTGGATTGCAGATATCACGTTCTGCTTATAATGTAATTTAAAAGAAACTCCAAATTTTTTATGTTATATTTATGACATTTTTAATTTTTTCCTTGAACTTCGTTCTATTTTTTTCCCAACAAAACTCAATTGATCTGTGTGCAGAAAACAGAAATTTATCGATGATTTCAAATCAACCATAAAATTTTTCTTTGAAGCAATTAATCATAAATTACTGCAATAAGCCAAAAGACAGAGAAATTAAGTATAAAAAAAATATCAACAAGACCCTGCAAAAATTGCAATGACATGCCAAAACTACCAGCATGAAAAGTGCATAAAGTTAAAACGAGATGTGCATAAAATATGCCTAATTTACACTCAAAAGGCAAGGATATGGCAAAAAAACAAGGACAATAACAAAAATCAACGACAATACTAACCAACACTGAGAAGTTTGCAAAAGAAATAAAATCTGTAAAGTATAAAAATAAAAAAAGCAGATTCCAATAAAAGCAGTGTAAAAACTAAAAAATACTTTTTAGAGAGAGAGAGAGAAATGTGCAATTTAAAATCAATTTGGCGCTATTGCTGATTTAGCGTCTTTTTGTGGTAATTTTCGAACCACTGGAAAAAAAGATAAATGCATAGGAAATGCTGGAAAATTGTAAGGAAAATATGCACAAAAACTAAAGAACTGAAACAGAAATTTTAGTAAATGGTATGATAATAAGAAAAAAAGTACTTGCAAATTGGTTACAACAACTGCAAAAAGGGAAGATGTTACAAAAATAAAAAGAGAAATGTTCAAATTGTACACGAAAATAAAAGTGAACAAAATATATTATGGCTTAGTGCACAACGAATACAAGTTGACTTCGAGTAAAGTGTGAAAAAACTGCTAAAACTATCGAAAAACTCCAGATTTTAGCAATTTACTCACCATTTTGATATTTGGATTCAGCGCGTCAAAAAATGCATGAACTTTTTTGTGTCGTTGCATCTGTGCAAGCCCAGCAAAAACGTTGCTTACTGGTAGGCAAAAAAGTATACGAGGATTTAAATCGTAACTACTTACAAATTGACTCGATAACTACTTATTTTTGTTTGAGAAGTCTAAAAAATAAGGGGGTACCCCTTACAAATGTATTTACATTGCACAGCAATTAACTAGTTATTATTTGGCTTACTTGAAGCTAAAAATAAGTAGTCAAATAAACAAATTACAATTAAAAAGTTTATTATACACACCTTTGATTTATATTTTTTCAATTTTATTTTAGTTTTTTATTTATTTATTTTTTGATCCAGCTGGGATACGAACCTGTGCTCCTTCAGATATGAAGACAAGAATTTTAACTTTTAAGTTTAAGTGACAAAAATTAGTTTTCATATACAAACACATGTTGACACAAAAAGTGGTTGTCTACTTATTTTATTAATACATATCAACAAATTGTAACTACTTACAGGTAGTGATACAAATGCGTACTAGTTTTATTAAAAACTAAGTAGTAGTTCTATTTTGAAACATAGTAATAAGATAAATAAGTACCACTCATTACTTTGTAGCCCATTAATAAAGTACTACCGATTACAAAAATTACAAAAGTTTTTGCTGGGAGTTAAGTCGGAAACAAAATCTACTTTTTTTTGCTAGATTTCGCATACAAAAAAAATTCTACTTCGTCACTAGGTTTTGACTAAATCTTTTTAAAATCTAATAGTACTTAGAGATACAACTATGGTTTTTTTTTCCAGATTGTACTAAAAAATACTGCGCTGTACCAAATTTATTTTTACAAGGTGTCGGAATTAACTACTTTGTAGTTGTTTGGTTGCAGCTTAGGACAAATTTTAGTCAAAGGTTTTAGTTTTGAATACGCAATCGTCATAAATCTCAAACAAGCTTGGTGCAAACAGCATAGATTTTGATAAAGATTTTAATTGAAATCTACTAAATGTTGCTCAAATGTAAATGCACTGTTTCATGACTTGTAGTAGAAGTTTATAGAAAATATTGTTGTAGAACATTTTAACCCGCTATATCGGAGGCTGAACAGAAGTTTTTTCCCCCTTTTTTTTAAGAAACGGACTAAAGGACCAATACAACGAAGAGTTAGGGGGCTATAATGTTCTACAAAAATAATTCTCCTGGTGTTTTACATAAGAGTGTTCAACACATCTTATACCTTAAACGTAAGCTTTATAAAATTTTCTATGCCGACTCACTTTATCTATGTGCAAAAGTGGGAGAACTTTAACTCCCCCTAAAATGAGTACCATACACGCCGATACATGTACATACATACATACATACATATATATATATATATATATATATATATATATATATATATATATATATATATATATATATATATATATATATATATATATATATATATATATATATATATATATATATATATATATATATATATATATATATATATATATATATATATATATATATATATATATATATATATATATATATATATATATATATATATATATATATATATATATATATATATATATATATATATATATATATATATATATATATATATATATACATATATATATATTTGGTGCCCTTTGCCAGAATCAGTCGTTAGAGCCGTGTTATTTTATTTTGTGTTGTACAGTGTTATTAGACTAGTTTCAGCTATATGCCATCTTTAGTGTTGTCTACAATAATCGGCACATAACAGAATATCTTATTTTAAGATATTCTGTTTATTAAGAAATTAAGAAAACCGATAAAATACGATTTTTGGGACTTCACGAACAAATTTAAATTTCACTTCTTCATTTCTGCACTGATTTTAAATTTTTAAACGGTGCACAGTGGGGATTTTTGCGAAATAAATGGTAATAAATCTGGATCTTATAAACTTCAGATTGGATTTATCTGAAACTTCGAACATCTTTAGAGGGGAATCAGGCGTATCATGCTGGCCTTCTGGTTAAAGCACGAGCGGAATTACAGTGGGCCAAAGTTGATTCTGAGGCTTGTAACTTTTTTAAATGTTATCCGATTTTATAAATTTGAGTTTGAGCGTTCAGTTAAACTAAAAAACGCAAAGAAAAAAGTGTGTTTCCGTATCTCTTATAGTATAGAAGATATTTGAATTTAAAGAAAACAAATTTTTTGTCATTAACTTTTGGCCAACAGAAAATTCAAATTTGGTGATACCGCTTAACTATATATGGCAATAATGTAGCTAAGAGTTCGCTAACAGATCTTATTACCATTTTATGCCAAAATACTATTTTTCAAACTTTTTCCAGAATAACTTACAGGGACTCGTAATTTTTTATTAACAATATTTGGCAAAGTTGTAGCTACGGTAAAGCTGAACAACTTTTGTGAAGTACAGGAACATATTATTTTTCTGGGCACAAAATGTTAGTGAAACACAACAGAGAAGTATGCACTTGAATATACTATTTTCAAAAAAAAAATTTTTTTTAGCATAAAAAAATAGTGAAAAACTATAATTTTTAAGGTAAAAATTGGTCTGTGTGAGCTATTAGATTGCCTAGATACGTGCAGATTGTATTGATATTTTCACAAAAGTTGTTCAGCTCTACCGCAACTATAAGTTTGCCAAATATTGTTAGTTAAAAATTACAAGTCCCTGTAAGTGAAAAAAAGTTCACGAAAAAAATTTTTTGGCATGAAATGTAAAAAAAATCTGTTAAACAGACTCTTAGCTACATTATTGCCATATATAGTTAAGCGGTATTATAAAGTTTGAATTAGCTGTTGGCCAAATACTGATGACACCGTTTTTTGAGGCCCCACTGATTTTCATAAACTTTGGAGGTCCATAAAAAAAATTGGTCACCAAATTCGCCAAACTGAGTAATGGGTTTTACTACCCCATTGTAGGACAATCGAACCTGTACTGTCTTGTTCTTGTGTTTTTCCAAAAGTCTTCATTTGTCGCATGGTGTAATTAGTAGAAAAGCAAGAAAGAAATTTTAGTTCCTTTATAATTTTAAAAAATACTCGCCATACGCGAATAAAAAAAATTGTGAAAATGGGTAATTTTTTATAATTTTTTCTTGAGGAAAAATCCTTATAGAACACCGAAAAAGAAATTTGTTCGAGCATCGCTTGCAGTTCGGTGATTGGTAATCGAAAAACAGAACTTCTTGCAATGGCAAGGATATGTAAAACTAATTAGAAAAGAATTCTACATTTTCATGACTTCTTTGGAGTGTCTTTTTTTGCTGGAATAAGATTTAAAAAACAACGAATTGAATTTGAGTTCATGGTAAAATTAACAAAAAATAAATAATTTTTTTACAAAATAATAGTATAAAATATTATTAATTTTTAAAATTGATATTAATAAGATTTAAAAAATAACAAAATGAGTTTAGTTCATGGTAAAATTAACAAACACTAAATAATTTGTCAGAAAAAAACTCAAAAAAAATTTTTCAAAGTATCATCGTATCGACAGTAAAATATCGCCGATACCGATGTATCGGAAAATCTATAGTATCGCCGATATATCGGTATCGGTATCGGTATTCGTTGCATTTCTAGTTTAAGGGCCTATATGAAATTGTGGCGGTCGATTTTGAAAATTCCAAAAACAACGTTTTATAATATAGATAGAAGAGACCCTTTCATAAATGTGGCTATGCGCGGAGATTTTCTGAAAAATGTCAAAATTTAGGAAAATAAACTTTTGTACCATAGAAAATATATATTCGGGTATGGTCTGTAGTTCATGTGGAATTAAAATGTGGGAAAATATCAAAGCATGCAATGCTAGACGACAGCAATGAGTCGTTTGATGGCATTTGATGCTGATGTTCCAAAAATTATGTTGCTGATGTTCCAAAAATGATTGAAAGTACATAATCAAGTGGCTAGTGCAGGTAATACAGATCACCTTTGTAAATAACGTCCAAAGCTTTGGAGAGTATACGAACATGGCTCAGGAAGGCATTACAAAAATGTCGTGCTAATATATATCTGATAATTTTTTTAAGTCAACATATTTAACACTTTTTAGATGGTTTTCAATAGTTGATCAAACCACAAATGTCGACTGTAGTGCATAAAGAATAATATGAAAAACTAAATGAAATTAGTGTAAAAAGAAATTATTTTGTTAAAAAGGAACCAAGCAAGGCTGTTTTTTATGTCGATAAGACTAAAAATGCATAAATCTATGAAATAAAAAAATATTTTAAATTGTAACGTAAAAACAAACACTACAAATTTAAGAAAAAGGAAGTAAAACCGAAAAAAAATATTCATGGCAAAAAGGCTGCCATTTGCATTAAGCACATTGTGTATAAGAGAAGGTCTTGTGTGTGAAAGTTTTATTTTTATTTTTTGGCAACCAATTTTCTATTTGTTTTTGCAGCCACGAAAACTTTTTTTTGCAGTTTTTTTTATCTTCTATAAAATATTACAAGAGTTCTTAAATGATCGAATATGTTTAAAGACAAACGAACAATTTCTAGTACGTGGAAATGAATATATTAAAGTGTTTGAAATAAAAATGCTTTCTTTTGGAAACTATGCAGTAAACTATTAAAGGTACTTATGAACTGAATAAATCCTATTAAGTGAAGTACTAATGATTTTTTATTAATAAACTTTTATATAAACACAATAAATATATTATAACAAGTATTAAGTAAGACAGTCTTGTATTTATAATATGTATTTTATATAATATTGATTTTTTAATTACTGCAGCTTCATGCATATCATTCGCATTTTAGCTAATTATTGTACAAATACACCCTCTACATATCCATTATTTTCTATGCGTGTTATTAAATTTTAAATTAATTGTACCAACTTAATTATATGACTAGTCTAAATACCTTAAAAATAAAACTTTTAATTCTTCGCAAAACTTTTCTTCTACTATCACTAAAAATACGGTTCTGCACGACACTAGACTATTTTAATTTGTGTCCTTTGAAGCATCTATACTTAAATTAGCTTAGTAAATATGTTATATTTTCATAATTTTAGTCGTTAAAAAATATCCAGCATCTACAATTTTCTTGACTTAATTTTACTTAACTTCCTTAAGCAACACTTAAGAAAACTCCTTTAGTCATCTCTTGAAAAAAGTCGAAAAATCATATTATGAAAAAAAACTTCATCTACTTACGTTGACTTTATCAACATCTTTTTCAAAGTATATACTCGTACACCGAAAAGCACAGATAAAAACGGTGATGAAATGAGAGATGTTATTTTAAATACCAGTGTTGTAAGGCCATTTTAGCCTTTTATATCGCCGCTAAAGGGAATTAGTTTTACCCTATTATCAGAAAGGGACCAAAAGACCCAAACTACGAAGAGTTTGAGGGTTAACATGATACACGAAAATGTTTCTCGTGGCGTTTTGAATAAAGTGCTAAGCACAACCTATACCTTAAACGTAAGGCTTAAAGTATCTTCTATACCAATTACTAATTTTGAATAAGTACGAAATTAACCCTTAAACACATTTTCAGTTTTGTATGATTTCTGCCGTGCAAGTTGGGTATAAAGATTGGATGTCTTGAAGAGCTATTCTAGCTATAACGCTAATAAAGGGAATTTTTCCTCTCTTTTAAGAAAGGAATAAAAGGACCTATACCACAAACAGTTAGAGGGTTAAAATGTTCCACAAAAATGTTTCTCATGGTGTTTTAAATAAAAAACGTATGAGCACATCTTATACCTTAAACAAGATTTCTTACACCAAAAGAATTTTGTTTCATAAAACCAATGAAACAATTTCATTAGATTTTTTTCATTAATCCAATGATAATTTCATAAATCCAATAAAAATTTTAATAATATTGTGAAAGAATTTCACTGGTTGAATTAAATTTCATTAATATTGTGAAAGAATTTTTTTTTGGAACGAACACACATACTGCTTAAGCTTTTTTTGGTTAAATTTTTTCGTTGGATACATTTTTGCGAAAAGTTTCATTATAACTCAACCAACGAAATTCTTTCCCAATATTAATTTAATTTTCATTGGATTTGTGAAATTGTCATTGGATTAATGAAAACCTCTAATAACATTATTTAAGCCGATGAAATTCTTTCATAGTATTAATGAAATTTTGATTGGATTTGTGAAATTGTCATTGGATTAATGAAAAAATCGAATGAAATTGTGCACTGGTTTTATGAAGAAAAATTATTTTAATGCTTGTCGAGCACTAATTGTAAATAAGTAGGAAATGAGCCCCGTAACACATTTTAAACATTGAATGATTTCTGGCATTCATGTAGAGTCTTTAAAGGCCTTTGTATAATTTTATGATTAATATCTTTGTAGAATAATTTAGCCCGCTATATTGCCGTTGAAGGTTAAATTGTATACCATTTTTTAAGAAAGTTACAAAAAAAAAACCCCAAACAATGAAGAGTTAGAGGGCTAAATTTATCCACAAAACTGTTTTTCGTAAAAGTGCTAAACATTATCTATACCTTAAACGTAAGGCTTACAAGATTTCCTGTGCCGAGACACTACACACAGAAACATTTCATATGAAAATCGTCCAAAACAACGTAATGAAGTTTAACATTTTTCGATAGTGATTTTGATTCATAAGTGTTTCATATTAATTCAACAAAATGAAGTTTATACGGAAATAATACGAAGAATCATGTTGAAACAATGTGACTTTGCTATTAAAATAACACGAAGAATCATGTTGTATCAAAACTATTTTAAGTTGAAATAATGTGAATTTTATATTGCAACAACACAAAGAATCATGTTGAATCAAAGTTATTGCAAGTTAAAACAACATGATTATAATGTAGCTATTTTATTATTTATTTCACTTACGTGATGTATATTCGCATAGGCATCATTTGTGTTCTAGTTGGCTGCCCAGCCAAGATTTGAACTTGGGCCACTTGCTTTGTAGTCAACACGCTAATCACTGGAGCCACAACAGCTTCAAACTTTAATTTAGATATACACTGAATAAATATTATCATAAATAACATGAATTTTATTTTAATTCAACATTATTTAATTGATGACTTAACATAGAATTTATTGGAAATTATACTTATAGTCATGTTGATTTAAAATGAAATGTAACATTGATAAAAATGTTGTTTTAGCAGTGCAAACTATTAAATTATAGAGATTTAAGGTTAGATTAATAATTTTTCCTTTAAAATCAATATAAAATATAGTAATTTTTAATCAGCAGAAGAAAGTTTTTGTTGGTAAGTTGGCGAAGTTTGTCGACTATTTACATGTACACAACACGAACATTAAAATGAACAACAACGTCACACAACTGAGCACAAAAGTGCGTTACAGTTATGAACAAAGCAAATTAATACCAACACACTTAAACAACAAATTATTTCTCATAAATTTAATATGGTTTCCAATGAAAATTACGACATCTTGATTTTACATTGGTGTTTTTGATTTTACATTGGTATGTGCAACAGGAGAAGAACTTTAACTCCCCATAAAATGATTCCGATATACGCATATATAATTTTGATACCCTCTGCCAGAATCAGTCGTTAGAGCCATCTAATTTTTTTTATTGCTGTACAGTTTTATATATGACGCAGTGAAAAATATTGCTAAGCCCGCCATTGTAAGCTTCACTTAGGACTTTCATAAATTTTCAAGTATGGACAATTTTTAATAAGCCAATTCTGAATATTGGGTGAATAATTAAAGATGTCAAGTGCTAATAGAGCGTATATAAATCGTGTGCGTGATCATTTACGAGTTTAACATAAAGCTGAGCTCGAGACTTTTACCTTCTTTACCTTCTTCCAATGATCTTGATACTTAAACCGAGGAATATCAATTCAATAATGGAGATAAATGGTTTTCTTAATGAATAATTTAATGAAATAGCAAGTGACAATACATTAGTGAATAATGAGCCCAGAGTTAATAAAATCAGTGATTACGAAGATAAGCAAGCACTAGCACATTGTGACGAATATCTATTAGATGGTGATGAAGACTATTTAAATGTTATTGAAGAACTTCGGCAATAAGCACTAATGGAGACTCCAATTTCCCACAGACTAAAAGCAATTTAAAAATTTTCAAGAACTCCTGCCCCCTTATTCTGTAACTCGCAAAAGCTAAATTTTATAAAGTCAATTTATCAATTTTTGGGTACAAATACAATTTTGCAACGTCTATTGCTAAATTAGTCAATGTCTTGAAATTTTAATCCGCCAAAATTTAAGTATTTTATGTCATCGCCAAAAATGTTTAATTTTGTCTTTGTTCAGCATTTTATCGATCGAAATTTAACTTTGGCTTTGACGACCCTGCGGAAAATTTGGTGACAATTGATTAAAAAGTACTCGTCCTATGACTTGAAAAAATGCGACTGGTACCAAAAAGAAAGAGTAGTGAATGGTGAAAAAAAGACGTATTGTGTAAATGGTCACTTATTAACCATTCTCAGTCAATTTAGTAGGTACTCCCGCTAGTATTGTAGTAAACGGCGCTGAACAAATTCGATGTACATGGATCTAATGCCTATCACATAGTGTCTATATAATATTAATTGTCTCCCTTCAATGAGACTGCCATGGCACTCAGGAAACTGTTCCGTAACTATATTCAGATATTAACTCCAGCTTAACTGGTATTTGTAACATTGAAATATCAGTTCCCCTGTGGTTGAGTGGGTAGTGTACTAGCCTGTCATGCCGGAGGTTGCCGGTTCGAGTCCTATCAAAGACACCGCTTACAAATAAAATATAATTTCTACTTGGATTTGTAACAATAAAAAAATAAATTAATCGATAATTACAGCTGAATTTTGGAATAATATTTATATATAATCTATATTATTCTACACCGATTAGGACTCCATAAGATAGTTCAGAGACAAGTTACAAGTTGCATACAAAATATCAATTAGCCCCATCCTAGGCCATCCCCATGTAAAAGTGGCTGGTCCGCTTCATAGGAAGTGTTAGTACTCGGAATGGTCCCTACCACCTGGGTACCGGTCACGTGACTTGTTTTGTGTCAGTTCCATTTACCGTAGGGTCGAATTACGAAATAAGGGGGCTGACCTACCCAAATGTAGCCAATTGCTGTTTCATCTACGGTGTGCTTATTAATGCAAGTTTATTTGAAAACACCCTGTAAGCTATATTCTTCTCACTTTCCAGACTTGCTCACCCTAAGGGAAAATAAATTAACATTTATGTGACGACACCGGAACTCGAAAATTCTGTGTGCAAATTTGTGCACCGAAGTTGTTTATTTAAGAATGTGTTTGGGCGTTTTTGTGCAAGTATGTATGCGTGCGTTGAAAGTTGCAATGAATGCAAAAAAAAAAAAACACACACACATAACACAAACAAAAAATTTAAATTAACTTAATTTATATCATAAACACTGAAAGACGCTTAACGACTTTTATGTTGCCACTCAGTTGCTATAGTTTTTCATAAGTTTACAAGTAGTTGCTGTTGTACGATTGTTGCACGTATTCTATGTGTATGCATATATTTCCTTTTATGCTTTGGTTGCTACAAAAGTGCTGTTATGTTTTGTTTTAAATACATTTAAGTACGTGTTTTCGTGTTGTTGGTATTTGTTTTGTGCAGTTGTTGTCTGTCCTGTTTTCTCTTGCCGCTGCAGTGTTTGTGGTAATTTGTTAATTTTTTTTGTTGCATTGTATTTTTTTTATTTAAACACTCAAAAATATGCCAAGGGACCTTAAGTTGAGCCAGGAAACAAATGTCTCCAATTTTGTTGTGTTTAAAGTCAGACTCATAAACTTGTACATAGATTTAAGGAAGCAAATTATGGTAATTTTAAAAATGAAAATAGTTTTTAAGAAAATATTTTTATGGTGAAGCTTGTAAAATAATTCGGTTGTTCGTGGATAACACCATAAAGATTTCATGACGATATCATAGATAATCGTTAAAACTAACGGGAGGTTTCTGATAATTCACACTATTAGATACAAGTTAAAAAAAAAAGAATATTGCTGAGCTGAGAAAATTGATGTTTGTAGCTTTGTTAAATTTGGTGCAGAAATATAAATGGGTTTGTTTGAAGGTAGAAAATTTTCACAAAAAGAAATATGAAGTACACTCAAAATAAAATAATAGGTAACTCTAACCAACTCAAATACACTCTAAAATATTAGTTGAAATTTAATATGATATCATTGTCTAAATTTGTGGTGAAAAGTTCTTGTTTGTCTAAAATTGTATCGAGTTTGTAGTTATTTGTAACAAAAAATGAACATAATTTGTCTCAGTTTTCGCAGAAATACAAATTTGCTGTTAAATGTATTTATTTTTGAACAAAGTATGTCGAAATAACATTAAAATTTTTAATATTAAGCAATCTGTCTAAGAAAACAGCAGAAAAATGTTTAAACAATAGAAGCACGCTATATTTGTCTTCGGTCATCAACGTTTAATTTCTGGCATTTAAAGGTTTTTAAATATAAATTTTGTAAGTATTGGTAAGTAAATATTGTCAACTTATAAACAAGATTATAAAGTTTTTCTTGTTTTAATATATGTAATGAATTAAGAAAATATACTTTATACATTTTTATTAAAGAAAAAACTTTTAAAATTAAACGCTAACAAGCTAAAAAGCTAAGCTCTAGCTATAACAATAACCCCTAGAATATGATCATTTCTAAAAATATTTTTCATGTTTGCATGAGTGGTACAAAAATTGCAAAGTTTTGGCATTTTTTTTTGTTGTAGGTAGTATTTTTTTCGTTTTGACGACTTTTTTGTTTTTGGCTTTTTTTAGTTTTTTGGTGATCATTTTAGTTATGGTGATATTTTGCGTTTTAGCGATTTGTTTTATTTTGGTGCTTTTTTTCTTTAAGCGCTTCTTTCAGCTTTGGCGATTTTTCGGTTTTAAGGATTTTTTTGGTTCTTTGTAATATTTTTTAGTTCTACCGATTTTTTTTGTTCTGACACTTTTTTCGTTTTGGCGATATTTTTTTTGGTTTTTTGGGATTTTTTTAGCTCTGGCGCTTTTTTTTGGTTTTGGCGCTTTTTTTTCGTTTTGGTGATTTATATTAATTTTTGGCGATTTCTTCGTTTTTTGATGATATTTTTAGTTTTGTCGATTTTTTTATGTTGTAGTGCTTTTTTTCGTTATGACGACTTTTTCGGTTTTTGGCGTATTTTTAGTTTTTTGGTGTTTTTTTTTAGTTTTGGTGTTTTTTGGCGCTTCAGCGACTTTTTTTCATTTTGGTGCTTTTTTCCTTTAAGCGCTCTTTTCATTTTGGCGATTTTTCGTTTTGACATTTTTTTAATTTTGCAATTTTTTAGTTATAGCGTTTTTTGGAAAATGTCATGAGTTTACCTCTTACTGTTTCGAAGATACAGCATATTGTCTAAATTACATAGTAAAATTACATTAACTGATAGAACGCCCTTTAATTTTTATTGTGTTAAATATCAGTGTTAATTGGTGTAGTCTATTCTACAGACTACACCAATTAACACTGACTTTGAAAATTTAAAGTGTCTATATATAAGTGTCTGTATATTAAATTAGTATTTCAACATGTTTCGTTGCTCGCTTTAGAACACCCTTTAATTTTTAACTGTCATATATTTACTGTTGTAGCGGCAAAAGTTTTACATAGTCTGCGGAAGAGTCCGGCTCTCGCCAAAAGCTTTGGCCTTTAAGATATAATGTTCTTCAGATAACCTAAAGTCGACAAATTTAAATCTTGCAAATCATTTAAATCAATTAAATTCTGGGCTTCAAGAACTGATTGCGCAGCTATATTTGATTTAAAAAATTTTAACTTTAAGAAAACTCCAAGTTGGTAAGAGCTAGTGCAAACAACACATAGTAAACCATTTAAATTGTTTATCTTCTCCTTTTGACTCATTTTTGCTTTCAATTTAACTTTTTTCAAATATTCCTTTTAGAAAAAATTTCGTTTTTTCTTCTGAAAATTATAAATTTTTTCCTGTATTTAAGGTCGTGCTGCTGTGTAGTTAAAGCGACGTGTTCCTACAACCATGTTAGCAAATAAGTAAGTTGCATTTTGGTGCCGTTCGTTAATCCCAACGTAAATAGGAAAAGTTGTACTTTTACAATAATAAAAAGTGCAGACAAAATCGGCGATAAGGTAAAGTTTTCTAAACACTAAAGTAAGTGAAGAAGAAATAATAAAGAAAAAAAGTTAGCAATTTTTATAAAACAAGATTGAAAGTTACACTAAAGTGACTACTAATGCCAATATGGTAGACGTATTTGTTTTATGAAATCGCTACTTAAGTACAGTGGTCTTTCAATATATTTCTAAATACTTTTATTAGTAAAATATAATTAAAATTTTGGCTTTGAAAGTTCTTTGAAATATATTTCCATTAAGAAAATCTTTTAAAGAAAATTGTTTTTTTTTCTCAGGATGTACCTCAGAATCACTGTTAACTTGGAAAAACTATCGTGCACTATTTACAGGAGTGTGTGTTTGAATCTGTAAATTACATCAACAAACCAAATGATGTTAAGTCTTTATGTAATAGAGCTTTAACTCCCATTTATGTGGGTTAGGAAGGATGTTTAGAGGATATATAAAAATGTAAAGTTAGATAATTCCACTTATATGATACACTACATTAGTTATAGCAGTTCTGCACCTTAAATTTATTTTTAGTGCTGCTAATTTTAAAAAAGTAGTTTCGTCAAAGCCTAATACGAAAAAAGTCTTATAGAGTTTTTGACAACTTTTGTGAGATATCTTTAGCCGAGTGTCCCCTAGCAAGTTACTTGCGGAAAAACTTCTGCAAGTATTTGCTGAAGTGTTTCCAGTCAAAACGAAAATTGTGGAAATCTGCTTCCAGAAGTAGTTTGTAGAAGTTATAAAGACGAACTTGCTGCAAGAAATTGCAGACGTATTTTCACACAATGTGAGTATAGCTTGCAGTAGAGTTTCCTTTTCGAATGACAGTATAAAAATGTGTTGTGGCAAAATAGGATTGACAGCTGCCATCGCAGCAAATTTAATTGAAAAAAAAACGTTAAACAAAAAAATTCCAAAATTAGAAAAAATGTCAAAACGAAAAATCACCAAAATGAAAAAAGCGCTTATAGGAAAAAAGCACCAAAATTAAAAAAAAAACGCTAAGACGCAAAAAATCACCAAAACTAAAAAAATTGCAAAAAAACTCAAAAAAACGCCAAAAGCCGAAAAAAGTCGTCAAAACGAGAAAAACTAAAACCAAAAAAAAAAATCTCTAAAACTAAAAATATCGTCAAAAACAAAAAAATTGCAAAAAATTAAAAAAGCACCAAAACGAAAAAAGCGCTAAAACAAAAAAAAAATTACCAAAATGAAAAAAGCACCAAAGCCAGTTTATTCTTTTCCATTGTTATACATGTGGAAAAGAACTCCAAAAACATAAAACAAAACTGAGAATCGAAGAGAAAACCACAAACTATTTACCAGACGTATACCCGACTTCTTCTGCAAGTCTTCAAAACCTTTGCAGTTCACATCAAGTCGTTCAAGTTACTTCGACTAAGCAACAAGCACGTGTTTCTATATAATTGCTGCAAGTAAATTCTGCAAGCCGTTACTTCTTTCTCTAAGTCGACTTCTAAGACGTGTTTACACGACAAAAACTTCTGGAAATGACTCCTGGAAGCAACTACAGCAAGAAAACTTGCTAGGTTTCAGATATTTTAGTGATAGCATAAATATGAAAAATTTACAAACATTTGAAATTTTCAAAATTTATTACATTGGTCATTCCAATTTCAATTGGTTTTTTCGTGTCATAAAATAAACGCATAAATTTTAAATGAAAACTGCATTAGATTGATTTAATAGGTTATAAATAAATGTATATAAGTTTTTTATGTGTTAAAAACGAAGAACAAAAATATAGTTTCTACTCTCTTCATACAAAATGGTGTGTCCGTAATGCATGCAGTTGATTTTCCACATTAAGAAACTATGAATTTTTCCAAAAAACGAGATTAAATTTATAGCGGTTTTAGAACATTTGCATTTGCTTCTCTTATTTCACACATAAAATTTAAAAAAAAAAATGGAAATTATATTTTTTTTAAATTATTGCTGTTCGCAACCTTGTGAATTGAGCGTTACGCTTTTTTACTACGCTTCATTAATCATTTTCTTTATCAAAATTGCATTAACAACATACACTAAGATAACAGCGTAGGTTTGTACTTCTAAATATTTAAAAGTTTTGTGAACTTTTTTCAATGGAATTATATTGCAAAACGTTTCATCAATTGATCGTGGTTTGTATTAAAAAAAATGTATTGAGTGTTATCTATAATTATTTTTAATTTAATAGGAGGTTTTACATCTGAATTGTTTTAAGTTCAATATATAGTGTGTGTTCTGAAAAAAATATTGAATACGTAAGAAAATGTAGTGAGCGTTACGTAAAAATAATTTTTAAACACAATTTATCTATAAATTTTAGGACGTTAAAAAAAGTTAACAGCAGCTGAAGGGTAAAAACGATTTAAAGAACATTATCTGTTTACAAATTTCGGATTTCCTTTGAAACAATTTTGCTTCTACCACACTGTGGATTGTTATATTTTCGAAGAATGTATTAGGTAGGTCGTATTTTGCTACGAATAATTATTTGAATTTTTTTTCTTTTTTTTTTATAAAGAGAAGTAACACAGTCAGGCAATTAATGCCTACCAGTTAATTAATTAATGTGTTACCTTCTTTGTGAAAGGGATACAGAAGAGAGAACAGAGATAGAAAGTTTAATTCATTTACAACCCTGCTATTGAGCGTTTTTTTCTAGAGCAGTGTTGCAAGCCAATCTGGTGTCAAGTAGAGGTACTGAGTTGTTTACGCTGTGTAGCCATTTTATTAGTTTTTTTACTTCGTCGACGGTTCTGCTACAATACCGACGAAAGAGGCTGCTGTGATGTGCAATTGGAGATATTAGTATTAATTGCTATACCTTCATCACTTTAACAGTCCAACAACAACCAACACAATAACACACCAATGCACATGAGAAAAATGCATTATGTTGTTGGCTTGTCTGAAACTAGTCTTGAACTCAAGATCTCAGGGTTTGTAGTCAAACGCGCTAACTACTCAGCTAACAGCACCCATAACATAATCGACATAGCTTTTAACTTTGTGGGTTGATTTTATTAAAATTAGTCCTATTTGAAAGAAGAGTTAGCCTTCTTTCTGCTCCTGTATAAATTTTGTAAAGAGTTATTTTAAAAGATAACAAGTTTTTATTCTTCCATATGAACCTAACTCAAAATTAAAAAAGTGGTCATAACTTTTAATTTCATTATGCGATTATTTTAATTTTTTGTTCTAAGGGAAAACATGTATAGTGTTTTCAAACCTAATACTTATATTTTGGTATATTTTTTTTGGCAAAAAATCATTTCCAGAACAACCACGAAAGCAACACTCAATACACAAAAAATTTTAAATTACTATTTCATTTCAGGATCCATTGAATTAACCGATAAATGTTATATGAGTCAAACCTTCTCATATTTCCTTTACATTGGTAAAAAAAAACACAAAATGTACCTTTAGAATGAGAATCATCCATATGTATTTTGCGTCGTCTTTTCCGCCCAAAATTATGCCTATAGTGTTACAAACATCAGCATTAACGCAAAACACTTTCTCTATCTGTTCTGGTGTAGGGTTTAAAAATTAACGTGACTTGCATTTAGGGAAAAAGTTTTTATTTAAGCAAGACAATAGAAGCAGCAGCAGCAGCAGCATCAAAATATTAAGTTTGAAGCGAAAATGCGTCCCAAAAGTACATACAAAAACAAATAAACACATTCATACTCACACTATAACAAAATTTTATAGGTATAAAAAAGAATAACCTCATTATTCCGGCTGCCTTTACTGCTTTTGCTGCCTTTAGTTTGTATGTAGTGACAATTTTAGTTGCAGAAAAAAGACCATTTAAAAATAATAAAACAAACATATTCTTAGCATGGCTCTATACTTAAAGTGACACTTGCTGCAACTTAAAATGCACTTTGCGAGTCATATTGCCATAAGGCTTGCTTTTACCGTCTATACCTATATATGTATCTTGCGTAGGTCTGCTGTGCTCGAGCAAAGAAAAAGTGAGCAAAAATCAAAGCATCTTTAGGAAATTTACTGAGATCCTTTTAACAAAACCGTTAAGTTGCAAGCAGTGCGTGTGCTTATATTTGGTTTAAACACTGTATATATAAAAGAAAAACTCAATTTTATAAAGAAAGACATATCAAAGTTGCATTATGTAAAGTTTTACTTTTTACTTTGATTTTTCATAAGGCGCGTGAGTTTAGTTTTGGTCTAGTTGTACGTGTAAAGACTTTTACGATTTATTTTATTTAAATCAACTTCAGCTTTCTCAGGCATAAGTTTGAAAGTTAAAAGAAATCAAAGTTGTAATTGGAAAATAAGTTTCATATGGTAGATAACATGACACGTAATAAAATAGTACGAAGGTGATGGGTATTGTTGGGAGATTAAGACAAGACAAGAAAAGGTGGTTATTAGGAAATGCAAAATTGTAAAAATGTTTACCATATTCATATAAATTGTATACGAGTTAAATTCAAAACCAATTTATATTTTTTGTCTCATCAGTTTTTCGTGTTATTTCTCCAGCAGTATTGGATAAAAATAATTAAAGCCTTTACTTTAGGCAAGGCTGGCGGCGACCCTGATAACAGGTGCACTCAGGTCGACTCCAACGAAAGCACTCTTTACAATTATGAATTGGCTTTCTTTCGGTGGTGTTTCTGGGCAAAAAGCTAGTTTTATTCTCGGCGATTAGATTGAACGCTGCATGTCTATGTTCACAAACTTATTATAGGCACTCCAGGATTCTGCGATAGCATCAAGGAATCCGCAACAATATTGACTATTGCACACCAAAGCCTTACTTTGGTGGATTATTTCTCTCACTTGTTACCAGCACGGAACAGTATTTTTTATCCCCTAGCGATCGAAGTTTTCACGCATGACTCCAAAAAGGATAACACAACTGGAGCTAATTTCTAAGTAGAAAACTTCAATGTAAGAGTTCCATTCAAGCTTCAGGATGGCTGTAGAGTCTTGCAAGCAGAAATCTCGGCTATCACTAGTGCGGCAAGATGGTGTATCTACCCCATAGAATATCGGAAGATATCTATATATCTACCGACAGCAAAGCGGCCATCGCAGCTATAAATGGTGTATACTCTACTTCCTTGGCAGTTGTAACACTAGGCTAGGGTTCCGGGACACTCGGATTGCCCTGGAAACAGTGGCGTGACATTGAGCAACCTAAAGATCTGGCACTTCGTTGGCATCCCTCTATCACACTGTAAACTAGTGATGCAGCTTAAATCATACAGGCTGGCACAGCACAGGTGGGAAAGTGAAGGCACTTGCCACGTGGCCAGGTTCACGTAGCCTATTATGACCTCAGCAGGATACGTTATCTGCTCAGGATCGGAAAAGGTTGAACGAAGTTCTTAGTCACAGTGCTCATAGGGCACTGGAATATTGGGCCCATGCAAGAAGAATGGGGTTAAATTACAACGACTGTTGCAGAAGTTGTAATTATGAGTAAGAGAAGGAAACGGTCTTCATCTTCTATGCCAATGTTCGCTATAGCCAGTTTAAAGACAAGCATTTTGGGCGCTAACATATTCCCAGACTCAGACAGACTGGCAAATGTAGGGCTAATCAGGATATCCTCGTGCTTAATTCAATCGGCATAATTTGAAACGGTGACAAGACAATCGTAATTAGCGATTAATTACGCCCTGTCTGCTCTAATGTATCACAAAGGGACCGAATTAAAGGACCCAAATGAATCACTTTTTGAGTTGTGGCTGACCTCTAAACCAAACCTTACCTTACTGCAGGAAGCATACTTGCTTTGCAATAAGTATAACATCTTCTACGAAGGAAATTGTTTATTTAAATATTCTTTTTCTGCCTAAAAAATTAAATTTTTTACAAAAATAGAAAACAAATGCAAAAAATAAATAGCTGGAAATATAAGTAATCATATCAGTTTCGCTTCCTATTCCAACAAAATAAAGGAAATTCAAAAGAGTGGACTTTGTTTTTTATATTAAAAGTGTGTATACAAGGTGTTTATCATTCGTGACCTTTCTTTCTTTATATAACTAATATAATAATAACATAAATATCCAAAAATTTCGACCGTAAGAAGTATTGAGATCAAAATAAGGACCAAGTTCTTGATAGGTACAGTACCAGCTCATTTCTAGGCAGAAAATACCGGTGAAACAACACATATTTTATAACAAAAAGCATGTAAATTTCTTTCCCATTGTAAAATGCTATGTTACTCTTATTATTGGGTACGAGTAGAATGAGTGCGTGGAATAAATCAGACAATATCAGTTACACTCATTCTCGCACTTATACTTATAATAACAGAGAGGTTTGTATCTATCTGTCTATTTCAGTGGTGGCCATTCTCTCAATTTCCTATGCTCGCGATCAAGGCTGTTTTCTTTTAACCATCAACACACGTACATTGTGTGTGAGACTCACAGCATATTTATTTAGCCGCGAAGCACATACACAAACAAAGAAACAGATCGGGTATGTTTCGCCACCATCGAACTATTACTTTCAGCTTTTCTGTTGCACGTCTTTAATATATATATCATCCTTAAAGTATGCAATATATGTATGTATGTACAACTATTGTGATAAAAAATTACACGCACTTGTTGCGTATGATTGATTTTAACGAGGCATGCATTTACTTATTCATTATACGTTTCAAAGGGGGTTGGTGAATTGGGGAAACAATTAAAATGGATTATATGTAACTATTGCTTGAGCCACCGCACATCATAGAAATGCGCTCAATATATATATTATATGTGAGGCGGTCTCAGGTACAGAAAACATTAACATTTTCATCATTGATCTAATTTGAAAAGCAATATTTTGTGAAACTTTAATTTTAACATTGAGTTAGATGTTTTCCCAAAGCTTTAAGCTTTAAAAATGTATTTTTAAGTTATATGTAGAAAAGGCATGGTAACGCCTTTCAACTTAATAGATAATGAAAAGAATTATTAATAAGTTGAATGTTCACAAACAATTTTCTCAAAATATCAAACAACATCTTGCCGGATATTCTTCATTTAGAAGACTTTCTACTGCCTCGCAAACGAGTTTTATATTCAACACCACATTATCAGCAATAACGCTAAATAGTTAAAACACTGCTCTTGACATTTTAAAACATAAATGTCACAACCTCTTTATTCGAAAATATCTTAATTGTCACTTAAGGTTTTCATCGCCTGCGATAATTTTTCTAAATCTTATATCCAAAGTGATAATCCTTATCAAAATATCAATAGTATAAATATTTTCCGTTTTCAAGAAAATAAAAAAGGACACAAATTAATTTTATTTTACATACAAAAACCACAAACTTGACACAATATCTTTTCCTTATGGTTTTATATATTAAATTTTAGTAAATGTATGTAAGTGTGTGTTTGTGTGTGCTACAATGAAAAACTAACTGACACTTAAGTAGGACAATTCATGTCATATGTCTTTTGCAATAAGCGTAATAATTTCATTTAAGAAGCTTAAGCTGCTTAAGGACAACAACGGCAACAAACATAAGAAGCAGAGTAGCATAAGAGGACTGTAATAGAGTTTGTGTGCTCTTATGAGTAAAAGACAATCATCAACCACTTTAACAAATGCCCAGTATAATAATGTTGTTGATGTCTAAATTGCTGTTGTGGGCATTGTTGTTGTTGTTGCTTTTGTTATTGCTAATAAAATAGACAACAATCAACAATGGCAAAAACATGCATTGAAATATTTTTGACAGATATTACTCACACACACACATACATATACATTTTCATAAACATATACAAATACTAATTTCCAAAACTGAATGAACACTTAACATGACACTTGAGCTAAAGTATTCTTCAAAAGGACATACACAGCAGGAGTAGAATTAAACAAAAGAAAACCACAATTTAAAATTTCTTAGAACTTTAAAAAGTTCATCAAGAAAAGGCAAATAGGTATGTTTGGATTTTCTTCGGATGAGCTTTTAGTAAAATTACAGTATTGCAAGTGTTGAAATTGTGGCTATTTAAATGACGAAATAACTTAACATGAAGGGATAAAGGTTTATTTTTAAAACAGTGCCGGATAAAAAGTAAGCAATAATCGAGATAACTGAAATGCAGTAAAAAAATTGCTAATAGTTTTACCAAATGTTACAAAACAAAATTAAACTTTCTTCATTGCGGATACATTTTTAAATGTTTTCCTTTGTACTCCAAAGCTAACAATGTAAGTCTGTTTTGAAATAGTAGTGTTGTCTTTATTCCACGGCTTTCTCTACGGCTTATTCTTCCGAATAATACTGCCTACTTAAAATTACGTTTGAACTCATTTTAAAAGTTTCATCAAACGAAACATTCCTGCATACAAAAAACGCACTGTTTGATATGGTAGCGAAATTAAATTAAATTTGTAATTGATTCAATTACTTTCTTAATAAAAAATTTGCAAAAAATAAAAATTTCCGATTAACTTATTAATATATTTTTAATTAATATTTTATTAATAATTAATAATAATTCAACCAATAATTAATTCAACCAACTACTTGATTGATTCAATTAATTACTTTTTAAACATTTTATTGTTAGTATCTTACATACTTAGAAAAGAGAACACACTAGCCTAATTGACAATATTGTGCAAATGGTCTTGCATCGTAGCATTTATGTATCAGTGATGGAAAATACAGATTTTGAAATGGTACTGAACTTCAGCTTAAAAAGTACTTCTTTCACCTTAATGGCATTTTTTCAAGAATTGAATTTATCCCCAAATCGGGGAGTTTATTTTCAAAATTTGGTTTAGGGATTGGGGAAAATTCATTGGGGATCATTTTTATGCTATGGAGAACTTAGAAAAATTTTAGGGGATATTTATTTTATATATTTATTTATTATATATTTATTTATTATTATATATTTATTTATTTCTTGGATTAATTTAATTTCAATACATTGCCTTTCAAGAATTACAAAAACTAGAAGCAAAAAACAGTGCGAATTGCTCGAATCTCTGTTGAGATTTAGGGCCAGATTTTGTAAATACGAACGTTTTTTTCCGTTTTGAAATTTCTGTGGAAAAATTAAAATAATATTTCATACAAATTTAAAACGCTTAGAAACGAATTTGTTTTTACAAAATCTGCATATTAATACACATTTTAAATATAATGAAATTGTTGTAACACTTTTGATCTATCTCGAGAAATGGTGAAATTGTTTATCTTTATAGCAGATTTGACCTCCAAACCTTTGATTTTATCAATCAGCTTTAGGCTGGAAACGACATAAAATAACTACAAGTTATTTAGTAAATAATCTTAACTAATTTCGGTTTTTTTATTTTAAAGATAGGAAAGTTTTTAGCAATTTATATAGCTTTTTCTGAGTTTTGTGAAAAATAAGAAAAAATCAGTTACGAGTGCTCACATATCACCATCGATATGGACAAATGAAATGAACTACAGTCCAACAAAGTATTCATAAGTTAATACTTAGAAGAATTCAAATTGAAGTAGTATTATTTTTAGTGGAGATTTTTGGGGATGATATATATTGATTTTTGGGGAATTTCGGGGATGAAAATTTTCAAATGTGACTCGAAAGAAATCTGGGAGCCCTACTGCCACCAAAGCATTATAAAGTGGCCGGGCCACACATCAAATCCGCATCAAATGGTGCTTCAAACTTATCTTTTTTTTCATTGTGTTATATGACGAAAAAATCTAAATGGGTTTGATTTTTCGTCAAACTCACGTAAACTAATACATACATGAAATTGATCAAACAGTTTGACGTATTGCCGAAGCCTATGAGACTTGACAAGCAGAAACGCTTGTTGAAATTATTGCCCATATATACCAGAGTCCACCAGAAAGGGAGGCACGGCTCAACGAATTTTTTCGGCATTTTAATTGGAAACTATATTTTCTGGACAATAATGTCAATGCCATGGCAGAAATGATCGTAAGCACCATTTCGCTGGGAATGGAAACTTTCATTCCATCAAAGCGAATTCCGATTAAGCCCAGAACGAAGTCTTGGTTTAATCAGGCTTGAAAAGATGCAGTCAGATCCAGAGAGGAAGCATTCAGTATTTGGCGTAGTAATAAAAACGCAGATACTGATTTGTTACGCAAAAATACGAGATCTTCATGTGCCGGAGTACTAAGATGTGAAAAAGCTTTACACGAGCAGCGCCTTCGTGCTAAAGACCTTGCTACCCCTAGGGGTGTCAAGAGCTTTTGGTCATTCGTTAAAAGAGTAAAGGATAATGCTAGTTCTTCAATTCCGACTGTTTTAAAGGGTGACCAAATATTCACTGACCCGGCTGATAAAGCTAACCTTCTGGCTGAATTATTTGCAGGTAGTTCTCACTTGTCGGAAAGCAATCAACCACTGACCGTGCTTGATAGACTACCTGTAACTATGCCAAAGATATTCTTTCGAGCGCTTGCAGTTAAAAAGGCTTTAGCGGATCTCAACATAAATATCTCCTGGACCGGATGGTATTCCAGCAGTGGGCTTGAAGCAGTGCTCTTCGACGCTAGCACGTCCGTTGGCAACCCTCTTCAGCATTTTGTACCATGCTGGTGAGTTCCCATCGTGTTGGAAGGTTACCAATGTAACGCCAATCCCTAAAAAGGGAGAGGCTAGTAACCCTAAAAATTACCGCCCAATCGCAATATGTTTTGCACTTTCCAAAGCAATGGAAAGTATGGTTAATTTCCATCTTGTGAGGTTTTTGGAGTCCAACAGTTTACTCAGCGAGCGCCAGTATGGCTTTTGTAGAGGACGCTCTACGGGTGACTTACTGGCATTCCTTTCGGAAAAATGGTGTCACTCTATACACCATTTCGGCGAGAGTAAGGTGGTGGCCCTGGATATCTCTAAGGCATTTGATAGAGTCTGGCATGGTGCATTTTTATCAAAACTTGTTGCATTTGGTGTCGGTAATGACTTCTCTCGATTTATATCGAGCTTTCTCAGGGATCGCACTATACGAGTTTTTATAGATGGGATCTCATCAAACGAGTGCAAGATTAATTCAGGGACACCACAAGGCTCCGTTCTTTCTCCTACCCTATTTTTATTTTTCTTAATGACATTCTATGTCAAACTTTCAAAGATGATAGCAGCATTTGCCAGTCGTATTCATTCACTGCTGGGCCAAGCCTGTCGATGATTGCGGCCATGAGGCAAGCTATGAATGTTACACTTAATAACGATCTAGTAACAATCTCTGAATGGGGTCGTGCAAATAGGGTCGATTCAAATGCTCGTAAGACCCAGTGCTGTATGCTCATGCACAGACGCATGACCGATCTTGCTGCTCCATCTGTAACTATGAAAGGTGTAAGTATTGAGGAATCAGATGCTCTTGATGTTCTTGGCATGAAAATTCAGTGTGACGTTCGATGGTCTGATCACGTTTTTCAAGTGAAGCATTCAAGTGCCTCGGGTTTTTAAGACGGTGTAAAAGGTACTTCACTCCATCTGATCTCCTTAATATTTATACCACCTACATCCGACCGAAAATGGAATACAACTCTCATGTATGGGCCGGTGCTTCGAAGTCTATTTTAAAGTTACACGACCGCGTACAAGAGAGGGCGAAGAAGCTCATCGGCGACAGTAGGGTAGCCAATTCTATTGACTCGCTGGAGCATCGACGCAATGTGGATTGTATTTCGTTGTTTTATCGCTACTACAATGGAATGTGCTCTGATGAAATCAGAGAACTTGTTCCCGAAACCCTCTCTTTTTTGAGAACAACGCGTTCTTCATTAAGAGCACATCCCTTTGTGGTCGATACAGAAATAAATCGCACTACGCATTACGGAGAGAATTCGTTCTTTGGCCGAACAGTTCGTATGTGGAATAAGCTTCCTGCAGAGGTCTCTCCCGCCACTTTCAATGTTGGAAGGTTCAAATCGAATGTCCATAAACACTACTCCCTCTATCCTCCTTCCCACAATCAATTTGCCTAATTCCGGCACAGTGCATTGCATGAGTAGGGGTGCTGGTCTTATAAAAAAATAGGGTCTATATTATAGACTAAGGCGTTTTGTCTTAAAGGTAAAAGTATGTACATGAAAATAAAGGATGTATTCTGAAGTAATATTCGGCTATCTTAGAAACATATTTTTTGCAATTTCAAAAACGGTTCTTTATATTTTCACTATGAGAATTGGATAGATACGTTGAAAGTTAGTAGTGTGAAAGTTTGATCACTAACACTAACTTTCGATTATAGTTCTTTGACTTGACTAACTTGAATATTAAAATTCTTTATCGTATAAATTATACCTAATTTAAATAATAACTATTATTTTACTCTTTTCTGCTCATTAGTTGATTTCCATATATTTAATACGACAATATATAATGTCACAAAAACATAAAACCACTTGTCATTTGAAACCAGAGATGGGCGTGGTCTTGAGTAAGTGTTTTCCATTTACATGAGCATTCATAATCGTAAGCTGAAAAAAAAAATTGACGTGAGTTAGCTTACAATAGTGAAACTTTAGATTTGATTGCTTCATGATGAAAAAAATTAGTTCTTGTGATTGTTTTTTCATTTGCAGGCAACAGCTTACTTCAGTAACTAATTCTTAATTGTGCTTCAGAATTTTTTATATATAAAAAAATGAGTCTCATTATATTTAGAGTTTTTCAGGGATTTTCCAGGAATTTCGCTAAAATTTCGTTTTCGAAGTCCCAGGACATTATTTCCTTTTCAACGTAGAATACCGTCCAAGTTTATTTCCATGGACGTTATTGCTTGCCACCATTTGCTTACAGGTGCGCGCAACATTTGTTTTATTAAAATCGGTTCAGCATATTGGAAGTTATAAGCATTCAAAACTGCTACTAGTTCATTCATTAATATTACACATGAATGTGTTACCCTAAAAGTGATTTTACATGGCATGTTTTTTACATCTGACTTGTCAGGTGTGTGAGACATACATATGTAAAGGGGAAGGAAAATGGGATATTCACATGCTAGTCACCATACAAAAATATATTATCCACGCTTCCGTCGTTACTTGAAAACTTATTATTTTGTCCAATTTGATAACTACCACATTCATTAAGACACACATACACACGATTTAATATGAAAGTGTCCAGAAAACATTTTTTGCCGAAAAGACTGACTTCTGAAAAAATTTGAGACAATCATTTTAAATTTGTCTAAAGTACCTTTAGACCTGTAGCAGAGCTCTGTCGCAACGTTTCTGCATATATTCTGATATATTATTCGATTAATATTATACTAGTTTGACCATTATCTGAAGGCAATTTAATTTACTCTAAGACATTTAATAGAATAGTCTGGATATTTGCTGATCTACGTCGACTCTTAGTAGTCCCTTCGGCACATTGTCTGATTCTAGTTTAAGTAATATTTCTCATTTATCTCTTGAGAGTTAATTCATAAATATTTGAGCTTTTAAACTTATAAAATATGTGTAAATATTTTTTGTTGCGCTGCCATAAGCAGCGGAACAGTGCATGAAGAATTTAATACATTTCTGATAAATATCTAATGTTAGCTCTGAATTTGCTGCGACCTTAATACGACATAATTTGAAAATTATGAGATAAATCGGAAATTTTTCTGATGTTCCGACAGAATTTGTGCAGAATTGTCTTAGATATTTTGGCAAAGTTGTGAGAATATGATTTTCGGTACGTTTTCTTTCTGACCGACTTTGAACCGAAATCGGCAGAAAATGTTTGCTGGTTGCTTAAACATTATATTGTTTGAGGTTATCCGTATATAACACTCGTAAATAAAGGTAAATAAATGGTTCAACTAACTAATAAGGAAATTTTGAAATTTGTCTTTTGCTGAATATCATTGTCGTCATTAAGAAAAAACACAATAACCATTGTATTGCATGTGCAATCAATGTGTGTGCATGTGTGTGAATTCTGATACATACATGCATAAGGATGTATGTAGTTGATAAGTGGTTAAAACCGGTCTGTTTGTAAAACAAATTTGTAGAGGGACGATGGAAAATCATTCCAAATTCAAACAAACCCCGTCTGTCTATTAAGAGTGAGTCACTTTTATGCACTGTATAACGTCCATTGATATTCTGATATTTCTGCGCTTTGGATAATTTTCCAAGTTTTTTTTATTATTTTGGACTTATAAAAAACAGATATTTTTGCGATGAAAATAAGTCTCTGTAAAAATCATTAGAAATCCCAAGAATTAAATTCTTTACTTTAATTTTTCAATTAAATTATATTTTTACTAGTTTTTTCCGACCCGGCAATGCACGGGCCTTAAACATATTCAGGCAAAGTCCTTAATGCGTTCTTTATCGTCTATCTGGTCTGGGGTCAAACTTCCCGACCCATCTTCGAAAACAAAATTATGGTATTAAACTTCCGGCTAACCCTTCAAAAAAAAAGAGTTTTGAAAATCGTGTTCACCTATGACAGAATTAAGCATGGGGTGGGGCAAATTTCCCCAGGGGGGGGGGTGCACTTTTCCCACCGATTTTGGAAAACAAATTATGGAACCTAACTATAAGGAAACCATTTCAAACCAAAAAAGAGTTTTTATATCTGTTGACAAATGACAGAGTTAAGCATTAAGAGGGGGGAGGCGTGGTCAAACATCCCCACCGATTTAAAAAAATTTATGGTACCTAACCGCAAGCAAATCCTTTCAAACCAATAAAGAATTTTGAAAATCGGTTGTCAAATGACGTTTTTCTCGGGAACCGTTAAAAATTAAAGGGTGTTCCAAAGCGAGCAACGAAACATGTTGAATTACTAATGTATTATACAGACACTTATATATGGACACTTTAAATTTCCAAAGTTAGTGTTAATTAGTGTAGTCTGTAGAATAGACTATGCCAATTAACACTGATATTTAAAACAATAAAAATTAAAGGATGTTCTATCAGTTAATGTAATTTTTACTATGCAATTTAGACAATTTGTTATATCTTGTAAACCGTTAAAGACAAACTCATGAAATTTAAAAAATAAAAAATAAAAAATTCAAAAATTAAAAAAATTTCAAAACGAAAAATCGCTAAAATGAAAAAAGTACTTAAAGGAAAAAAGCACCAATATTAAAAAATCGCTGAAACACTAAAAATCACCAAAACTAAAAATATCACCAATTAGCTAAAATAACCGCCTAAAACCGAAAAAAGTCATCAAAACAAAAAAAAAAGGTTTAAAGCCGAAAAAAATCGCTAAACTAAAAATATCATCAAAATCGAAAAAAGTCGTCAAAAATGGAAAAATATCACCAAAACTATATCACAAAAAACGTCAAAACTAAAAACGCTAAAACTTAAAAAATCACCAAAAACCGAAAAATCCCCAAAGCCGAAAAAAGCGCCAAAGCTGGAAAAACGCGACATTTCAAATAAATCGCTAAAACTAAAAATATCGTAAAAAAGCAAAAAAAAACGTTAAAACAAAAAAAAAAACGCCAAAACCAAAAAATCGCCAAAACTTAAGAAATCGCCAAATAACGAAAAAATCAGAAAAAAAACGAAAAAAATATCAGAAATTAAAAAAAAAGCGCCAAAAACAAAAATATCTCAAAAAAACTAAAAAAAAGTTAAAAAATAAAAAACTTAAATTGAACAAAATGAAAAAAGGACAAAACCGGAAGGGGATATATGTGTCTTTTTACGGAGCCCTTCGTGTGCGAGCCAAAGTCGTACTTTACTTAATTTATTATATAATATATAGATTTAGAGAGAAAGAGAAATGTGATTTCACGAAGGGTTAAACTTATATATTTTGACACCTCGTGATCTGCTCAGCAGAGTTCTTTGCCACTTGGACCAGTCGACAGTTGTCGGTAGTTTCTAGTTAAGTAGTTGAACATCACTTACCTTTAATCAATTCATGCTGTCACTCTTAGAGTTGTTTTTCAGCTTTTTTATTTGATAGTTGTTGGTACTCACTGTTTTTCTTTTTTATGTCTTGTGTTAAGCTTCTTGTTAGTCTCTCACCTAATATGTATTCGGTAATTGCGAATACTCGTGTGTGAATGAGACAAGTAGGTCTCTAAAAATGTAAGTTCAACCCTCAGTGCAGAAAAAATTTTCTTTTTCTTCACCCTTCACATTTCTCTCTAGATAAAAATATAATTTAATTGAAAAATTAATCTAAAACCGAACACAAGCAAAAATCAATTAAATTTATTTGGATTTATCAAATTCAGTTCGATTAAAATTCAATCATTACACTCAATCATTACAAAGAATAAGGATTTTCGTACCTCTTTGTTGCAAAAAGCTTCAAATTTCAAATTAAAATTTTTTTTAAAGCTTAGAACGCCTTTAGAACTTTAATTGGTCGCCGAATCACGAAAAGTATGACAATATCTGATTGCCAAAAGTTATATTTACTTTCTATACTGCTGATGCTGTTAATATTAATGTTCATTACATGTGTGCTACTGAATGTTCAAACACTGCATTCTTTTTGTTTCAATTTGATACAAAACTTAATAAAAAAGATAATTGCAAAGACAAGTATAAAAAGACCGAGCAAAAAGTTGATCCTTGTGTATTTCTTAAGTTGTTAACAATTTGCTTCTTTATATTTAATACCAAAACTATGGACTTGTCACGTTCAATACTTAGTATTTTGACTAGAAACTTTATAATGTTCCTGCTGGTTTTTTAAATGTTACATACAACAAAAGTTTTAAAAGTATTTCTTAAATATGTATCTGTGTGTATGTTGCTGTCATTCAGTATCACTAAATGCTGCAAATAACTTCTATTTCTCAATTTTTCTCTTATGAAGTTTAATAATAAAGTGAAGATAATGTGAAAAGTTTTTTAAAGAGAAGAAATAAAGTATACATACTTTATATATTGTGATAATTTTCACTTTATTACAAGATTTATGGTTAGATTAATATCGTGGTAAATGTGTTGATAAACTCCAAAGGCTTTAAAATTGATGGGATAAAATTTTAAGACAAGTTTGATAAAAATGATGTTTTGAGGAAGCTGAAACAGCTATTGCAGTGGAAAAGATGCCAGCAAAAATAAATTTGGTACTGGCAAACAATAAAATAGATTCATTCGGAAAGTTCTTCGAAGAAGTGGAAACTTATTTTATTGTTTTACTGAATGTCTTATTGTTTGTAAATATTTTAAATTTTTGATCAACATCTGTATTTAACTCACAGTTCTTGTAGTGCATGCTCCCTCGCTTACGACGATATAAATATGGATGCGAGTGATATTTTTATATCGTAATTTGATTTTAAGCCAGTATGTTTTATTTTATTTTAAATTTTATGTTAAATTCAAGTCTCCTTTTATTAGAATGACACCATTTTTTTAAGCTTCTTAAAGCAGACGTTTACTTACAACTATAAACTAAATAATATTTAATGTCAAGAAAAACAGAAATATTAAAAAAAACGCATAAATTTATTTATGAGGCATAAGACTATTAAAACTAAAAAAGCACTGCATAAGAAAAAAGCAATGAAATAAAAAAGTTTTGTAGAAAGTCTTAGCAAAACAAACAAATCAGAACAATAAATGCAAGGCAACACAACAAAACTCTGTACGATATTAAGAGGAAAGAGTGCCAAGTCTTATTACTTTTTGTATCAGTAAAATATTTTAAAATTGTGTAAAAGAAGTAGTTGGCCATTTGAGTCAATAGTTAGCAAAACGTTCTTTGAGAATTAACGCTGGGATAATTTTTTTGTGCGGTTTTCCATTTTTGGCTCTAAAAAAAAACAAATGAAACTTGTAACGTAAAGTACGATGTGGGGTAACTAGGGTCCCCCAAACGAGAAACTCACCTTCTAATTACAAATAATTTAAAATTAAAATGCCCCTAATACGTTTTTATACAGTATTTAATGTAAAACTCGACTATGGCTACCTTAGTTTAGATATGTTTACTATTAAATGGTGTTAAAACTTTGAAAATCGTTGACAGCAAAATATTTATGTTTTGGGCAACGAATTCAATTTCTGAGCCACCGTAAGCCGGCACACTTTAGAATTGTCTGTGATTTTGAATTATGAAGATTTGTGAAATAGTTTATAATGGCGCATATTTATAGTCAAAAAAAGTATACTTTAAGAATTTAAAACCAGTATTTTGTATGACAATACTGGTTTTAAATACCTAAAGTATATTTTATTTATGACTATGAATATGCGCCAATGTTTATGTATATTTCTTAAAATTTTCTGGCTCTCGGCTGTACTTATTTCGATTTAGTTTAAATTCAAATACTTTTCTTATCCTGCGTTTACTTCCCATTTTAGATTGAGATAGACCAACAACGAAGCCACTTTTTTTTGCATTTAATTCACACAAAAATAAAAAAGTGTGCAACAGCGCTAAGTAAGTAAACGAAAACGAGGACAAGAAAAGCATCAGAGTATTCTTTACCATAGAAAATTTCCTTATGTTTGCTTTAACATATTTGTTTGTTGCTATTTTAATATGGCTGTTACTGCTGTTATAGTTCTATTTTTTTCGTTCTTTTGGCTGCATTTATTATCAGACAACATGAAACACGAATGCTGTCTGCAAAATTATCATAATAATTCAAACAAAGTGTTGTTTTGTAACAACTACAATGAAGCAAAAGCAACAATCCAGCAAACAATTTTTGCCGATTTCGGTCTGAAGTCGGTCAGAAAGTCTACACAAGATGCCGAATTCGTATCCGATGTCGGTCAGAAAACGTACCGAAAATCATATGAGTGGTTGACAACAAACCGGATTTCTTTGTCTGAGGAAATTCTAAAATACTATACCGAAAAGTCTAACAGAATTCTGTACGAATTCCGACGAAGTTCCTAGGGAAATTCTAAAGGAATTTTTGACATGTCTTGTAAATGTCGGAAATATGTAATATCAGAAAAAAGTCGGAGCTAAAATTAGAAATTTATTAGAAATGTCGTTTTAAATTCTCCATGCATTGTTGTGCTGCTTATGGCAGCTCATCAGAAAACATTTATCCACATTTTATAAGTTTAAAAACTCAAATATTTGGGCGTATAAGCTCAAGAGATAAATGAGAATTATAACGAAAACTAAAATCAGACAATGTGTAGAAGTTACTGCTAAAAGTCTTAAGACGTAGATCAGAAAATGTGCAAACTACTCTGTTAAATGCCTTAAAGGAAATTAAATTGCCTTCGGATAATGTGAAGACTATTTTGATATTAATCGGATAATATTTCAGGCAATGCCTACTGCTCCGCCAAATGTCTGAAGGAAGTTTAGACAACTCGGCTGATTGTCTGGTAAAGTCTTAGATTTTTTCTGATGTTAGACATGGCGGCCAAAATTGTTTCCTGGGAATATACACTGACACACATTCAGTAAACACTTTAATATAGAAAATTAAAGTATACAAACAACAAAGAAGATGTGTAAAAGCCATATAGAACAAAACCACCAGCAAGAACAATTAAGTTTTCAATTCTTAAAGTGCTTGGCGCAGAAAAGTGAATTTCATTTATTGAAACAAAATAAAAGAGAAGAGCTGCATAGTTTTTAAGAAGGTCTTGAACAACGTTGCACAGCACAATTGTGCTGCCACACAAACGAATTTTGAAATTTTCTTCATAGAATTAATATTTTTGTGCTACTTCCTAGATCTAGCGCGTTTTAGTAATATAAGAAATTTTTATTACAAACTTTGAATAGTTTTCTGATTTAAGTTGTTTTTTTTAGAGTTATGCGATTTTTTTAGGATATTTTTGTTATGGCCTCTTCGAAGTAACGCAAAATGTTCACCACCTCTTCCATCATTATCCATTTTTAAGTTATAGGATCTATTTTGCATTTCATACGATGTAGAAAATATTGCACTGCAAGTCACGCTTGTAGATAACGCATAGATGTCCTATATAAGGACATAATTCGAATCTCTATGATTGATAATATTTTTTTCTCATGCCAGTAAGTATTTTGCACAAAAAAGCCAAAAAAAAATGTGAAGTTTAGAAAGTAAACCAAGTCAAAATCAAATAAATAAACACGCTTAATAACCGCAAGTATTATTGTTGAATGTATGTTTGCCAAAGTTGTGGGTATTCTCAGTTTGTTGCTGATAAACTTGTTGTTATTGTATTTATTTTACTGCTTTGTTATCCTTAAGTAGCAGCAGATGCAAATAAGTGCACACATACAAGTACACCCTTACCACGTAGGCCAAGTCTTCGAGACATCATCGATGCATGTGCGTAACAAGTAACTATAACCATCGACGTATTAACGACAGTCCAATCCAACTATTGGCGGCATTTTCCATCAAAGGACACAGAAGTCGTTCATGACAACGCACAGTGGTTATAATTGAAGAAAGGGTAATAAATCTATCTGTATTTGCGATCCGATTACAAAGCGATTTATATACAAATCATAAAAGAGGACCTAGTCTTTCAGAATGTTGATATTTGGACCACCCTTTTCAAACACACAGTGAGCTATAGGTTGTCAAAATTGATTACATTGCGAATACAAATTTTTTTTGGCCTCATAACTTTAACAAATATTATACGATTTTAATGAATTTAAATTATTTGTAAAGCCTATATACATACTATCATATTGCTCATACGTATATAACTTTTTCCTAAAAAAAATTTGAAATTAGCATTTTCTTCACATATTATTTTTTTGCAATTGAAAATTCATTAAAAATATATGCTAAATATATTATTAAAAATTTTAAGCATAAGAGGATTGCTATGCTTTTTAATAAATAGTAGATAAATAAAAATTAAACAAAGAAGTTTAGTACTATTTGCATGCAGGTAGATAAAATTTTCTGAAAATTCTACTATTTTTAGAAAATTTGCTCTCCTGGCCACATTTTTTAGTGGGTGGGTAATAATTAAAAGCCAGGTTAATAATATTTAATATATCTAGTATAATTTGTAAAGAAATTTAAAAGTTTGGATGGGCGTTTTCTTTTAAAGCGATGAACTTAGAATTTTGGAGAAAAATGTATTATATTCGTCCAGTGCTGGTTGCTTCTTGAATGCTTTGCGCGATTTTAAATTTCAACTGCAGTCAATAACCGACTTCAAAAAAAGGAGAAAGGTTACAAATTCATCATGTATATATATTTTTTCATGGATGTTTCCCCAAACCTCCGCCATTTACAAACTGATTTCGCATTTTTTGTGAAATTAATAAAATGTACTTCCAGATTGCTCCCGTTGAAAAGTGGGCGGGGTCACAACCATACGAAGTAAATACGTATGCCTTACACTCACTCTATTATGACAGTAACGGAATGTATTTTGTTTAAGAAGTATTCCATGCAATCATTTTTAAAAGAGTAAACATTTAAAATTCTAAGCAATCTTATTTTTAACTGATTCTAACATTCAATAAAAAAAAACTAAGTACACGTTAATAAGGATTTTCGGTTGCTTTTAATATTGTCCGTTGTTTATGGTATAATAACCAAAAAAGTACATGCATAGAAATAACACACACACAAACTCAAAAAAATTCTGTACGTAAAATTAGCTGAAATTGCAACTGAAAATATATAAATATACATTTAAAATCAGTGGTGTAGTTGTTAGTACGTTAGACTATTAAACGAGACGTCACATGTTCAATTTCAGGCAAGACCATGTGTGTGTTTTTTTAATTTTTAATGTTAAATTCATAAAATTTAGTAAGTTTATGTTGTCTTCGTGCAGCTTGCTTACATACATTCTATGTTTACATACATTCTATGTTTACATACATTCTATGCTTTAGCTGAGTGGTTAGGACTTTGGATTTCAAACCTGAACAAACTTTGTTCGATTTACATTACAATTAGTGAGTAAAAATATAAATTTAATAAAATAATAATTAAAGATAAAAATATGAAATATAAGCTTCTAAAATTTAGCAAATAACGCAAAAATCAGTTATTTTGACGGAATTTGGAATTTGATTATTTAACAGTAAAAATAGCGGAAACAAGGAAACCTCTTTTATTTTTACTGAAGCTGCTATTATTTCTTTTGACAGTTAAATTGAACCAAACAAATAAGGAATCATGCTCTTTTTATTGTTTTAAGTCTGTTAACTTTTTAGCATATAAATTTGAATAAGCTTTTTTGTTAAACTTAAATGAAAAATATGTAGACCGGTTTTTAAATGAGTTTTAATTCATTTTGTATTGCAATTTCAGTTAATTTTAAGTAAAGAATATTTTGAGTGTATCATCTACTTCTAGTCAACCGATTCCTATGAAACCTTGTACACCCATTAAGCTTCTCTTTGAATACTGCATCATGATTAAAAAAGTGGGTAGTGCCACGTCCATGCAAATTAAATATCAAGTTTTAAGAACTTTTTCTGAACCGCTTCTTGTGAAAGTTTGCATACACATTTAGTTATTATTACAATACAACATTATGGTTAAAACAGTGGGCAGTGGCACGCCCATAAAAAGTAAATATACATTTATAGTACTTCTATTTAACCGATTCTTATGAAACTTCGCACACAATTAGCTGTTGTGAAAGTGCAGCATTATGATAAAAATTATGGACAGCGACACGTCTATTTTGTAGTCGATTTTTTTGCAAGAATTATTTTTGAAGCCTATTCTTTCGAAATAATGAAAAGAAAATATTTTAGTTGTGAGATATTTTTGAAAAAGAAAACTTCGAACAATTAAGTTATATTTTTGGCAGAATGTATCCATTTTTTAATCTCATTTCAAAGTTTTGGCTTCGATTATTTTTCACTACGACATGAATTGAGACAATTATATTATCAACGATTGTGTACAAAATCATAAAATATTTGTTTACAAATTTTGGCATTGCTCTTTCCGAAGGTATTTGTGAAAGAAGGAACAAAATCGAGGCAAAAAACCAAAACTATAAAATTCAAAGCCGAATATCTCCGAAAATGTTAAAGCTGCCTTAATGAAATAAATAGAGTTATTTTTACCTCTTAATTAAAATCGGATAATATTTGTGAAAGTTATGAGGTCAACAATGTTTCTCATGCCCGAGGCAGTAAAATGTTCAAGTTTCACCATTCTTAAAGCTTAGGCCATCCTCTATGTTTTTTACACACGTCGTTTTGTAATCGTATAGCAAGTTTCAAGGATATGCATATACTACCTTTTTTTCTAATTGAACCACTGTGCGACATATTTATTGCGTGCAAATGATTATCTTTTCGTCAATAAGGCTTTATAGTAAACATTTTTGTAATTTTGTCAGAACAAATTCTTTCGACAAGACAACGTATACTACCTTGTCGCTATATTTATATCTAAATGTGTTTTATAGGTGGCAAATTATTGAATGTCTTACAGACATCACCGATGAAAATATCGTCTTTAACATTTGGGCCTACAGGCTACAACTTTTAGAGACGTTTACGCATATACGATATGCAAAGTACATACACACTTATAAACAAAACAATGGCTTATACAAAAATTTCTCAATAATGATAATAATGGCGAAGCTGATGCTGATGTTGTTTGCTGATGATGATTTCTCAATTGTTTGGCAGACAAATGCAGCCATTGTTGTTTTCTATAGCCATTTTTGTTGTTGTCAGATTCTGTTTGTTGGCATTCAACTGTGGCGTAAAATGAAAAGGAGCGCTAAATTTTTAGCTGTTAATGATGTTATTAAGAAACAACAAAGATAAGAATAGCATTAAAAGCAACAACAAGAACAATAGCTGAAATATGCTAACTATTAAATCGAGCCATAGTCGCAAAAAACGCTTAGCTGACATAAATTTCGAGTTTCTTTTTTTTTTGACGAAAAGCGATTATGAGTGATTCCACGTAAAACGGCCCTATGCAAGGAAAAAATTATTTTCATATTTTTAATATAAATCTCTCAATGGATGTTTTTTAGAGCATTACAATTATAGAAAAATAAAAATATAAATTATCTAATATTTTTTAAGCAATTTAAAGCACTTATAAATGATCATCCATGAATTATTTTGCTCTCCCTCTTTGTATGTTTAATATTTATCTCAGATTTTTTTTCTTCCCTTTCTCATTATTAACAAAAATCCTTATCTCTGAAAAGAATATACTTTTTCGATTTTTATTGAATTAAAATAAATACTCAGCTATATTATTCTGCTGTCTATAATAGATAAATAATTTAATATGTTATTGTCTTATGATTTATTTTTATATTATTTATATTAACGAAATCAATAAAAAGTTTCATTTCTTCGAATTGTTTAAATTTTCGTATTAAGTCACACCCTTCGGTCACACCCGTCACATTTTAAAAATAGTTTTTTTGCTAAGAAAACTGGTTTTTTGTCAAACTACAAATACGTAATACAGCTTAAAACACTTTGTACAGACAGCTATACCAAAATTATTGTGTACGTTATAGTAAAAATTTTACAATATATATGCTGAAAGTCATAATTCTTTAAAACTAAGATTTCTAAGGTCACACCCGTCGCATTCTGAGTAGGAGTCGTGTTCTTTCAGTAAATACCCGTTTTTCAACGACTTTAAGCTTAATGGCCTTGCGAGTCGCAACCTTTTTTTAATAGCCCAATTCAGTATCTCGATAAAATGTTACGTCTATAGACTGAAATCACTCACTAATGCATTTCATTAAATCGTAATTATTTTTTCGTTTAAGTTTCGAGGTTCTCGTCTTGGCTACAAGAAACTGCAAATAAGGTACTGCCAAATCAAAAACCATAATAGTTTAAGCAATTAGTTGGCCTGTATTTTTTGTTCAACTTATTATTATTCTAATGTGGCAATTCAAATAATTATTTTATTGGACGCAATAATTTTTCATTTTCAAAGACAACGACATAAATATGTTTTAAGCTATTTAGCGCATACAAAACAAAAAATTCAAACAGAAATTAGTAAACATGCAAAGCCGACATAGTGAATGGGGCTATATATAACAAAAAATTTTATTTATAACAAAAAATATGTGTAAAGTAGTCACACCCGGCTAAATGGAATTACTCTTATATACAATTGTAAATAATTGATTTTAGTCAAAAAAAAAAAGAAGGCCGAACATTATGTCAATTAAGCTTTTTTGCAATTATGGTTTGAACTTATGATTACTTTTTTTCCAATCGCATTTGTTTCGAAACAAATGAATGTGTAGCATCGAAATGAATTTCAAGCAGAGAAAATTAAATGGAATATTTAGGAATCGTGCAGCATTTGCTTAAATTGATATTTTCGAAAACATTGTAGTCTTAATATGGAAAACATCGATGGTTTAATATGGAAAAGCGTATGTGGATTTGTTGAAAAAATGCATTTTAAAAAAATTCATTTTACTCTATCGTTAACAACGTAGGAAATAAAAACTTTTAAGTTAGAAAACATAAAACTTTTTCTTCACCTGTATAAATTTTATAGCAATTTTTTCTATCTGTATCAATTTGACGCAATAATGAGATAAAACGGCCTTAGGAAGCATGCAAAAGATCATAGGAAGGCCATAATCCTGAGGATCGCAGAAGGATCAGAGATATGATAGAACTGTCAGCTTAGCCATCTATATTAAAATCAATTTGCTAGAGGGATGATAGAACTGTCAGCTTAACCATCTGTATGAAAACTTATTTACTAGGTTACACTAGTAGTTCATTGATGACCAACATTGGCACTAGACGCGATAGTATACCACTTTTTAAACCCCTTTCAGTTTTCCATTGGATCTTCATTTCACCATCCAGGTTCAAATAAGCCGGCATTTACGGCGGCACTTTTAATAATATCTTTAAATAATTTTCCAGCTCTTTTCATAACAAACTCTTACTAGCAGCCAAAGTCCATACAATTAAATAGAATATCCGGCTGAAATGCACAACCTTTCTATAACAGAATATGTCTATTGAAATCTAATTTTTACCACAGAGTTGCATAAATTTCATTGAACTTCAATAAAGCAAAATAGATTTTGCTTAATTTTTTTGCAAAAACCTGTAATAAAAATCATTCCTTTCTGACTCCATTTTCTTTAATTTCAGATATTATGAAAGGAAAATTTATGTACATTTGCTTTATTTCTTAATAGTTTTTTTTGCTTTCATTTTTCTTGTGATTGTACATGCATTTCATTTGTAGAATTATTTTATTCATATTGTTGATAAATATGCATTTGTCTGTATAATGCTACTATACATAATATGAAAGTACTGTACGTGTATGAATATGAAAATATGTATATTCTCTTTGATGATTTTTGGTCTTTGTTATTATTGTTTTTGTCTTAAAATTTTTGTAATTAAAGTAAAAATGAGAACAAAAAAGTGTGTGAAGAAAAAGATTCTGCGGAAATTGTGCAAATGGAAGCATATGCAAGAATTAAGTTGAAAAATTTTCCATGTTAATTTCCAGCGCTGAGTATGAGCAATATTTCAATTGCATATTAATCATACGCAGCATGTGCCATGTTAAGCAATCAGTTGGACTGAGTTTTAATAAAAATCTTGCATATACGATGAAATGACACAGAAAAGTTTATTTAAGAGTATGAAAACGAATTGTTAACTGAAGCCAAAATCGCCTTTTTGTTGGCAGAAAAAATATTTTATACAATTTTTAAATGGGTGAATTATTCAAAAAAGTGAGGCAATAGTGTTGTGATTTTTTTATAATAATTTATTAGTTTTTACTTTGTATCTACTTTAAGCTATAGTTTGCTTTTGCTAATACTTCTAGTCATTTTCTATATTAATGAAAAATATTTTATTCCTCCTATTTTTGATGAAAACTGTATTTTACTGAGTAAGTAACATATGAGCTTGCGATAAAGGTTAATGTGAAAGAAGGCCCAATGAAATAGTTGAAAATTAAATTGATGTTAATCTTCCCTTGTTTCTTGGAATATTGATCAAGGCTATTTGTTTCTGAATATAACGAAGTAGAAAAAGAAAATTAGTTAGGAAAAATCACATTGAAATAAACCATTAGGTATTGGCTTGGCCTGTTCACATGTTCGTATATCTGTGGTCAGACGCCTTAACCGCTTAAGTGTCCATTCGTGTATAAGTTTACTTGCTTTCAATTTTTCTTGTTTGTAGCTTTTTCAAGACAGCTATTACACATGTTTACAAATTTCGAACAACTTTTTATTTGGAACCCTGAACGCGCATCTGCACTCTATTTTTTCTATCAGCTCTAGTTTTCGCGATATAGCTTTCACCACATATAGCAGCATAACTTTAGAAGGGCTCTTTTTATTCAGTAAAAAACAAAAACCGAAATTCAACAACAAAATACACTTGAGGCCGCGCAAACATTGTTTCTTAATTTGCTCAGTAGTTTTGGAGACATCATTAGAGTTTAGCCCAAAAAAATAAAAGTTTTATAAAAAATTTTGAATTTTTTTTTTATGATAGCATAAGAAATAAAAATGCTACAACGAGCTTATTTATAATTTAGTAGCTTGTGGCTTAATGTATTCGAAAAGAATTGAGACCTTCTTTTTATTGAAATTGGTGCACAACTTTTAATTTTATTCATAATTCAGTGATAGAACTAAATTGATAAAAATTAAATTTTCATACACAGAAAAGAATTATGATAGCTTTTTTTTTAAACAAACATGTTTTTGAAACTGATTTTAAGTCTTTGTTATTGTCTCTATTTAGTTTAATAAATAATTTTGTTTGACTCATTATTTCATTTCATTTACCTACCGCCAATGTTGGCAACCTGATATAATTATGAAATTCTTTGATATATTTTTTATATTTCTCTAAAACATTTTTTGATTGAAATAATTTGTTTATTGAAAAAATCAGAATTTTTTTTCAAACAAATTATTACAAATTTTTGCATTTGAATATACAAATTTCTTTATAGGACCTAAACTGAACAAATTTACATTTAATTTAGGGAATTTGGTATTTGAAGTGAAAATTAGTTTTTTCTGTGTACAACAGCAATTACTGTCTTTGTGTTTGTGTTTGCTACTGTTTTATCAATTCAGTTCTGTCACTAAATTGTAAAAAAAATCAAAAATTGTACACTAATTTCAATGAAAAAGCGCTCAATTCTTTTGGAATGTATTTAGCTACATGCTACTGAACAAAAACTTAAAAACACAAAAAATGTAAGAAAATTCTATAAAACTTAATTTTTTGCTCAAACTTTTACGATATCGCCAAACCAGCTGTGCAGACTTAGATATAATATTTTTACGGCTGAAGCATTATTTTGTTGTCGAGCTTTGGTTTTTTTTACTTAACTGAATAGTGCATGGCCTTCACAATTTATGTTCATATATGTCCTGCAAGTGCCATAATTTTTGACAAAACGGTATATCTCAAAAATTAGAGCTGATAGAAAATTCTAATTATATATTTAAAATCTGCATAACATATGTAGTCGGTCGGATGTACTGTAAACAAGTGTTATTTGTAAATCTTAAAAAATTATAAGCCAGCGCGTGATTGGAAGTGAGTTTTAGAAACTTTAAGCTGCTCTGCCGAAAAGTTTTTAGAACGACTTAAGATTTATAAAAAATCCAAAGTTAATAGTGATGTGATTCTCTTATGCAAATTTCTAATAGGATTTGTATGAATAAGAATTGCAATTATATTTAACTCAGCCACCTTACATGATGAAACAGAACTAAGTCTGCAACTTCAGGCAAAAACGCTGCCAAATAAACAGACCTAAAACTAAATCAACGGCAGTAGCTTCAAAACGCTCCCATATTATTGTTTATTTTCTTTTGTTCTTATATTTCATATGAAAAATGTATGTAATTTTAATAAAAGACGGCAACATTGTTGGGAGAATGAGTGCCTAAAACTGAGAGCATCAGAAAAAACTTTCTCAAAACAAAATAGATTTTATCCCATGACTGCTTTTTACGGCGTATGATTAATGACAATTTCTATGGAAAAACTCGTCTAGCGCCAGTTCTGTTTCATCATTACATCTGCCCATAGAGACAGTGAGAGAGAGAGAGAGATACAGATGAGCATTGATGATGGGAGTATGGCGGCTTTCGATCACAACTTTGTTATGTTCTCCTGTATATATTAAAAATTAAATTGATGTTGATTTTCCATTGTTCCTGGTAATATTGATCATGTCCACACTGAAAAAATTCCCTTCATAAATTCTTTGAATTTTGATATTAGTCCAATGAAAACCATCATTAAAATTCAACCAACGTTCATAAGATTAATGAAACAGGTTTCGTTAGAATTATTTTAACGAAAATTTTATATAATTTCATTGATCCAATGTAACAATTTCACCAAGCTAATGAAAATATTTCATTATTTTAACAAATTTCATTGTTTTAATGAAATTATTACATTATTATGTAGACTTATTAACTTAAGCTATTTTATTGAGTATTTTAATATATTGGCAAAGCAATGGTACAAATACAGATGATAGGCACTTATGCACATCAGAAAAATTTTATTGTTCGTGGTAGCTCACAGTTAGCTCACTCAGACCTGGAGATTTTCATCACTTGCTTTATAGGAAACGTCTCAACTGCTTCAGCCAACAGCACTCCCAAAACAATGTGCTCTAATTAGTATATAATAAAAAGAGAGAGACTCTTTCAAAGAGTACAGTCACAACAATCATACAAAACTATTTTTGTTATTCATTTTTGATCGACAACTGTTGATATAAATAAGGGTGTGTTTTCATCAGTATTTCATAAATCCAATGAAAAGTTTCATTAGAACTATGAATTATAATTCATTGAAATTATGATATCCAAAAACTCTAAATTTGTATTCATATTTTAAGACTATATATTTTTAAGACCATAAATTTTAAGCCTTCTGAGTGTCCAATAAAATTTTTTGTCAAAACTAAATGGAGTTTCCACAAAATGACTAAATGTTGTTGTTATTAAGGCAATGAAATTTTCTAACGAAACTATAAAAGCTAATGAAGGAATTCCAATGAAATTCATTCGCAATATTCGGGAAAATTTCATTAGATTTATGAAATTGTCATTGGACTTAAAAAAAATCGAGTGAAATTGTTACAATGGATTTATGAAGCAAACTTTTTTCAGTGTACTGCTTTCTTAATATAGCGTTATAAGCCTTAACCTATATAATGTAATTCTTTTCGTATATAAAATATTGGCTTCGCTTAGTAAATATTTTTTTTACGATTTACGTTTTTAGATTTTTTTATTTTATAAAGAGAGGTAACACGATCATGCAATTAATGCCTACCAGTAAACTAATTAATGTATTACCTTCATTTGGGAAAGGGATAGACTAGAGAGAGCAGGTGGTGAAGTAGGGGCATTAATTTGTTTAAGCTGTGTATATTACAGACGAAGAAGGGTGCTGTGAATTGGAATATGTTAGTATTAGTCACTATGCCTTCATCACTTTAAGAGTCCAACAACAACCAACACAATAACACACCAATGCACGACAGTAAAATGCATATATTGTTAGCTTGCCTGAAACTAGTCTTGATCTCAAGACTTCAAGGTTTATAGTCAAACGCGCTAACTACTCAGCCAACAGAACCCTCAATTTTCGAGAATTATGGAGTTATTTCCTTTGAAAAACTTTTTTGCAGAGAAAGCTTGCTTGCGTAGCTGGCCTTCAGTGGGAATTAAGGGCTTACTCCTACCTCTGCGTTTATAAAATAGTTGATCCACTATATAAACATCATATGCCTTGCCGGCCATGCTCTACCCTGAGAATGTAGAATAGTTACTTCGCTGAGTAAGCATTTTCTTGGTAGCTTTCATAGAAAACCTTTCAGCTTGACCATAGACCGGCTGGGCACAAAATCTTTACTCAGCGAATCCAATGTACGGCATATACAGAATATTGTTGATAGTACTGTTTCCTTAAGTACTTAAGACGTCTCCTATAAAACAAATGCCGAAAATCAAGAACCTGAGTTCCATACTGTGATATATTATAAACACTGCAAGTTTTTCTTATCTCGACTAGAAATTTTCATGCAAACACATTTGGGATGCAAACTGCGATGTAACGCAGAAAATTATTGGGACCCGATAAATATGCTGAGATCGAAAAATTAGCAAACTCTATTATTGATTTAAAATCGCTAAAGCTATCTAAGGAAAAAAAGTATGCAGCAATTACCTCTATTGAAGATGAGAAAAAGTTCCGAATAATTTCCCACTTGGGAAGAGCTTATGTTAAGTCACTAATTTGTAGATGTAGTATCCCAACAGCTTTTCGGTCAAATCCCAAATGAGATAACCCTTTTGAACTTACTACATGCATTTGTGTCTATCGTACTTATTTGTAGCATGAAATTGTCAACAAACTAAGCTCTTTAATAAAACAGTTTAAGTTAATGAGCCGACTTAATAATGTAGTGATTTTCGAAAAACAATTAAATAATTCCTTTAAAATAATGACATTATTTCATTAAAATAATGAAATAATTTTATTAAAATAATGAATTAATTTCATTAAAATTATGAAATAATTTCATCAAAACAATGATATGATTTCATATATTAGGTGAAATTTTCATTTAAATAATTTTAACGAAACTTGTTCCATTAATGGAGTATTAATGAAGTTTTTCATTGGATTAATGTCGAAATTAGCAGAATTTATAATGAAAATTTTTTAGGCCAGCTCAAAGTCTGTCGCCGCTACACTAATTTTCAAATCAAATGGCATACTATGTTTGTTGATTTAACTGAGAATGACTCCTATGGCCAAGTTTGGTTTCGGTTCGGCTCTCTAATATTTCTTCTTTAATACTTTAAAGTAAAAACTTTAAATTTATCCTGTGTATCTATTGCTGCACTTAATAACAGTTGCTATCATCATAACTGTTAGCACATTCATCAATTCATTGGCAAGCGAAGTGGCTATAAAAACTGCTGGCATCTCTTGGGGTTATGTGGTTTATATGGTTGAAGATGCTCGTTTTTGGTGGTAACTGATATTTGTACTTTGAGATATGAGAATATAAGCAATATAAGCCTACAAGCACTTTGGAGCTAAGGAAAGACATTATAAATTTGGTTTTTTTTTTGTTTGTTTTAAGAGAAAAAAATCCACTCAAGTACAGAAAATATCTTTGACAGAAAATATATGGAAAACATTTTTAATTACGTCAATGAATTCCATTAAATTAAATTCCCTCAAAAATTCCAATTTATTTTACTTAATTTTGTTAAAGCATTTATATGGCAAACCTTTAACTCGTTTTTTTCATTTATGTGACGTTAAGTAATCCTCAATAAAGAAAATTTCATTTATCTACACAGACGTTTGCTGATTAACAAAACATTATTTACTCTGCTCCACCTTCTAAAATAAATATTCGTCGAATATGCATTACAATCACGAGGACATGTGAGTGTATTAGAAATTCATTTGAGATCGTAATGGATGCCCATTGAAACTAGAGCTGACACTTCTCTAAGTTTGCAGTTAAAATGTGTCACAGCTAAGGGTAAACAAATAACGTGACTGGTATTAGCAAATACGAAAAAATTACTCGCATACATACAGACATAATATGTAAGTACATATACACATGTAGTATGTCTTTATACATATATAAACGTGATTGTAAAAGAAAAAAAAATTGACTTAATTTCCCTTAATGAACTCTAAGCATGTTTTTAAACTTTTAAAGAACTTAAGCTTAAATTTTACTAGAAATTGGACAAAAACAAATTGAAAACTGTTTCATTTTTGGTTAGTTGTCTTTGCCAGACAGAAAAGAGTAAAAAACAATAACGTTCTTTTACTTCGTTTGCTGTGGCAGTTTTCAAAGTTCTGTATATTGTCTTGTGTTTTTAACCCGATTTGCTGTGTTTTTTTAAAACCAAAAAAAAAAGGGTTTATGTGTTTGTTAGCCTTATTATTTCCTTAGTTGTCTTTTAAGCAGATTTTTGTAAATTTTGTTCTCTTTTATTGTGAAAGATGGAATAAAAATGGAGGCAACTACAACTCACTTAAAAATTCAAAAGACATTTTATACAACTTGTTCTGTAATTTTTCCTATAAATAATGCATTTAGTCATTTGGAAAATGTTTTTAGTTCTTGCGGAAAGAATGGAGGTCATTCGTATGCTGTGAATTTTGGTGCACATGCACCACGAGTGCTTAGTGAAGGCACTAAGGTGAAATTTCTGACTCAAGGGAATAGGAAGGGAAGGCAAGATCAGCGAATTCTCCCAAGGGTCAGAGCGGTTAACGACAATTAGACGGCGAATTGGAGACGAAAGAGAAAAATTAGTAAAAATTATACGATTAAGGGCACGAACACGAATATGAAAGATGTTGTAAGGAAAAATTTTAGAGCTACAGGTAATAATTGGTAACTGGTTGTAGCTTTAAAAACGCACACAGCCTTCGCTTATACATATCCTGTGATTGCGAATCAAAGTCGACTTAGAGCATGTGAAAGTATATAAAGTTAGGACAATAATTGACAACCAAAAGACGATGTAAAGGAATTCAATGAAAAAGTAAATATTTTTGCTAGGAACGGATCTACAAACAAATTTGTAAATATAGACAAAAATATCTCAACAATTTCATTGAAAAAAAAACGTGTTGCTTTCAATTTTAAAATTCAAAGCCAAATATCTTAAAATATATAAACTTTATTTTCTTTAGCTATTTAAAAACTTTACAACAAGTTTAAATTTAATCAAATCGGATAATATGTATATATAAAAGTTATGAGGCGAACAATGTTTTTCATGCCTAAAATTGTAAATTTTGACACCTTGTGCGCAAAATTTGTGGTTTGCGCTAATCTCCGAATTAGGGATTGTAGTACGTCTATGCAAACATGTAAAAACTTCTGTGAAATTAGAATTGGAATTTCTTATTCAGATTTTCTAAAGCAAGTTGCAATATTTTCAAACTAAAATTGATATTTTCTATTACAATATAGTCAATTTCATTGATTTGGATTTTGCTGCACTCTTTATACTCCCACTGTAATTTGGTTCTATTGTTCGCCTATTAAAAAAAAAGTTTCTTCTATTTTACAACACCAATTTGAATTCCCATACACACGAGTTTTTACCAAAAATTTCTAACAACATTTGTGTTGATTTCGTTACGAAAAAAAAGCAAAATCGAAAAAAACAGAAATGGTTTAAAACTCAATTAAAGTTTTAGCCGCAGAATAAATTACAACCGTATTAAAATGAAATATATAAAAATACAAATTGCATTAAGGGAGTGAACAAAACGAATGAGAATGAATAAAACTATTTGCAAACTTCCCCCAATTCCATGGAATATTATTAGAGGGTATTGCTGTTCAAATTGATGATGATAATGATGATGAGAAAGGCAATGTAGTTTAGGCACTTTTAAGGTTTTTATTTGATGCAATAATTTTATAGGATTAGACTTAATAGTTTTTTACGATTAGTACTTTTATACTCTACACGAAAGGTGGAGGTGTACATAATTTTTCATGTTGTTTGCTATATTGGCAAATTCCAGACATGGTCCACCAATTGCAGAATTTTACAGTCGTTAAAGCTATTTACATATGTTGATGGAATAATGTGTTATATATTTAATCTTAAAAATATATACAGGAAACTTTTTTTGAATGATATCTATATGAATGGCAGGGATACTTACACCGAAAAAAACACCCCACCTCGCATTTCATATAGGATGGTATTTTTTTACGTGTTTAGTTACACATGGGATAGTGACCTTAGGTTTGAATTTTTGAGGTCGGAAGTGGTCGGAAACGCCTCTTAACTTGAACATAAGGGTGTGCCTATTGTTTTTAGATTATTTCGTAAGCTATAAGGAAAATGAAAAATATAATAAAATCTTTCTTTTAGATAAAACTATTATCTATAACTCCACTAAATACAATTTTGTTGCAAATTGTACAATTAAAAAGTTATAGCTATTATGAGAAAATGTAAAGTTCGTCACGTAGCGTGCATAACAAAGGGTTCACGGCTTCAGATAAATAAATTAAGTAAAGTACGACTTTGGCCCGCACACGACGGAACGTGCGAATACACATACCCTTTCCTTTTCCGTTGTTTCCCATTTTGTTTAATTTTGGCAATTTTTCGTTTTGCTTTTTCGTTTGATTTAATTTTTTTATTTTTTAGTTTTTGTTTGTTGATTTAGCATATTTTTTTTGGTTTTGGCGCTATTTTCATTTTAGTGATTTTTTTTGATGCGATTTTGCGGTTCTTACAATTTTTTTTGGTTTTTTTGGTTTTTTCCGTTTTTTTTTCTGCGGTTTTTTGGCTTTAGTTTATTTTTTGTTCTAACGTTTTTTACGCTTTTTTATGATATTTTTAGTTTCAGCGATTTATTTTAGTTTTAGCGCTTTTTTCAGTTTTGGCGCTTTTTTCGGTTTTTGGTGTTTTTTTTAGTTTTAGCAATTTTTTTGTTGCATTTTTTCGGTTTTTGACGATTTTTTTTTAGTTTTGGTGCTTTTTGTTTGTTTTGAAGCTTTGTTCCGTTTTGGTGATTTTTTCCCATTTTTGGCAATTTTTAGTTTTTTACGATATTTTTAGTTTTAGCGATTTTTTAGGTTTAAGTGCTTCTTTTCGTTTTGACGACTTTTTTTTTGATTTGTGGCGTTTCTTTAGTTTTTTTGCGATCTTTTTAGTTTTGGTGATTTTTTGCGTCTAGCGATTTTTTATTTAGGTGCTTTTTTCATTTAAGCAGTTTTTTCATTTTTAGCGATTTTTTGTTTTGAAAGCCAAAACCAAAAAATCGGGAAAAAAATTGCAAGAAACCAAAAATCGTAAGAACAAAGAACGAAGCAATCACAATATGAAAAAAGCGCCAAAACCAAAAAATTGCCAAACCTTTGAAAAAAAGGTTAAAAAATACAAACTATTCTTACGTAATTTTATGTTGAACTGAATAGGTCTTTCTGAAATTTTATCATTTCGGCTTTTTAGTTCAATATTTGAATTAATGTAAGCTCAAATTATTTTTTTATTAAAGATTATTCATTTAAGATTAGCAGAACGGATCAGTACTACTGATTTCGATAGGCCGATACACCGTTTCATCAGCGTTCTTGTTCACTTTTACCACTTGTGAAGGTGGATGCTTTATACAAGGAAACATCAGCTATTTAACTAATTTTTGTCAGAATATAGAATACAAGACTTTTTTCATGTAAAGAATTTACATGAAAAAGTAATTTCGTCCTGCGATTATTTTAATATTTTGTTTTTAGAGAGTTGATGTATAGTGCTTTCAAACCCTATATTCATATTTTGTGGTGTATTTTTTTATTTCGCAAAAATCATTGCCGGAAGCATGAAAGCAAATATAGAAAAATTTTAAAAAATCTAAATATGTGTTTTTATTTGAGGATTCATTGAATGAGCCGAAAACTATAATGAAAATTCTATCTTTGCATATTTCATTTAGTTACATTCTAAAACAATCCTGAAGTTGTGATCCGGAAGTGGTGCATTTTTACATTGCAAGAAGTTCTTTTTTGGATGCCTATTCATTGGTTCCAAAGTTATGTTAAGAAAATTTTATATTTTGTATATTCTTTTTAGTAATTGCAAAGGAACTAATGCTTAATTACTTCTAAGAGTACCTTTTTTTATAAATAAATATCTGTATGAATATTTATAACATTTATTTCATTTGCTCAAAAAATCAAGAAACATCTTAAGTAACGCAATGACAAACCAATTTTAGAAGAAAAATCCGTGATGTTGATGACTTCACTGAAACTAGTCTCGAACCCAAAACCCCAGGCATCATTTATCAGTCAACAGTTGATAAAAAGTGTCTAAGATTCGATACTGCCGACTTAAGCTTCCTTTTTTATAGCAACATTAGGAGATGGTGGTTACTACATTGCTTGGTTGTTTGCTAAATGAAGTTAGAATGAATTTGTGGAAAAAGTGTAATAGACGTAAAAAATTGTGTTTTGCGATTGTTTGTGCGATTGAAAAATTAACAAGTATTTCAAATTGAATTTGTAAATTGCAGTACTTGAAATTTTAAATACGTATGATAGTTTTGTATGGCATGATTTTGAATGCATACATATATGTGCACTTTGAAACGAAGTTAAATAAAACAATCTGCACTTTCACAAATTAAAAAGTTTTTCTTTTATTAGCGGAGTTCAGTGTTTGATGTAAATGGTCTTGCGTATGTGCAAATATTAAACATCGTAGCTTTTTTATGAAATTTGGTGTATTTTGTTCTTCGATTTAATAAAAAGCTACAATATTTTGCATTTACAGTTTCACAAGACCATTTGCATCAAATACTGAACACTGCTATTGCGTGAACAAATTATGTTTGAAATTGGGCCTTAAGCAAATTAATATATATTTTTATTTTTAGCAATTTAATATTAAAGATGAACTCTTTTCAAAGTGTAAGATTGGGGATTTGCTGTTGTCTTAGATCAATATTTATTAAATTGAACCAGTTTTCACTTTATATCTTATGGCTTTTTAGGGTTCCGTACACCAAAAGTGTAAAGTCCGTCTGTCTGTCTGTCTGTCTGTCTATTACAGGCTGTTTTCTCGGGAACCGTAAGAGCTACAGACCTGAAGTTTTCACAGAATATGTAAAACGTTGGCCGCTACTGCCAGTTAAATTAAAGGGTATTCTAAAGCGAGCAACGAAAAATGTTGAAATACTAATGTAATATACAGACACTTTTATATAGACACTTTAAATTTTCAAAGTTTGTGTTAATTGGTGTAGTCTGTAGAATAGACTACACCAAGTAACACTGATATTTAAAACAATACAAATTAAAGGGTATTCTATCAGTTAATTTAATTTTGACTATGCAATTTAGACAATTTGCTGTATCTTGAAAACCGTAAGAGGTAAAATCTTGAAATTTCAAAAAACGCTAAAACTAAAAAATTCCAAAATTAAAAAAATGTGAAAACGAAAAATCGCCAAAATAAAAAAAGCGCTTAAAGAAAAAAAGCACCAAAATTAAAAAAATTGCTAAAACACAAAAAATCATCAAAACTAAATAGATCGCCAAAAAAACTTAAAAAAGCAACAAACGAAAAAAGTCGTCAAAACGAAAAAAGCACTAAAACTAAAAAAAACGCTAAAACTAATAATATCATCAAAAACGAAAAAAAAATCAACAATAATTAAAAAAAATCATTGAAACGAAAATAAAAGCGCCAAAACTAGATAAATTTGCCAATAACCGAAAAAATCGCCAGAACGAAAGAAAGTGTCAAAACCAAAAAAAAATCGTTAAAACTAAAATTCCACCAAAAACCGAAAAAATCCCCGAAACTGAAAAAACGCCAACTGAAAAAAAGCGCCGAAAAGCGAAAAAGCAAAAACGAAAAGTAAAAAAAAACGAAAAAACGTTCAAAAACGCCAAAACCAAAAAAATCGGCAAAAAGTTGCTAAAAACGAAAAATCTGAAATGAAACAACGAAAAAAAAATAACGAAAATGAAAAAAGAGCCAAAGCCAAAAAAAAAAACCCAAAACAACGAAAAATAACTTAAAAAATATTAAAAACCCAAAATTAAACAAAAAGCACAACGAAAAACTGCCAAAATGAAAAAGGAGCATAAACGGAAAATGATATACATATGTGTATTCGTACGGAACCCTTCGTGTTCGAACCAAAGTCGCACTCAGCGTTCTCAGTTTTGGGGATTTGTCCCCAAATAGGGGATAAACATTTTGTAAAAATCCCCAATGGATTTCTTGGGGAAAACCCTTTTTTCCTAGGGACTTGAAGTCTATTTCTTCTGCACTAAAATAATTTCAAGATAGCGAGACAAAAAATAACAAGAGCTTGTGAGTGTTGGATTATTAATCAGATAGGGAAATTTCGGCAAAACTAAGTGTAGTCGCAATTAAAATTAATGCAAGAATTTACACGAAAAGAAGTCTTGTATTCTATTTGCTGGCAAAAATTAGTTAAATAGCTGATGTTTCCTTGTAAAAAGCATCCAGCTTCATAAGTGGTAAGAGTGAACAAGAACGCTGATGAGATGGTGTAGCGGCCTGTCGTAATCAATAGTACTGATCCGTGCTGCTAATCTGATTTGAATATTCCAACACTCCACTCTTGATAAAAATAAGTTGAATTTACATTAATTCAAATATTGAACTAAAAGGCCGAAATAATAAAATTTCATAAATGGATTTAATTAAATAATATTAAATTTAGTATATATTTCCTTTAAAATAATATGATTTTCTTTTTAATGTACTGTGGGGATTTTTGGGGATGACAAAACAGCTATTTTGGGGATTTCGGAAATCTAAAAAACGAAAAATTGGGGATAAGGTATTACATAAAACTGGGAACCCTGGTCACACTTTACTTAATTTATTTAACCTAATTATCATATAAAAATTATCCACTTAAAAAAAACCTCAACAAAAATAAAAATTTTTTGAAGCTTCAAGGCCTGTAGCTCAAAATATTTTGATCTGATCATAATAATCGGTAGACTCTTTGAAAGATCAGAAAAGAATCTTTAAGATATTGCTTAGTCTATATTATTTAGAAAACTGAACTTGTACAATTTTTATTGGCAAACTTATTTCATTATCATTAAAGCTTTCTTCATTCTATACAACACTTTATTTAGGTTTTAAGAATAACATCTAAACTTAACAAAGTTAATTTTACACGGCCCATTGGTATACAATGTATGTATATTCAATACAAATAGCAAAAATTAGACAATGTCAAACAAACTGAAAGTGTAACCGCATGTGTGGAAGGAAGCTCGTTGCTAAAATCAATCTGCGGTTATGGACAAAATACTGCTTAGAGTAAGAGATAAACAAAAGAACTAAACAAAAGAGAGTATTAAAAATCAGACAAACCAAACGGACTTAAAATGGCAAATGGCAAAGAAATACTAAAGAAACAAAAATTAGATTGTGGTTGTTTTGATAAAATCAATGATAGAAAGTCTTTGGAAATTGTTTTATAAGTGCTTTATCAAATAAATTTGTATTTAGCTTTTTAGTAGTTGTTAATTAATGCACAGAAATTGAGTTAATTTTTGTTCATTTGTCAAGCAAATTAAAAACGTCTGATATACATGAGACTAAAAAGCAATACATATTATTATACTATGCAACAACAAAAAAAAATTAATAACGAAAAAAATGTGTGTTTTTTATGACAATTTGAGGCTTCTGAGCACGCATATGAAATTCATTTATTTTTCTTAAGAAGCGTTTTCCAGATATGCACAAAAAATTTGCTTTTTGCACTTTTTTAAGCTATTTCGATAAATTTTGAGAACTTTTTATTGGAATTTTACAAATTTTACACAGTTACATTCATATGTTTTTCCTGTTTCAGCCAAAACATAAATTGCAATGATCAGATCAAAATTCATTGAGTTATAGGCGTAAAGATTTAAAAAATTATAATTTTTGAAGCTTAAATGGGAATGAAGAAAAATAAACCGATCGCAACGCTGGGAAAGTGCACTTTAATATCAGCTTGAGAGTGATTTAATTCTCGTATTAAATTTTCACGAAAAAGTTGTATATATAAGAATTAAAATCACATTTAACAGAGCCACGTGACAAGTGGTCATAAGCAAATACACGTGAGCACTGAAAATGGAAGTGTAGCGTCTGCCGAAAGTGGCGCTACTCTGTTCTGCTGTGCACGTGGAAAAATTAAGTTGATGTTAATATTTCCCTTGTTCCTTGAAATATTAATCGTGTCCAATTCTTTCTGAATTTAACGTTACGCACCTTAGCCTAATAATCAATTTGGATTAATTTTTATTTTTACTTTTTGCTGGGATCTATTGAGTTTTCTCTTGGCCGAGTTCTGTATTAAGTAATTGCCTGAGTATTAGTTCACTTTTGGTTATTTTGTTATGCAACATTTTGCGCCTTAGAATTGCGCTTGACACAAAGTCAATTGTATAGTTTGAAACTTTTTGCTTACATTTTCATTTTAAGTACAGAAAAAAATTTTAATTGCTGAAGTTTTTACATTCGAATAGTTTTTAGCTTTTCCTGTTTTTTGTTCCTTGCTCATGAATTCGAGATGCATTTTTAAACACTTCGAAGAATATTACACCTTATATGCGATCAGACGAAACGCCTTCAAAAATAGAAGCCAACGAAATCAAATAAAAGTTAGAAAACAAGCTGAAATAAAATTGCAACTTTTATAACGAAAACAAATCGAAAAATCTTATTATCGTTAGAATACCGATTTAAATAAAACACACTCATATGCTTAAAGAAATCTTTATATGTCGGTGATTCTCATTCAAATGCTTATTTTGTGTCCGTTGAAAGTAAAATATTTCATAAAATATACCCAAAAAATTTTTAATGAAAACTGCTTTAGCATGATTTAATAGATTATAGATAAATGTTCATAAGTTTTTTGTAAGACTGTCCATTATGTGTTAAAAATGAAGAACGAAAATACTGTTTATACTCTCTTCATACAAAATGGCGTGTCCATAATGCATGTTGCTGATTTTCCACATTAATAAATTATGAAGTTTTCCAAAAACGATATTAAATTTATAACGGTTTTAGAATATTTGCATTTGCTTTTCTTATTTTACAAATCAAATTTTTGAAAAATATTAGATATTATAATTTTTTTTAACTGTTATGTCTGCAGTCTTGTGTATTGAGCGTTACGCTTTTTTAGCACGCTTCATTACCCGGTTTAATTATTCAAATTACATTATAATACACTAAAGTAACAGCGTAGTTTTGTATTTCTAAATATTTAAAAGTTTTGAGACCTTTGTTAAATAAATGTATTACAAAACGTTTCATCAATCGTGGTTTGTATCCAAAAGATTGTATTAAATGTCAGCCATATTTTTTTTTAGTTTAAATTACATTTTTTAGTGAATACTTAAGCAGGTTATGTTAAAATACATCGAAGATTATGCATCTGAATTGTAATGAATTTAAAATAAACTGTGTGTTCTAAAAAATATATTGAATTAGCATAAAAATGTATTCAGCGCTACGTAAAAATGTTTTTTAAATATAATTTATCCAAAGTTATTTAATTAGTTTGGCTTAAGTTCGTTTTTAATTTAATCTTTCGATCAAATTGTTTTTTATTAACAGGTACGACTCGCCGCGAGTTGGCGACAAAAGTAGGATTTTCGCTAGGGCGTTGTTGCTGCCGTCGTTGGCTGTGTAGTTAAAAGGGATCTGATGAGAAGTTTATGGTGGTCTCGAAACATCTGATGTCAGTTCAACCTTCCCAACATCCAAATTTTTCTTTGAATGAAGAACTTATTTCTTAAATAAAAAATAATTAGATCGAAAGATTAAATTAAAAGCGAACTTAAGCCAAACAAATTAAGTAAGTTTGGATAAAAATCATACAATTTGACTAAAATTCATAACTCAAGTGTTAAAAATCTAAAGGCACTTAGCTAAAAACATGAATGTATGCTGTTCCAAAAACTTGGGCAAAATAAACATAAAAAAGTCCCAGCATGGAAAATATCGATGATATTTCACGCTGGTAAGATAGAAATCAAAAACCTTAAATTAGTTGAACATGATAAAGAAAAGACAGTTAGTGAAGCTCCGAACTATTACAAAAGTTCAACTCGCCGTCAGGTGGCGACAAAATCTGTTCATTGGGCTTACTAAAGTAAGTAGGATTTTCGCTATTGTGTTGTTGCTCCCGTCGTTGGCAATGTAGGTAAAAGCGCTCTGATGAGAAGACTGTGGTGGTCTCGAAACATCTGATGTCAGTTCAACCTTCCGTACATCCAAACTTTTCTTTGAATGTTCAATATTTAGAATTTCTTTCTTAAATAAAAAATGATTTGATCGAATGATTCAATTAAAAATGAGCTTAAGCCAAACGATGTGGAAGGAGTTCTTTCTTTCGCACAAATTACATTTAGAGCAAAAACAAATTCAAAAATGTTGTTATTGTTTTAAATGTAATTGTGCAAAAGAAAGAACTCTTTCGACCAAAGAGGTGAACAGGCAGTAATTAAATAGTTTTAGATAAAAACCACACAGTTCGACTAAAATTCATAATATAATTTATTATAAATTTTAAGACGTTAAAAAAGTTAACAGCAGCTGAAAGGTAGAAACGATATAAAGAGCATTATCTATTTACAAATTTGGGATTTCCTTTACAAGGATTTTGTGTCCACCGCACTGTGGGTTGTTATATTTTCAAAGAATATATTAGGTAGGTCGTATTTGGCTACGAATAATTATTTGCAGCTGACATAACTTCTTAATATTACTGGTCGATTTTATTAAAGTTAGTCTCATTTGAAAGCACAGTTAGCCTACTTTTTGCCTATGTATAACTGCTGGTAAAGAATTATTTTAGAAGATACTTAACTTTTGAACCCAAGTCAAAATTGAAAAAGTGGTCATAACTTTTAATTTCGTTTTGCGATTATTATAATTTTATGCTTTTGTAGTTATAGTAGAGGTATAGTGCTTTCAAAACCTTAATTCATTTTTTGTGGTGAATTGTTATCGCAAAATCATTCCCAGAACAACCGCGAAAGCAAATGTAACGCTCAATACATAAGAAATGTTAAAAAATCAAAATATATAATTTTATTTCCAGATCCATTGAATAAGGCGAAAAATTTAAAATGAATCCTACGTTCTCATATTTCATTAAGTTACATTCGTAAAAAGACTACACAAAATATACGTTTAGAATGAGAATCAATCATGTAAGAATTTTCGTTTAAAGGTTTATCCTGAAAAATAAAGCATAAAAATCATGTTTAGTTTTCTTTAATATTATTCCTCTTGAGGCGTTTTGCTGTGGATTTGTATAACGCCAGTTAAAAATATAAATAAAATTGAAATCAACTCGTAAAAGTTCATTAAAACAATAATTTTTAACCGTTTCATTTAGTTGGTTGTTTTGGTAGTTTTGTTTTTATTTTCCAACAAAACAAAAAAAAAAAAAAAAAAAAATAAAAATGAAAATTTAGTTTTCTCAGTTTTAGTTTTTATTTGCTGCTATTTTACTATTTGCCCATGTGCTGTGGAAAGTTTGTTGTTTAAATTGCATAAATAAACTTTTTTACACATTTTTAATTGTTTTTTTTTTCAAATTCACTTTTGTTTTGAGACTTTTTAAATGAAATTTTTGGCTTAAAACAAACACACATTGCCAAACTGGACTAGTTAACAGGAAAAACTGAAATTATTTTTATTAAATATTATAAAAATGACTTTCAAAATGGAATACTAATGAAGTCATAAATATTTTAGCATTTGCAAAGCTGACAAAGTTTATGTTCTATTTATAAAATATTAAAGTAAGACTAACTGAGTATTATGGGAGCATGAAAGCGTTAGAGCTAAAAATTTGGAACATTGCAATTTTGCAAGAACACTCTTCTCCTAATTTCAGATCTGCCAAGACATAGAAGTTGAATTCTATCAAGATGATGATCCTGATACTTTTTTCTAAAAATTAATTATCAACAAAATTTACAGCCGTTGTCACTATCCTTACACTCAAATCAAAAACTTATTGAATTCAATAAATATCTGTAAAAAAGTTAAAATTTTTATTTGGTTCTGATTGCCTTTCTTTCTTATATTTTTAAAACAAATAAACCAAATAAAGTTCATAGTTCTTCACGAAAGGAAAGTAGAAAAATCTAACCTTTATCATGTGATAATAAGATCATAATTTAGACAAAGGTGGGCTGAAGGAAAGGCAGGAAATAAAGGTTGTTGATGCCACAAGTAACCCATTTATGACAATGGCATGTCATGACAAGACAATTTGTTTTATTCGATGTTTTTAAAATTTTTTTTATTATTGTTGGTATATTGTTGTTGATACTCTTATGTTTAGACCCTTACTTAAGCATAAAAATCAGCATATAACATTATAATAATCATAAAGTATGTATATGTAGATAAAAGACCATTTGTTCTTATATCAGGGATGGGAATATGAGAGTTTTTTAAAGGTAATACAAAGCAAATAAAATAAAATCGAAATAACTATTTTCCAATAGAGGGAATATAATTGCTAGATTTCCATAAATTATACTAGCTTACAAATATTCAACTTCTTGTCATAACCTCAAAAATAGATCTTATCGAAGCTATTTTGGGGTCGCTGAATACGAATATGGCATTCATTTATTTTTGTTTTTAATCTCGAGAGCTGTTTATCTAAATTGAACAGCTTTTACACTGTAGCATAGATATATCTTTTCTCTTCTAGCAATCTACAAACTGGGTTGATTTTTCATTAAAGGCCTTAATATTTAAGAAAATAAATTAAAGCAAAAAAAAAAAATCTTAAAATCTTTTTTGGTCAGTATTTTAAAGCTAATTTTATTGCAAACATATTAAGCGTAAAATTGTTAGCAGCGTATAAAAATTGAGAAAGTTACAATAAATTTAGTGAAAATATCCGTATTTCAATTTTTGAATTTTCATTCACTGGTTCTTAGATCAGGAGCCCGTTTCTCAAAACTACAAGTTACAAATCTACAAGTAAAATACACAGAAAACAACAACACTTTTATAAATTTTATTGTTGTTTTGTGTGTATTTTACTTGTAGAGTTGTTACTGGTACTTTTTGGGAAACGGGCCCCAGTACGAGTTTTTACTTATAAGATTTTAGCAACTTAATATTTTTTTCAAGATTTTTTGCAAAACAAGGGGAAAAGTTGGGGTTTATGGTGTTTTATGCATATAAAATTTGTTCTTAATCAGGTATGTGATGGAAAACGATTTTGAAAACGAAGCACTTTTAAATATAATTTTTAATAATTTAACAAAGAAATATGTTTATAATATTTGTGGTAAAGTTTTCTTTAATAAAGAAATATTGTTAAAAAACACCTTTTAAAATAGGATCGTTTTCGAAGTCGTTTTCCATCACATACCTGAATATTTTTATTTAGAGATAAATGTGAAGCATATAGAGAAAGAAAAATTTTAGTGCGCGGAGGGTTGAACTGACATGTGTCGATAGCTCCCACTATTCTCGTCAGAGTTCTTTACCGCGTAGAGACACTCGACCGAAGTCGGTATTTTGCAGTCTAGAGTGGTCTACGCGGTAAAGAGCTCGGAAAAGAATAGAAATGAGAATAGCGGGAGCTATCGAAACATGTCAGTTCAACCCATTTCGCAGTCAAAATGACAATATAATTTAATTGAAAAATTATAGCCGAACTCAAGCCAAAATAATTAAATTTCTTTGGATATAAGCCCTTATGTGTCGACTAAAACTCATAACTTAGTTTAGGTTATTCCTATAAAATAGTTGATTGCTTCTTAGCCCTTACATATGCAAGTGCAAGTTAGAAAACTTCAATACACTCAAACTTTTTTACTAACACACTTACACTTTCGGCATTTCCAGCCAACTTTCAGCTAAGTTGCAAGAGAATTTGGCTTGCAAGTGCTGCTGCAAGTGGTGCTGCAACTTAATGCCGAAAACATAAGCAGATCTGCAAAGATAAATATTTTAAAGAAATTTACTGAATTGTGGTAAAATTTTAATTATAGTTTTGACTTATTTTATGTATGTATAAAAAGAATTATAGCTTATTTCTCCATATATACATAAAGAAAATACCCAGGTAAAATTTTGATGGCAAAATAATGAATTAAAATGCTAATAAAAACATACCATTCACTACTTCTACTTTGGTATTCTAACCAATTACTTTAACATGGCGATGTCATTTGGATACAAATACCAATTTTATAATTATCAATATTTGGAAGGCATTGAATACACAAAACACAATAAAAATTGAATGTCTCTGCAAAGCATTGAACTCATGCCGTTTGCAGTTATTGTGTTGTTTTATGTCTAGTGTTTTACCAACTAGGCTATTGTTACTGTCTAAAAGCTTGTTTTTACAAACATGAACACAATTAAAAAAAATCCATTTCGTTGCCCCAGGTATTGAACTGTTTATCTTCTGTATGATAAATAAATGGCTTGTTTAATTACTAGTAAGTAATTGTTCAAGTACTGTAATGTAATCCAGACGGTATATAGTTTGTGGTTGAAAAGTATGTTGCTTGGTAATGATTACCAAGCTTTTGCTGGGCAGTTAATTATATATTAGAGCATCAATCTCATAAAAAAACTAGTCACAATAATATAACGCCTACTTTTCCCCTGAAATGCGCGCATGTTAAAAGTTTGGCAACTTAGATTTATTCAACTTTCAAAGGAACTGTCTTGCAAGTCGCTGTTAAGACCGAAATGAAAAAAGCTTAAAATAGTTGAACATGCGAAGAAAGGAAAGTTAGTGAAGTTCCGAACATTAAAAAAAAAGTTCATTAATAGGTGCGACTGTCGCCATCTGTTAATTGAACTTACTAAAATTAGTAGGATTTTCGCTACAGAGTTGTTGCTACTGTCAGTGGTAGTGTAGGTAAAGTGCTCTGATGAGTAGACTTGGTAGTCTCGAAAGAGCTGTAGTTAAACCTTCCGTACATCGAAATTTTTCTTTGAATGTTCAATATTTACATGCTTTAGAATTTCTTTCTTAAATAAAAAATAATTTGATCGAAAGATTAAATTAAAAATGAACTTAAGCCAAACTAATTAAATTAAAATTTTTAAAATTTTAACTCAATAAATTTTGATCCGATCAATGTAGTATATTGTAAATTTCAAATTAAGGTAACAAATATCGATTTATCGATATTTCCTTAAAAATTCATCGATATCGTCGATATTTTTTATTGCAATATATCGATATGTATATCGTTATTTTTTTTAATATCGAAAGTATCAAATTCCATATTTTTTAGCTTTAGTTTTGTTTTTCTCTTCATCAAATAAAATATTAATAACCAAACCTTTTGTTTTATTTATGAATTTTTTTTGTATTCAAAGAATTTTCTTTCTTTGAGTATAATTTTGTTGGAGCACGTTCCATGATATATTGTTGAATCAGTAAATATG